>OX382374.1:1293614-1934172 GCA_947508005.1 Amphipoea lucens | reverse complement strand
ATATCACACTTCCCACATTACCGACCGAGACCTCGACACGTTTTACGAGGAGAACTCCGTTTTCATAATATAAAATATGAGGAAGGGAACGGAGAGACATCGAGGAAAGAAAAATACCTACCTATTATTTTCCAGTGAGCTGAAAAATTGTACTATTTTAGCACTTAAACCGTCGCATTAAAAAAAACATATTTAGACACATTTTGATGACATGCTAAGCACAACAAACAAAAGATAGTAAAATAAAATGAAATAAAAATATTAAATATTTAGTGCAAAAAAGTAGCGGACACTATAGAGTGTAGTTTGTGTGTACGTATGTTAGTGTTAAAGGGATGTGTTAGGGGAATGTGTTACACTAAATAAATACTACCTTTGATTCATACTTAAATTTCGAGCTAGTTTTTGTATTAATACTATCCTTATACCGACAGACGTAAAGTTATTAATATAAAATTTACATCACAGTTATTGGCAATCGTTCGCAGATCGTTGACACCATAACGACTTTCAACGATCTGCGAACGATTAGACACCCGAAAGTCTGTCAACCAGTCTTACCAGAGGGTATCGTGTTACCCAGTAAATGGGTTGTGGAGGACAGAAAGGCAGTTGTACTATTAAACATAGTGGTATCCAGCTGCATCTGGTTAGACTTGAAGCCGACCCCAACAAAATTGGGTGAACTATGAGCAGTTTCTCACGTAATATTTGCATCATAATGCTGGCTACACTCACGCTTACGTCACTCTCTGCCGAGTTAGCGCGTAATGTAATGAACTTGCAGAATTCACCCCTTATCTTGTTTTCCACTTACGAGTATACGTGGTTAGGGGAAACACACGGGCATGTATTTTGGTGAGCAGTTATGGTTTTTTATTCTTTATTAGATAATTCGAGGAATGATTTGCTGATTCACGGGATCTCATCCGGGACAGTAGGAACTACCATCATACCCATTTCTTGCTGTGTATTTCAGCTTGAAGAAGCATTGTCACCATTGACATCAGCCTGTAATGTTCCCACTGCTGGGACACAGGCCTTCTCTCTTCGAGAGGGAGTGTGCTGTACTCTACCACGCAGGCCCAGGGCGGGTTGGTTGAAGAAGCGCCATTAAATTTATACAATTACACACACTAAGACATTTTCACTTCGTCAATGGAATAACATCACAACTGCGATGCCTGTGTGTGTAGTATTGCAGATGTCCTTAAGACGGTGACCACTTATAATTAGGTAGGCTACCTGGGTCCGAATTTACTATGACCACTTACGGTCAAATCATACCGAGATGGCAGCGAAGCGGCGAGCAGTTTCAGTGTCATTTAATTTTGAACTTTATCTTCATTATTATAATGCATAGTATCGCTTGAGAAATTTGAGTCGCCGGAGTGTTCGCGGCGCCGCGGGCGGCCGCGCATTTTTTCAAGCTTCTCAAGCGATACTATGTGTTATAGTAATGAAGATAAAGTTTAAAATTATATGACACTGAAACTGCTCGCCGCTTTGCTGCCATCTCGTTGTGCGTCAATTCCTTACCTTATCTCGACATCTGCTAATAACGTACCTATTCTGTATGAAACATTCACATGGCATGGTTTGAACTGTCAAAATATATGTTGTCCGTACGGTTGAAATTTCGATTTCTTGCCGTTAACGAGACACGATATTGACGTGGTTTGCACGTGGTAAGATTACTTGGGCAATAATAGAGAATTGGGCCCTGGTTGATGCCACAAAATAACATTAAAAATACCGTCTTCTTCGTCTGTCAGAAATTTTCTTCCGCATAAAATAATTTCGTTTAGTTCAGTTGTTTTCTCGGTCGGACGAACTAATCGTCTGTATGTTTTTCTTCACTACAACAGCGGGGAAACAATGGATAGGTGAAAAATAAGGGATTCCGCCCTCCTTATCTCGTGCCGGGGTGTAAGAGGATATTGCAGCGGTGAGGCGAGGTCTTATAGACAGCGGAATGCGGTAATTGTTTTTTCTTTAATTCTTCAATATATTTTTACACTTTTAATAAGTTTCCATGATTAGCATAATAGAACACTTATTGTCTTTCCATCCGTAGTACAGTATTGCACAGCTGATGAACAGCAATAGTAAAGGAAGCTGCGAAAGGCAGACTCCTATGAAGGCTGTCCATAGTCGACGTCCATAAAACGAAAGAACAATATTATAATAATTATAAAGAAATAATTCAAAGTGGTGTGGTGGTGATATAGTCCTAAAGATTAAACACCACATTGAGTACTAGAAATACTATAATACAAGAATAGCTTGTAGATAAAAATTAGAATACCAGTCTAGTTTTTAATCTTCAAGCCCGTATAAATTAACCTTTTAACCGCTTGTGTCGCATTTATGCGACACATATTTCCGTGCCCCTACCGCTCGTGTCGTATTTCTGCGACAGAGAATATGCATGATTTTTTCGTCCTATTAACTGCGTGGTACAACTAAAACCATTATAAATTAATTAAATTAAATATCACACTAATATTATAAAGGAGAAAGTTTGTGAGTGTGTGTGTGTGTGTGTGTTTATATGTTTGTTACTTCTTCACGCTCAAACCGCTGAAGCGATTTAGATGAAATTTGGTATAGAGATAGTTTGAGTCCCGGGAAAGGACATAGGCTACTTTTTATTCCGATATTCCCACGGGATCGAAACTTATGCGGGTGAAACCGCGGGGTAATAAATTTTTGACTATTTTTAATCGATACAACGATTCCTCCTCCTTATTTATTGTAAGTATTATTTTATTGATTTGTAGCCGCGCGTTAGGGGTACGGTAATTGATATTTAGCCAAGCGCTTAAAAGGTTAATGTCGATTTATCGTTTAGGTACTACGTTTAAATAACCATTACAAACAGATCAACTACAATTACTACAGAGCTCGTACAAGTGTGAACTTCACTTTGAATACCACTCAAAAGTACTAATCCACTAGTCTCTAAAACTAGTCGGCTATCCCTGAAACTATGCGAGCTTTGCTCATAAACATTTCGTAATGTTACGTTCATTGCGACAAATGTTCTAGTTTGTTCACTAATCCATTACATGCTTAGTTAGCATACGATTTAAATGGACTATACCTATTTGTAGCTTTGTTATGTGGTAGACTTACAAATTGTAGGTCATAGGTGGCGAACCCAGACTGGCACTTTGTGTAAATTAATTAATCACCACTACTCTGTGGGCTAAAGTAACCACACAATGGGTCCCAAACAGCAGCAAACGCCAACGCGGCAGGCCCAGAATGAGATGGCGGGACGAACTCGACTCTTTCCACAAGGATTGGCGTGTAACAGCACTAGATAGGGATAAGTGGAAGGAGGGAAGGGAGGCCTTTGCCCTGCAGTGGGACAGAAATGGCTGATAATAATAATAATAATACTCTCCAAACGGTGAAGGAAAACATCGTGAGGAAACTCGTAAGAACTAAAACCAAAAATTCGAAGACATGTGACATCTACCAACCCGCACTGGGCCCGTGTGATGGATTACGGCCCACTCCCTCTCACAGAGAGGAGGCCTTCCCAGCAGTGGGATGATTATGGGCTGATTATATGTTTAGGTGTGATCAACATAATAATGATTAAATTCGGTCGGTTAGGGATAGAAAAACTACTTTAATGAAATGTCTATTTTAATAATCTCTTTGAAAGACCAAAGGCAGTTATAATGTGAAAATTATAGTGTTTCTAAACTTTCCTGTAACTACCAAATAAAATTGTCCGTAGTATATTCGAATCATAGCTGTCATTCATTATATAAAATGGCGTTTTCACAGCAAGTTGACGTATTGTGGCGTGTTTGACAAACAGTTAACTTCCCTGACTGTATTGCAGCTACCGCTCAGTGCAATTCTCGTAATTTCAAGAACTTTCACAGGTGATCTCAGTCATAGTCTGTCAAAAATACGAGTACCTCTTTCCATACGCTTTTGACATTGATTGTCGCTGAGATGACATTACGACTAGATTTTGAACGTTTTTAATCACGGGAATTGACCTTCTGTAGTGCTATTCTTTAAAAATCTCACCGTGGAAACATAAATGAAGTGAGTTGTCAATGGTGTCAATCCCTAGCAACAGATGGAATATGATAGCTCACTCTAAGTTCACTTCACCTAAGTTTTCACGGTGAGTTTTTTTTATAGAATAGGTCGGCTGGTGTCTTGACAAAGACAAATGACAAAGGTAACAAAAAAAACAACTGACTTAAAAAAATCACTACAAAGCGATAAATAACTTTAATTTCGGAAGTCGGTGTCAAAAAACGAAAATGCGGAACCAACGACACCGACTTCCGAAATTAAAGTTATTTATCGCTTTGTAGTGTTTTTTTTTTTTTTAAGTCGGTTGTTTTTTTTGTAAAAATTGTTTTATTTTCTCTTTTTAGACAACTAAAAAGAGAAAATAAAATTATAATTCTTCAATGCACTAGTGTTAATTGAATTTGTGTGGGGTAGGTTTGTACCTACCCCACACAAATTCAATTAACACTAGTGCATTGAAGAATTGAAGACACCGACTAGAAGAATCATCGAAATTCGCATAGAAATGCCGGAGATGCAGTACATTTACGCATAAAACTTCGTACATAAGAATAAGTACCTAATGTATTATATACTAAAACCTTCCTGAAAGTATTTACATCACATTAATGAAATAATTATCAAAATCGGTTCATTAGTTTTTGAGAAAATCGCGGACATACAAACTTACATACGGGTTGAATGCTGGACCTCCTTTTTTGAAGTCGGTTAAAAATGACGCATGTATTATGCGTCATTTTATCGCTTACAGTCTTACCCGATCCTTACCTATCAGCGTAACAGGAAACTTATATAGATTTAGGTTTGATCAATGAATACAATATGACAATGAGATGCTGTGTCTACTGACGTAGTGATACATTGTCGGGGTAGAACTTGCGCAATATGTGACGATATTGATGTAATGTATCCTATGTAGGTATTATATAAATGTCTACGGTTACCGTTTTGGAACAAACACGAGAGAGGCTTAGCATTCAATATCAATCAATCAAAATGGTACCTAATGCCCGCCAGTCTCTTGGGTACATTACCAGTCGACAGCGATGCGGATGAGTTTTTCGACGCTACCTATATTTAAATTTATGTTTACTGTTTTAGTTAAGTTAGATTTAAATTTTGTTATTTTCGATAGAATTGTGAACTTTATTTATTTATAAAAAAGTCTGCGAACTAAGCAAAAAAAAAAAAATATCAAAATATTTTACCTCGATCACGCCTGATGGAAAGCGATAGATGAGGTCTATGATGGAACGAGCGTGTCCAGAAGATGCCTGTTCACTCTTGCTTTGAAAGCAGACGGGTTAAATGTGGGATCCCATCCCACACCCATCGTCCCACATTTAACACAGATAACGCAGAGTAAAAAAATAAACCTACATGAGCACTTATGAATCGTCAGAAGCTAGGTGCACGGTTACAATTGGTTGTTTCCTATGGAGAAGAGCCGACAAGAAACTCCACGGTTACTCTTTTAAAAATAAATTGGCTTTTACAACGTTTTCAAATTACTGTAAACAGGTATGGGATGGCCTGTCAACAAGTACTAAGTCCTTAACAAAATAGAAAATGGTCTACAAATCTACAATCTATTACATTATCCTTGAAAGTATACACAAAATAGCAATAATGGACAGGTCCACTTATATCTCTGTAGTTCTTTCCTCCACACACCTCTTCCACACTAGGTACTAAATTAAAAGACTTATACAGGGTGTTACAGAAAGGGTATATCAATACAAACGGGTTGAAGAGTGTATCTGGTCTAGAATCTCTGTACATTTCAGCTCAAAAGCAGTAACTTTGAAAATGCTTAATATTTTTTTATTTCGATAGTTTATTGAATTGAAATCATAACAAACGTGTCACCGCACTACGAGGGTCATTATCCATTATCTGTAGTGTGTCTGTGCGCCTAGTACACGCACATCACGCCGCCGCGCGCCAGTGCAGCGCCGTGATGTCGAAATAAAAAAATATTAAGCATTTTCAAAGTTAATGCTTTTGAGCTGAAATTTTGTACAGAGATTCTAGACCATATACACTCTTCAACCCGTTTGTATTGATATACCCTTTCTGTAACACTCTGTATAAATAAATACAAAAACAATAGGATATTTAGGCGCTGAAGTACTCGTTCGCATCGCTGTCATCTGGAAACGTGCCAGGAAGACTGGCAGCATTGCCACGTTGAATGGCAATACTAATTCTTTGGCCAAAGAACGACCCAGCCCTCTGGTCACGTGAAAACAATAAATACATATTTGCTATGGCAACTTGACACTACCCAATGATATTAAGGTCTCTAATCCCAAAGCATCTGCTGATCTATCTAACTTTATCTACACAATCCTTTGATTAAATATCAAAATCTCATCCACAAACACCCGTTAAACCTTACTTAAGTTACTTTGAACAAGTAAAACGTCAGTCAATCTATGCGAACGTGTAATTTTACGTTAAGCTCGGTTGCACGTAACGTAAACCCGCCCGTTGGGGATGGATTACCTTTGAAATAGTTGCATTTACGTCAACTTGTTCGAAAACCTGACTAGCGTATTCACTCATCAGGTTTTCGAACAAGTCGACGTTATTGGTCTTTGTTCTTGAAAGCTTGTAGTATGCAGTTTCAAAATAAGGCAAGACAAGCGTTATTTTCGGCGGTATTGCAATTCGTTGAATTAGATTTCATGCCAACTATAATTTTAAATGAAATCGAAAGCAATGAATTCCTAAACTCCATTTATATTGATGTTAAAACTTAAAAGTCTTTATGTAGATCCTAATAAAACTACTGGCATATAAATAAAGTCTGTTATTACAGGCTTCATAAAAATAAAACATTGTCTTTTCTGCGACTCATTTTTAGGTCGAAATTACTTAATCAGCCTATAATTTTTCCACTGCTGGGACACAGGCCTCCTCTCGGCGAGAAGGAGTGGGCCGTAATCCACCACGCGGGCCCAGTGTGGGTTGGTAGATGTCACGTGTCTTTTTGACATTTCATGTTTCTAGGACATGCCGGTTTCCTCACGATGTTTTCCTTCACCGTTTTGAGAGCAGTGGTGATTACATAAATAATTAATTTACACGAAGTAAAGCGCCTGACTGGGTTCGAACCTACGACCTACAACTCATAAGTCGCGGCCGTTACTACTGGGCCATCATTGCCCTCAATAAGGCCGTAATTAATTAACGTTAACTAGCACATACTATCCCGTAACACGTTGTACGTAACACGCACTATCCCGTCTCTATTGTGCACTTGTAGTTTGACAATGACAAGCAGGAACAATGCTAAGTCAAAGCTCTTGATCAGCAACTTTATTAATTCCAGCCTAGTGACCACCCTTAGAATGCCATATTGTCACCACAATATGAACGAATTTTAAACTATTTATTCGTTTTAGTGTCAAAAAGTCTGACTTATACAAATGCGTGCACTGACTGGACAAGTCCGCTCAATCTGTGTGGTTCTTTTCTCAAAAGACCATTTCAGACACCAATTTACATGGTCCTCACATGATCTGACCAAGATTTTGTCTGGACTTTAAAA
This sequence comes from Amphipoea lucens, assembly GCA_947508005.1. Lineage (NCBI taxonomy): Eukaryota > Metazoa > Arthropoda > Insecta > Lepidoptera > Noctuidae > Amphipoea > Amphipoea lucens. The sequence goes on along the minus strand of OX382374.1, from coordinate 1,926,545 downwards.
GGGACTGTGACCTCTGAGTTTGTTTCGGCCTTTCTTCTCAGAGTAGTCAGAGAAGAAACGCCGACCTCATCTACCTAAAAAAAAACATGATTGACGTGTAAAAGTGTTTGTACAGACCTACTTACTGAAAATAAATCATTTTTCATTATCGTTTAAAAATTCAGAATTACTACGTAAAAAAGAAACATAGTTAAATACAGCTTTTAGTCTAACAAGATTTTTGACCGATTATGAAAATAATTTTATTGTTTACCGTTACTCTAAGTAATAAAACTTCACCAACCAAAATCCCTCCATTAAATCGTGCCCAATTTGGTACAGAACAGTAATTCCACTAAGCCCAGTCACATAATCCAGGCTGAAAGGTATTACTGGCTGTGTTACAGGCTAGAATGGTGATGTTCATCAAAGTCAGCGCTTTGGTGCGGATGCGGTGAGGTGTCCGTGTTACTGATGAGCACATTCGTTGTGGAAAGTCCGGCTGGTAGGATGCTGCAGTTTTGTGTTGCGGCTTTTGAGCTTATGTTTTACTGAGTTTTATTATGAAAGAGAACCTATTTACTTACTTCATTGTTCTGAGAATCTCCATGTGAGTTACATGGATCTCTATCCATTTGCATACAATTTTAAGAGCTAATATGACTTGGCATACTTTTATTTGACCTAGTTATATTTTCGCATAACATTATTTACGCATAATTTTTTTAAGCATAATTTCTCTAATCATAATAATGATTAAGTATAACATTCTAAAGCACAAATTTAGCATGCTCATTTTATTTCTAACGACGTCAGGAACCCCGCTGTGCGGGGTTTCTATTTCTGTCTGTAGGTTTTAAAGGAATCTAACCAAACCGAACCTCGGGGTGCCCCTGACGCCGTTTAGTATTATGCGAATTAAATTTATGCCAAAACAAATGAGCCTTCAAGATAATTATGCCAACATAAATTGTGTGCCAAAAAAATGGCAAAGTATTATTATGGCAAAACAAATTATACCAGAATAGTTTTTCCAAAATATATTACAAAAAAAAAACATTATGCGAAAAGAAGGGACCACAAGTTACACAATCATCAGTTACAAAAACAACAAAATGTCAGCGAGTTAATAAAAAAATTGTACTTACATTAAATATAAAAAATGAATTAGTATGTAAGGACAGTCATAACGCGCAGCAATAGCGTTTAGGATGCTGTAGCCGCTGCTTCGTAGACGGTGCAGGAGTTTGCTTTCTTGCGCATGATGGCATGAAAGCCAACCGTACGCGCTCCAGCAAACATTCCAGACGCACTGCAGCGTCACGGCAGTCCCAACAGCATCCTAAAAGCGTTATTATAATGGGTGCGTAGGGCTCTGTAAGTTCCCTTCATACGAGTATGTTCCACCTATCACTCGCTCGGGTAGAACTTTAGGTGAAGAACGGGTCTTTTAGGGAACTTTCTTATGTCATTTCTACTATTACATGGGACTGAAAAATGACTAGCGAAATGTGACCGTATACTATAATTGGTACGGTCAGCATCAAAAGTCGATTAACATTTTCATTTTTACATGTTATTAAATTGGCAACATTTTTTTTTTATTAAACTGTGTTTTAGCTTTTCACGTAATAGCAAAGAGTTTATATTCTACATTTTTTTCATCTGCTGCAATTTTAAACAAATATTTTACTCAATAACTAAGATTAAGAAAACTGATGTGTCAATCGACTTTTGATGCTGACCGTACACTCGTGCACTCTTGGACTCCTGGTGGTTCAGAGGATAAAGGCGTGATGTTATAAATTAAGGGTATTAATATGACATTAATCTGTATAAATGTACTAACGATGCATTCATTACCTAACAAGTAGGACATGGACAAAAATAATCCAAAGATTTGTGACGCCAGATTTTCAGCTGAATCTTTTCTCATTAATTTGCTAGAAGCAGGTGAATCCAAATATATTTATCCATCTCCTCATCCTTATCTATTATACTTAGCCAATCTTTGCAAAGTAAATCCCAACTGAAGACGAGATTTAACAGCAAAATAACGTTATTATACTGTAATCCATCTAACATAAACAGAGCGAATTATTCTCGTCTTTGAATTTTAACAAGAATATTCTACGAAAAGGGATTCCTCTGTTTATTTTGCTTGGCCGAATAAGCCCACGTTTGCACGAACGTAAAAATATCGCGGCGGGATTTTATCGCGCACCGGATTTTCAATTGTCGGCGTTCAGCAGAGCATTCAAAATCCAATGCGCGAAAAAAATCACCGTGGGAAAAACGCGCTCGTGCGAACCTGGGCTAAGTTTTATATGGCTTAGGAACAAAGTGAAGGACAAATAAGTAGACAAGTAACGGATCATCCTATCAATAATGCCAATTTGCTGAGAAAGAGGATAGGCTAAGGAAAAAGATTTATTAAGGCTTAAGTAAGCGCCCGGCACACATATGCGAGTTATGCTTGAAGAATATTGGAAGTATATTTGTCGCAATAAGATGGTTGAAACTGTGATATATCTAGTTATATCCCTAGTTATATACCGTAATATGATCATATGAAAGCGGTTCGTATCTATCTTACTAGGAATATAACTATGATACGAACCCGATCTAGTAATATAACTATCTTACTGACTTAGAGTATAACGTGGTCAAAATGTATGGAACACATTTTTTTTTATATAACCTACGAAAAGTGCAACTGCAGAGCGGTTCAGAATCTTGTACTGAATGAATACAAAACAAAACTTGTTTTCGTAAAAAAAACCTCAGTAACAGTTAGAATTTTGACCTTTAAAATCTACGTAACCTTCTGGTTACGTAACCTTCTGGTTACGTAGATATTAAATTCAAAATTCCATACCTTCTGGTTCCCGGGTATGGTCCAATACAAAAAAAAAAAAAATACGTGTGGGGTCGGGGATCCCCTGTAGGAACGAAGTTCAATCCAAGATGGCGGCTGCGAAAATTAGAAAATAACGAAAAATTTGAAAGTATTCGAAAAAATCTTGGATTTTCATTTTGACCCCAGTATCGGCTTCAGCACCCTCAAAAACCATGAAAACTATATATCTCTCTCTCTGACTCTTTCTATTATAAGTATGTAATAAAAAGTCGTATGGAGGGGGCATAACGCTATTTTGTTACGTGTTGACGGGGAGTACTAGTGACTCTCGGCTTCGTTAAGTGTCTTTTTACACCCATTATAAGAGAGGCTTGTGGCTAAGTAATATCAGGTTAAGCTACGCTTGCCGCGGTTGGTCCGTGGATGGGTGACCATCTTTATATACCAAGACCCCTCTGTGCCTCGAAAAGCACGTTAAGCCGTTGGTCCCGGCTATCATTCGTGGATCTTTGACAGTCGTTACGAGTCGTCAGAAGCCCGAAAATCTGACAACCAGTCTTACCAAGGGGTATCGTATTACCCCAGTAACTGGGTTGTGGAGGTCTGATAGGCAGTCGCTCCATGTAAAATACTAGTATTCAGCTGCATACGGTTAGACTGGAAGCCAACCCCAACATAGTTGGAAAAAGGCTAGGCTGATGATATAAGGGGAACTTTAGCCAAATTCAATCAATTTCAGTACACGTTCACGCAAAGCACTAGACCATTCTTATAAACAGTCGTAAAGATTTGAATAGAATATTCCATTATGTACACCATAACCACTTCAATTTAGTTTACATACTCATATATTATAAAACGCTCCCCACATTAACCTTAAGAAACTCTCAAAAGAAAATGCAAATTCACTCCTTGACATATTCACTACACGTGAAGCAATTCACGCCTTCATTCACTTGTAAACTCAATATGTAGAACTCTGTGGCGATATTGTGCCTACAAATCACCGGCGGCAGGTGAATTTAATCAAAAGCGGCACAGATTGCCCGCCACAGTCTAATTTACGATCTCCTAATAGACTGCTTGGAGCCACTACCAGCGGGAAGAAGATAGAATGGCCGCGATTTCTTTGTGAGATATGAAATGTTCTCTTGTGTTGGTTATGTTTATGAATTTCTTGGTGTCTATTTGGTGGTGAGTTTTGAGCAGATTATAATTGAGCTACGTAACCAGCACGTAACAAAAGAGATAAGTATGCAGGATCATCGGATATAGTTGAAGTTTAGTAAGAAACCGATGGATGTTCTCGAGTAAAATTTAATTTTACGTAATAGAAAACAAACAGCTCATTTATCAATTTCAGTCGACAACATCCATCGGTTTCTTACTAAAATTCAACTATATCCGATGATCCTGCATACTTATCTCTTTCGTTGACTGTACATAATTTGTAAAATTATACAATATCTACACAATTATAAATTTTTTACCGAACTACGTGAAATCGTGATGATTACTTGTAATTGGGTCTGTTGTTTTTAAACGATGGTCTTCAAATGAATTTAGACCCACGGTGAATAAATCGAGAGTCATTAGAGTCACTGAATGTCACCCTAAAACACGATCCTATAATTATGGAACAAGAAACAAAATCAAATGAAATCAGAGAACTCTTTGTGTTGCTGATATTTAAGTCCAACCCTTTGGAAATTGCTAAGTGAGATTAACTAATCACTTTTCATGACATAAAAACGTATTATGTTGCTAACCTTGGTAGTGGTTCTTCGTCCAGACTGGATTAGAGAGAGTCGGAGAGCGTTATGCTCATCGAACGGCAGTGTTCCGTAGACTTATTTATAAACCTCTTTGTCCACTGATTGAGGAGTTTGCCAAGCGGTGTATTGACTTTAGGTTTACAGTATTGTATATTTTGTTAGAAAACAACAATCATTAAAAAAATGTAGTTACCAGATAAAAAAACCGAGTGTGCTTATGACCACACGACTGAAGTGAAACTTCAAACGTATTTGGCTATGAGAGGAAGAGAGAAAGAAAATGTGCGCGCGCACTGCTTTCTCTTGCTTATATCCCCCACTCAATTCCCGTTCGCCTCGCCCGATCACACTTTTCGTAACGCTTACGTCACGCGTTCGCCAGCTTACTCCCCAAGTCAAGCGTGCGTAAAGAAGTTTCACTTCAAAAAATAACGGTTTAACATAACTACTAGTATATTACTACACTAGTATATTATATACACTAGTATATTATAAATGAGAAAGTGTGTTAGTTGATTTGTTTGTTTGTCCTACTATCACCCACCAACAGAGCAACGGATTGGCGTGTATTTTTTGCATAGAGATTATTTATGAGCTGAAAAATTAAAGAAAAGAAAAACCTTTTATTAAAAACAATTAGAATTATATATTTTTAACACTAAAAATTTACACCTTAATTATCAAATCTTCCCGTTTTTATCACAGTTCCAATTTTATAAACAAAAAAATTAAAATAGTAAAGGCTTGTAAAAATGATATATGCTAGTTTAATCTCAATATACAACCCCTAAGCGAGTGAAATGGACAGTTGAAGTAAGTACAGGAAAGCCTCGCGGTCGAAGTCGAACAAAAAGTTTTGTCTTATCACGTAAAAAAGTTTTGTTTTGTCTTATAGGGGTCGTCGACCAGTAGTGGTTAACGTACAACTGGATCAGAGCGAGCCGGAGAGTGTTATGCTCATTGAACGGCAGTGTTCCGTAGCCTTATTTATACACGTCTTTGTCCACTGATTGAGGAGGTAACGACGGATTTGCCAAACAGTATTTTAACTTCAGGTTTACCTACGGAATTATATATTTTATTAGAAATCAAGAATCATTAAAAAAAAAAACTGTTGTTACGAGGTAAAAAAAAATGTTTTAATAAAGATACCTCATTTATTTGTGAAACATGCGCTTACATAGAAATCAAGCATGCAAGATCTTAAATATAGATAATAAGTCCGTACATGTTTTGCCTGATGAGGCGTACAAATTATTTTTTTATATAACAAACAAATAATTACTTCAATAAACCAAAGATTAAAGACGGGTTCACTACTACATTCATCATTACATTTTATGAGAATAATAATACCATAGAAATAATAATATAAAAGTTCACGCATGTCAAAAGGTATCTGTCAAAAAGTCATTTATATTCTTATAACATTTGTCTGTTAGTAGAATCTTATTTTTAAAATGTATTTGTTGTCATGGCTTTTTATGACTGTTGTATTTTGTTGGATATTTTCGGGGCCATACAAAAAAAGCTTCTCCCCAATATAACTAGAATATTATAAATGAGAAAGTGTGTTACTTGATTTGTTTGCTTGTCCAAAATATAAAGCCGGCGTGACACGATAAAGGCCCATTACAATAGAAAAATCAATTGTGTCTCATTAACGATGATCAAGTTGTTTTGTAGCAATACTATTAAAACATTAAGAAAGTTAATCTTTTATTCGACTGACAGCTAAAAAACGAATTTCTACTTAACCATTTTTGATAGTATATTACCGTTTCTGGGTTAAATGCTGACGAAGTGGGCTAAAAGAGGGCCCGTTTGAACTACAAAAAACGTCTACATCAAAGAGGAATGGATTTAATGCGGTAACGAAGTGAGCATAAATGTCTCCCCATTATTTAAATTAGGGGACTTACATTAAATATACGGGAACCCGTGTCGACTGCAGACGTCGGAGTTACGGAGTTTCCTTAATCATAACGAGTAATAAGATATGTATATTATGTTAATAACGTCGCCACTAATCCTTGGTTATTGGAGTAACCCTCGATTATTTATGTCGTTCAAATGGTGTTGCTGAAATTAAGTGAAATTTCTTGTTCCTCCGACCCACCGCGTCGCATCGTATCGCTCGCCCGCTATTATTGCTCCAACACATAAACACGATACGACGTCGCATCGTGCTACGACGAATATGATTTCAATCATGATGATTGATGATGATTTATGATTTGAATCATATACATGATTGTAGTAACTTTTCATTCAAACGTTAAAACGATGCGACGTCGTATCGTGTTTATGTGTTGGAGCCCTTACGGCTCAAACACATAAACACGATACGACGCCGCGTCGTGCTACGACGTATATGATTTTAGTGACGTATCCATTCAAACCGGGAAAAGAGGAAAGAGGGAAGGGAGGCCTTTGCCCTGCAGACCCTGCAGTGAGACAACACAGGCTTATAATAATAATAAGTCATTCAAACGATGAAACGATGCTGCGTCGTAGCACGACGCGACGTCGTATCGTGTTTATGTGTGGGAGCCTTTAGGTACTTCGTTTACGCTTACCGTCCTTTCTGACTTCATTTCTTTTCGCTCGTTAGACTTGTACCGTGATGTTTAATAGCCTTTTCCTCACCTTCCATAAGAATTAGGCTATCAAATACAATTTTTTTAACAAATCCATCTGGTACTTTTTGTGATTAGCGCATTCAAATAAACTTCGGCGTAATTATAATAGGAATAAAATAAGGTTTAGCAATGAAACTGATCGCGGTATAGATGTGATACTCCTGGCATAGATAGTTCAACTCATCTGCTGTGCATGCGGCACTATGTGTGGGTAAAGCGATAAGGACACGTTTTGCTCGGACAACGACTGCCGCGTAATTACAAGCGCACGCAAACATGGCGCCGCGCGCACAGATGAATTGAACCATTTGTAATAATAACTGCCCTTATTTAAAGCGAGGTGTACATTATGAAACTAGTGTCGTGAAACAGTAGCTTGACTGTTTTGTTTCGGGCTATAGCTTTATACAGCCGCACGAATTTCGCCGTCACTGCGAAAATCTACTGTTTAAACGGCAATTCGGCTAGGCCGCAGGCGACTAAAATCGCAAGTTTTAAAGTACAGTTCTAAACCTACTCTGGTTTCGGCTATTGTCGTGTGGCGACAGGTCGTATGCGGCAGGTGACTAAAATCGACCGTGAAAATGCTCAGCCGCAAGCTCTCGCTCGCCGCATGAACGAGTCGCCTGCGATTTTTATCAATCTGTGTAAATGGGGCGGCGATTCGGCCTGTGAGGCGATTTGGTAAGCAAACACCCGCTCGGTGAAAATCGACCTAGTGTAAATCCCCCACAACTAACACCCGGTTTTTGAAAGCTGATACATTCAACTAAACAATTATTATTACAGCCAACTAATCTGCGCAGTTGACATGAGATTTATGACAGCTTTTCAAAAACCGGGTGTTAGTTAGCTAAACCCCGAAACAGAATAGTAAAGCCACTGTTTCACGGCACTAGTTTCATAATGTAAACCCCGCTTTAGTGAATTTTATGCATGACTGGCGAGTAGAAGTTTTGGCTTGAGTGTGACAAAATGTTTCTGGAAATCTGGAATGCAGTAGTTGTGGCAAAGTTGAAATAAAGCAAACACGAGGTGTACTGTTGAATCTCTAAAGGTTCTGGTAACATTCAACAGGAAAATATCACCAGCGGAGTTTTGGTATAAAAGATGACATAAGAGAAAACGACGGGAAAAAGACACGAGAAAAAGACACAAAAAAACTTGCAGTATTTGCTCTAGGTTTGGGACCTGTAGCCAACACAAGAACCTTCCAATGTATAGTCAGTATTGCCTGTGGTTACAAAAGGTCCAAATCTTAATGGAAAAGATACATTGTTGTAACTATACTATCATATAATGTATTTCTATAGTATGAAAGCCCAAATTAAGGTCCGAAGACTCCAAAGTTTTAGGGACCGTTCACACCAAACGAAATGCTGGCTAATAGTCAGCGGCCAAATATGAGATAACATCACGCAGTTTTGATACCATGTTTCAGTTAAAACCGAACTCACAATACGTCATCTGACTTCACGTCTATAATCATCATTCTTTTGTGGCGATCCTTAATCATATAAACAGTTACAAAAACAGCTTATATCTAGGTAAAATACTGAGACTAACTACTTATAACGCAAATCACTAAGTACGTTTAGCGCTAAACATAAAATTGGGCCATTCCGCGCAATTAGGCCGACTTTTGTTTGGAAATGGTAAGGACATTTGGTGCGTGTTGATTGCAATAATAAATTAAATAAAGGTGTTATACTTTTTTAGATAGCGGCGCCATACGTAAAAACATGTAAGAAATGTCATATAAAGTAAAAAAAGAATGCAGCTATGATATTTAATTTATTATTAGCATATATTCGCCGTTACTGGATTTCCGCGGAATGACCCATTTTAAGATTTTTGCTTTTGTGTTTTGTTCTATACCTATTAATCTACATTATTAGCTCCAAATGCATATTAACATGATTATTTTGAAACTTAAATTGGGAGTCGTAACTGTCTCTCCTAAATACATATTACCGAGTTATCTAGCTAAGAGAGCAGCGATTCACCCAACAATTCGTTGTACAGACGTCAGCACATCAAGCTACCCGAAACTGTCAAATTTTCCCAGTCAACCTTGAACCTTATGTTATAGCGATAAAGTTGAAAATCTATGAAAGAAATTTGACAGATTGTAGTAGCTTGATGTGCTGGCGTCTGTACCTACGTAAGTCCCTCATTTGCTACAAAAACTTTGTATACCTAATCAATAATAATCAAAATTAATTTTTAATTGAAAATCAGAAAAATAACTGTCTCAGTCATCTTCAAACGTTTGACAGCAATAAAACAATATTTTAAATTCGTTTAGAGTACTTAGTGATTTGTGTTGCAAGCAGTCCTAAGTGAGCCTTCTTACATTCGCTATCTGATAAATGATTTGTTTTCTGTAAGTAGGTTTGTACAAACACTTTTACACGTCAATCATATTTTTTTTAAGCTAGATGAGGTCGGCGTTTCATATCTGACTACTCTGAGAAGAAAGGCCGAAACAAACTCAGAGGTCACAGTCTCTTTTAAAGTCCAGACCAAATCTTGGTCAGATCATGTGAAGGGCATGTAGATGTATATAGGATTAATTTTCAAAGACCAGCCAAATTTAAGGGTATGGTACATACCATTAAACGGAACAACTTTCTCGATGGGACCAAAACCAATATTGTAATCGCGAAAAATTTATGAACTGTCCCATTGAAAACTTCAATACCTTTACAATGCCGTACCGAGATGCTTCACTATGCTAGGAATTATAGCAATAAAACAAAGACGATGCTGTTTTGAGTATAAATTTAATAATATTTCACTCCTTATAGCTAATCGTGTGTAACGAAACCATAGCGCGTCTTTTAATAGCGCAACGCCATCTATCGAGCTTTGGGTCAAAACCTTTGCGATTATTGACTAAACAGTAGGTATTGAAGTTTTGACACACATCCTTCGCTACGCATTCTCGCTCATTTCTGCTGAAAACGCAGCCTTAGGGTGAATAAATGGAATAACCCTGAGCGAGCGCCACTTTCAAAGGCTGATTAAACTAGTTAGCTGCGACAATACATTTGGTGTGAACCGTCCCTTATGTCAAAGATACATCTGTCCACGTATAAGTTATACTAAGTAGTGACCCTCGTTCGCATGATGGCACCAATTTAATCAATCAGAACTCGGGTCTATCTTGTCCTCCATTAAACATTTATATGTTGTAAGACTTATGTATAGTTAAGTGTCCGTGCGGTTGAGAAGTTTTGGGTTGGACCAGTTATTTTCTATTGCTTTGTGCTTGTTTAAGAATAAAATTATAATGAGGGTATCTTGCGGCAGGTTTGGTAATAATAACGGACACCATATACGTATAATTATATTTATTCATGTAGGAAACCCAATTCACCCCAATGAACCCCAATTCATGTTTATTTTTTTTTTACAATAAAACATTATTTTTCACTTTTTAGTTGTACCTATCCCACACCAATTCAATTAACACTAGTGCATTGGAGAATTGAAGACACCGACTAGAAGAATCCATCAAAATTCGCATAGAAATGCCGGAGATGCGGCACATTTATGCATATAACTTCGTACATAATAATAATTACCTAATGTATAATTTTATTAATAGAAAACAAACAGCTCATTTATCAAATTAATTTTCAGTCGACAATGTCATCCATCGGTTTCTTACTAAACTTCAACTATATCCGACGATGCTGCATAACTTATCTCTTTTGTTGACTGTACTGGACTGAAACCACCACTGCGGATAGATCGCACTTACATGTAATGGCGCGCCCACACTTGTCCAAATCAAATGAAGCAGTTTAATTAACGTGTAATGTAAACACATTGGTAGATACCTAGAGGGATTACAGTTTCTAGTTGCAATACCAATTAAATTGTACGTTGCCGATGAAATTATTGTGAGTTTGGTTGATTTTTAGTTATTTATTATTATTATTAGCCTGTGACGTCCCACTGCAGGGCAAAGGCCTCCCTACTCTCTTTCCACCTCTCTCTGTTCAAAGCTGCTAAGGACCAGTTCTTGTTGAAGGAGTCCAGCTCATCCCGCCATCTCCGTCTGGGCCTGCCATGATTTTTAGTACAGGAAAATTTTTGTTTGGGTATGCCTTATTTTTATCAACTCTTTTAGGTAGATTATTAAGATAACAACAACAGCTAACTATTAGCAATTTTACTATTGCTTAAAAGTAAATTTTTAACACAAACAAAATCCTCTAAAAAGTAAAAAAATAACATAAATTGGCCTTTTAAATTCAATATAAGTTGTGGGTAATATTTTGATCCAAGCGTCGTCGTTGCGTCGGGAGATACGCATTAGAAAATTCAGTAAGTACTTCGTAAGTAATGAATTTTCTCTAATAGTTTTTTTTTTTGTATCCTCTTAGGATACAAAAAAAAAATCCATTTTGGGAAAAGGAAGACAAGGAAAAGTATCGATTTATATATCGATATCAAATCGAAGTAACAAGGCTGCTAGGTTCTGTGCAGTGCTTAAATCATCAGAGACGTATGATACAACACGACTGCCATCTGCAACAATGTGTCGTTCGTTTAGTTCATATTAATTTATTTTGCGTTCCACAAGGTAAAACAAGATGTTTATAACGAAAGGCTTAGAGCTAAGAGCCGTTGTAAACCCTGTCAGGTTCTGTTGTGTTCTTGAGACGGTCGAGCAACAGTTGTTTTTTGTGCCGATTCAAAGCGCTCCGCTTTGAATCGGCACAAAAAACAACTGTCATTTCGTATAGTATTACTGCAGCGTACTAGTTTAATATAGTCAGTGCAATTACACTAATGTGTACCAACAACGCCCCCCTGTCAAAAGATCCGTGTAGGTTTGTTTTCCACCATGCTAAAGTAGATGATTTTGTTTATTTACGACTGCTGTTTCGTAAGGGTCCTTCAGACCTAAGTGTGCGATTTATCACAGACCTTAAACGGTGGGAAAAATATCTTGAGGTAGCACTCACTTCCAACTTCCCATTTAACATTATAAATGCGAACGTATTAGTTGAATATGAATTTCTTATAAAACGTATACTGCCCCGATAGTTAAAAAGACGTATCTAACAAAAAGTAAAAACGGAGCACGGTTTACGTTTACATTCATTAAAACATTTATTTCTCTGTTTTTACTTTTTGTTAGATAAGTCTTTTTAATTATCGAGGGCAGTATAGTTGTCATTCGTGGATCTTTGACAGTCGTTACGGGTCGTCAGTAGCCCGAAAGTCTGACAACCAGTCTTACCAAGGGCTATCGTATTACCTAGTAACTGGGTTGTGGAGGTCAGATAGGCACTCACTTCATGTAAAATATTGGTATTCAGCTGCATCCGGTTAGACTCGAAGCCGATCCCAACATAGTTGGGAAAAGACTACGCAGATGATGATGAATTTCCCAGTAGTCTGGATTTGTGCCCGATTGATGGCAATAGACTCGCTCCCTATTCTTCTTCTCTATGACACTTGCATGACAGAGGTTGGTTCAAGACTTCGCCACTATTAGGTACAGTCGCCAGCAAAATTGCATGGGTACCTTAGTGTCTATTTTCCCGTGAACGTTTGAATTCAAGTTTTCGAAAATAAACTAGATGGCGTTGGTTTCTTCACAACTATGACTAATTTACGAAACGTAAGTAAGGAGTTAGGAAGAAACGTATTAAGTAGGATTGAGCAAAGAGTTACAAGGCTAATACATTTATCTAATTATTACATTACATTTACCAGCATAACGTATCTTAAATGATAAAAATAATAAAGAAACCGATAGGAATATATTTATTAAGCTAACGAGTGGGTATTTTAATAATTAATTTAATATTCGAATTAGTAGTTACTTAGCACCTACTTATAAATTGATATTCAATTTTAACATAGTAGGTTAATAATTAGGAACAATTTTCTTTAAAAGAAACTATTAGTTATAAATTGTTTGAATGTTTGAAGAGACAAAAAGAAAGTACAAAAATATTTTATCATATAAAGCAAAGCAACGCCATCTAATAACAGCACAATTAAATTTTGTAAGTCGTTAACTGGTTTTACGCTAGATGGCGTCATTTCTCGCTTCATACGATTTTGTTTCTGTACTACCCATGCACTTTTGCAGCCTATCGTACATGGGACTCATCATTGGCGAAATGTGGGTGTACTAACCGCTTAACTGAGACGTTGCCTGAGGTAGCAGCGCGGTGCGGGAGGGGTGTTGTGACGTGATGCGAGAGCTCAGTGATTCGTCAACTAGCGACAACTATCACCCCTCCCGCACCGCGCAGCTACCTCAGACAACGTCACAGTTAAGCGATCGACCTATAGTCACCTAATCACAACTTTACCAAATAATATGCCTCAACAAGAAGGCCTGTCAAACAAAGTTTTAACTCATTTATCTTATACTCGTAAGCACAGATATAGATAGACATAGATAACGCAAGTATCACGATCTGTATGAAAACCAAGCGTGCCATTTTTTGACTACCTACTATAACGTCACAAGCTCGCGCTCTCGCTTACGCTCACCCAGCCAGCAGTACACAGGACTGAGCGCGAAAGTGGCGGCTTACGATTTTGGAACATAAGCTTGGAAGTAGTTGCTCTTGCGTTAAATCTAGGTGTATCTATATCTGTGCTCGTAAGTCAATGTTATTATCAGAAAGTTACTAACAGTCTCTATCTCTTGGGATTACCTGTTGAGGTAAGGGGAAACATTCAGAAAATATTCAATTTGTAACCCAACGCAACGCTCCGTGAAATGTACATTTTGTACGACTAACTTTTGTGTGCAACATAACATAAAGCTAGTTTTTCTCGAAGGGTAAGCCAGAGATGTCCCTAAAGGTAATACTTTTGTGTGTCTTTGGATTTCTTGTGTTTTGATTTCTTTGTTTCTTGAATTTTACGGTTAGAAAATAATTTAGAACAATGATCCGAACTAAGAAGAATTTTCAAAAAAAAAAGTTTATTTTTTAGTCTTGCGGATATTTGTTTGAAACGCAATTTGCTAATTAAAATATCGTAGGTAGGTAATTACATTAGATAATAAAATTGCCCTAATAATAAAATTGCCTTAGAAAGAATCATTTCTAGAGACTAGTCTATCTTTACTCGAGGTACTGCTTGCTATTTACGGCTAAAACGAAACACTAAAAAAAATTAAAGTCTGTTAAACAGAATAATTCGCAGTAAAATCCAATTCCTAGCACCCTTCTCAACATATAAAACCCAATAGCCAGCACTTCGCTGATAACACGATAAAAAGATAAAACCGCGTTAATATGGACACCAGTATCGCCATTAAAGAACTTCGTTTGAAGATCATTTTATTGCTGCAGTAAAGTGCTTATGACTGCAGTCGTTAGGCGATGTTCAGCGGCAGTTATGGCTGAGATAATCAGATGAATTTCAGTATTTTTCTTATAACTAGCGAAGATGTTGGCTTCTTTTCTTAGTCTCAAACTCAAAACTTTTATTTCACTTAATGATTTTATTTCAAGGATGTAACCAATAATTTTTTTAACTATATTTGATTTAAAAAAGTGACCATAGAGTTTCTTGCCCGTCCTTCTCCATAGATACCTAATGCGCTTTAGGATGGGATACTACTTCATCTTTCTGACTGAGGGACTCCTCAATAATTCAAAAGTGCCTTATACAGGGTGTCCCTGGAATTATGGATCAAATCAAATAGGGGCGTGGGCAAGGTCATTTCGTTTGAGCCATCAGAAGCGCAGTGAAAATTACCTGGATTTTCAAAATTGAAGCTGGATTTTAATATCCTTTATTTAAATAGGATTTTGATACTTCTTCTTCGTTTCGGTGTTTCTTCTCAGGGATTAGTCAGCTAGAAAATGCCGGCGCCGTCTAGTTTTAAATCATTGATTAACAATTGAATTGTAAAAGTGTCTTATAAGAACTGCTTACATAAACAAACATTGCAGCTTAGGTGAAATTAAATTAATGGGCATCCTTTTAAGAGGTCATTGTACTCGTCATTATGAACAACTTTTACTATGGGACTAAACCTAAAACCGCGAAGAAAAATCAGCTCTCCCTTGCATTTATGTTCACATAACTCGTCAAACTGTACGGAAGAGCTGATTTTTTTTCGCGATTTCAGGTTTGGTCCCATAGTAAAAGTTGTTCATAATGATGATTACAATGACCCCTTAAAAGGATGCCCATGTATTCAATTTCACCCTGTATACTGTTAAGAGACTGCTCCTAACAGTATACAGGGGGGGGGCGGGGTACAAATAGGTACAACTCTAAGGAAGGACAGCATGGCTCTTCGTACAATTTAAGATACCATAAAATATTTCTCTCATTTCAAACGCGGAAGAAATGTGATAAAGACGCACAATTTCCGCAAGCACTTAGAGCCAAGTTTTTAATATTCACAAGTCGAGAACGGACGACTTCCTTTGATAAATGTTCCGCTATTTATATATAGTTCTGAATATCAAACTGCTTAACGTACGCGCCGTGCATTTATTTTACATAATATTTAAAGCTTTGATGTTCTCGTTGAACTATTTTTCGCATTGTGGAAATTGTACCTTCACGTTTTTCTCAGTAGTTTTTATTTTAGCACCTTACTTTCTAACAATTATAACTAACTACTTGACAATATTCATAGGAAATTAAATAAAAAATCAACTGATTCAATTGATCAATTCATTTTCTTAGTTTCATATAAGAAAGGAAATAAGTTTATTTGCGGCAAACATGACGAAGAGAAAAAACACAAAAAGAACATGTTGGGAGAGAATATGCGTCACATCAACGCAAAACGCAAAATGTGAGTTCTCCAGAATACTTACATACTAATACTTACTTATTAAGAAACACACCCTGGACATCAAAGTCCACGACCTTACATAGTAGGTAATTCGTGTCACTTACTATAAAGCTAATGAAAATACTTATTAGCATATAGTTCATACTAGCTTCTGCCCGCGACTTCGTCCGCGTGAAATTTCTTGTACCGCCGACCCACCCCGTCGCATCGCATCACCTCCCGCGATAGTACTTCGCTTTCGCTTAGCGTTCTTTCTGACTTTTATTCTTTTCGCTCGGCTCCTAAGAGACATAGCGTGATGTTAAATAGCCTATAGCATTCCTCGCGAATAGGGCTATCAAAATGTAAAAATAATTTTTCCAATCCAAGTTCCTGTGATTCTACAACCTCACAAACTTTACCTCTTTATAATATAAAGTATAGATTTAGATGCTAAAAGAATCCAAAAGAGTCTTAATAAGTGCGAATGTTATAACAAAGCATAACTAATTAGCAGAGATTTCCAGCATTTACCGTGGCAGTACAGACAGCGCATACAAAATGCCCTAATTTCCTTGTTTCGCTGTAGGTAATAAAAAACTCATTTCCCTCTTGCTGTGTTGAGTTTTGTGCTCGAAAAGGATACTAGGTGTGATCGTTTTTGTTGAACGCGATTGTAATTAGAGGGAGATAGAAAATTACGAACTGTTACATTCATTAGTTGCAAATTCGAACTGTAGTGATTTTGGCTTGGTGCTAGATTAAGAAGAAAGGTTTTAAAACCTGTTCTCATTTATGCTGCAGCGTTGTGATATTTTGGCTGCATAAGCATAATCAGACTAAAATTTTCCCACTGCTGGGACACAGGCCTTCTCTTTTCGAGAGGGAGTGGGCTATGATCTACCATGCGGGCTCAGTGCGGGTTGCTAGATGTTACATGTCTTCGAATTTTTGGTTCTAGGATATGCCGGTTTCCTCGCGATGTTTTCCTTCACCGTTTTGAAAGCAGGTGGTAATGAAATTATTTTCACAAAGTAAAGTGCCTGCCTGAGTTCGAACCCACGACCTAACCTACTTGTAACTCGGGGCCGTTACCACTGGGACACCACAGCTCTCCATATTTTGGTTAATTTGATGATAAAATAGTCACGAGGGTGGTTTGAGAATATAATTAACGTGGCCAACACAGTTTTACAAAAGAAGTCAGCTCTCCATAGTTTCAACACCAAAGTAACCCAAATAAAGTCTGAAAAAAGTTAAAAAGTTTATATCAACGTCTCATCATCATCAGTTCAGCCGAAAGAAGTCCACTGCTGGACATAGGCCTCCCCCAAGCACCTCCACTTCAACCGGTTTTGTGCTTCTCGCATCCAACGAGACATCCACGTCTATATTTTTTTTTCATTTCAAGAGTTATTATAGAACAAAGAAGTTCTTCTTCTGAGAGCAGTGGTGGCCCAGTGGTATCAGCCGCAACTTACAAGTTGTAGGTCGTAGGTTCGAACCCCGACAGGCGCTTTACTTTGTGTAAATTATTTCATCACCACTGCTCTCAAAACGGTGAAGGAAAACATCGTGAGGAAACCGGCATGTCCTAGAACCAAAAATTCGAAGACATGTGACATCCACCAACCCGCACTGGGCCCGCGTGGTGGATTACGGCCCACTCCCTCTCACAGAGAGGAGGCCTGTGTCCCAGCAGTGGGAACGTTATAGGCTGATTATGTAAAGAAGTTCTTCTATTTCTTTGAAATAAAACCCTGTAGATTTAACTTTCGTTACGAAGAAGCATCTTATTCCCAGACACAAGACCCGAGTCCCTTCAATTTCAAGAAAAGTAGTAACCGCAGTAGAACGAAGCGCATTAGAAACCTAATCCAACAACAGAGATCTAGAAAGTTCGCTAACGAACTTACTTCAGCCCTAGTTGGCTTAGAGAAACAAATGAGATTCTTTGAAAATTATAGATTCTAGGTTTTGTTGCCGTTGGATTTAAGAGTGCGCTTTTATATAGGCATTAATTTAGATGTTAGTTTTAATGAAAACAAGCATTAGTTTCAAGTCCTTATACTATAACATCTTATCTATAAAATAAATAAAATTGGAGTGTCTGTTTTTAAAATTAAAATAACCGCTTTTTACTAAATGCATATGGATTGATGGATTGATGATGGACAATTATTGTCTGTCTGTCTGTTTGTTCCGCCTAATCTCTGAAACGACTGGACCGATTTTGAGGGGACTTTCACTGGCAGATAGCTGATGTGATAAGGAGTAACATACACTACTTCTATTTTAGAAAAAAGAAAGAGGGTGCCTCGAAAACAATTTCACGCGGACGAAGTCGCGGGTATCAGCTAGGTACTATCACATAAAATCTTAATAATACATTTATACTATAATGATAATGTTTTCCGATTACCTGATGTTGAGATTACATCAGAACTAGCTGCGCCCCGCGGTTTCACCCGCATAAGTGTCGATCCCGTGGGAATATCGGGATAAAAACTATCCTATGTCCTTCCCCGGGACTCAAATTATCTCTATACCAAATTTCATCTAAATCAGTTCAGTGGTTTAGGCGTGAAAAGGTAGCATACAGACAGACAGATATACGGACAGAGTTACTTTCGAATTTATAATATTAAGTATGGATTAGATAGTTATTTGCAACTCTAAACGATGAAGACGAGCCACTAGGGAACTAGGAAATTTTAAACCCTAATAGCATTCACTTGAAGGAAATGCGAAGAAAATATTTTCCATCGTCCGTTCGACTACTTGAGTTACATAATATTTTCACCGAGTTCAGCTTATGACGTAGATCTGCCAATTTGTGGCCACCTCTTATGTGTAACGAGCGTGAAGGTGAAGTGTTCACGCGCGTTTTCGTTTACTAGGAGGTCAGGATTTGAAGGGGTTAGCAGGGCTGGTGTTTCTTTAGAATTTGTTCTGAATTGCGTTTAAATATGTTGGTTTCAGCAGAATAATTGCATGAAACACGATCAATGGCAATGCCTTTTATTTTGATGATTCAACAACATTAATAAATAGTTTTTGTTAGATTAGGATATTTTTTTTTTTCTTATAATAATTTGTAGTTTATTTAGTATTAGAAGTTTCTACATATTAGGTAAATTATATATTATAAAACTTAAAAACATTCATTAATATTTACGTTGTCGAAAAGACGGAAATTACAAAAAAATTGGAGTGTCTGTTTTTAAAATTAAAATAACCGCTTTTTACTAAATGCATATGGATTGATGGATTGATGATGGACAATTATTGTCTGTCTGTCTGTTTGTTCCGCCTAATCTCTGAAACGACTGGACCGATTTTGAGGGGACTTTCACTGGCAGATAGCTGATGTGATAAGGAGTAACATAGGCTACTTCTATTTTAGAAAAAAGAAAGAGGGTGCCTCGAAAACAATTTCACGCGGACGAAGTCGCGGGTATCAGCTAGGTACTATCACATAAAATCTTAATAATACATTTATACTATAATGATAATGTTTTCCGATTACCTGATGTTGAGATTACATCAGAACTAGCTGCGCCCCGCGGTTTCACCCGCATAAGTGTCGATCCCGTGGGAATATCGGGATAAAAACTATCCTATGTCCTTCCCCGGGACTCAAATTATCTCTATACCAAATTTCATCTAAATCAGTTCAGTGGTTTAGGCGTGAAAAGGTAGCATACAGACAGACAGATATACGGACAGAGTTACTTTCGAATTTATAATATTAAGTATGGATTAGATAGTTATTTGCAACTCTAAACGATGAAGACGAGCCACTAGGGAACTAGGAAATTTTAAACCCTAATAGCATTCACTTGAAGGAAATGCGAAGAAAATATTTTCCATCGTCCGTTCGACTACTTGAGTTACATAATATTTTCACCGAGTTCAGCTTATGACGTAGATCTGCCAATTTGTGGCCACCTCTTATGTGTAACGAGCGTGAAGGTGAAGTGTTCACGCGCGTTTTCGTTTACTAGGAGGTCAGGATTTGAAGGGGTTAGCAGGGCTGGTGTTTCTTTAGAATTTGTTCTGAATTGCGTTTAAATATGTTGGTTTCAGCAGAATAATTGCATGAAACACGATCAATGGCAATGCCTTTTATTTTGATGATTCAACAACATTAATAAATAGTTTTTGTTAGATTAGGATATTTTTTTTTTTCTTATAATAATTTGTAGTTTATTTAGTATTAGAAGTTTCTACATATTAGGTAAATTATATATTATAAAACTTAAAAACATTCATTAATATTTACGTTGTCGAAAAGACGGAACTTACAAAAAAATGAAGTAATGGATTAAGAATTTATTCAAAATCTATCAAATTATAGTAGGTATGAAGTGTTTGAAGATTATACGATACAATGATTACAATTGGGGTGCTAACTTTAATTTCAGTATCAACTACCTAGAGAGTTACCTAATTTTACTTGGATTACCAAAAAAGCCCGTAAAAGATTTCAATATTATTTAAGACGAGGTTAGAGCTCTTTTCCCTATTAACTGACAGTGATTATGGAACTGATTTGAATGTTAAATTGGTAAATAAACAGACCACCTTTCCATTTTCTTCTAATACAAAGTAATATTAAGAACTTAACATTGTTACCTATAACACAGCAGCTGGGAACGCTTATCCCATCATAGACTTCATCCACCGCTTTGGAAAGCGGTGGATGAAGTAAACACTATGTAGGTCTGATCTTGACCTCGATCTCGCTTGATGGATCAAGCGAGATCGAGGTCAAGATTAGACCTATTAGGCAATAAAAAAATAAAAAATAAGTTGTTTAAGTTAATTTTGTTATTTTTATTATTAACTAGCGGCGCCCCGCCGTTTCACCCGCATAAGTCTCGATCCCGTAGGAATATCGGGATAAAAACTATCCTATGTCCTTTCCCGGGACTCAAACTATCTCTATACCAAATTTCATCGAAATCGGTTCGGTAGTTTAGGCGTGAAGAAAAGACAGACAGACAGAGTTACTTTCGCATTTATAATATTAGTTTGGATGAATAACATGCCATCAAAAAAAAAAGACGGGTTGCACTCCGGGAGTGCCGGCAGAAGTGAAAACTTGAATATTAACGTTGAAATAAATCAATTATTAATTGAATTAATATAACTAATTTTTTTTTCACTATTTCTGCGTCCCTTTTTTCATTAATAGATGCACTTTGTTCAATTTCCATATTTTAAACACTTTATATACACGAATGTTACGAATACACAGCAGTGTGTCCACGTCCACTTCGACTTCGACTTCGACTTCGACTTCGACTCCGACTCCGACTCCGACTCCGACTTTGACTTTGACTTTGACTTTGACTTTGACTTTGACTTTGACTTTGACTTTGACTTTGACTTTGACTTTGACTTTGACTTGGACTTGGACTTGGACTTGGACTTGGACTTGGACTTTGACTTCGACTTCGACTTCGACTTCGACTTTGACTCCGACTTCGACTTCTACTTCGACTTTGACTTCGACTTCGACTTTGACTTCGACTTCGACTTTGACTTCGACTTCGACTTCGACTTCCACTTCCACTTCCGCTTCCACTTCCGCTTCCACTTCCACTCCATCCAATCCATCCATCCATTGTCGTGTGTCACTAAACTTGGTTCACTTCGGTTGGCGCCGCCGTAGAAAGAGACGCGGGGGGGGGGGGAAATCTCTCCTGACGGTCACGTGTCCTGACGCGAGTTTAACATTTTTTACCCATTACAAAAAGTGCTCAATGCCGCTAAAGAAGTTTTCACTTCAAAAAAAACAAGGTCCATAAATCGACTAACCAGAATATTTCCTAAAGTTTTAAATATAAATATTATTCGCCAGAAGAGGAGTAAATTCCCACTTTGCATACATAAGACTGCATTAGCTGTGTATATGCTTCCTTCAAGTAATTTCTAGCTGAAGTTTTAATAACTAACTTGTGTAAACTATTAGCTTCTAAGTAAGCTCTTAGTAAACTTAGATACTCTCATGAATGTCAGTTCTAATATAGGAAAAGACTTTAATGTTTTGATGGAGGCTAAAAGCCTTCATCTTAAAAGGTTTTTAAATTTTAATGACCTAAAACTTACTTTGTATTTGACATGTAACTCGAATTGAGATCTGCGAGGTTATCTGAACCTTCATTACAATAAATTATAATAATACCTTTTTTATATGATAACAGCAACAACTAAATCGTCAAAAAATACGACAAATTGAGAACCTGTTTTCTTTGATTCTGGACATAATTTTTTAAATATCATAATATTTTGTAGATTCTGTTTTTGTTAAAAATATACAATAGACAGACAGTTAACTGCTGAATGTAAGCAGATAATTCGGATATTGCAGTCGGTTTTGAAATTCAAAATCACGCCACAACACCCGGTTCTCTTATGCATTCTGAAAACACACTCTCAAAGCGTTAAATAATATCCAATCTGTATGACTCTTCGCGTGACCAGAGGGCTGGCCTATTTTTAGCCCAAAGAATAAGCATTCCCATCCAACGTGGCAATGCTGCCAGCCTTTTGGGCACTTATCCCTTTGACAGCGATGCGGACGAATTTTTTGATGTCCAATGAGCTCCTGTCTTTTTCTTTTTTTTTTTTCCTTTTTTTTTTATACACTTGAATATATATTTTAGATTGTAAAATAGATTAAATTAATATTAGTTTCATTAAATAAAAAAACTTATCTGTATGCTCGACATATTTTTGACGGTTTTTTATGTGTACAAGATCCACAGTGCTAAAAGTAACATTACTTTCAAAATCTCTTACAGCTTGGACTGTATTTTTAAGTTAATATTATTATTGCTGAAATAAATAGAATCTAGAGTAAGTATATGAAATGAAATGTGTATTTCAGTAAGTAGATCTTTTTTTAGACGCTTTATTAGCACGTTAACATTTTGTTAGTCAATACTTTAAAACAAGATGGCGCCGGCATTTCCTAACTGACCGATCCCTTAAAAGAAACGCCTAAACAAATTCAGAGGTCATGGTCTCTTTAAAAGTCCAAACATATATAGGCTTATCCAGAAAACTCTAATGTTAAAAATATATTTAGGTTATTCCAGGGAATCAGTTTTTTATCAAATTAACACATTACATCAATTTACCGCTACATAGCGATCGTTTTAAGGCCTCGCCTCTCATGCCAGATATGGTAGGGTCAAAAAGTACCAATGTGACTTTTTTCAATATTCATAATTATGTACTTTCCGAGTTTACCTTGAACATTACTGACATTCGTTAAGGAAAAAAACCGTGAGGAAACCTGGACTTATTGTTAATACTAGCTGTTACCCGCGACATTGACCGCGTGGATTTTTTTTGTAGGAACCTATTTTTTTTTCAAAATAAATGTTGCCTAAGTTACACCTTATTATATCAGCTGTCTGCCAGTCAAAGTCCCGTCAAAATCGGTCCAGCTATTTCAGAGATTAGCCGGAACAAACACAGACGGACAAAAATTTTAAAAATTTGTTATTTTGGTACATGTATCGTGTATACACCCATATGCATAAGCGGTCATTTTAATGTTACAAGCAGACACTCCAATTTTATTTATTTGTATAGATAAATTTGAAATCGCCAACCGGCCAACTAACTAACTTTAAATACAGTATCTCAAAGAATTTCTTAAGAAAAAATATTTAAGGCACTTCCACGAAAATTCCGAAGCTCATTAATTCTTCGCGATTTAACTTTACATTAGCAAACTTATTAAACACTTATTTATCCGTAAAGTTATGTACCTCGCCCAATAAAACATCAATCATTTTGTGCAGTTTCAAACTGAAATTACTTCCGTGGAATTTTGACAACAATTCGGCTCATCAATTTGTTTAGCTATTTTAAGAATCTATACATATAATAAAACTGTAGAAAAGAAGTTTTTGTACATTAAAAAAAAAATAAAAAAATATAGCCAGGGTGTTAAAGGACAACCAATAGAACCCATTTCCAGCATTTTTAGAATTTTTGTCTGTTTGTCTGTTTGTATGTTTAGTTATCCGAGCATCACGTAAAATGTACGAAATCAATGTAGATAACTTTTATACACAACGATTTAGCGTAACTTGAAGTAACATTTAGTTTTTGTTTCATCGCAATCGGTTCAGTCTATCAAAAGATTTTTGAATTTAAAGTGTTCCAGAAGAAAAAATAGTTAACGTGTGTTAATGTGCACTTGGTCTCACAACTTCACGTTTATATATATTTGCGTTAATAATTATATAAATTGAAGTAACATTGAGTTTTTTGTTTCATCGTAATCAGTTCACACCTAAAAAATGTAAATTAGAAAATTATAAGTGTTTCAGAAATAAATATTAAAACAGCGCCATCTATTGACAAAATGACTAACTAACTTACAATACAAATATATAAAAATAAAAAAAAAACAAAGGACACTTAGGCGTCGAAGTATTCATCCGCATCGCTGTCATCCGGAAACGTGCCCAGAAGACTGGCAGCATTGCCACGTTGAATGGCAATGCTAATTCTTTGGCCAAAGAACGACCCAGCCCTCTGGTCACGTAAAGTATCGACCAGCCGGCGAGAAATTTCCTTAAAAAGGAGACGCGCGCTCGGGCCCCATGACCCGAGCGTTTCGACCCCAAACGGCTCAAAGCTGTAGTTGCCCACAAGGTTACAGTATTTGCGCCGCTTGAGGGTCTCAGCAGCTGCAGCAGCGGCGCCAGCACAGCCCGCAGTGCTAGGAACATGAGATGGCGCTAGGGTATCGACACATGTTGCGTCCCACACCAGAGGCCTACCCACCTTCCAAGGCAACAACGTCATGCCGTCTGGTCTCTTCCCATCATCACGTACCAAGCCGTTTGGTTCTAACACCGCTGGTACGCCGGCGGTGACAAGAGCTCGACGAATAATATCGTTGATGCTGGCGTGCCGTGCTATGCGACCTGCGCTCCTGCAGCAGGACAGGCCATGGTGTCCGAGACTGTCGACAGCTTCACCGCAGTGACATCGATGCGGAGCAACACAAGGTGCGCCCAAGCGGAGACACGTAGCGAGCCGAAACGATGAGTCATCCATCATTGTGCCTATGGTGGATGACGGGAGCGCCTGAAGCCACAAACCTGACTCCCATTCTCCCACAGCCAGCAGACGGGCACGCTCAACAGTATTACGTGACGTGTTTACAAGGGTATTCCGTATAATACTGCAGAGCGGCACGTCCCACCGTCTCTGGGAAGACGGGTTATCAGGCAAAACCGTATTGGGACAAGCCATTTTCCAAGCGTTCAACGCATCGGTCAAAAACGGCACTTCAAAATCGACCAGTGAGGAAGATAAAATGTTCCTGGTTAATTTATCGGTACTGTGGACCGAGGAGAGGAAAGCTGGTAAACTAATACTTGAAATTTTGCGGACGCCGAGACCGCCCAAGCGAATGGGTAGTGTGGCTTGCTGTCACGCACGGTCGTCCAGGACCACATTTAGGATGCAACAGTACCGAATGAGTGTGAAGGCCGAATGAATATTAATTTTGAAAAGTCTTTCGGAGACGTCATTAAAATTTTGTATCTTCTCCTCAATGAACGTTGGAAAGGATTCGTCAAAAATTGGGGACCCTAGAAGGTGAAGAGTTTCTTTCCATAATTTTGATATTTGGAGCTATTGTATTAAATTTTGCAATGGTTGTCTGTCCGTCAGTCGTTTGGGGAAGATAAATTTCGCATTTTGAATGGTTAAGGTCTAGGCCAATGAAACTGATTTTTTCTTTTAAAAACTGTAAATCTTTTAAGACTGTGTCTACATCACCTCCTAGGGTTCCGTCATCCAAATACCATACGTTGAATTTAGAATTTAGTTGTCGAATAATTGGATTTATTGCCAAACTAAAAATGACTGGCCCAAGAGGACCCTCTTGGGCCAGTCATTTTTCAGGGTGACCACCCTGTTGACAACCAACTGCTGATTTCAAAAGGTGGTCTTTATAAAGTAATTTAGAGGGTTGCCTGTAACATTGATAGAGAAAACTGTAAATTTTGGACAAAATTCTAAAGTGCGAAGTAAATAATAACTTGCAATTTGAGTCAAGTAGTTTTATTTACTTCGTAGTTTGTAATTTTATTTGTCTTCATTCTCATTTTGAAAGTTTGTGTTTTGTTCAATATTTTATTTGTTTGGTTCAGTTCTTTTTCTGAAAATGCCTTCTAGAAAAAAAAAAAAAAAACCTTTCGCAGCGTAGCCGAGATGCGAAAAGGGCGAGATTAAGTAGGTCCCAGGAATCAGAAGAAGAACATGAAGTGAGTTGCGGGGGTGGACCTAAGTATTGGATGCTTTTCCCATGGTCAACTATACGTAGCTCTTTCACGCGTAAACAACCCCAATAACCTTTTTGTGTACGCTCCAGATGGTTCCACAGCTAATGTTGTTTATAGAGAAGCACTAGCATAAATAAAAAATAAAGATTTGAATCGGTATCCTCGCAGGATACCGACGCACACAAAATATATTGTTAAGTTCCGACATCCACGCGATCGAAGTCGCGGGCACAGCTAGTTCTTGAAATAACGTTGGGGGAAATATGGGTAATTTAAACTAAAAATAAAGGTGAAGAGTTTTTGAAGTGAAATTTCTTTACGCACGCTTGACTTGGGGAGTAAGCTGGCGAACGCGTAACGTAAGCGTTACGAAAAGTGTGATCGAGCGAAGCGAACGGGAGTTGAGTGAGGGATATAAGCAAGAGAAAGCAGTGCGCGTGCAAATTTTCTTTCTCTCTTCCTCTCATAGCGAAGTTTCACTCCAGTCGTGTGGTCATAAGCACACTCGGTTTTTTTTTGTTCTTTTGTTTCAACGCGCTAATCTTTTTAACTACCAGTCAGCTTTGAAAAATTCCTTCCAAGTAATAGCCAAATTCTTGAGGAAGGCAACATGCTAGAGCTCTTATTTTTTTATTGCTGAATGGGCACACTCTTGACCTCGATCACGCCTGATAGAAAGCGATGGATGAGGTCTATGATAAAACGAGCGTGCCCAAAAGATGCCTAAGGCACTGGAACTCCCACGCATCGACGAAACACAGCAGGCTGCTTGACGCCGGACTCCGGTGGAAGGGTGGCCGCAAACCAGGCGGGCGTTAGCCCTACCACCACAAGGGAAGAATTGGCCAGTCAAATAAGGTGTTGGGTGTGCCTGTCCAGGGTGCTTACTCTTGAATTTAATTCCGATAGATCGACATTAGAATTGTGACATTTCGTACTTTTAAGTTCGGTTTAATTAAACTAAAAGGTAAAATTGGGTGTCCATTTTGGTAAACTAAGTGGAAATTAGGGCCGGGCTCCAAAATCAATCATCCAATTTTACCTTTTAGTTTAATTAAACCGAACTCAAAAGTACGAAACGTCATAATTTTAATGTCGATCTATCGGAATTAAATTCAAGAGTAAGCACCCTGGATGCGCCTAGCGCTCGGTTCAGTTGAGTAACAAAAAGTTAAGTTGGTCTTAGGAGCTGACCACCTCTGAAAACCAGCACTGTACTGTGGCTCTCCTATAGCATAGCATTATGCTGAGTGGAAGCCTTCTTGTCACAGTAATGACGTGTAGCTGTCGACTATTTCTGTTTTGCGCTTGTGATTATAGATCTATTTTGTTTTATTTTCCTTTATTCAACTAAATACATAAGTATAAATTATATTTTTAAATATTAGAATATAAAAAATATAAACACATTTAAAAATATAAACATTAGTAGCCCACCGGTATCGGGAACAGGGAATTTTCCTTATTATTAGAATTAACCAACCTAAAGAAAGTGGCTGGGACGGACTGCATGCGGAAAGCGGGGGACAGGGTGTTGTAGCGCAGCTTGGGAGAGGCCTATGTCCAGTAGTGGACTGCGATAGGCTGAGTTGATTGATTAGAATTAATTATCTTTTTGTATGCACGTATTTCTGTGACAAATAAACCTATTTTTTAACTTCTTTTTTTTCAAAAAGGAAGAAAGAAAGCGAAAACGAACTAATAGCGCGGGCAAGCGATGTGATGCAACGGCGCTACCTCGAAAATCTAAAATCCTCGAAAACCTACTAAGCGAGCAAAAGTGATGCAATTACTTTTGAAACGCAAAAGAAGAGTGATGGCTATAATGTGCGTGCGCTCGGAATAAAACGACGTATGTGCCAAAACGAAATTACTCCTTTTTTAACAAAATAAAATATTTTTTTTATTTTTCAACTATGTAATTTAAAAAACTAACAATCTTAAAATAATAATAACAAAATAAATGAATTAAAGGAGGACGGGCATTCTGGCCTACGAACCAATAACAACATGCGATATATCATTGGAAAGGTTTTTTCACGTACTTTAACTATTGTTCTGGTGGAAAGTCCCAAATCGCTGTGTGGAAAAAGTTATTGCACAATAAAGCCAGACTTGACCAAAAGTTTGTTTTTCAGCCTTTTATCATAAAAAGGTATAACAACAAGCAATACCTCATTTTATTTAGGTACAGGCAGGTAGCCAGTACCGACAAAAATATAAAACAGTGTCATTAAGTCAAAATCTACAACTGTCTGTGTCAAAATGTATTCTGATCGTAACTTGTCACTACCACTGGTTTCTTGTGTTTCCATATCGCGTCGTTTTCCACCATTTTCAATTTATCATTATTATTATTTGACTACGACCTTTGGCTTTGTTTATCGGACTCTGTGATTTGTTATACGTTATACCACTGGCTTTGTTTATCGGACTCTGTGATTTGTTGTATGTTATACCACTGGCTTTGTTTATCGGACTCTGTGATTTGTTATACGTTATACCACTGGCTTTGTTTATCGGACTATGTGATTTGTTGTATGTTATACCACTGGCTTTGTTTATCGGACTCTGTGATTTGTTATACGTTATACCACTGGCTTTTTTTATCGGTCTCTGTGATTTTTTGTATGTTATACCACTGGCTTTGTTTATCGAACATAGAACTAAGCTCTTAATAAAAACGGCCTGCTTTGTTCATGGATGAACACTACAACAATTGTGTTATGTGCCAGCGAGGGCTACACAACAGGAGGTATCAGCGTCACATTTTGGCTGAAAATATTCCACAAGATCAACCTGAGCTTGCAGATTATGTACGGGAACATGCACTATTGGAGGTTTGTTTATTACATTAGATATATTAAACTATTGTTATATTGTATTCGTTCATCATTCTTCTGTTCATACATAAATAGCAATAAAGACTTAGATTGATAGGTGCCCTTTTTTAACCGACTTCAAAAAAGGAGGTTCCGTATTCGACCCGTATGTATGTATGTATGTCCGCAATTTTCTCAAAAACGAATGAACCGATTTTGATAATACTTTCACTAATGTGATCTACATACTTTCAGGAAGGTTTTAGTATATAATACATTAGGTAATTATTCTTATGTACGAAGTTATATGCATAAATGTACTGCATGTCCGGCATTTCTAGCATAATGACGCTAAGCGTTCATTACTTTCACCGGTACGAAGTTTAGCTAAATATACACCAAGGACCGTCTTCGGGCGATTATTTTGTTCTGACATAGTTGGTGTCTGATTTAATATAATATTAAACTGCTCATAATTAAGACAGAATCATCTAAATTCGCATAGAAATGCCGGAGACATACATACATACATACAGAACTTCCTTTTTTGAAGTCGGTTAAAAATAATATGCATTTGATTTATTATTGTATTTTTATAAGTGTGTGGGCGCGATGGAGTATTAATACTTTTGTTTTCGTTTTAAATCCTTTAACTTGTATCTATTGTCACTAATGACCGTCTCAAATGATTATTTAGTCAAGTATAATATTGTACAAAAAACGTTTAAATTCATTGTTATTGATAATAAATCTCATTAATGATTTTTTTCCACGTGTTTGTTTTATTTTGTAGAGCTTGAGGTCCCCCAAACCTTACTTATCTCTTCAGAAATAAAATGTCTGGGATAAAGTAGTTTTAGCATATGTAGGTATTTCGAGTTTATACCAGCGCCTGATGAGAAGAGTGAGACCGAGATACAGCCTTGGCCAAAAGTATTAGGCATCCCTATAAAACACGTGCAACTAACAAAGTATAAGAATAACAGAACTATATGTTAAACAATACTCCACGCGGTGTATTCAAACATAGATATGGTATTTTGAGGTGCCATGGAACACCTGGTCCACAATTAGTGGGAAATGGCATTTTTGTGAATTAAGTCGAGCTTTGTTGTGCCATAACTTTTTCCACACAGCGATTTGGGACTTCGCGCCGTAACATTAATTGAAGTACATAAAAAAACCTTTCCAATGATATATCGCATGTTGTTATTGGTTCGTAGGCCAGCTTCCATACATTCTTGCCCGTCCTCCTTTAAAATTACTTTGAGTAAACTTTGATATGATAATTCCCTATGTTATAAAGTAAATTCCATTGAATAACTCTAAAGCGTTACGCCGTAATATCGAAAAAAGTAAAAAAATGGATATAACTTTGCAATTTTTTAGTATCGAGAAAAAATTATTGAATCGTGTATACCCAAGAGTCAAAAAACATTAAACAAAATTTTAAATCTTTATTCCACATACTTAACAAATTACACAAAATAGAAAAAACCCATTTTTTTTTCAACATATCACCTTAATGTATTCGTATGTATATGAAAACCTACATTAACATTACATTTTACGATTGTATTTAACTTTCTAACTAAAATGTGCAAAATGAAATCGGCATAACTTGAACCTTCACATTCAAATCACAAATTATCTCTCAACCTTGAGCGAAGCCTGCAAGTTACTAATCGTTCACACATGAAGTCCCATGCTGAAGCAATTCACTCAATTATAAACTAATCGAACGGCTGCGTCTGAGCAAGTGAGTAATTGAATGATCTCGTTATACGGTGCAGTGGTGTCAAGGTTATTTATGGGATTAGATTTCTTGTGGAAGGTTAAATTCTTGAGAAAAGATTTAGTTTTATAGGCTATCTTTACAATGTGATATAACCATTTGCAATTTCTCTCTTCTACCTTCGCCTCGTTGGTATAGAGCTACTTGTGAGGTTGAGGTCCTGGGTTCCATTCCCTGACGAGTAAAGTATTATAGAGTTATTATGGATCCTCCGACCAGACGGGTGTTGTGTCTGGCGGGCAACTACCCGATGATTCATGTCGGGCTGTTGTATCTATGCTAGTTTCGCGGTAAACTCTTCTTGCGAGATGCAGGATTTGCGTGACGTCAGTATGACGCGTTGTTCGCACGTGGCGTTGTAGATACCGCTGCAAGTATTATTAGGTAAGTTTTTATATGAGGACTTTTTAGTAGCAGTCCAGAGTCTGGATTTGTGCCCGGTTGATTGTTATAGGCTAACAACCATGAAACCGCGGAAGAAAATCAGCTGTTCCCTTTGATCTAGTCATGCGAACATAACTTAATGAAGCAGCAAATTTTTTTCTGTGTATAATGATGAGTACACCCCCTATGAGGTTCTTAGTTATTTCAATTACTTACACGATGTAAAACACAGCTAGCAAGGTGGTACAGATGCCAGCACATCAAGCTACCCGAAACTGTCAAATTTTCCCAATCAACTTTGAACCTTATGTCTTAGTGATAAAGTTGAAATTCTATTAAAGAAATTTGACAGATTGTAGTAGCTTGATGTGCTGGCGTCTGTACCTATTATCCATCGCTACTCGTAAGGACTATTTTAATGGTGATAAGGTTGTCAGAGAGAACGGTTTAGCAAATAATTTTAGACAGTCAAGGACCAAACCACAACCCCTTTCAGTGCTAAATGAGTCTCACAGAGATCAACGGAAACTTACTAAGACGTAATGGCTTATGACTGAAGTGGTGATGTCACGGCTACGTCTGCTACGCCGTCGTAGCTATTTGCTACGCAATCTGCTACGCAATCCGCTACGCGAAAAGTGTTCATAAATTGTTTTTTTTTTTCGAGCTTTGATGTGCATTTGAAGAGTATTTTTGTGATGGTGATTTTAGTAACAGCTGGTATATCAATAGAAAACCATGTTAACCACTTTTTTACGCGATAACATCTTATAAATCGATTATCGCCGGCTGCACGCACGAAAAAGCATGACTAATTGTCACGTTCCGCCTGAGCTGATCGTGCAAGCGAGAGCGCGGAACAAGCCATAGAGAGGCACGATCGGCCTAAGCGTTCGGCTTGTGACGCATCTATCTGATATTTTCTTATGACGTTATCACGTAAAATTATCGTCCGTAAACCGACTTTACAGACAACCAAATTGTTAATTACTAATTTTACTATAGTTTTATTTAAATATTTGAGTGCAAAAGACAAAAAGAACTGAGTTCAGCCTCCACAATTCTATCTCCTACGGATCATTTTGCGTGATTTCATGAAGACTGTTTTATAGGTAGCTACAAACTACTATACCTCCATCTTAAACGCAGTTATTAATAAACACTGTAACAGATAGCTTACAAGTTCTCGGTTTATATCAAAGTCTAAGTTAGACTCGTCTTGAACGTAACTTAGTGCATAGAGCAACCACACAATGAGGCAAACTCGAAAACTGTCTCAAGTTATATGTAAGTGCTGCTAACATACAAGATTAAACAGAACTAAAGTTACATAATTAAATATTGTCAAACTCGTTATTGCATTACCACTTTTGACATAAATTTTTATATTAAACTCAAAAAAAATATTTGTTTGCAAAGAGTGCAAACAATATTATAAAAAGTGTACAAGTTTAAAAAATATTCAAGTTAAAAACGTTTAAAAATAACTGCAAGACCCACACACCACACACCACTATCACAGAAGTAGCGTCACGAATATTATGTAACTTCATACTATATAGCGCCAGGCATAGTCCGTACCGCGCTTCAACATGGCAATAATTCCTTAAACTTTTAAATCTTGTATCTTCTTCATACTTCTATCGATTTCACAGTTTCTTTCGATTATCTCATTTTACTTTGCCTTCTTCGAAATCACGTTATTTGTTCAAACATTCCTTATATTGGTCATCATCCCTATTTCCAGTAAATTTAAACTTTTCTAACGTTGAAATTATTAACTGTCACATTAATAGATTGTTCGTTTTGTAACGTGCAACTTGTAACATTCAATCTGAGGCTGTGGCTTCTTAACGCGAAAAAAATCCTCGGAACAGTGAGGTCGCTCCGTGAAACCTGCGAAGCTCCTAGGAAGCTTCTGTGCTTCTGGATGGAGCTAGGCTGGCTCTATTAGCCAGAATCCCCACGCACAAAGGACCAAATGGGAGTCTAAGTGCAGAAAAGGGAGCCCCATCATCATCATCAACATTCAATCTTAAGGTGGTAAATAATTTGCGAGGTTGACTATATAAACTGCTTTATAAATTATAAAACCCACCGAATTAATCAAATAAAGTTGTTAATCTTACATTGGGACGCGTGTTAGATTACACAAGCAAAAAAAATTGAGCCATAATACTAAATGGATGTAAAATACTTCACTCACTCCATATTACTACATTTTTTTTTTGAACGAATTAATATGATTGGAATCTATTTGTCTGTAGGTACTGTTTATTGTAGTATTTATTATTCAGTAGTGGTAACGAGTTTTTCTTACCTGTAAGTAAAGTTACATGCATTATACATATATGTTTTGATAAATTATGCATATTGTTGTTATTTTCACCACTCCTTTTACCTGTTAAAATATTCCGAATATTTTTCTTTAATCGGCCGCGGGCTATTGAAGAAACATAATCGAAATATTTTTACGAAAAAGCATTCCATTTTAACTTCAGGTTCGTTTGTAATACTATTTCTCAAATAGCTTACGAACCAAATCAACCAATTATTAAGTTGCAAATCACGACAATAGTCGAAACACTAGATAATATTTTTTCAGACTAACTTCAACAACGTTTTTCATCGCCCATCAATCACTATTTATTTAAAACAGAATCCACAAAAAGTTTATGATCGCTTACATTTTTGTTACTTAAACTACATCTTTGGAGCAGTAGTGGCCCACATTTACGAGTTGTTGATTGTGGGTTCGAATCCAAGCAGGCACTTTACTTTGTGTAATGTATTTCATCACCACTGTTTTCAAAACGGTGATGGAAAACACGAGGAAATCTAAATCGATTCGATCGACCGATCCTAGAACCAATAATTCGCAGACATATGACATCTACCAACCCGCACTAGGCCCGCGTGGTCGATTAAGGTCCACTCCCCCCCCCCAACGACCCCCACCCCCCCTCTCTCAACCGGGAGAGAGGAGGCCAGTGTCCCAGCAGTGGGAACGTTATAGGCTTATTGCATTGAACTACAACTTTATCACTTGTAAACATATTATTCAGAGCTTAACAAAGTCCTCTTAATATTTCAGAACAATCGGTAAACAACATAATTTGCGAGCCAATTACCACATTTCCACATGAATACTTAACTATCTAGGTATATCTATGTTTGCCCGTTTGTTTACAGCGGTATGTGATAGTCAGTCTGTGGGTATGTTAATTGCATTAGGCATAGATCTCTGTCTACACTTCGTAAACATGTGTCGACGTCTGAAGAGCTATGTGCTCTAATTAAACTCGGTTACAGTCAGGTATTGGACATAGGCCTTGGCTTGGATGAATGAATTTCTTTTTTTGTTGAATGGTCCTGCTTATGGATCGATCACACCTGACGGAGAGCGATGGATGAGGTCCATGATGGAACGAGCGTGCCCAGAAGATGCTTAAGGCACTGGAACTCCCTCGCATCGACGAAACACAGCAGGCTGCTTGAAGCCGGTCTTCGGTGGGAGGGTGGTCGCACACCAGGCGAGCGTTAGCCCTACCACCGCAAGGGAAGACATTGCCAGTTAAATAAGGTGTTGGGTGTGACCATCCAGAATGCGCCAAGCGCTTGGTTCAGTTGAGTAACTGGCGGAACAAACTGCGCTACACGAGGAAGCTTCTTTATGCATCCCAAAAACCATGTAGGTACAAAAGTGCTTAACGAAGTCGGGAACTATTTGTACTCCCCGTCATTGTGATCGTTTGTTTTTGCCATAACTGGGACTCTTCTGGTTACGGAGATATTGAATTAACTTTTTCCGTGAAAACATAATTTAACATTCAATATCCCCACAACCCCTGTACCGTTGAATAGACACAAAAGCACAATGATTTGTATGCGATATATATAACGGATATGTGATGGGTCTTTTCACACCCTACATTTCAACACTGAGGTTTCCTTGGTAGAAACATACATAATCAGCCTATAATGATCCCACTGCTGGGACACAGGCCTCCTTAAATCAAATCAACACAGTCAGAGAGATCTATCAGTGACAGGGTAGAAACATACCAGTTAGCTTTATCCAGAAACCCGGCTGGTCCAAAAAATCATACCAGAGACCCCCTTTACCAGCAGAGGACAGACGGCGTCCTTGGAAAGTAGATTTTTATAACGATCTACAAACTGGAAAAAGATTAAGGTAATAAAACTTAATAACTATAAGTACTTACAAGTACAAAAAGTACAAGTAAAGTGTAAGTATAAGTACTTACTTATAAGTTTTTTTGGACTTAATCCTAAACTGAGGTCTCTTTCTGTTGAATAGAGGATATCTGGTTTCTTTTTATGCATAAAAAGAAACCAGATATCCTCTATTCAATAATACCTACCTTAAGACTATAGCCAGAGTACATTTTTAAGTAGGTACGTAGCCTAATTTCATTTATTAAAAGATATCCGCGTCCCTAAACAACTTTACTTTTCAAGTATTATCAAGCGAACAGATTTTTAATAAAAGCCCTACGATCCTACGTAAAATAGAATTTCCTTTATACCTAAAATGTGCCACAATTTGATACCAAAATCCTTACATTGTAACATGATTGATGCTATCCTTAGAAGCACTCGTTGAATACGGAATTTCATAAAACGCTTTTCCATAATGTAACTGTTACAAGTCATTGATGTGTGAAGATGATAAATAATAACCCCAATATGTGACAATTTTACGAAAATCAAAGCACGTATTTCATCATAATATCTCAGGCAGAGAGAGATGGAAGTCTCAAGTACTCGTAGCGACACCTAGTAAGGAAATATGGCAACTGTTAGAGCGGCGGTTGTGACTTTTTGAGCGCCATCTATTGGTAATAGCTGTATGGCGTATGTAATCCCGTTGCGCTGGGAGCCTTTTTGGTTCTATACTTTTCCACTTCTTGCGCCGTGTGGTAGCGCTATTGAACCAGGAATATTGTCCTCTGCAATGAAACATGACTCATGATCACAGTAATTTCCGTCCTCAATTTAAAATCTCTCTAAAGCTCTAAGGTCTGCTGTTAGAAAACTCAATTACAAGTTAAAACGCGTCTGTACAATAAACTCTTGCTATAAATTTTATATGAACGTAAAAAATAAAAATCCCATGTGAATTTAGAGAATCTACATTCTATTTAATTTAAAAGAACAATGGGTAAAGTTGTATGGGCCCCGTACCCAAAAAAAAAGATGACTGTAGCATTATGAGCTATATCGGTATTCGTTGCCCTCATGGGGTAGTTTAATTAATCCTAAGACAGCATGTCTGAATTCACTTGGAGAAAAAAGATATTTAAGGAAGTTAAAATGGTTTTGAGAAGACGTTACCCAGAGACAAGGTTAATTGTAGCATTATGAACTATGTCGGTATTTGTTGACCTCATGGAGTAGTTTAATTAATCCTAAGATAGCATGTCTGAATTCAATTGGAGAAAAAAGATATTTAAGAAAATTAAATTGGTTTTGAAAAGACGGTACCTACCCAGAGACAAGGTTAATTGTAGCATTATGAACTATGTCGGAATTTGTTGACCTCATGGAGTAGTTTAATTAATCCTAAGACAGCATGTCTGAATTCACTTGGAGAAAAAAGATATTTAAGGATGTTAAATTGTTTTAATTAAATAATAGAAAAGTTAATTATCTTTATTCATTATTGTAATTACCATACTTATATTGGTTCTTATTCAATACTAGCTGACCCGGCGAACTTCGTACCGCCTTTAATTTTTTTTTGTTTTGTTAATTTTTTCCCATGTTTTAATAGCTATTCTGCTATTCGGGGCAGAGATTATGAGCTATGTCGGTATTCGTTGCCCTCATGGAGTAGTTTAATTAATCCTTAGTGAGCATGTCTGCTGGCAACCGACAATGCAGCATAAAATGAGATACAAAAAAGAAATAAAAACAAAACACAATACAAGTTCTAAATCAATTTTAATTAATTTTTAATCAAGTTCTGTTAATTTTCTAAATCGCTGGAGCCTTATTGAACACGTTCCGTGATCCATTGTAGAATAATCCACACGCTAACAATATTGTCGAAATAAAAGAAGACAGAATTAACGTTTCCAACAGGTTTGGTGACTAATATGTTGTGGACTGTAATATCAACCGCCAAAGGGTACGTTTCACAGCGATGGAAGAAAGCGATGTACCATTTCCTAGCCTCAACGAGGAGGAACTTATCTTGTTTAGTTTAGGCACATACCAATTAAAACTCGCAAAATCATACGTGTCAGAGCATTTGCGAAGAGGCATGTAGGTACCCTATAGAGGTATGCGTAGAACCAAGTCCTAATATGAGATATGGCGCAAGTGATTGACTGTCGAGTAATTATTATTTAGTAAGATTATTGTAATAATGGAAAATTATACCTGTGAGACCTGCTGGTGAAGTATGTTCAAATAGAATCATTTTCAAACGGTTGATTGATGTAGTTTTTTTTTGTGCATACCCTGTCTGAAATCTCTGTGCACGCCACTGCATGATTGCGACCCTCGTGTGTGCCGGGAAAGATAAACATATTAACAACGAGGTTGTTAAACGTGGAATGTGGACTCAGCGATCATTGTGCCGATAGTCGTGACAGCCTATGGCTTAATAGCCAAAAACGTCGACTAGCACCTGAGGAGGCTCTCGTTGGGCAGCTGGATCAAGGACTTGATTCAGAAAGCGGAACTTCTCGACACGACCCACATTATTAGGAGGTTCTTCTCTCTGGAGCCCTGATTGCCGATAGCTTGGACCTGTTCCCGATACCGGTGGGCTACAACTTTTTTATATTTTTAAATGTTTTTATGTTCTAATATTTAAAAATATAATTTGTATAAACATGTATAATTAAATAAAGGAGTTAAAATAATAATTAATGAGAATAAATAACGTTTTATTCTTTTATTTTATTCTATTTAATAAAACAATTTAACTTCCTTAAATATCTTTTTTCTCCAAGCGAATTCAGACATACTTTCTTAGGATTAATTAAACTACTCAATAAGGTCAACAAATACCGACATAGTTCATAATGCTAGAATTAACCTTGTCTCTGGGTACGGTCTTCTCAAAAACAATTTAACTTCCTTAAATATCTTTTTTCTCCAAGTGAATTCAGACATGCTGTCTTAGGATTAATTAAACTACTCCATGAGGTCAACAAATACCGACATAGTTCATAATGCTACAATTAACCTTGTCTCTGGGTACAGTCTTCTCAAAACCAATTTAACTTCCTTAAATATCTTTTTTCTCCAAGTGAATTCAGACATGCTGTCTTAGGATTAATTAAACTACTCCATGAGGTCAACAAATGCCGACATAGTTCATAATGCTACAATTAACCTTGTCTCTGGGTACAGTCTTCTCAAAACCTTAACTTCCTTAAATATCTTTTTTCTCCAAGTGAATTCAGACATGCTGTCTTAGGATTAATTAAACTACTCCATGAGGTCAACAAATACCGACATAGTCCATAATGCTACAATTAACTTTGTCTCTGGGTACGGTCTTACTCGTTCTCCTTTTCATTCTTTTTAATAACTACCAACGCCATCTATTGCAGGCCCGTTCAAAACTTCCGAAGAAGCGGCGCAGAGTGTTACCGGTCGAGCAGCCGAGGAGGAAACGCGACGCTAGCGCCTCCAATCGCCGTGTCAATGCGGTGAAACATCCTGTTGTACTAAAGGACTTGCCTCCCGGAGGAAATAAGTTTGGTGAGTTGATTTTCCTTGTAGTACTGTTTCTTATACGGAGATGGCGGTGAGAGTAGCTATCGTTTAAAATTCTGTATTCAGTTTAAATAAATGTAGGTATTTGTTTAGGCAATCAAGAATCAAAATGTATGGCTTATTTCTAAAGATTTTTTCCGCTAGGGAAAGTGTGACAGAATAGTTTAAACGTACACATTATTGTTAATAACGTTGCTTTACTCTAACACTAATATTAAAGGAAACATGATCATTTACTGCGTTTCGTTTCGCTGAGCGTCATTATGCAAGTTGTATAACTAAGTATACATTTATATTTCGTTGTTTCCCAAAACTCAATTTATATTGAGTTACCATAAGCATGTTTATAACCAACCCACACTGGGCCCGCGTTATGGATTATGCTCCACTCCCTATTACAGAGAAGACCTGTGTCGCAGCAGAAACGTGTAAATGACGTTAATTGACGTTTTTTTTTGCTGAGCATGGTATTCTTTTAACTAATTTATAAAACTGGGCCATTTTCAGGTGTCAACGGTATGAACATGATCAGCATAGCACTCCAGGGTCCAACAACCAACCTTCTCCGGCCACCAGCCACGGCAACCCTGCCTCTTCAAGCGAGAGCACCAATTGGTAAATCCCATATTATAATGTTCCAACCATAGCACAGACTTGATTCTGTTTTCAGTCGATTTCGAAAGAAAAAGCAAGATATTATATAAACGGAAAGTAACTGTTGTAGGGGTCATAAACATTCCTTATTCTTCCAACCATTACCTCGAGATGATTATTTAATAAACTAACCAAAACCCTTAAGTAGATTAAAATTCCTTAGTTAATTTTTTTCATTCCTAAGCCTTCCACTTTCCAAATTCACTGTAGTAATGACGAAATTCTCTATTTCCAGTCGAGAGTCCAGTAATCAACACGCAGTCTGGAGCAATATCACTAGCGTCTCTGCAACCGCCTCTAATGACCGCCCCGCCCCTGCAACCAAGACCTGCAACCACCGGATCCTTAGACCTCATGCTGCCTTTACAACCCAAGCTACTGCCAGGCTATAACCTACAATCATCATTCTTATCCAACACCCTTTCAACAGTCAGACCACCAGATATAGAAAAGAAAGATGATATAATATACAAACCAAGTATCGAAGTTATTGTAGAAAATAGAGAAATAGAAGACAGTGATGCTCTCGAAGAATCAAATAAAACAGACCAAATGAATTGTTACAGTGAATGTAGCAATCATAATATATCTGAAATAGTTGATAATGATAATGTGATTAAAGATGAGATTAATTCTAATTTAATAGACACTAATAATACAACTGTAAATTCAAATGATAACGATGATAGTCCAAATAACAATTCTTATTAAATGTTAATTGTAAATGTTTCTAGCTGTGAAACCCCGATAGATAACAATGTCTCCCATTAGATTTTATGGATCTGTAAAATAATGAAATCTCTTTTCTTAGATTTTTCTAGTCAAAATATTTGTGTCAAATCTAAAATATTAGGGTAAGTCATATGGAATATTTTTTATTTATTGTTGGTGGGAATGTAAAGGTGCTATGTGGATGAAAATTTAAAAGATTGTGTTTTGAAAGTCATAAACATTTGAACTTTGGAGAATAATTCCCTCTTCTTCCATTACAAATCATTTTCATCACAGACGTTTTCGATAATATTACTTTACCTCGATGTTATTTTCATCCATAGAGCATTGCACAATATAAAAACAATTGGACAGCATAGAGTTTCGCTATGAGCGATTATCTAGTGTAGTCAACTCAACGACCAAAACTAGAAATTCTAGTTCATGTAGTTTACTGTGGAATATTATGTATATATTTTGTAAATGGAAGACACGACAGTGATTGAAATTGTAAATAGACAATATTCTTCCTTTTTTGCCAAAATTTTTATGAAATTCAACATGAACGTTGTAACGTAAGAACGGATTAGTTTGATTGTTTTTTCATTTCATATTTCAGCTCTCAAAGCTCTTATGTTTTCTGCTGAGTTCAAATTGCTCTAGAAATGAGTAAGTATGGCTTTTGTTTTTGAAGTTCAAAAACACAAGAGTAGCATATATTTCTTTAATTTGAAATTGTCTTGCTGTACAATATATGTAGTTCCGTACAGAAACATGAACCATAATTATGTCTTAAATATCTCCTAAACTTTATCTCCAAAAATCATACAAATATTTACAAAATTTTTTTTTAAGAAAAGCGCCAAAAATATGCCAAAAGAATATTCGGAATCTCAGCTGTGCCAAACAAAACTTTGTAGATAATTAGCTGTAAAATAGGATATAATTAATGATGGCTGTTTGAAGTTATACTAAGATGAGGTCGGGGTGTAAAATAGACGATATATTATGATGTATATTCCTGGCTATGTTGTCAATAAGAATGAGTTTCGCTGTGAGCTGATTTAGTTTTCAACGAGGTTGAAATAGTATAAAATATTTGCCAGTTCTTTTGTAGATTTTTCAACCATGTTTATGAGTAACGATAAAGTTTTTCACATTTACTTTTTCGACACTATCTACATCTGCATTGAGTTTTTGGATGATGGAAGCAAGATAGAAATGACTCCATAAAAATATCTTAATAATTTTTTGTTTTGACCTTACTTAAGAGCCTATACTACCTCAAATGACTTAGCTTGATCCTCCGTTATGTCGAAAATACTGCAGTATTAATTTTGAAATAAATATATGGTAAAGTTGAGGATTAATGCTAAGTCCTATGTTAGACGAAAACACGATTCCATAAAATGTTCTCGATAGAAAAAAATCCAAAGTTACTTCTAACCCGAACAATAAACCGCTGGTATTCAAAAAATACTTCAAATTAGATCATGAAACTTTGCATTCTATCTGAACTTACCTTAAATCAGGTCCTATGTTATTTATTTTTTTTATAATTACCATTATTTTCACTGTAAAAAGCAAATACCTAAACTATTGGCGCTGCCTGCCGCCCAGCACCGCACTCTGTCTCGATCTCACTCGGTCCGCGAGCAGTATCGTATGAGCGAGATAAAGAGTGAATTTTAGCTGAGTTAGTATAGGCTCTTAACTGAATTTTCGATGTATAATCAGCCTATAATGTTTCCACTGCTGGGACACAGGCCTCCTCTCTGTGAGAGGGAGTGGGCTGTAATCCAACACGCGGGCCCAATGCGGGCTGCTGGATTATCGATGAAATGTTCATAAATTAAGAAAAAAAATGTATGTCATAAGGAATTGTGAGAAAAATTATGTATAATTCGTTGTCGCTTTGCCGCTGCATAGTAGCGTTATGGCCTAAAATGAGATGGAACGATACAAAAAATGCAATAAGTTTTTTTTTATATTTATTTCCATAATCTTCTCAAGTTTTCCTTTATTAATGTAAAACTTGCTCGGCTCACAGTGAAAAAAAAAAATTGTATAAAATTCCCTTTAACATTGTTAGTAAACCAAAATATTGTTTAGATCTAGAATATTTTTCTAATGTTATCGTTTTTAAATTATTTTTACTGGTGATCAGTTTTATTTTGGCGCAACTCTTAGTTATTGTATATTTAAAATAAATTATAAATACTAAAATCAATGTTAAAAGATAAAATTGTGATATTTCTTAAAACAATAAGGATAAAAATTCGGTTTAAAATAATTGGTAGAATTGTTGACTTACCTACGTCCTACTACGTTGAAGTAAATAAAAAAAAAAATGTGTTACTAAAAACTTGTCAATATTACGACGTCAATCAAACTTATTTTAAAATTGTTTAGGTTACTCGTGTTTTGGATAAAATTTCCCAAGACTAAATTGTATGGTGACAAGCAGAATTCGGGGCAATAACGATAGCGAGGATAAGCTACCTGGGGACAAAGCATCCGTCAATGGAACAGCTAGCAAAGTGGTGATTTTAGTTTTTGCACTTAGTTATTGTAATTATGTTAAAAAACGAACTAAGGTCTTCTAAGTATGTATAAAATGATTGCAACTTTGATAGCTCATGTCCGGAAATTTATTAAATAATAATCAATTTAGAAATGATGAATTCATTATTTTCATTTGATATACATTATGTATTTGTATAAGTTGCCAAATTCAAACTGATCGACAACGTATTGTTTTCTGTGCCCCATATTTTATTGTTTAAATAAAACGAAAATCAAAACTTTTATGTGTACTTATTTTTAACCAGATGTCTATGTATTTTGGTTCTAGGAAATGCCGGTTTCCTCACGATGTTTTCCTTCACCATTTAGAGAGCAATGGCCATGAAATAATTTTCACGATCGTCAGCAATTGAAACTTAAACGAACGTCATAGCTTTTCTGAGTCAAAAGTTATACTAAGTGGAAATCTCGATACGAAGCAAAATTACCTCAAAATGGCGGCGCATCCCCCTCCACCGCGCGATGCGTTACAATCCTCACTTGGCGTAATGAATTCTTTGATCCTTTAGCTATACAATGGTGTAATTGAATTTAGGATGAAGATGATAGATATGAAGCTGCAACACCAAACTGTATCCCCCGATGTTATTATCATTCGTTTTTTTGAGTCGTTCCACTAAAATCCCCTAGACCAGTCCCCTAGGGGACTACACAGCACTCAACGTTCCACTACGATACCCTATGCTGGGGATTCTCTAAGTACTAATAAATGCTATTTCTTTATAATCCCTTCTAAATAAAAAAGCCACTTACAACATAACAATGTGTGATACATATAATTAAAAATCAACAGATGGGATAACAATAACGTAAATTGACTTATAGTCCAGATTCCAACTACGCCACCGAGTCGCTCGCGCTGCTCTGAGTGAACCTGCCAATGCTTTTGGTACTTTTTTTCAAAATCTAACTTATTTTAGAAAAGTTAATTTACGTTATTGTTATCCCCTCTGTTGATTTTTAATTATATGTATCACACATTGTTATGTTGTAAGTGGCTTTTTTTATTTAGAAGGGATTATAAAGGAATAGCATTTATTAGTACTTAGAGAATCCCCAGCATAGGGGATCGTAGTGGAACGTTGAGTGCTGTGTAGTCCCCTAGGGGACTGGTCTAGGGAATTTTAGTGGAACGACTCGTTTTTTTGACTTGCCTCCCACTATGGAAGGAATTTTAAAGACGTATTCACGTCAACAATTTATCAGAAAAACCCTCTCTAAACACAAACTTTTAGATTCCACTTAATTACCATGAAACAATAATTGCCACCCGTGCGTCGCCAGATTACTATGTTAATCACTCAAACTTGTAGTGAACCCGCATATTAAATCCCCGACGCTCAAAGCGGTATATAATTAAATATCTGACCCACGTTGCACCCTTCTGCCCTGTAATTAATGGATACCACTCTAAATATCGACAAGTATACAGTGCTAGGGGTGTGCTTCGACCGGCGCGGTGTAACTATATCTATACAAATAAATAACATTGATGTGTCTGTTTGTAATGTCAAATAACAGTTTTTTACTAAATGCAATTATGAAATTATATACAGTACTTAGAACAAAAAAAAACAATTAAAAAAATGGCTGTCTGGCTGTTTGTGCCGGCTAATCTCCGAAACGGCTGATGGTGGCTGGTGATGGTGTTTTTATTTGATAAAAAGAAAGACAAACATAAGCTACTAATGTCACGCGAAAGAAGTCACGGGCAGCAGCTAGTTTAAAATTATATTAGTAAGTAACTTAGAGAACATAAATTCAAGGCAAAATTTTTTAATTTCTTGAAATTGTTAGAGTTACCGCTTTGCAAA
The DNA here is from genome assembly GCA_947508005.1 of Amphipoea lucens. NCBI lineage: Eukaryota > Metazoa > Arthropoda > Insecta > Lepidoptera > Noctuidae > Amphipoea > Amphipoea lucens. The sequence continues at coordinate 1,881,649 of OX382374.1, read as the reverse complement.
AAAATAGTAGATTGTACAACTAAGGCATAAAAGAAGCTATTTTACCCCGAGACGTTTATATCCACGCGAGCCGCAGGCGAGGGTGGATAGTTAAGTCGAGGGGTAAAATGGCTCGTTTATGCCTGAGTTATACACTCTGCTTTTCACTTCGATTGCGAGAAAATGAAATAGGCATAAAGTATACAGTACATAATTAATCAAAATGTTGCAAAACATAGCTAATTTCCGCCACCACAGATAATACCGCCACGAAACTTTTAAAGTTTTTTTTTTAATTTCAACATTTGTCATTCGACTTGGGTACTTCATACTGCCAAGTCATAAAAACGTTTCTTTGCGTTTTTAAATAATAAATGACAACTATTTTACCTGATTTTATTAAATTAACGATAGAAAACACGGAAGTGGTATAAATTAAAGAAAATTTAATAAATTACGACTTTAATCTGCGAAGTTTTACTGTGCGTGTGGCTGTTGGGCCTGATTACCTTAGTCTTAGAAAAAAAATTTACTTTATGCACTAGAACATAAAAAGCGATTTTATGTCGCCTAAGCACAACATAAAGACGAACTTTTAGAGCATGAGAAGTGAAAAAGTATTTTTACACGTCTTATTTTCATTTTTATATTGAAATTCTCAATTTATATATTGTCATTCTTTTTTTGCATTTTAAATTTTAGTTTAATATTATTTCAGACCGCAATATTATTCGCGTACCTACCGGAAGACGTAGCGTTGGAAGGCCTCCCCAAGGTGGACCGACGACCTTGTAAAGGCCGCAAGAACTCGTTGGATGCGAGAAGTACAAAACCGGTCGAAGTGGAGGTACTTGGGGGAGACCTATGTCCAACAGTGGACGTCTTTCGGCTGAAATGTTGATTATGATTATTTCAGACATAAAATAATCCTCTTCCTATCATTAATGCAAGATTCAAAAATGATAATCGAAAAGAAGGAATTCACGTACGAGGGATACAGATTTTAAGAATTTCTACTTTAAATAATAAAAATAATCTACCAGGTTTAAATCGTTTAAAAACCCAGGCGGAATGTAGGCTTCATAGAAATATAATATACGGTAGGCTTGCACAATATCACAAAAAATTGGTGGTGTTCGTAATTAATCGACCCATGTTTGCAAACCAATACTTAAATGATTTGATTTGACCACTTCACTGGAATCGGCCTTTAAAAGAGGTGAGGTGAAAATCCCTTGAAAAATCATTCGATTTATTTATTATACAAAATCATGCGATTTCGCTTATTTTTGTGACTCGATGCTAATTATACTAGAAACTTATTTACAAAAGAATATATAGAGTGAGACAACATATGAGATGTTTACATGCTCTCTGTTCCTTTATCTATTACCTATGAGTCCTATGTAATCAGATAAATATAATTTTGTCCACCACTGAGTACAAACAACGTCATGAACTTGCAAAAATCACAATAAAAGGTGTCGCAGGCAAAATAGATTAGCTAACAAAAGATCCATAAAAAAAGATAGAAAAAGTTTTTATCACCGCTTTTCAAACATGGTTGCAACACACAAACTATAATCTACTACAAGAAAGTTTTAACCTTCGTCTAGATACCTTGTAGAAATCTTATTTGCAGCTCAAATGGGGTTTTCGTTGGAGTATCTGCGACATTAGTCCCTCAGGAAGACTTGGCGTAACCGGAGTGCAACAAAGAAACTCTTGAAGTTACTGGTTTATGTGGCTTTTAGTTGCAGACGTTACTTTATGCTTGTAGATAAAATGTTTATTTTTTCCCTTGAAGGAATAATGACGTCATGTTACAGGACACAAGCAAAGCAGAACGCGTTATCAAAGTAATTCGTTTGACAGTAGTTTTACTTGCAGTAGCATCAGAATTTCTGAGTGTTGCAATCTTTCTCCTGAAAAAGTTTTTATAAAATCAAGTGGCACTGTTCGCACATAATATTGTAAACTACGCGGTGTCGCCCGCGTGAATGTCGAAAAATATCCCATGAAAACGTACTACCCGGATTAAAAGTTCCCTTTTGTGTTAATCCACTATAAACTGTGTGCCAAATTTTAGTCTAATTCGTTTACCTTGCGCCTATTCGGAACTTAAGAGTACATCAAATGCAAGACAAATGGACAAACATTCAAAAGTCTAATTGTCTAATGCCGAAGATAATAGTATTTTCGGCATCAGACAGACTATTAGACTTTTATCCAAAAATATTCAATGTACAGTTTTGACTTTGTTACTATTTTATTTTATGTTTATAGATAAACGATTCTCATTCCAAAACAACAACTACACCAAACTCCTTTGTTCTCTTGCCAACTGACGAAACTGAGGTTAAGCGCGTTATTACAGGGCTTAAGAACTCTAAGTCTACTGGTTGGGATGGAATACCTACGGCATTGCTGAAAATGTGTTCAGAAGCTCTTGCGCCACCAATAGCTAAGATCTGTAATCTATGCATTGACAAAGGTGTATTCCCGACAGTCCTTAAAAAATCAATAATTGTACCTATACATAAAGCTGGGGACAAAGGCAATGTCGCAAATTATAGGCCAATTTCCTTGTTAACGTCACTGTCAAAAATTATGGAACGAATCGTCGAGTCTCGGCTAAGGCATTATTTAGAAAAATACAATATTCTCTCTGAGAATCAATACGGATTTAGAGCACAAAAATCAACTGCAAATGCTACGAATAAGCTAACTTCTTTCATAGTAGATAGCCTGGACAAGGGAGAAAAAGCTATTGGCATCTTTCTCGACCTAGCCAAGGCCTTCGATACCGTTTCTATTCCCATTCTTCTCAGAAAATTAGAATTAATTGGTGTTCGCGGGATTACCCTCAATTTTCTAAAAGACTACCTAACTGACAGAGAACAGAGTGTAAAAGTGAGTGATTATGTGAGTCAACCTGAAAAAGTTTTGTACGGTGTACCCCAAGGAAGTATCCTTGGGCCTACATTGTTCTTAATATACATCAATGATTTGTGTAATTTGCATTTGAATCAAGGTCAAATAATTACTTTCGCGGACGACACAGTTCTATTATTTAAAGCACAATCCTGGAAAGATGTATATAGGTTAGCCAATGAAGGTTTTACCCTGGTATCTAAATGGCTAGACCGTAATCTACTAACTTTAAATACACTAAAAACAAAATACATGGCCTTTAGCATCTATACATATAATAAAACTGTAGAAAAGAAGTTTTTGTACATTAAAAAAAAAATAAAAAAATATAGCCAGGGTGTTAAAGGACAACCAATAGAACCCATTTCCAGCATTTTTAGAATTTTTGTCTGTTTGTCTGTTTGTATGTTTAGTTATCCGAGCATCACGTAAAATGTACGAAATCAATGTAGATAACTTTTATACACAACGATTTAGCGTAACTTGAAGTAACATTTAGTTTTTGTTTCATCGCAATCGGTTCAGTCTATCAAAAGATTTTTGAATTTAAAGTGTTCCAGAAGAAAAAATAGTTAACGTGTGTTAATGTGCACTTGGTCTCACAACTTCACGTTTATATATATTTGCGTTAATAATTATATAAATTGAAGTAACATTGAGTTTTTTGTTTCATCGTAATCAGTTCACACCTAAAAAATGTAAATTAGAAAATTATAAGTGTTTCAGAAATAAATATTAAAACAGCGCCATCTATTGACAAAATGACTAACTAACTTACAATACAAATATATAAAAATAAAAAAAAAACAAAGGACACTTAGGCGTCGAAGTATTCATCCGCATCGCTGTCATCCGGAAACGTGCCCAGAAGACTGGCAGCATTGCCACGTTGAATGGCAATGCTAATTCTTTGGCCAAAGAACGACCCAGCCCTCTGGTCACGTAAAGTATCGACCAGCCGGCGAGAAATTTCCTTAAAAAGGAGACGCGCGCTCGGGCCCCATGACCCGAGCGTTTCGACCCCAAACGGCTCAAAGCTGTAGTTGCCCACAAGGTTACAGTATTTGCGCCGCTTGAGGGTCTCAGCAGCTGCAGCAGCGGCGCCAGCACAGCCCGCAGTGCTAGGAACATGAGATGGCGCTAGGGTATCGACACATGTTGCGTCCCACACCAGAGGCCTACCCACCTTCCAAGGCAACAACGTCATGCCGTCTGGTCTCTTCCCATCATCACGTACCAAGCCGTTTGGTTCTAACACCGCTGGTACGCCGGCGGTGACAAGAGCTCGACGAATAATATCGTTGATGCTGGCGTGCCGTGCTATGCGACCTGCGCTCCTGCAGCAGGACAGGCCATGGTGTCCGAGACTGTCGACAGCTTCACCGCAGTGACATCGATGCGGAGCAACACAAGGTGCGCCCAAGCGGAGACACGTAGCGAGCCGAAACGATGAGTCATCCATCATTGTGCCTATGGTGGATGACGGGAGCGCCTGAAGCCACAAACCTGACTCCCATTCTCCCACAGCCAGCAGACGGGCACGCTCAACAGTATTACGTGACGTGTTTACAAGGGTATTCCGTATAATACTGCAGAGCGGCACGTCCCACCGTCTCTGGGAAGACGGGTTATCAGGCAAAACCGTATTGGGACAAGCCATTTTCCAAGCGTTCAACGCATCGGTCAAAAACGGCACTTCAAAATCGACCAGTGAGGAAGATAAAATGTTCCTGGTTAATTTATCGGTACTGTGGACCGAGGAGAGGAAAGCTGGTAAACTAATACTTGAAATTTTGCGGACGCCGAGACCGCCCAAGCGAATGGGTAGTGTGGCTTGCTGCCACGCACGGTCGTCCAGGACCACATTTAGGATGCAACAGTACCGAATGAGTGTGAAGGCCGAATGAATATTAATTTTGAAAAGTCTTTCGGAGACGTCATTAAAATTTTGTATCTTCTCCTCAATGAACGTTGGAAAGGATTCGTCAAAAATTGGGGATCCCAGAAGGTGAAGAGTTTCTTTCCATAATTTTGATATTTGGAGCTATTGTATTAAATTTTGCAATGGTTGTCTGTCCGTCAGTCGTTTGGGGAAGATAAATTTCGCATTTTGAATGGTTAAGGTCTAGGCCAATGAAACTGAATTTTTCTTTTAAAAACTGTAAATCTTTTAAGACTGTGTCTACATCACCTCCTAGGGTTCCGTCATCCAAATACCATACGTTGAATTTAGAATTTAGTTGTCGAATAATTGGATTTATTGCCAAACTAAAAATGACTGGCCCAAGAGGGTCACCCTGTTGACAACCAACTGCTGATTTCAAAAGGTGGTCTTTATAAAGTAATTTAGAGGGTTGCCTGTAACATTGATAGAGAAAACTGTAAATTTAGGACAAAATTCTAAAGTGCGAAGTAAATAATAACTTGCAATTTGAGTCAAGTAGTTTTATTTACTTCGTAGTTTGAAATTTTATTTGTCTTCATTCTCATTTTGAAAGTTTGTGTTTTGTTCAATATTTTATTTGTTTGGTTCAGTTCTTTTTCTGAAAATGCCTTCTAGAAAAAAAAAACAAACCTTTCGCAGCGTAGCCGAGATGCGAAAACGCGAGATTAAGTAGGTCCCAGGAATCAGAAGAAGAACATGAAGTGAGTTGCGGGGGTGGACCTAAGTATTGGATGCTTTTCCCATGGTCAACTATACGTAGCTCTTTCACGCGTAAACAACCCCAATAACCTTTTTGTGTACGCTCCAGATGGTTCCACAGCTAATGTTGTTTATAGAGAAGCACTAGCATAAATAAAAAATAAAGATTTGAATCGGTATCCTCGTCGCAGGATACCGACGCACACAAAATATATTGTTAAGTTCCGACATCCACGCGATCGAAGTCGCGGGCACAGCTAGTCCAAAATAAGACACAGCCACCATTAAATACCTTTCATATTAAATATCACACATGTGGCGAATCCAATACCTGCTCATGTTACTCTATTTCTAAAACACAATCAATTAAATATCTTGGACTAACTGTAGATCAAAACCTAAACTGGAAGGAGCACATTATGACCTCTACAGCTAGAGTGAGAAAGATGATTTATGTCTTTAAAAAAATCCGCCACTTTTGTAACAGAAAATTACTACTAACACTTTATTATGCACTCTGTCAATCAATTTTAACATATTGTATCTCTACATGGGGAGGCTCACCTAAGTCAACAATGATTAGCTTAGAACGCTCGCAACGTGCTATACTGAAAGTTATGACATTTAAGAGGTATAGATTCTCAACTGAATTACTATACAGTGAATTGCCTGTACTAACAGTGAGACAGTTATTCATATTAAGTGTAACACTAAGTCAACACAATTTCCCCCCCCAATACACAGGAAGGCGAAGAAATGACATAGTTTACTTAGTCCCATTTTACAAAACCGCATTTGCTTGTAAATTTATGCAATATTTAAGTCCATTCTTATATAATAAGATATCACGATTCGTCAACTTACGTAATATGACTTTATTTGCCTGTTAGAAAGCTCTTGTTGAATATTTAAAACAACATAACTATGATAAAACGGAAAAACTATTGAAAAGCTTGACCTAAACAAACACATTTATACTCACTAACAAACAACACACACACCACAACTTACAAACATCCAAACCCATATTCAAAATATCACGCTCACACACACACACACACTCATTTCACTTGCTTAAACATTAACTTATGATTAAAATCTAAAATTCTAAACTTATTATTTGAGCCTGCAGCTATTATTAACTATGTTTATGTTAGTTCCCGCGAAAATAATATTTAAGTCTTATAGGATAAAATCTACCGATTATCTGTAAACTTTGCATATACTAAATTTAGTTTAACACTACCTGCATTGTGATCACTTCTGTTCGTAGATAATGCAAAATGTTCTGATACCTACCTGCTTACATTGAAACATAATATCATAGATACTAAATTATTATGCTGTGAACTATTAGTGGAATACTATTTGTATTTAGAACTGGTTAATTGAGTTAGAGGAAGACTGTCCTACCGTGATACAGTTTCGACTAGTACGGAGGACAGTGTGAATCGAATGCTACAACCTAAATAACAATATCAGTGTAAATAATTTGTGACGTGACGTGACGTAAGTACTAAACGAACAACATTATAAAGACGCTTGAAAGGTGAGAAAGTTAGTCACATTATTGTATTTAAGCGCAGGTTGTAGTTTTATGATCCAAATGAATAAGTTATAAATGTAATGTGTACTAGGTTAAGATTTCTATGGGTCTATGCCACCCCAAATAAAGTTATTATTATTATTATTATTATAACTAAACAAATAAATTAAACTCTTAACTAGCAAACAATTGGATACAGAATACGCAAACTATAGAATGCGTTTGACAACCTTATAAGTTAAGCCTATTTCAGACCATGCCAGTACTTCACTCGCAGGTCAAGTATAGTAAACTCACGCTATTTGCACATTATATTATCACTGAAATTGTGTTCATCACGCTGTAAATTTCGTAACATTTCGACAGATAGTATTTGTGTTAATTAGTAGTCGGAAATGCAGTTATTGCTTTGAAATTAGACTCAATTAGCGAGGGGAAAGGAAGGTAAATAATTATGCATAAATATTGCAAAGGGATATTATTTATGTCAGTAAATAAATTACTAATTTATCTATATGACTATATGAAAGATCTCATCCCATGGTATATGGTAATGTGATCTATGATAATGGTGATAACACACATTACCATTGAAGTCTTTTCCTTCACAAAAGGTAAATTTTATCTCCACTGGAATACCATCGAAGACCAAGACTTGATTGATTATAATTGGTCATTAGAAAAATCAATACTTGTAGGAAAAGACCATACAAAACAATAGACCAAATGAAAAGAATACCTCAAGTTGATTTCAAGCTTTTCAGTTCATTTTCTAAACCTACATTTCTATTCGCCTCACCGCTCTCCCAGTCTGCACAAACCCTATCGCTTAGTGTGACAAAGCTCCTCTGTTTGCGAGGTTTCATTACAGCGCGGTGCCATGCGAGTCAAAGGCATTGAGTGCGCGAAGATACCTCATGTTTCCGATAGGTGATAACTAAAGCCTTTAGCGCTTAACTGTATTTTTATAGATGAGTGTTTTTGGAGTTTTTCGTTGACGTACTGTTCGACTTAGGGCTCATTTTTCAATCGACAGATAATTTTTATTCGTGGAATAATTTTATAACGAAGAACTGTCAGAAATTCAAAATTATTCCTCGGATAAAATTATATGGCGTTGGAAAAATCAGCCCTTTGGGCAAATTTTACCAAATTCATCTTTTATCCGCGGTACCTACGTCTAATCGTCTAATCTATTAGTCTCTGGGATTAAAAAACGAACTGTAAATTGCGGTGTTTAATTATTTATTTAAAAAATGTCTATTCTTCTTTTGTTTCTTCTCCATAAAGGTTTCATAACGTTTCTATTACCTAAATAGTTCAATATGCTCACCTAGAAGGAAAAAAAACAAAAAAATCCTTGTTGTTTTCGACTTATATTTTGGTGAATAACTCCGAAACCTGACGCTTTAGGATATTATGTTATATTACATTTTTGTTTGTATAAGTGTCCTCTATCTAAATATATAACTTTTGTTGTGCACCGCGATTCTGAAAAAAAATCAAAATGGCGGCTGATTTTAGGGCCAAAACCTTGAAACCCCTTTGTCAGTTTCGGGTTGCTTGATGTTCTGGCGTCTGTACATCAAGGAAAATAAGTGTGCGTTTCTCAAAAACTTTTGGCTGATCATTTGGGAAGAAAATGGAGGCTCGGGAGATGTCAAGAAGATTACCAGCAGTCTTTTACTTAAAACGAACAATATGCTTCTGATGATATAGGATACTTTAAATCTCGGTAGTACGTTCCCGTGGGACAATTTCCTCCAAACCCGAACCAAGCCACAGCCAAAAGCTGGTTGTTAATAAAATCTATAATCCCTACAGAATGTCCCCCTTACATTCCCCTTTCTACAAGTAAAACATACCCAAATAACTATGTACAAAACGTCCCGTGTGCATCACCGATCCTGTATTGACATAGATCGGAAAGTTCTAAGCTAACTAAATTGTGCTAAGTGAGTTACCGTGCGTCAAGGAAACTTCCGATGAAGCAGGATTAATTTAATTCTGTGTCGCTTCAAGATTAGATGGAACATTTGAGATTGTTCTCATAAGCTGGTGCAGTTAAATGAAATAGAATTTGATAAGCAAGGGAAGAAAAGTTCAAATGTTTTCAGTGTCAATATTTGACTTGTTTTTTGGGGAAACGTTCAAAAGGCGCCCGGACTTTGGGGATAAGATCGGGGAGTGTGGCCGGGGATTTAAACCTCACTAAAACCACCACGGTGGTCATCATTTGCACATAGAGGTCTTACCTGTACAAGTTACCTCTCAAAAGACCAATCCGAAACCCTTGACGTTATTTTTCTGAAGTGGAACGTTGTTTTCAAACTTCACATATACCGTCAACAAAAGAGATAAGTATGTAGGACCGTCGGATATAGTTGAAGTTTAGTAAGAAACCAATGGCTGTTCTCGAATAAAATTTAATTTTATTAATAGAAAACAAACAGCTCATTTATCAAATTAAATTTTATTCGACATCATCCATCGGTTTCTTACTAAACTTCAACTATACCCGACGATCCTGCATAATTATCTCTTTTGTTTACTGTACCTATACATATTTCTAAAATGGCTGACCTATCTGTCTAGTTTTAATTACTAAACGTTGCTAGAACTAGCGGATTTTTCTATCAGCTTTTAACGAGATAAGCCTTTCAACAGCGTGTCAATTGAATTGCCTGCTGGGTGCAATAGCAATTTATGCATGCATTCAATTTAGAAATAAAATCGCTATCAGTATTAACTGGTACTCTGGTTTTATTTAGGTGACTAGAATCAATTCTATTTTAATGTAATTTTTGACGTTCAAAAGTGCCTTTTATGTGCCTATTTGAAATAAATGTTTTGACTTTGACTTGTTTTTTCAATTACTTGATACAAAGAGCGGCAATGTGAAAGACTTTCTTGTTTCAGACATATATTGTAACATTTTGTTCACATTTTTGACATTTTGGCAAGTATTCTACAAGTTTTGTATACTATTTTGTTTTCTTATTAATAAGTACTAAAGTTCTTAGTAATAAATTACAATCTAGTCTAATAGACTAATAGGCAATTTACCTCTAACTTAATATTTTACGAGATATAATTGGACCCTGTTAACCAGAAAAGATCCAACCACCAATTTGTCGAAAATCGAGTTATATATGTATAGTTAGAATCATCGAACTTCTTATACGCAAAAAAGATCCAAAAAAGTAACAAAATTTTGGTTTGATCTTTTCTGCTTAACAGGGTCCAATTATGTTTTAACTAAGAATAGTGTCAATTTGCACTTTTACACAATTTCGTATTACTTTCTTAGGGTTTGATAATTGATAAAAACACTTTGTTCATGTGTTACGTGTACATCTACAAAACTGGCCTACAAGATATCTTGATTTCGAAGATAATCTAGAGACTAGAAACTATTTTAGCTCTAAAACAATTTTATTAATCTATCCCAAAGCCAGAATACTTAATAGCAAACTATTTAACATGGCAATCATGTTTACAAAACAAAGCCAACACAAACAGGACTAACTAGAGACCTGATTAGAATACAGAGGGTCTTAATTTAATCCTGTACCTTTAAAGATCCTTGTGAGCCTCTAGTGATTAGGTAAGAACGTTGTAGGTAAGTAGACGATGTTTAGTGGGTAAATTACGAAGGTACAATATATTCGTTTACAATAACACGTTTGTTTTCTTCTAATGTATATACGATGCTTGAGGGGCCCGTGGCTAAATAATAACAGCCGTACAGGTCGATCGATCAGGTTAAGCTACGCTTGCCGCGGTTGGTCTGTGGATGGGTGACCATCTTTACATACCGAGACCCCTCCGTGCCTTGGAAAGCACGTTAAGCCGTTGGTCCCGGCTGTCATTCGTCGATCTTTGACAGTCGTTACGGGTAGTCAGTCAGAAGCCCGAAAGTCTAATAACCAGTCTTACCAAGGGGTATCGTATTACCCAGTAACTGGGTTGTGGAGGTCAGATAGGCAGTCGCTTCATGTAAAATACTGGCGTTCACCTGCATCCGGTTAGACTGGAAGCCAACCCCAACATAGTTGGGAAAAAGCTAGGCAGATGATGATGATGATGTATATACGATGCTTAATTTCTCGATTATCGAGTTAGGTATGAGCAAAGTTAAAAACGTTTATAAGCCGACGTCGCCTGAGGCAGCAGCGTAGCGCGGGAAGGGTGTGGTGACGTGATGCGAGAGCTCAGTAATTCGTCAACATGTGACAACTACGAGTATATATTCCACAAACTTGTGGAAAAGTGAACAAAAAAAGTACCCTCGACCAAAACTCCTGTAATACCAATGTTTACCGTCAAACGGGGTGAATAGGGATGCAGGGGTGAATCGGGACGAAACTTTAAAATGGATTTTAACGTTGAAATAATATAGTTTGTTGTAAATAAGGGCACGTAATCGTTAATTAAATTACAGTAAACACAGGGTCCTTTTTGGCCACAAACTATATTATTTTAATGTTTAAATCCCTTTTAAAGTTTTGTCCCGATTCACCCCTGCATCCCTATTCACCCCGTTTGACTGTATTTATTAAAAAGTAGAAACAGTGAAGCCAAGGTATTTAAATATAAAAACGTTATCTGGCTAGTGCAAAGGGGGTAAGCTGTATAATTGGCCCCCTCGTGGTTCTCATTAGCAGATTCATTTGTTCTTCGTTCAAGCCACGTCTAAAGGTGAGACCACGCTGTATGCGAGAACAGGAAAGGTGGATTAAAAAAAATATAGTTCTGTGTTTGCTATAGACCTACTAATACTTACTTTTGACCCTTGAGTAAAATTCTTCAATGTTTAATGTCCCTGTACAGACGCCAGCACATCAAGCTACTACAATCTGTCAAATTTATTTAATAGATTTTCAACTTTATGGCTAGAACATAAGGTTCAAAGTTGATTGGGAAAATTTGATAATTTCGGGTAGCTTGATGTGCTGGCGTCTGTACTTTCTTTTTTAAGACTGCAAGACATGGTACCAACTGTTGGACAAGATAAGTCCTGTCTTTATTTTGATTGTTGGGCACCAAAAATCAAAATGGCGGTACCGATATAACATTTGGAGTTCTTTTGAGCTCCGAGAAGATCCTGTAGCATTTGATATGGGACCGGTTCATGATCCTGGTATAAGTACAGATATCATACAGCATAAGCATAATCAACCTATAATGTTCCCACTGCTGGGCCTTCTCTGTGTGAGAGGGAGTGGGCCTTAATCCACCACGCGGACCCAGTGCGGCTTTGTATATCAGACAGGCTAATAATATGAAAATAAAGAATTATTTAAGGTTTTTTTCAATAGTAAATACTATTGAAAAAAACCTTAAATAATTCTTTTTTTTCTTAAATAATTTTTTATTTTGGATTAAATAATCCAATTTATAAAGAGAAATTGGATCAAATACTACTTAAAAAAACCTTTAATGGTAACCTGGCGGGACTGAATTAGAAGGATTTTCTGCAAAAAGTTGAAGAAAATCCTTATAATTCAGTCCCGCCATGGGTTGTGCCCAAACCCTAACCCAGTATGCGTTTAATATGCATTGCTTTGCATCGTCTAAGCGTTCCAGCGTTTATAGCAGAATATATTAAACGTTCTGTAAGTTAAACAACTAACATAGTTAAGATTGTAATTAACTTGGCTGCGGGTGGTCGAATTTTTTGTTCAAAATTATTTTTTGGAAGAGCTTGTGTGTGTTTCGATGTGCTGGGCGCTGGAGATAATATTTTAAAGCTGGTTGCTTTGAAGGTCAATTTCTGGGTAGATGCTGTTATTTACAAGCTGGGGATGCACGAGTCTGATAATAAATGAAGATCTTACACAAGAGAGCTTGGCTCTAGGCCAAACCAGCATTAGAAAAATACTACTAAATAATCTCTTCCTGTTTGGTAGTAAAATTTCATTCAACTCGTAAATAAATTGCAAACTGTTGTTTTGTATAATTTGGAAGCATTTTTTAAATTTTGTAAATGGAAGAAAGATTTTTTAATGTTGACTTGAAAGAGCATGGCAGTTGAGAATGTGTCATGCTCACTTAAATGACTTACGTGGTGGCGCGCGTACAAAATGATTGAGCTGGATGGTGCTGATCTAAGAGTAATGTTCGTGAACGGGCGCCGTCGGTTGAGACTGGTCATCCTTTAACTGCCAAGGTTTATCTTTAATCTTATTTTTTAAATTTTTTTCTTCATTTGTGTTTTTTTTTTTCAATAATTATCATATATAGAAGCAACAAGAATAATGTACCCAGGATTTTGTAATATCTTGATTTAAAAGAGTGTCCTTCGAGTTTCTTGCCCGTTCTTCTCCATAGAGATCTACGTTTTGGAATGGGCAACTAGCTTCAACTTTCTGACTAACTGACCGACTATTTCATTTCGACAATTCAAAAGTAACTGTAAATGGTTTAATTGAATTAGATGCTTTGAGTTTGAGTTTACTATTTGATAAGTACCCACAGAACTTAAAGTTTACCTAGTGGTTGTATGTTTGGTTTTTATATACTTAGCTGTAAATTAGAAGTTGACAGGCTGTTTGAATGGTTTTATCACCAAATAGCTATGCCCGCGACTTCCTTCGCGTGCATATCGGAAAACACTAATAGGTTTTAGATTTTTTGCGTGGAACACTTATTCTTTTTATAGGTAAATAAAAATAGCATAAGTTACTCATAACATCAGCTATCTTCCAGTGAAAGTTCCGTCAAAATCGGTCCAGCCGTTTTGGATCAGCCGGAAAAAACGGACAGACAGACACAGACAAAAAAAAAATTGTTTTCTTGGTTATTTTCACATTACAAACAGACACTTCTATTTAATTTATTTGTATGTATATTTATATAAAGGTCCCGTTAAAATAGTTGGACAAACTTTTAAAAATCATTCAGACCATCAAAATAGACGATGGTAAAAATATTTAAGAAAAACGTATTAGATACTTACAAGAAATAATAAAATAATCAGCTAACGAAAATACATACACTAATGTGCAAAACACAGACATAGTCAAAATAAAATCACTTTAATCAGTGTTTTTATTTTTGCTTGGATATCTTTGGTTAGACGTACTGAGCGCTGCTGTGTTAAAATTTGTCCATCTATTTTAATGGGACCCTGTATTATGTAATTCCGTTGGAAAAAACTAAAACAATGCTGCACGAAAACATAAAGGACCTACTTAACGAATGATTTTACCCTATATAAGTGAAAACCAGAAAAGTGATTTCATTAAATAGAGTTCTTTAAACAATAAGTAATTGCTTTGGTTTAAGTAATTATTGTTTAACTCAAAATTCAAATATCGACTAAAAAACATTTGGCTTCCTTTCAATAAAACCTAAAACATCAATTCCTTCTAAAAACATTATTCTCCGAGAAATCTCAAACAAAACACTTTCTCTTTATTCAAAAGTAGCCTATTTATCTTGAAGGCGAACCATTGAGCAAATGAATAAAAAATAAAGACAAAAGGCAATGAAAAAATGAAGGCACTTGTTAGAGTGTATATAAAGGAATATTTTCTTGAAACCGTAACAAAGAAACGCCGGTTAATTAACCCGCTTTGTTTTTGTGCAATTGTTTGGTGGGTATCTTGGTAAATAGTTAAGATTGATACAGGAATATAAGTAAAAGTGTTTGAATAAAAAACTTTTTACAAAAAAAAAACAACCGACTTCAAAAAAAAACACTACAATGTGTGTAACTTTAATTTCGGAAGTCGGTGTCGTTGGTTCCGCATTTTCGTGTTTTGACACCGACTTCTTTGTAGTGTTTTTTTTTTTTTTTGAAGTCGGTTGTTTTTTTTTTGTAAAAAAGTTTTTATTTTTTACTTTTTAGCCGTACCTACCCCATACAAATTCAATTAACACTAGTGCAATGAAGAATTGAAGACACCGACTAGAAGAATCATCAAAATTCGCATAGAAATGCCGGAGATGCAGTAGGTACATTTATGCATAATAACTTCGTACATAAGAATAATCACCTAATGTAATATATAATTATTAAAACCTTTCTGAAAGTATGTAGATCACATTATTGATAGAATTATCAAATTCGGTCAATGAGTTTTTGAGAAAATCGCGGACATACAAACATACGGGTCGAATACAAAACCTCCTTTTTTGAAGTCGGTTAAAAAAAAATACATTTATTTATTGTGTTTGAAACTCTAATGTACCTATTTGCATTTACTAGTCTACGTAACAAAATTAGGAACCCCGGACAAAATAATCCAGCTTTGAAATAACAAGAACTCGAACGATAATGAATTCGTAGCAATTAATCTCACCGACTAACGCGAAACCTCTTAGCGATTGGCCCGCTCTCTAGGATCTATGATTTATATCCAGTACGGAACCCTATTACAAGAACCCTGTTACCATTTCAATATGGAAATTGTATAATTTGTCAAGTTTATCGCTGTTTTACCAAAATCTACATAGGTATTGAAAACGGGTATTTTGATTGAAAATGGACCATATTCCCAAAATTATACCTAAATAAAGTATAATATTGAGAATATGGTCTGTATGAGACTTTCCATTAGAACAACCTTAAAATAATAAGAAGTACTTAATAAGAAAAAAAAAACTGTGCCTGAAGGAAATTGTGAAAAGTGGTACTAACGTTGATTCATTTTTCAAAATATGCATGACTAGCTACGCCCCGCGGTTTCACCCGCATAAGTCTCGATCCCGTGGGAATATCGGGATAAAAGTATCCTATGTCCTTTACCCTTTGTCCTTTTAAACTATCTCTATACCTTTCATCTAAATCGTTTCAGCGGTATAGGCGTGAAAAGGTAACATACAGACAGACAGACAGAGTTACTTTCGAATTTATAATATGAGTATGGATGTATCGTGTCATACCGTATTTCGGCCACGACGGCCAATCTCAACCGAGACCAGCCTTCGGCGCAACAGTTATTATGGTGCACAAGTATGAGAGCAGACACGGGTGAACTCCCTCTTCCCTCACTCTCATGGTCCGATGGGACGGCAATCCGACACGACCGGAGAGAGATCAGGTGCAGGACCAATGGCTTAACGTGATTTCCGAGGCACAGGGGTATCACACCGCCAACTTCCAAACTCCGGGCTGTTACTAAAAACATCATAATGGAAAAATCTAATAACACTTTGCCCGACCCGGGAATCAAACACAGTGACCATGATACCAACGGGTTGGTCACACTAGTCACCCGTATCCTTTTTACCCGTTACCTACAAACGGGGTGAATAGGGATGCAGGGGTGAATCGGGACGAAACTTTAAAATGGATTTTAACGTTAATCGTTAATTAAATTACAGTAAACACATTAGGGTCCTTTTTGGCCACAAACTATATTATTTTAATGTTAAAATCCCTTTTAAAGTTTTGTCCCGATTCACCCCTTTTTTTATGGATGGGAAATCATCAAATGACCCCTCCCGCTCTGGGTGGAGCGGAAGGTATTGTCAGACTCTTACTGACTAAAACCCATCTGTGTTCCTTCCTAAGCCCTTTATGTTGCTGGGTAGCGGTAACCCTTTCGGACAATCCCGCACCCCCGGCAGGCTTCGGCCCTGCCAGGCCCCTTCCTTTTTGCTGACATCTCTTTGAGGCGCGCGTGGAACACTTACGCGCCGTCCGGCACGGGCTTGGTCCTGATCGGACGGTGAGCTACCCATTACTCTCCGTCCGCAGGCCCGCGCCTACGGTAGCCGGGAGTCGTCACGCGGCCCCCGACGCCCGGAGCGTCTCCCGCAGCGGCTGGGACGTGAGGCTCTCTCCCTCAGCCGTTCCGCCACCTCCTTCGCTAGCATGACTGCTTCGCAGAAGGAGGTGACTGCCTCCCACTCCCTCTCGCCCCGGACCATGGCTTGAACCAGGGCCGGACGCGAGAGGTCTCCGCCGCTGCCAGTCGCCTCTACGAGGGCATGGCGGTGCTCCGCCCAAGCGGGCCAGACCTCCACCGTATGCTCCACCGTGTCCTCTGGGCGATCCTCGCAATGGTGACACCCAGGATCCTGATTCACCCCTGCACCCTATTCAGCTCGTTTGACGGTAATTGGTTTGTGGAAATAAATATATTTGACAGTTAGCAAAATATCTCTTTCCATAATTTAAG
Source organism: Amphipoea lucens (assembly GCA_947508005.1). Taxonomy (NCBI): domain Eukaryota; kingdom Metazoa; phylum Arthropoda; class Insecta; order Lepidoptera; family Noctuidae; genus Amphipoea; species Amphipoea lucens. Next base: position 1,864,413 of record OX382374.1, on the reverse strand, counting down.
TAACACTACAAACAGATCTCCCTTGCAGACGAGCTCGCTAAGTTTATAAAAGGAACTAAGACCGTCTTAATGAAGGAATTAAAAAAATAACTGCAAAAAAGAATTCTTAGCTAAAGACAGTGAAAACTTTGTTTTATTACGAGCTACGGTTCTTACAGAAAGGTTAAGAATTACTATATTGTTTTGCGTTTCGGTTCTGCAGGCAGTTTTATAGAGGGTCCTAAATGATCTTTTATTTAGAAAGAAAGAAGAAAGAAAGCAAATACGTTTATTTGCGCTGAAAATGACGCATAAAAGAACATAAACACAAAAAATAAAATAAAAAGGTAGGGGGAAAACATGCTTCACATCCACGCAAAACGGTTATCGCTCAACATTATGCTGCGACCCTATGCAAGACAGAGCCCCAGCTCTGGTTTTCAGCGACAGCCAGCGCTGACGTAATGACGTCGTCCGGTGCAGAAAACAATTATTAAAACACTGTACTGGTACAGTGTACATAAAGAAAAATGATTGAATTCGAATAATTAAATTATTTCGGTTAGGTAGGTCTTTCTGCTTAGAATCTGAAATGTCTGTTTGGTAAAAGAAGGTCAAAGAGTTTTTAAAACAGCTGTTGTGCTGGATAGATGTAGTTGATTTATCTCTTATTACATAGAAAAGGCGAGTCACCAAATGCCAAAATTTTGTACTTGCAGATAAAACAAGAAAGTGAAGAAAATTATAGGTAACATGTATACTTTGCTACAAGTTTAATTGACACTCTAGACATGATATTTATAAATACTTATTCCAAGTAGTCATGTATGTTCTATAAAATAAATTATTTGTAAAAAAAAATATTCTATCTAGTTCTACTGTCTTAAAACAATAATAATAGGTATGAAAAGAGACTGTGATCTCTGAGTTTGTTTCGGCCTTTCTTCTCAGAGTAGTCAGATAGGAAACGCCGAAATCATCTAGCTTAAAAAAATATGATTGACGTGTAAACGTGTTTGTACAAACCTACTTACAGAAAATAAATCATTTATCATTTATGTACATGTATGTATATGTCGGATCAGGAGTAGGTTATTGGCATCTAGTTATCATCAGGCATATTTGATTAATTACTGTGGGCATACTGTGGGTAGTGTTGGTTATTGCGCAATAGAAAAACCGTTTGCAGTTCAAATCAAATTATAATATCACGATCAAATTAATCACACTAGCAAATCACACACTGTAGGTACACGACACAACTAGATACACAGTAAAATAATTATGTACAGTAACAAAGTAATTGCGAACAAATCGTAGGATCGATTACTGTTCGTATAGTGACAGAGCCACCCAAGTAAACCGACAGGTTTGTCGGGAGCTAGTGCTGTGTCAGGAGTCGAGTCCGAACACCGACTGACTCTCACTGACTGTGACTGTCTGTTACTGACTGTCCAGCACAAACGAGTGCGCTCAGTTATAAAGGTTTGTCCCCACCACGCACTCGCCCCACAACAACTCTGTCCAATGGCGTACGGAAATACGTCATCGTGTTTACTTGATACAAAATATTAAAATGTGCTAAATCAAATAGATTCACATTATAACTCAAATTTTAAATTGAATAATACAACAAGAATAATTGTCTTAAATAAACAATAGTGATTTCACAAAGTAAATCGTTTTAAAATCAAAGTAACATGTCATCAATTGGTTTGAACAAAACCATCGGTTACAATTATCAAAATAAGTTGCTAAAATCAATTAGCGTGTACACTGAGTACTCAATAAATTATGTTCCAATTTATTACACAATAATGGATAGTAAAATCTCTTAAATTAATAATAAGAAAACAAATCATAACAAATTCTGTTGACTACCCACAAATGTAGTCGACAACCGTCTCCGACATATATAAAAAGGAGGGGAAATAATCAAATGGCATCAAAAAATTCGTCCGCATCGATGTCAACTGGAAAAGCACCATTGCCACGTCGTATATTAATGCTGATTCTTTGGCCTAAAAATAAAGCAGCCCTCTGGTCACGTGAAGAGTCGACCAACCGCTTGGCGATGTCTTGAAAAACTACGTATGTATGACTTGAACTCTAAATATTATATTTTGTTCCAAGTTGTCATACACTTCACATACGTGTGATTAAGTTTATCACATCGCTTCCTCTCTCATTGAGTCAGCTGTCCTTCTCACGAAGATTATTATCAACTGTATCAACATGAAACATAACAATATTCTCAGTATATTTGGTCACACAACACAATGAACACCGCTATCCATACTACACATCTCAACTAATTCAACTTCTCCCAGGTTTCTCGTTTCAAGCTTGTTTCATCCTTCGCCTAACTTGGATGAGTCGATAAGCAGCCAAGACTAGGTTTAATCTCCATCTAGTGTCGAAACTGTAAATTATTGTTTCTGAGCCTAAAGACTGAATTGTTTGTTGAATATACGTTCCAACATGAAAATGTTTTGAAAAGTTACTTAGCATTGTAAGATTTAAATGGGCCCGCTCTTGACCTCAATCACGTCTGATGGAAAGCGATGGATGTGGTCTATGATGGAACGAGCGTGCCCAGAAGATGCCTAAGGCACTGGAATTCCCACGCATCGACGAAACACAGCAGGCTGCTTGACGCCGGACTCCGGTGGGAGGGAGGTCGCAAACCAGGCGGGCGTTAGCCCTACCACCGCAAGGGAAGAATTGGTCAGTCAAATAAGGTGTTGGATGTTACTGTTCAGGATGCGATCGATTGCTTATTGTCTCGTTCATTATTAATCGTCTGCCATTTTCCCCAACTTCGTTTCATTCAGCTTATTATAATAAATAATAAAGTCGATGCTGCTAAAATATTTATACTTATTGACTGTCATCTGACCTTTGAGCTTTCTATACTTTTTCTGAATTTACTTTTAATCATATAATAATAATCACAATCATAATCACATCTCTTTAAAGTGAGAGTGAACAGGCTTCTTCTGGGTAAGCTCGCTCCATCGTCGACTTTGTCTCTGTCACCTTTGACCTAGGCTAGAGTCAAGAGCAAGCCCATTTCAAATAAAAAAAAAAAAAAAAAAAAAAAAAAAAAAAAACATGAAAAAAAAAATCGGGTATCACGAACTCATAATAAAAATAATACACTCATACAGTCACATTACATAATAATATAATGATACTCGAATATATATTTTTTTTGTGTGTGTAGGTATCCACGACACTACTAATTCAATATAAAACAATAATAAAAAATAATCACAATTAAATTAACAATTTACATATAAAATGAGGTTGGTTGGTTGTTGAGTTGGTTGGTTGGTTGAGGTTGGTTGGTTGTTTGCTGGTTGGTGGGGTGAGGTTGGGGTTTAATGATACGGAACCCTATAAACAAGTCAAGATTTGTAGCGTTAGGTATCTAGGTTTTGTTTTTTGTGTAACATTGTTATTCCTGGTTCTTTAAAATGTACGATACAAATCCTTCTCCTTGCCAGGATTTAACTAGGTTTTCATGTAAAAAAACCTTGTATCGTATCTTGAGCTACAATAAAATTGTTTTCACAAAACCTTTGCAAACTTTTTCAACCTGATTATAAACCAGTTTAAAAGAAAATTTCCTAAATAAAACTAAAGTTAACCTCATATTAAGTTAACTTGTTTGCTTAGTGAGACCATTAGGGAAACACGGAAGTAAATGTCCAATAATAACTTTGAATATTTTCGTGGTTGTTATGTGGGTTAGCACCGGCTGGGTTTTATTTCTTAGTAACACGTGAAAAAACAAGTTCGTTTTATAAAATCACGTCTGTTCAATTATAACTGTTCGTTTACGGTCTGTTTCATATTATTACAGGATAAGTTCTGGTTTATTTTTCTGGTACAGACGCCAGCACATCAAGCTTCTACAATCTGTCAAATTTCTTTTAATAGATTTTCAGATTTATCGCTAAAGAATAAGGTTCAAAGTTTATTGTGAAAATTTGACAGTTTCGGGTAGCTTGATGTGCTGGCGTCAGTACATTTTTTGTAAACATTCTATTTTTTTTTAATCTGATGCATAGTGTCTATTCGAACAAATGTGAAGCGAACCCGTTTTCATAACCTTTGTATTTGATTTTGCGTTTTTTTTTTACCAACTGTTAATAATAAGTTTATCAAATTTTTTGAGTTTTTACGGAGTCACATTGCAAAACAAAAACCCACTATCACTCACCGCAAACTATTAACCCAATAAGTATTTTCTTAATCAACCCCTTGAACCCTATCGCCCTGTCCATCCAAAGATACCTACTTCCATAAACAAAGACACCCTTTTTTTATATAATACCGTAGCAATCTAGCTCACCTACTTGGGTCCCTCATTTGACGTCATTTCCTCTCCACCCACACCCTGTAGCGTGTTCGGAATGAATAAAACATGATGTCGCATAGGATGAGACTGACAAATGATATTTCGATACAGCCGGATTACAAGATTTGTGTTTGTGTGGAAGATTCCTAGTGTAAAATTGAATGAGTGGCTGGTTCTAGTTACTATTAAGCTGCTTTGGAGTTATTTTTAATCGACTTCAAAAAAGGAGGTTCTGTATTCGACCCGTATATATGTATGTTTGTATGTCCGCGATTTTCTCTAAAACTTATGAACCGATTTTGATAATTCTTTCATTAATGGGATCCACATACTGTCAGGAAGGTTTTAGTATATAAAACATCAGGTAATTATTCTTATGTACGAAGTTATATACATAAATGTACCGCATCTCCGGAATTTCTATGCGAATTTTGATGATTCTTCTAGTCGGTGTCTTCAATTCTTCAATGCACCAGTGTTAATTGAATTTGTGTGGGGTTGGTACAAATAAAAAGTGAAAAATAAAAACTTTTTTACAAAAAAAAATACAACCGACTACAAAAAAAAAACTACAAAGCGATAAATAACTTTAATTTCGAAAGTCACAGAACAAACGACACCGACTTCCGAAATTAAAGTTATTTATCACTTTGTAGTTTTTTTTTGTTTTTGAAGTCTTTTTTTTTTTTTTTTATTGCTAAATGGGCGCACTCTTGACCCCGATCACGCCTGATGGAAAGCGATAGATGAGGTCTATGATGGATCGAGCGTGCCCAGAAGATGCCTGTTCACTCTTGATTTGAAGGCAGACGGGTTAAATGTGGGAGGGAACACAGATGCCGGCAGAGAGTTCCACACTTTGGCTGTGCGCATAATAAAAGTGGAGGAGAAGCGCCGAGTACGACTCAAGTCGGTTGTTTTTTTTTTTTTTGTAAAAACGTTTTTTGTTCTGTACTATTTTCAGACGCACGGAACCGGGAAGTATAGCAAAAGAAAGAAGTCTGAAATGATGATGGTGATGATGACTATTTTCTGGCTTCTTTGGAGCTTCTTTGGGGTCATATACTGAGTTTTTTGACGTCAAAGAGCTACCTAGAAGATTTCTACTACGCATAAATTTGACTGCAGGCAAGCTGATTGTTTGTCGAAGGACCGATGGCCGATGGAGCAGATGATTCGAGTCCTGGAGTGGAGACCGCGTATCGGCCAGCGTAGTGTGGGACGCCCTCCAGCTAGATGGACGAACGACCTAAAGAAAGTGGCTGAGACGGACTGGATGCGGAAGGCGGAGTACAGGGTGTTGTGGCGCGTGTCTGGGAGAGGCCTATGTCCAGCAGTGGACTGCAATAGGCTGATTAGCACATTCCTTATATGACTACATATTACGGTCGACGACAATTTACCTTGTAATGACTTAATTAGACCAAAAATTGCTACATTTTTTTGTTAATATAATAATTATACCCTCATTAACAATAATAACCATGCTTGGCACTCGAATTTGTGATAGTTGCAGTTTTTGTTTTGGAAAAGAATCGTCGTTACCCTTTACTCACCTAAAAAAAAATCCTCTAATGTGAAAGGCTTGACTATTCTTTACGCAACATACACGCAACATTTTCATCCAACCACCTCTAAAGTCATCATCATCATCATCATCAGCCTATAATGTTCCCACTACTGGGACACAGGCCTCCTCTCTGTGAGAGGGAGTGGGCCGTAATCCACCACGCGGGCCCAGTGCGGGTTGGTAGATGTCACATGTCTTTGAATTTTTGGTTCTAGGACATGCCGGTTTCCTCACGATGTTTTCCTTCATCGTTTTGAGAGCAGTGGTCATGAAATAATTTACACAAACTAAAGTGCCTGTCTGGGTTCGAACCTACGACCTACAACTCGTAAGTCGCGGCCGATACCACTGGGCCACCACTAAAGTACTTAAAAATATTACCCGTTTCACCCCCGAATCGAAAAGCTAAAACGCTATTATTCACTAATTGCATCGCGTACTCTACCCGACCAAGTTGGATAGTGGATAATTATTTAAAACTTATACAATTACCCCCTGAGCTCCCTCGGGAAATTACACTTGGCAACGTTGCCTCACTTTGGGTAACATACTGTTTGGGATACATACATGGTTATTATGTGGGTTAACATTTTGACTGGCGATTTTAGCTGTCATGACTGCGTGGGTTTGGACATGACTTGTAATAACTGAAGGGCCCACCCTTTTAGCTGAAAGCAGAACATGACAAGTTACGGGGGTAGGAAGACGCGTTTAAGGGCGCGTTCACACGAGCGCGGTTTTTTACGCCCGCGGGTCGCGTACTCATCGCTCCCTCTTTAGAAACATTGAAATTAAATGTTTCTCTTTTGATGTATGGTGGTAAATGATTTCCAGCAAGTGGCCCGAACTCATAGAAAAGAACCTAAAGTCATTATTTGCCCTTATATGTATACAAACTACTTACCCTTACTAATAAACGTATTAAATCAGATAAATAGTTACACACTGCTTTCTCTCTTTCAGTCGTCAGTAATTTGACTATCGAAAGAAGAAGACAAAGCGTTGTGTAACTGTACAGACAAGAGTATAGGGGTTACACTAGAAGCTAAATTAATCTGTCAAGCTCCGCTAATGAGACACAATTGATTTTCTATTGTTTCGTTGCCGATCGGCGATGCGCGCCGCTTGACCGGTTAAATTACCACAAATAAAAATAAGATACTTATTAGCCCAAAGTGCATATCGCAGAAATCAGCAGCTACGTAAAATGTTATTATTATTTATTTATTAAAACTTAGTGCCAAAAAAGAACTGTACAATTGGATTCTCAGTAAACCTGGGTGATGCGGAGACAAAACATTGCAAGTGCAACATGTAGAATACATAAAGTCCGGCCGCGCTAAATTTGCCAAATATTTAAACAACAATGGTCACTCGAAATTGAATAAAATCGATATACAAGAACACTTATTTTAAGCAATGTTGGTTTTAGTCTAAATCTCCGAGCTAACTAGACGAAAACGGCCATTGTTGTTTACATCTTTGGCAAATTTAGCGCGCCGGACCTTACATACAGGGTGTTACAGAAAGGGTATATCAATACAAACGGGTTGAAGAGTGTATCTGGTCTAGAATCTCTGTACAAAATTTCAGCTCAAAAGCATTAACTTTGAAAATGCTTAATATTTTTTTATTTCGACATCACGTCGCTGCACTGGCGCGCGGCGGCGTGATGTGCGTGTACTAGGCGCACAGACATACTACAGATAATGGATAATGACCCTCGTAGTGCGGTGACACATTTTTTATGATTTCAATTTAATAAACTATCGAAATAAAAAATTTAAGCATTTTCAAAGTTACTGCTTTTGAGTTGAAATTTTGTACAGAGATTCTAGACCAGATACACTCTTCAACCCGTTTGTATTGATATACCCTTTCCGTAACACGCTGTATAAACAGAATAATAGAAACAAAACAAATATTATGTTGATTACTTCAGATAACCCTCGTTACGTTTACCTATAAGTCTACATACCTGTTTTATGACGTCACATGTAGGTAATTATCTACCAAACTATTGTTAGATGGATCGATACTGACTTGTGATTGGAAACGTTTTCATGACACGTTAGTGGTTTGTTTGTGTCTGTACTTTTGTTGGTAATATTACAAATACGAGTGATGTAAATGAAGTATTTCTTATTGACTTTGAATACTATCGGATTTTTCACCATGCCTGATAAACAGATATTAAAAGTGATTCAACGCAAACTCAAAGCATTTATTAGAATTAACACCATTTACTTTTGAATATTCAAGGAGTCAGTTAGTCTATACTAATATTTGTATGTTGGGGGTAATCTTTGGAACTACCAGTCGGATTTGAAAAATTCTTCTTGCATTTGATAGCTCAATTCTTGAGGAAGGCAATAGGCTATTTAACATCACGCTATGACCCTTAGGAGCCGAGCAAAAAGAAAAAAAGTCAAAAAGAACGTTAAGTGATAGCGCGGGCGGGTGATGCGATACGACGGGGTGGCTCGGGGGAAACAAGAAGTTTCACGCGAACGAAGTCGCGGGCTGAAGCTAGTTGCCCATTCCAAAGAGTAGCAGATAACCTATGAAAAAGAACGAAACGCGACAGGTTACATCAAAGAGAAGGATGCAGCTCATTTTCTGTACCTACATGGTCATAAGGCGATAGAGGGGCCCGTGGCTAAATAATAACAGCCGCACAGGTCGATCGATCAGGTTAAGCTACGCTTGCCGCGGTTGGTCTGTAGATGGGTGACCATCTTTACATACCGAGACCCCTCCGTGTCTCGCAAAGCACGTTAAGCCATTGGTTCCGGCTGTCATTCGTGGATCTTTGACAGTCGTTACGGGTAGTCAGAAGCCCGAAAGTCTGATAACCAGTCTTACCAAGGGGTTTTGTATTACCCAGTAACTGGGTTGTAGAGGTCAGATAGGCAGTTGCTCCATGTAAAATACTGGTATTCAGCTGCATACGGTTGGACTGGAAGCCGATCCCAACATAGTTGGGAAAAGGCTAGGCAGATGATGATGGTCATAAGTCGATGAATATAATGTACTAAACTACCAATTTTTGATGTTACAAGCTGAGCTGAAAACTTTTCAAAAGTAATCAAAGAATTACCATAGCCAATGTGGTCTTTGATAAAAACAATAAATATTCATAGAGCACTTACGAAAAACTCTGCAATGATTGACTTTAAATAGAGTTTTGATTTTCCATGAAAAGTCGTACTCAATCTGCCTAGCCTTTTCCCAACTATGTTGGGGTCCGCTTCTAGTTTAACCGGATGCAGCTGAATACCAGTAATTTACATGGAGCGACTGCTTATCTGACCTCTACAACCCAGTTACTGGGCAATACGATACCCCTTAGTAAGACTGGTTATCTTCTGGAATTCTGACAGCCAAAGTTCTACGAATGACAGCCAAGACCAACGGCTTAAGGTACAGACGCCAGCACATCAAGCTACCCGAAACTGTAAAATTTTCCCAATTAACTTTGAACCTTATTGCTTAGAGATAAAGTTGAAAATCTATTAAATAAATTTGACAGATTGTAGTAGTTTGATGTGCTTGGCGTCTTTACTTTCCGAGACACGGTGACCTATCCACGAACCGACCGCGGCAAGCAAAGCTTAGCTCTTTATCAACTCGTGCGACTGTTTCAAGGCTGTATTAGTGGTTGTAATGGCAATCATGTCATTTGGTTTAAATAGGTTTTTTTTTATTTTATTTATCTTTTCTACTATAGATTCTTTTATATTTTGTCAATGTTAGAACGTTATAGGCCTTATAGAATGGAGATCTGTAGACCATTTTCTATTTTATTAAGTACCTGGTACTTGTTGACAGGCCTACGCTGCCCACCCATACCTATTAACACTGTAATTTGAAAACATTGTAAAATCCAATTATTTTTAAAAGAGTAACCGTGGAATTTCTTGCTGGTTCTTCTCCGTAGGAAACGACCTACTGGAACCGTGCACCCAGCTTCTGATGTTTCATAAGTAGGTTTATCTATAGAAATAAATAAAATTGGAGTGTCTGTTTGTAATATTAAAATAACCGCTGTTTACTAAATGCACATGGATGTATACACGGTACATATACCAAAATAACATTTTTTTACAATTTTTGTCTGCCTGTCCGTTTGTTCCGGCTAATCTCTGAAACGGCTGGACCGATTTTGACGGGACTTTCACTGGCAGATAGCTGATGTAATAAGGAGTAACTTAGGCTACTTATATTTTATAAAAAGAATTAGGGTTCCACGCAAAAAAAAGAAAAGTTTTCCGTCATGCACGCGAATGAAATCGCAGGCTTAGCTAGTGTGAAATAAAATATATTGATTTTGATTTTATTATGATTAGTGGCATAATATTTACCATGAACGACGATAAAACTAATATCACTGCCCCAGTTAACCTACAAACAACGTTTGTGTAAATCAAGTGAGGACATTCCCCTAACCAGCTTAATATTATTATCTTCAGTTATGAAGGTCCTCGTAAGTACAACAGTCTGTTGCCCTAATTTATACCTTAACGTTATTGATGTAAGGAAGTTTTAATTAATTACTGTAACGGGTGTTGGGGTTCCTGATCACGTGATTAGTGTGGGAGAAATGTAGAGGATAGATGGTACCTTTATTATGTGAGAAATAGTTGCATGGATTCAATTCAATTCAATTCTTTCTCGACTACCACGTTATAATAACATGGATAGTAATAAAAGCTCCGACAAAAAAAAAAAAGAATTGTCCTTACTGAAAATATTAAATCTACTGCCTAAAATACTAACTTTCCGACTACTTTTGTCCGAATAAAAATGACGAAACGACCGAATGAGATACTGAAATATTCGAAAAATAAATATGACTGTTTATTGCTATAATACATTTCTACCAGCTTAAATTACATTTTAATATATACCTAGGTAAAGGTATTTGTATCCTCATTCGCCCGCTCTTGCATGCTATGTCGACGGAGCCCTATTTCTATGTAAACGGTGTAAAGTAACCTAACCAAACTGAACCTCGGGGTGCCCTTCGCTCACTCTTGCATCCTAAGTCGACGTAGCCCCGCGTATATATTTATTAATATGATACAAAACCTCTGTTAACTTAGTAATTTTGTCGGAGGTTCAGTATTTTATTCGGAAGTTTAGTTTTGTTATTCGAACATCCATTTTTTTTAGTCGGCCACAGACCGCTGGAGATTAATTTGTTTTTCGGAACCATTATTGTTTCCCTAATAACAGCCGCACGGGTCGATTGATCAGGTTAAGCTACTCTTGCTGCGATCGGTCCGTGGACGGGTGACCGTCATTACATAACGACGCTTACATTCACAGCGTGTTTGTACACTTGGTGAGCACAAGTAAAGTGCGGGTCGCTCCGTGGGATAAAATACTGTAACACTAACCTTTGTTTAACCGGTTGAATGTCGTAATTACAGGCACAGTTAAAAAGTCATTGTGTCTCGCGTGGATCCACGTTTAAGCATACGAAGGGTTAAACTCCTAACTCGAGTGACTTAGTAAGAGCTTTTATTATTCACATTATACAGGGTGAAATTGAAAACATGCGATAAATCGAAATGAGAGATTGTACTCATCATTATGACCAACTTTTAGTATGGGACCAAACCTGAAATCGCAAAAAAAAAATCAGCTGTTCCCTATGTTTTATGTTCGCATAACTCGTCAAAATGTACAGAAAAGCTGATTTTTTTTTCGCGATTTTATGTTTGTTCCCATAGTAAAAGTTGTTCATAATGATGAGTACAATCTCCCATTTCGATTTGTCGCATGTTTTCAATTTCAACCTGTATTACAAAAAGTGCAGAAAAAAAATACAAAAAATAGTCTTCAATCCAATAATGTCTTTCCTTTAAAGTCTAGAAATACCACTCACTTGAATCGTCGTAAAGTATTGTGGAATGTGAAGTCGTGTGTTCTAAGCTCAATATTCAACAGCACTCAGTAACGTTATGCATGAGAACATTCAATTGATATGTTAAAGTGTTCTTTATTTCGTTACGGCCCTGGTTTTTTGAAGAAATATCTTATTTATTCAGTCTGTGTGGTTCTTTCCTCAAAAGACTATTTCAGACACCAATCTACATGGACTTCACATGATCTGACCAAGATTTTGTCTGGACTTTAAAAGAGACTGTGACCTCTGAGTTTGTTTTGGCCTTTCTTCTCAGAGTAATCAGATAGGAAACGCCGACCTCATCTAGTTTAAAAAAATAAGGTTTGACGTGTAAAAGTGTTTGTACAAACCTACTTACAGAAAGTAAATCATTTATCATTTATTTCTTCGACTAAAATCATTTTGTGATAATGTAGAACTCAAAAAGGGTCTACACAATCACAGTCTAGGCGCTGATTAATTTAACAGAACTAAACTAAAATTGATCTTCTGGCCGTTTCGTAATGAATTAGAATTTATTATTCGCATCTTTTCATTATGGACGCTTTTAACGTTCTGTATCGTTCTCACATGTATAGTTTTTAACATGAATGATGTAACCAAGACTTTGTAACCACATTATTTTGACGCCAGCATGACAAGCTACCCGAAACTGTCAAATTTTTCCTATCAACTTTGAACCTTATGCTTTAACAATAAAATTGAAAATTGACAGATTGTAATAGCTTGATGTGCTGGAGTCTGTACCTACTACTAGGGGACAGCAGTGGCGCGCATTGCATATAGGCACATAAGCAGTGCCTACCTTGATATATCAACAAAAGCCTGTCAATAATTACATTTTATTGAGTGCTCCACAATTAAGAAACTCACTAAATTATCATACCTAACAAAAAACAAAATCTTGATTTTTCGCCGGACGGCCTACTCGGCTCCCGTACTATTCGCACATTGTCATTGGTCTTTACTCGTTCAAGTTAATACGACAAAATTAAAAATACGTATGTCTCACGCGTAATACCATGACGTTCGACCTTCGCAATTTATCACCCTTAAGTAGGCATGCCTACTCAAATAACCACACTTTTGACGTCACTTTTTTTTCTGATTAGTGACCGCGTTTGCCTAGACTAGACCCGGCCTAGGGCCTACCTATTCTGAAAACCAATGCATGCCACTAGGGGACAGGGTGGCGCGGACATGGAGGCGCAACCTGTTACCATAGACTCAGTACATGATTCTGAACACACCGGCGTTGAAATTTTCATAAGGTTATTAAAAAAAAAATCCTGCTCCATAAATTTTACAGGTAAACAAATACGTCTCTTCTAAGAAAATGATTTTATACCTCGAAGAAAACCCAATAAAGCAAAATTAACTTCGTAATTATGAAGTTGAATCCAACGGTATCAATTTCATCAGAAACTCGAACAGAACCCTAAGTAATTGCTAATTATGTAAATAAAATTATGTCTATATCGTATTTCAAAAGGTTATTACATTTTTTTAATTAAAGATGGCCGCTTTAATTAATACTCTAATGTACTGTTGAATTTTTAACTTTGCATATTCATGAAAAACTGTGAAACGAGGTTGCACTTACTTTTTCGTGGAACGTAGTAATATCTGCCAGTATAGCAGAGAAAATGTAAATTGTAGGATGAAATGAGTATTATTAATTCGTTTTTCATTACTCATATTTACATTTTTAAGTATAATTTCCGTATAAATGTTAAAATAATATCAACGTGAGTAACATCACATTACCCTCATACCATACGACAACGAATACCATATCTATTGAATAGTTTGCCGGCAGACATATGGAACGAAACCAATAACAATAGATTTAAAAATTAACCACCTAGCTTGAGGGCGTCCTAGCTTACGTTTGCCGATTCGCGTTCTCCAATCAAGAACAGGAGGCCAATTCTCGTAATTTAAAACGTTCAAAATCTAGTCGCAGTCTCATCTCGGCGACAAACAAATGTCAAAAACTTGTTATAATGTAGGAAAATTAGAAGTATTTTTTGACAGATTGAGACTGAGATCAGACTGTGAACGTTCTTAAAATTACGAGAATTGCCCCTCAGGTCTACCCCAACGGTCATCGGTTCTACGGCTAATATGGCCGGCCCATTGCCATACCTAACTATCAACAAAAAACAAACAGACTACTATCAACAAAAAAAAGATAGAAGATAGTTAGACAGACTCTTTATTATGTACACCATCAAAATTACAGATATAAATGTTGAAATTTTACGAGTGGTCTTATCGTTAGAAGCGATATTTTAAAGACAACCTTTATATCGATTAAAGAGAAAAAAATAATTCGGACTTTTGTCCGAATTATTTTTTACATAAAATATACATATTACTTAAAATTTCACTATAAAGTCAGGTTCTCTAACGATAGTTTTCTTAGCTGTATATTATTAATTACTTAGATTAACTTCAAAGTGAGTTTAAAAACTCGCACGGGCACAGCCAGATGTCAAATATTGATACTCTCCTGACAACCCCTTATTTTAATTTGGCATTATAAGTATAGTTGAATTCGTTATTGCTGCACCACTCTAAGGTGGCCTGGCACTTGCACGTCATAAGATGACAAGGTCAATGTGATATTTAGATAGTTTCAAGCTTAGTCAAGTTTAAATGTTCTAAGGCTCCCCGAAATTCACATTGTATACACGACCTCCTAATTCCTCTACCACTTTTGCAAGCTTTTGCAACATTCCTAAAGGCTACCGCAGACAGGTGCGACGCGACAGCGTGTTGCGACTCTAGTAAAACAGTTTCATAATAATAAAGATGCAATAATAAATCAAAGTTCATGGACGTTGTTCTATAAAAATCGCGTTATGTCTGCGGGAGCTTTTAGGAGTGTTGGAAAAGCTTGCGATGCCAATTTTCCATTTTTGTTCAACCATAGAGAAGACCGGTAACCAAAAATAACTCCGTAGTTAAGCAATCACATGCCTGTAAGCTCTTAGAACATGACTGTCGAATCTACAGCATTCTATTACAAATTCAAGGCTCAAGTCTGAGACGAACGCAAGTTGACCAGACTCATTTATTATGCAGAACGCTATTTTCACTCCAGCCGTATTTGCGTGAAACACGTACTTACCTGATGAAAACGTTTGAATATGTGTCGCGGTAGGTTCTTGAGGTGTCTGGTTATTTGCACGTAATTAGGCGTTGCTATGGTTACCTGCCTAACTGGAAATAATTGGGTGGACGAAATAATTCTGTCCACTCCTGTTTATGACAAAATATTATACAATTTTTTTATTTATTTTTTATTGCTGAATTGGACCTCGATCACGTCTGATGGAAAGCGATGGATGAGGTCTATGATGGAACGAACGAGAAGATGCCTAAGGCACTGGAACTCCCACGCATCAACGAAACGCAGCAGGCTGCTTGACGCCGGACTCCAGTGGGAGGCCGGTCGCAAACCAGGCGGGCGTTAGCCCTACCACGGAAAGGGAAGAATTGGCCAGTCATAGAAGGTGTTGGGTGTGACTGTCCAGGATGCGCTGAGGGCTTGGTTCAGTTGAGTAATTGGCGGAATAAACTGCGCTGCACGAGGAGGCTTCTTCATGCATCCCAAAATTAGCCATTAGCGAAACAATGACCTCCTTGTGAAACACAAAGTTACAAAAGAAAAATACTCTATTTCCCTCCACTTTATCCTGTCCAAAACTGTTCTTTGCTAACCTTATGGCAAATCATCCTCCCTTTGATGTCTTCTTAAAATACGTCCTTTTCAAATTTTTTTGGTATCATACTGTGACTTTTTTGGTCCATTTTTCCGTCTTAGCTCTCATCACAGTTATATTATTGTCCACGATCAAATTATTGAAGTGAAAACTTCTTTAGGCGCGTTGGGAATTTATTTAGAAGGGAAAAAAACTATTGAATTCGCGCCACTGTTACCGTAACCGACACCGCTTTGGATGTATTCGGCTGTCCTCAGGATGTACTCGGTTTTAATCTGTCAAGCGCCGCTAATGAGACACAACTGATTTTCTATTGTTTCGTCGCCGATCGACGAACCGCGACGCTTGACCGGTTAATGTTCGTTTATCATAATTTCACACATTTCTGTTGATAATAATTTTCTTCGTTAACTTTTTAATCCTGCAATATTTTGGTTATCTGTTCTATTAAAGAGAACGCAGACTTTTCATAAAATATTAAGTTACGAAATCATTTTACAGCGCTATTGTTAACCAATGTCAGGAAAACGTGCGTATACCGGTTTCATTATGAACTTAACTCTAACTGGGGTAATGGTTTCCTTTGATTATTACCCCGAACACGACACCACCTTCGCGCGTAGCCCCAAACATAAGGAAAAGTTGGCCCAAAAAAAAAGAAAATGTACACTATTTTAAAATTAAGACACGGACCTGAAAGGAAAGACCGTAATGGAATAAGGAAAAAGAACTCAAAAATAAAGCCCTTTCACAACTTTGGCCGACATTTACCACCAATCACGCGTTGTCACAGTTATATTATTTACTAATCAAGATTCAAGATTTTTTATTTGTGGAAACATGAGTATACATACCTACAGAGCATGCAAATTATAACAATACATTATTAGATCTGTCATGTTTGGCTTTAATGGCGTACAAATATTTAAATGTCAGCAAATATATGTTATTTGCTGACATTTAAATATTTGTAATTGGATAAAATAGGTAGTTAAATGACAATTTTAAAGACAAAAACAAAATAGAAATAGTCATACTTAAATACAATTACAATTATAAAACGTCAATTAAATTATTAGTCATAGCATTAATGATGCTGGTTTATTATTATGATTATGTCAAAGATGCTTTGATAATATTGCTTAAATGATATTAAATGTTGTCATTTATAAAATTCTAGAATACTGTAATATGCTTTCCCTTCAAGGAGTATCTTCAATTTATTTTTTAATAGACGGAGAATAAGCTCCTTCCAACTTTTTGGGAGTTTATTGTAAATTTTAGGGGCCATACAGAAAACACTTTTGTGCATTAGTGTTGTTTTCGATCTATGTGGACAGATAACACTGTCATCGCGTCTGCTATGATTGCGATCGACTATTTCTGATTTACGTGGAAATAATCGTTGACATAAAGACTTGAAAACTGTTTCGTATACAACCACATACATAGATACGTACGCAATTAAAATTCAAATGCATGTGGACATCGTTAGTGGAAGAGAGACGAAAGATCTGCGAAGTCGAATCGCACCCTTTAATTTGGTACTAGATCGAAATCCGACTCTATGTTGTTAGAAGTTTGGGTCTATTTTTGGGCGTGCTAAAGAAAAGTTCAGTTCATTACAAAATGAAATGTAGGTATCGGGTGTAGGAGTAACGACGCATGCGCGAATCACACAGTCAGACGTTAGTGTGTAGACGACCGCGGTAAGAAGAGCACGCCAGCGCCGCCTGCCGGCCGCATAGGAAACTAAACATGAAATTCGAAATTAAAGTGTACATAACATTGTGACAGCTATAGTGAGTGTGCTGTGGGTTGCATTTTAATTTTTTGAAAGGTGATTTTTTTTTATAAGTATATGAATTTTTAATGTGCGTTCGGCAGTGCCGCATAGAGCCTACAGAGCCTCCTGAACACAGGTTCGTAAATTAAATTACTTTGTTGCGTGCTCAAACTCAGAAATTGTAATGTAATATTTTTAAGTAATACTTTGTTCCGACAGTCGCGCCACACTTTGCTACCATATTTACTTCTAATAAAATTTTGTTGGGCTTTCGTCACGATACGGCAAAACGTATATATTTCTCCTTTTATTACATTTTCATTGTAGATTGTAATAAAAGTTATTAATTGTTTCCATTGAAACTTTACAACTGAAACTGCTATTATTTATATTGCTTTTAGACTTCTACAGAATAAGGAAAGGTAATTATGTACTACTGAAGACAAATGTGTACCCATTTTTGTTGTATTCTTTCTCGTAAACTGTTGACCTCTTTTTGATGTAGCAATTCAAGAGAGGCAGCTGTGTCGGTTATAAAATATGACTAGTAAAATTATGTTGAATACTTAGAAATTAATATAATAAGTATATATATTGGTTAGAAAGGTATCTTTGTGCGAATACATATTCATCTTTTTCTCATGAATTATTCGCTCCTTTTGATTAATGAGGTGTCATTGCGTTGACTAAGCGTTTGCTAGATATTTTTGCTCTGTAGCAAAAAATATGGCAATTATTCTTCTAGGCTAGTCTTTGAGAAAAATGAAGATAATTTATTTGAACTGCGCTTGTTGTAATCCACTGGAGAAACAACGTATTGTTATTTTAGATAAAACAAATGCATTAAATAAATCTAGACAAACTTCATCATGCTGTTTTCTCTCGTTACCTTATCATCCACACACGAGCAAAATTGGGTTTGTAGGTACGGTCAACAAAGGTGATAGTAACCAGGGTCGTCTAATATAGTTGAAGTTTAGTAACAAACCGATTCATGTTTTCGAATGAAATTTAATTTGATAAATAAACTGTTTGTTTTCTATTAATTAAATTAAATTTTATTCGAAAACATCCATCGGTTTCTTATTAAACTTCAACTATACCGACGACCCTAGTTACTTATCTCCTTTGGTGACTGTACCTAGAGGATAATAAATACTCAGTGGAGATTGCGAAAACAGATGATTAATTGATTTTAAAAGCATCATAATATCACGCCAGTAATCCCCGGAGGGTAAAGCAGAGGTGTACCACACAGTACACCTATCATCATCTACCTAGCCTTTTCCCAACTATGTTAGGGTCGGCTTCCAGTCTAACCGGTTGCAGCTGAGTATCAGTATTTTACATGGAGCGACTGCCTATCTGAACTCCACAACCCAGTTACCGGGTAATACGAAACCCCTTGGTAAAATTGGTGACTTTCGGGCTTCTGAAGACCCGTAACGACTGTCAAAGATCCACAAATGACAGCCAGGACCAACGGCTTAACGTGCTTTCCGAGGCACGGAGGGGTCTTGGTATGTAAAGGTGTTCACCCATCCACGGACCAACCGCGGCAAGCGTAGCTTAACCTGATAAATCGACCCGTGCGGCTGTTATTACTAAGCCACAAGCCCCTCCATACATTTACACACAGTGCAGCACAACTTATCGCGATAATTATCGGCCTTTCCCGTTAGTGTGGCCCCGGCATAAAAGTAAAGACAGACAGACCCATTTGTCTTGGTCATTTGTTAAGGCTCTAAGTAATAATATTGTAAGTTCAACGACTGCTGTAATTAAAATATTTGAAGAAATGGTAATTATGGAAAGATTTTAAAAATAATGAGTCTTTGAAGGAAATTAGTCTAATTTAAAGTAAAACTGTGTTATACATAGAAAAATCATTAGATAACTTACTGAACTTATATACATTGGAAATGAACTATTTGATTTGACACTACATACCTATAACAATATGTAGTAGAAACACAAGCAGAGAAAAAAAGGAGCAGGTAAGCACAGGTAACTTCTTAAAAACAATCCAAGTTTCTTTAACTTTGAAATCAGGGCAAAAATATGTCATACAAATCTGGCAATGTCACCCTCATTTTTGAGGGAAAATGGAACCCTTCACGTCTGCGTGGCTCAAGCAAATCACGTTTTATTTATTAGTAGCAGGTATAAAACATAGTCTTATAAGTACTGTGAAATATATAGATATAGATACTTAGTCCTCGATATGACTTTAAACTGTCGTGCATTTAGTATTGAACTAAATGTATGTAGAACGCCACCTGAAGGCTATGGGATAAATACACCCAAATAGGCTCGGATGGAAAAGTCGATATTAGTGCAGGATATCAACTCAGGGCGGCGGCTGATGAACATCTAGCACGTCAAAGGCGGCGCCCTCGGACCCAGTCAGGCGGTCCACTGTACACCCACCAACTCGCACTAGACAAGCGCGGTGGGTTAATTTGCCTAAACCTCTACTCTCTCATGAGAGAGTAGGGAGGCCTTTGCCCTGCAGTGGGACGTCACAGGCTAATAAGAAGATACTTTATACAAGATTAAATCATCCATACTTGAAGAAGGTTACAAAATGGCGTCAAAATATTGATGTTAAAACAGTTGCCAAGTTTTCTTTTATTACACCGTAGCCAACAAAAGGAAAATGTAAACCAAATGCAGGTTCCAACTTCATAAGGTACGACTTTCCGTGAACTGCTTTGGGCAAGACGATTTTTATGATTTTAATCGTTTGGAAAATCTCTGGTTCTGCTGCCAAGAGAAATACCGATAAAATAAAATCGGCTTTGATTTGTTTATAAAAAGTCATAGCTGTAATGTTGAAAACATTAATTGATGCTGATTTTGGATGTGTGACCAATCTTATATTACATAATTTATATTAATAAACATAGGGTAAAGTTAAAACCAATAGAATCATCATCATCCATCTCGTCTTCTTGTGTCTGCGTGTCGTCTGCTGGCATCAATTCTTCTTGTTGTGTACATATGGCAAGTCATTATAAAGATGAGATATACGTACCCACAATTTAACAGGGACCTTACCTATGTCCTGCTTTATACATATTCCTTACTACTGTGGTTTTCACAAAAGATCAAATTGGTCTATCGTGCTCATCAGATAAATATGTATGGGTATTACGGTCCCCTAAGCCGAAACAAGGAAGTTATATCATCTGCTTAGCCTTTTCCCAACTATATTGGGGTTGGCTTCCAGTCTAACCGGATGCAGCTGAGTACCAGTATTTTACATGGAGCGACTGCCTATCTGACCTCCACAACCCAGTTACTGGGTAATACGAAACCACTTGGTAAGACTGGTTGTCAGACTTTCGGGCTTCTGACGACTCGTAACGACTGTGAAAGATCCAAAAATGACAGTCGGGACCAACGGCTTAACGTGGCACGGATGGGTTAAAACCAGTAGTATAACAATAGATACATTTTACGAAGCCGACACTAAATTGTTTGCTAATATTAGGGGATAACTACCGAGATGAAGAATAATAGAGAAGTATGGAAGAAAAAGACAGGTTCGGATATTTGTTAAGGTGATTACAGGACTTAAACGCAAAAAACGCAAGTTTTAGAAGCACTGAAAGTATATGATCGACTACAGTAAACAAAATCAGAAAAATAAATGATATTCTTTAGGATATATGCTAGGTAAACAGTGTGTTGAAAACATAATACAACTTATTTGATACGATAGAAAAAAAAACATGAAAATATCTCTAAAAACTTTCTTTTTACAATAAAAAACCATACTAATATACATATCATCCTGATTTTTTGTCAAGCAACATACTAAAGCACTACTGCTTAATTTTTTTAAGTCCAAACAATAGATTTTTTGTAAATAGATAATTGCTTCATATTTTGAAATAAATTACCAGCGTTGTGTCATCGCGCTTCTCTTTCTTTTCTATGCAGTCCGACAGTGACCGCACTTTAAGTCATGCCCTTAAGAAAGAAGAAGAATATTTTACATTCAATAATGACTCTTAATTTTCTCATTCGCTTTAATTAACACAATAATTTGGTCTAACAGCCCTTTCCTGATACTGGCAGCCCATTAATCAACAAGTTACCGGTTGTGGGAATATTTTGTCAGAAAATAAGGTAAAATTGGATATTGATTGTCGCATTCACTATCATCAATCATTTATTTTGTGCTCTGTCTTCATTAGTAAACTTAATTATATTTGAAACAGCATTTATTGATATAAATAATATCAAAGGAATATATTTTCACAAATTTAGTAAAGCCAAAATGGATGTTGTAAACAATGGTAAACATATTAATGATCATATTGTTATTTCAGTACATATACATATCGATGTTTAATCACCTCTGACACCCATGGGACCTGGGCCCTGATTCACAAACATACGACAGGCTATCGTATCGAAAACCTGACATTTCGATAACCTGATTTGACTTCCCCTCAACAGCAAATAGCTGTTGGAAAAATAGCGGGCGTCTATTTGATTTAAACTGACAAAATTTTCGGGTTTTTGACTTGTGAAAAGCATTGAGAAGACTCCTACGATAACAATGACTAATGTTCGATACGATACGGAAGCATATCGAGTGTTTGTGAATAAGGGGGCTGATTGTAGTCTATTTGTAGCAAAAACCTTGGGAACAAAATGCAAACGACAAAACACTAATATAAACTTAATTTTAAACTCAATAGTTTCTCAGGAAAGAATATTTTTGATTGATTGTATTTTTTAAAACGAAAATAAAATCTGTCAGCAGAAATATAAATACGACGGCACTAGATTAAACTTAGATTTCCAGAGTGCTATAAATTTTCAACCGCATCTGTTTACGCTAGGATGCCAATCATAACATTCGCGTGACTAGGATGTTGACACAAATGTACACCGACATCATTATCCAACCTTCTTAACCCGGTAGCTTAGCCTGTCAGGGGAGCGGTGAATGCTTATGCGAATCCCGCACCCCCGGCCATAGGCAGAGGGGAACACCGCAGTGGTTTTAACTGGTAAGAGTCTGGCATGCCCCTCTGTCACCCCCACGTGGAGGAAGTCCATGAGGATTTCCACCGCGCACCAAAAAAAACCCAGTAGCTTTTATATATCTGGCATTTACTTCTTCAAGTCTTTCGGCAATTTGAATGTGGATACGATTTGAGAAAATTTCTTGCTTCCCCTACCAGCCAATTACAATTTCATCAACCATAACATGGTAACCTAAATCCCTCAGATATCCAAGCTGTTACGTCACAACTACACAATAGCTTTCCATTCAACGTGATAGCTTTTATATTCTTGTTTGTTGGGCGTGCCCGTCTGTGTAAACTGTAGTGTTGCTAGATTGTGGTGAAGTTTACCCTGCGAATAAATTAATGTGGGCTAAAAGTGGGGTATTGTTTATGGTGAACCGAGGAATGGTCTTTGTTGTGGTCAAAGAAAAGGGTGCTGCCTTTCTTTTTGTTACTGTTGAAAAAAATATTAAAGCCGAAGGCAAGGAGTTTGCACGACAACTAGCTGACAAAATCAACAACTATGTAATGTAGAATTTTTACTTAGCAAGTCTATACAAATCTAATCGAACACATGAATCATTAGGTACTCAAATCGGTTCACAGACAGAAATGCAGTTATTATAGCTATTGAGTACTAAATGATAAATTATTTATTTTCTGTAAGTAGGTTTGTACAAACACTTTTACACGTCAATCATATTTTTTAACCTAGATGAGGTCGGCGTTTCCTATCTGACTACTCTGAAAAGAAAGGTCGAAATAAACTCAGAGATCACAGTCTCTTTTAAAGTCCAGACAAAATCTTGGTCAGATCATGTGATCATGTGATCAGACAATGTAGCAAGAGACAGGAGAATGTGGAAAGACGGAAGGGAGGCCTTTGCCCTGCAGTGGGACATAAAAGGCTCAGACATAACACACAGACATAACATCATGTGAAGACCATGTAGATTGGTGTCTGAAATGGTCTTTTGAGAAAAGAACCACACAGATTGAGCGGACCTGTCCAATCAGTGCACGCATTTGTCAAAAATCGTGCAGCCCAACTCAGAACTTGAGGAGCTCAACGATTCGACGAACAATACCAAAGAAAGGACATTTAGGTAGGCCGCGTAAATTACTCAAACTGCCAGATCATGATTAAAACTAACTAAGAAAGGTATATGCGGCTTTAAGTAAAAACAAAGTCTAGGGCATGATTTAATATTAAACCCGAAGCATATGAATAAGTAAGCATATATTCTGGGAAAAATGAATACGACAGCCTTCTGTCAAACAAACAAGATGTCTCGACAATTACGTCAAACAAATGTCACAAACCGCTGGGTAGGCAAAACAAAGTAGATAAAATCTTATCATAACAAAAAAAAATGTCCTGCATGATAATTAAAATCAGATTCAGCTTTCTACACAACGGAATATTTATAACACGTGCTTCTGACTGCGCCAAACTTTTATAATAAATTATTAGCAATTCTTGCCTAGCATGGCCAACAAATTGCAGTTTTCAGCAAGTTGCCTGGCCGTATGTTAGTTTATTACAAATGTATGGGCTTGTTCGCGATGTGTTTCTTCTCCCTTGACTATTATTCTATCTAAATAAAGTTTATACATCAGTTCTTTCATCTGTTGCGTCAACTAGGGCTTATTTATTTATATTTAGTTTACAAATGTGAAAGATTTAGCAGATGATTTAGTTCTTGATACGTGTTTTTTACGATATGTCACTTTGAATTACTTTTAACCATATAAGTTGTATATATTTTTGTAATCACATTTTAAAACCCTTTATTTTGATACCCCACTCGATAAGTTTTGAGAAAAAAAAAAGTTTTTTTTTGAAGGCATAATATGGTGCCAAAAATCCGCCATTTTGGTTTTTTTTATTTTGATATACCCAGTGTCACTCTCACAGTAAATACGAATCTAACGACACCTCTCAAGCTATAATCCATCGAGCCGTTCAGGCCGCAGAGCGTGCCAAACAATTATACAGACATACAAACTTATATACACACATACTATCGAAAAACATAACCCTCCTTCTGGCGCAGTCGGGTAAAAACAAAAATTGTTTAATTATTTCGTTTCGTGACTGTGTATAAAATTACTCGGTTGCTTGGAGTTGTCAACATCACTGCAATACTACAGACGATGTTTTCTGTAAAAATGTCAACGAGAAAACATAGGCGAAGTAAGGAAAGTAATAGTGTCAATTCCAAGCGATCCTAGCATCAGGTGGAGTGACAGGTCACTTCAACCTCATTTCACCTAAGTTTTTACGGTGATATTTTTACAAAACAGACAGCCAGTAACGCTATAAAACATTAGAGTGTAAATTCTTATTAGTAGTTAGCAAAGGAATTAAAATAGATACCAGGATACCATAACAGGTGCAATTTTTCCCATAAGCGTCACATTTATCGTCAAAGAAGTTGTTTATTACAGGGTATATGGTTAGTAATTAAATTCACTTCTGAGCTAGAACGAGACTCGTGTAATTACAGTGGAGTGCATTTATGGAAACCTTCGTGACACTTGGTTCCCTTTAAACAAAGTACTTATGTGTAAATATGAAAATGTTTTTAGTAAAAGTTGAAATGACAATGATGTACAATACATAATTAATTATGAAGGCAAATGTTGATTCCCATACCAAAGACGGTATTGCATCTCAATTATTATAACATGAATATTAATTTACCATTATAAATATAGTTCCATACACATCAATGTGAAACCATTAGGGATTAATTAATGTTAACATTCAAGACGCTGTTAAGGGACTGATGCTTAATTAATATATAATTATTTTAGATAACTTATAATCTTCCTGTGCCAATATTGAGAAGATTTGCAATCCATAGATACAACAGAAATATTTTTATCGACCAAACAAAATACTAAAGTGCCAAATTTTTAGCAAGAAAAGCTACCAGAAACACTTTCATAAAATGTATGGGTTTATTTTGAATTTAGAACGCAATCCTGATTGGCACAATTTCGTAACGTTCATTTTTTCCGTGAAGCTTCGAATCCCGACAAATGAAATTCGGAATATTCAAACTTGGAACAAAATTCAAATGTTTGTGTGTGTAACGGTACGCCTCGAAGACTTTTTAAAACTCGTACTAATTTTAAACTGGAAGGAGGAAAGTCGTGCTGAAGTTTTGAAAAAAGCCTCTCAATGTGCTGTGTTTGTTTAGAGGAAAAAATAATATAAACACGGGAGGGTTGAGTTACTGAATTTATTCATTATGTACAATTTCATCAAGGTATCTTTTGTTAGGTTAAATATTTCTGCACGTTGCAAAGTAACAAGCTACTTCGAAAAAAAAAAAATTTTTGAAATTATGCGGGCTTTTCTCTGTTGTTTGTGTATAAGCATTTTCAGGTAAAGGTTATCAGATTTAACATAACTGAGCAGGATTTCCACATATCTATCTTCTATAATAATAAAAACTAGATTCTATTAGTTGGTAAGCACATCACTCCAGAACGGCTAGACCGATTTGGAGAATTGATATTTTAAAAAGTTTTTGACAGTCCCAATCAGGTTCTTGCAGAAGGAAAAAATATAAAAGTTGCCGGGAAAATTTGAGAATTCGGAAACACTAAAAGTGCGTTTTCTGTTGTGATATTTGTATGGATTATAGAAACATGGAGAGGACAACGTCTGCCGGGTTAGTTTTTTATAACCTTATTTTAATATATCACATCACACTAATATTATAAAGGCGAAAGTTTGTGAGGGGGTGTATGCGTGTGTAGCTTAGCCTTTCCCCAACTATGTTGGCGTCGGCTTCCAGTCTAACCGTATGCAGCTGAATGCCAGTATTTTACATGGAGCGACTGCCTATCTGACCTCCACAACCCAGTTACTGAGTAACGCGATACCCCTTGGTCAGACTGGTTGCTAGACTTTCGGGCTTATGACTACCTGTAACAACTGTCAAAGGTCTACAAATGACGGCCGGGACCAAAGGCATGGAGGGGTTTCAATATGTAACGGATGATCACCCTTCCACGAACTGGCCGCGGCAAGCGTAGCTTAACCTCTTATCGACCCGTGCGACTGTAATGTTATCATTTCACCATGAGTACCATTCTCTTAAATGTAATCGCGTTTTTCTGATACATGCTTGTAAAAGTAGAAGATTTAAAATTAACTTTGGCACCACAAAAACCTTTACGATCTGAATCAAAATGCAGTTAACTCTATTTTCGTATCGTGATTTGAAATCAATCAATTTACCACGCTCGGGAATGCAAAGCATGGTTATAATTAAACCGTTCCTACTAAATATGAACGATCAAGCTAATTTTATAACCGATTACATTGATTTATTAGTTTATTTTTAACGTTAACTAGGTACAATCAGCAATAACAGGAATAACATAACATCACGCCTTTAACACTCTCCCTGCTGAAAATATATAAAACTTTTTGAAGTGAAACTTCTTTACGCACGCTTGACTTGGGGAGTAAGCTGGCGAGCGCGTGACGTAAGCGTTACGAAAAGTGTGATCGGGCGAGGCGAATGGGAGTTGAGTCGGGGATACAAGCAAGAGAAAGCATTGCGCGCGCACATTTTCTTTCTCTCTTCCTCTCATAGCCAAATATGTTTGAAGTTTCACTGCAGTCGTGTGGTCATAAGCACACTCGGTTTTTTTAGTTCAGGAGGCCATGGTGGTCGCCGGCGGGTCCCAAAGTTTCTGCTTGTGAACGCCGTGAGTCAAAAGTCAAAGTTATTACAAGAGGCCGTGGGATACGCCGGCGGGTCCAAAAAAAAATCTTTCAGAACGCCGTGGGATCCGCCCTGACCTCCCGAATTCAAATAGTTTTTACAACTACTGGCGTGCTGTTATGGAAAATGTGATAAAAGCATTAAAAAAACCGAGTGTGCTTATGACCATACGACTGAAGTGAATCTTCAAACGTATTTGGCTATGAGAGGAAGATAGAAAAAAAATCTGAGCGCGCACTGCTTTCTCTTGCTTATATCTCCCACTCAACTAACGTTCGCCTCGCCCGATCACACTTTTCGTAACGCGTTCGCCAGCTTACTCCCCAAGTCAAGCGTGCGTAAAGAAGTTTCACTACAAAAATGTGCTTTGGTCTGCTGAACAAAATTTTTTGGGGGTCGCCGGCGGTTCCCGTGGCAGGGAGAATGGTAATCTCCGAAGGGTTACGTAGAGGTGTAACTACAGTACATTCACATTTCCCTAGTTAGGT
The DNA here is from genome assembly GCA_947508005.1 of Amphipoea lucens. Lineage (NCBI taxonomy): Eukaryota > Metazoa > Arthropoda > Insecta > Lepidoptera > Noctuidae > Amphipoea > Amphipoea lucens. Next base: position 1,836,798 of record OX382374.1, on the reverse strand, counting down.
TTAAGTCCTAAGTAGCGTTGAAAAAAGCAGGAAAAATTCCCGTTTCTTTCCAATTCCGTTGTTTTTTTCAATGTTTCATTCGAAAGTTTCAAGAAAATTTGTCAGTATATATTTCATGTTTTTTTTTCAATAAAACCGAAAAAAACCGTAAAATATGAAAGAAACGGGAAACTTTCATGTTTTTTTATTCAAATCCGTTCTTAATATATTTAACTTAAGATATTCTATGCTTTATCTGTTTCCATAATAATACGTACCTACTAATAAAATGGAGGGTAGAATGAAAAAAAATTCAATAAAACTTGTTTTTTCCAACTTTTCAAAAAATCAAGCGAAACATTCGAAATAATCCTGTTTCTTTCCAAAGGATACCTTCCGTTAATTTTTCTATGTAACATGCGAAAAAAACGGAAAAAAACCACAATTTGTTTTTTTTCGTGAAAAAAACAAATTGTTATTTTCGGCATTTTCAACGCTAGTCCCAAGTAATAGGGTTCGAGCCTTGACATCAACTAGGCATAAATCCAGACTGCGTGCTGCTATTGAGAAATTCCAGATGGATATACTCCATAAACCCTTTGCCCGATCTGCCGATCTTTTATATAAAAATCTCTCCGTGACAACTTAATTAAAGTGATCAATGAAAAACGTGATGTAATCGAAACCTGGATTTCAACCTAAGCAGTAGCGCTTGCGACCACTAAATAAATGTGGAATGAATTTTGAGTAGAAGGGTAGAAGGGAACGTACACAGAGGTGCGAGTGAAAGGTGTTTATGAGTGTAAGGGAGAGAGAGGAAAAAGAAATATGCCGAGGTGTGCAAATTACGATATACGACTATAAGACGTGTTACTTATGTTTTTTTTTTAATTTTTTTTTTAAATTACATTAAAATATAGAAGTTTTTACCAAATAAACTATATTATTTCACCATTTGATCCCACTTAAATCTATATACATATAAAACAGTCGGGTTAGTTACACCATTTATAACACAAGAAAGGCTGGACCAATTTTTATGATCTCTGATTTTTTGGATTTGTATCCGAACCCAAATAGCAGAATAACTATTAAAACGAAAAAAAAAAAACTATGTTGTAGATAATTAATTTTTTCACACATTCCTTCATTGATTATGAGGCGGTACGAAGTTCGTCGGGCCAGCTAGTACATAATAAAATAAAATTAGTTTAATTCAAGTAACAAGACTCATATACAAACAGATACATAGAAGGACAGACAGGATAAAAGCACAGACAAAAAAAAAAACACTACAAAATGATAAATAACTTTAATTTCGGAAGTCGGTGTCACTGGTTCCGCATTTTTGTTTTTTGACACCGACTTCCGAAATTAAAGTTATTTATCATTTTGTAGTGTTTTTTTTTAAATCGGTTGTAATAAATTTATTGTAAAAGAAAAAATATTTTTCACATTTTAGTTGTACCTACCCCACACAAATTCAATTAACACTAGTGCACTGAAGAATTGAAGATACCGACTAGAAGAATCATTAAAATTCGCACAGAAATGCCGGAGATGCAGTACATTTATGCATATAACTTCGTGCATAATAGTAATTACCTATTGTATTATATACTAAAACCTTTCTATAAGTATGTAGATCACTTTAGTGAAAGAATTATCAAAATCGGTTCATGAGTTTTTGAGAAAATCGCGGACATACATACATACATACGGGTCGAATACAGAACCTCCTTTTTTGAAGACGGTTTGTTAGTATCGATTTGTTTTTGTTTCTGTAAATGCGATTTGGGTTGACTATCCCTGTTTATTAGATTTGTTTGGCTTACCCGAGTTGATTTTGTACGGTCTATATGAATGTTGCTGCCTACAGTAACTGGTTTTTCACTAGGTGGGCACTAAAACTCAAACTACAAGCATTTATTTCAATTAAACCATTTACAGGCACTTTTGAATCGTTAAAGAATCGGTCAGCAACTAGCTTCAACTTTTTGACTAACTGACCGACTCTCCCCTACCCATTCCAAAACGTAAATCTCTATGGAAAAGAACGGACAAAAAACCCCAACAAACTCCTCTTTTAAATCAAGATATTACAAAATCCTGGATTCATTATTCATGTTGCTTCTATGACATGTGCGAACAATGTAAAAAACCTAGTGCATGCAAATTTTTGTGTAGTTGGTCCTGTAAAAAGTGTATTTACTCCGAATTTCATGCGTATTTAGGTACCTACCAATTGAATATATCGGATAATGGAATAGAATAGAATACTCTTTATTATGTACACCATATAATGAAGATAGAAAGAATTCTAGAAAGAATAATGTCATGATTATCTATCTGTTATTTTCTTACTATTTTCATAATAACACATCGAATGAAGTCTCGGTAACACAAATATTTGAAGACAGAGAAAAACAAAAGGAATAAATAGCCAACGAGAATAAGAAAAATATTGTTACTGTATTTATGAAGATTATTAGAAGATATATAGCCCGAAGAATTGCCAAACTTAAGTGGCAGTGGGCAGGGCACATTGCTCGCAGGACAGATGGCCGAAGGGGCCGAAAGGTTATGGAGTGGCGACCGCGTACCGCCGCGTAGCGTTGGAATGTAGCAGTATCTACAACGCCACATGCGAACAACGCGTCATACTGACGTCACGCAAATCCTGCATCTCGCAAGCAGAGTTTACCGCGCAACTAGCATAGATACAACAGCCCGACATGAATCATCGGGCAGTTGCCCACCAGACACAACACCAGTCTGGTCTGAGGATCCTCCCTTTTCTATAGAGTATGAATGAACTTACACCCTGTTCCTCATACCTCTATAGGAAGACCTTCCACAAGGAGGACCGATGACCTGGTGAAAGCTGCAGGAATCCACTGGATGCGAAAAGCACAGAACCAGTCAAAGTGGCGGTGCTTGGGAGAGGTCTATGTCCAGCAGTGGACGTCTTTCGGTTGAAATGCTGATGATGATGATGACGTGTAAACTACGTCATCGTTTATCAATGTATCTTCTAATAATATTGTTCGTCTCATTATTTGTAAACATTATGTTTAAAACTATATCCATAACACATAAAAATATACAGGTAAGAAAAACAGTCGTAACTGAAAAGTTAAATAATAAAATATCACATAGCCAAAGGGGCTGTCGCATGTCCAAGTATTGTTGTCGTATGGCAAAATATTATCCCTGTAGTTTGTCAAAACAGTGCAAGGTCAGTACCTTTCGTAAGAAAATGTTTGTTCTGTGTGAGTATCTAGTATTTTCTTTCTTGTTTGTATACATTTTTCAATAAATATGTTTAGTTTCAAAACATAAAAAAGTGCTTTTACATTTTCTTTAGGTACTTTTGCTCGTGGCAACATGCTATCTAACGATGACTTGAAATTTTGCTTGATTTTTGTTGACTACATTATTATAAACATTTCTGTAAAAAATCCATGAGTTGCATTCTTCTCTTTCTTCTGCCTGCAGTGAGCACTTTACACTTTTTAATTGTTTTTAGGGTTCCGTACCTCAAAACGAAAAACGGAACCCGGAAAAAGATCACTTCGTTGTCCGTCTGTTCGTCAGTCAAGACCCTTTTTCTCAGGAACGGGTGAAGTTATCAAGCTGAAATTAATATCAAACACTCAAAGCTGCAATCTCTTGAAGCAGTGAATAAATCAAACTTCTAAGTCAACGCAATCAAAAGATACGGGCGTTTATGTTCCGAAATCAAAACCTATAGGGTACTTCCCGTTGACCTAGAATCATGAAATTTGGCAAGAAGCAATGTCATGTAGCACAAATAAAGGAATAAATCCTAAAACCTTAAATGTGTAGTTCCATTACAAAAAAAAAAAACTATTTACATAGGTACCTACTTTGTAAATAGCCCTCGGTGCGTAAGTTCGACTCGCATTTGACCGGTTTTCATTTCTATTTTTACTGTAGGTATGTGTGTTTATAATATGTTGTGTTGTGTGTCTTTTAATCTGTGCTAAATAAAAGCACCTATTTTATTTCTTTCTTCATACCCTGAGTGCCTTGTGTAGCTACGCTTGACGTGGATACATACATAATCAGCCTATAATGTTCCCACTGCTGGGACACAGGCCTCCTCTCTGGGATCCTTTCTTTTCGCATAATGTTCTTTGTCCTAATATACTTCGGCATAACGATTTTGGCACAATTTGTTTTGGCATAATAATACTTCGGCATAATTTTTTTAGGCATACATTTTATGTTGGCATAATCATCTTAAAGACTAATTTGTTTTGGCATAAATTTAATTCGCATAATACTAAACGACGTTAGGAGCACCCCGAGGTTCGATTTGGTTAGGTTCCTTCTAACCCTGCAGACAGAAATAGGAGCCCCGCACAGCGGGGCTCCGTCGACCTGACATCGTTAGAAATAAAACGAGCATGCTAATGCTTTAGAATGTTATGCTTAATCATTATTATGATTAGAAAAAATATGCTAAAACAAATATGCGTAAGCTGTTATGCGTAATTATATTATGCGAAAATATAATTATGCCAAACAAAATGATGCCAAGTTATATTAGGTCTTAAAATTTTATGCAAATGGATAGGGAACCCTCCTCTCTGTGAGAGGGATCCACCACACGGGCCCAGTGCGGGTTGGTAGATGTCACATGTCTTCGAATTTTTGGTTCTAGGACATGCCGGTTTCCTCACGATGTTTTCCTTCACCGTTTTGAGAGCAGTGGTGATGAAATAATTTACACAAAGTAAAGCGCCTGTCAGGGTTCGAACCTGGAACCTATATGTCGTAAGTCGCGGTCGTTACCACTGAGCCACCACTGCTCTCATGACCACACATGTGCAGGCTATTTTAATGCCCTTACTCTTAGACCTTATCCAGTCTAGCGTTTTTCTCGCAAATCGACTAGCACGCGGAAAAATATGTGTCGAGTCCACATTGCGCGCGCAACATGCGTGACTGTAAGACTCTGGAATTTTAACCGCTGTAAAGAATTCTTCGCTGAATACCAACCGATTACTAGTAAGGTGTAGAAATGCTTGCATGTTTATCGAATGCGGACGCAACCTACATTTATTTGCGTGTGAAACACTCCGTTTGTAACTGCCCTTCATATTGATGTGTCTCAAGAATTTATTGTTATTTCTTCAAGTTTTTTCTGAATCTAAAGTCTGCCAGTGTTGTTTTAACCCTTCGTATGCTTAAACGTGGATCTACGCGAGACATAATGGCTTTTAATTGTGTCTGTAATGACGGCATTCAACCGGTTAAATGTAACTGATTATTTACGTAGAAACGAAATTAACATCAAAATATTTTTCAAAATTATCCCGTCAACCAAGTGTGAAACCTGAAAACATTGTGACTTGTGAAAAAAAATTAAAAAAAAAAAGCTTTATTGACACAAAAATATTTTACAAATCGATTTTGGTAAACAATAGGTACGGTTCTGCAAATTGAACACAATTCGTATGATAAATCAATTAATTGAGTATTTTTTTTAAATAGATTCGTTTCATAGAAGAAACCCTATTGAAAATGGCTCTTTTATTCAAAGTAGTTTAATTATAATTAATAAAAAAGTAAATAATATAATATCTATAAATTTGGTTTTTGTATAGGTATAAGAATTATGAGTCGTGCATTTTTGGATTTTCCAAATTTTCTTTTTTATGAGCATAAAGACAACTAAAAATCTTACTATTCCCTTAATCTGTCGAGCTCCGCTAGTTAGACACAATTGATTTTCTATTGTTTCGTCGCCAATGGGCGACGCGCGCCGCTTGACCGGTTAAATTTCGATGTTAGGATTTATCTGAATGTTTCAAAATACTTGTATGCGTTAATATTGTCAGTGTTGTTCTTTATTGTCATTTCTACACTGTAGAAGCGGTTAGTACTTAGTTTCACCATCGACATCACAGAGAATGCTTTGTGACAAGCACTCACAAAATCGAACTCTTGAGTTCTCTGTTTCTTTTCAGCCGAAAGCTATATAGTTTCTTCAAAACTTCAACATTATTTTTGGAATCTTAAAACAATTTATATCTGGGTTTTTAAATCTGCATTCGTTCACCACCATCCCAAACAAACTCAGTAAAAATACACTTGAATGAATAAATAAAAATAGATAAAAGGAAGCAACGTCAATTTTATTTCAGCAACACTATCCAGATGTCGTCGAACTCAAAAGAAACTAACAGAAAAACATTCATTTAATGCTATTTTTAAAAATGTGTTTTAGGGTTCCGTACCCACAGGTTCCCGTTAGCACCCTGTGGGTATTATTAAGGCTCCACTGTCCATCCGTCTGTCACAGGGTTGTAACTTTTGAACTGATGTTCACAGAGTGTGTAGGTACTATATGGCCGCTACAACAAGAAATATAAAATTATATTCAAGAAATTCCTCTTCGGGTGCGAATCCGACTCGCAGGTGGCCGTTTTTTACAAACACAAGCCGCAAATAACTGATTATTAAAACCACATAGAACGACCGTGAACCTCGTTTTAGTGCCCAATAAAGAAACAAAAATCTGCGCCATCTTCTTTATTACTAAGATTAAACATTAAACACTATTGTATCGTAAAATGTTTTAATGGACTGTGGCTTTTGGCTTGGTCGGTGTGTTGTGGGTTGGAGGTATGTTGGGTCAGCAGTGTGTATTGGGTCAAAGGGATTTTTTTCAAACAAACTAAAATAGTGAAAAGTTATGAATATTTCTGTATACCGTGCGCTTTTACAATTTATTAGACTAATTTAAAAAAAAAAATTAATAAAAAACAATAAAACAAAGGGTGCTGTATTATTACTAGATAATGTATCCGCACTACAAAAGTTCTATTGCGGCCCTGGGTACCAAATTTTAAGAGCAATTCATTTTTTTTTAAGTTTTGAAGCGTTACCAAAAATTATTTCTCACTTTAAAAGCGCTTGAAATGACCCCCTTTATACACGACTTTTTGACCACCACCGTGTATTAACATCGGAAAATCTTGCTAAGAGACAGTTCGGTTCTGACTGAACAAATGCCCGCAGAGTTTGATTCACCAAACATGCTGATTTTCATGACAAATTCTGCTTTGATCATTTATTGCAGCGGTCATTATTCAGACCCCGAAACTTCGCTTTAACAAGCCGATTTGAATAACAGTCAAACATTTATGTAAACTGAAAATTTTCCAGAATTTTCAGACACAGTTGAAAAAATTCTCTAACATTTAAAATAACAAATGAAAAGAGCTTTTCAAAATTCACCAGAATAACTGAAAACTATTACGCAAACGGCGAACGTCCCCAGAATTTTTAAAATAAACGTTGCCTACAGTCACGTACCTATATTTTACAGAATTCCCGAGCCACTAACATTTTGGAAAGCCACATCTAATGGTACCCGATTTGCCTAAATCTATCGGTTACTTTAACTTGGATAACATAATGATAGGAATTTCTTTTTAACCGACTTTGAAAAAGGGTTCGTAATTCAATACTGATGGAGGTAGACGTTTGAAGATTGGAATCTACTGAATTGGGTTTAATTTGAAGTTTGTTTTAGAATAGTTTTTGCCCTCGTGGATGTCGGAAAATATTCCACGGGAAAGAAAGAAAAAAAAAAAAAAAAAAACAAAGAAAGAAAGAAAAAAAAGAAAGAAAGAAAGAAAAAAAGTTTGTTTGGACACAGTTCGTGAAACACAAAATACAAAATTAATAAAATAAAAAATAATGTTTCAGACAACAATAGTGTGTGCCTCACGGCTGCGCCAAAAAGGTTCATTTCAGCATTAATGCCAGACAGATGCTGTCTGACGCTGGTTGGTTTGGTGGAAGTACTAGGTGGAATAAAAGTATCGTATGTATTAATTTAGGTTATAAACTATCTGTGTGCTAAATTTTATCTAAATCCGTTCAGCCGTTTTTGCGCCAATACGTAAAATGAAAAAATGGAAGCATTTTTTTTTTGTTATTTTCTTTCCTTTGACAAGAATCATTAAAAAAAATATGAAAATATGCCGCTTTCAAACACCTGCAACACTAATCACCTTGGCAATCTTAGAGACAAAGTTAAAATGTACCTACTTGTTTAAAATACTTCCTTTAATTACCTTTGCCCTTCTGTTCCTAACAAGTTGAAACAAGTCAAAACACATACATAATCTACATTCGCAACTTATTTGCCAAAAATGTAAATAAATATGAGTTTATGTAAAAATAACTTTAAAACCTACACAATAAAGTTCAGTTTACACTACAACTTCAAACATTTTTATAACTTTTTCAATTGTGCTAGTCACTCTGAAATTTGAAATTATGTTATTTTGAATCATAAGTTTGAATAGAGTTTACATAAGCTCACGCCTTCTTCTCATGGGGATAGGCAGTAAACTACAGAGCGTCACCACGGTCCTTACATACCCCTTTTACTTTGTTTACGTACCATACATCAAGACGTCATTCGTTCATAGGGCTAGCAGGTACATAACGAACATATCATCACGCCTATTTACCCAAAGGGTTGGACAGAGGTGTACTTATGCGCGGGCCTGCGGACGGAGAGTAATGGGTAGCTCACCGTCCGATCAGGACCAGGCCCGTGCCGGACGGCGCGTACGTGTTTCACGCGCGCCTCAAAGAGATGTCAGCAAATAGGAAGGGGCCTGCCAGGGCTGAAGCCTGCCGGGGGTGCGGGATTGTCCGAAAGGATTACCGCTACCCCGGAACATAAAGGGCTAAGGAAGGAACACGGATGGGTTTTAGTCAGTAAGAGTCTGACAATCCCTTCCGCTCCACCCAGAGCGGGAGGGTTCATTTGATGATTTCCCATCCATAAAAAATAGGTGTTTATAGTACCTACCTACACCATCATTTCATTATCATAGACTACCAAAATCGGTTTCCAAAATAATCCAACCAAAATTCCCCCACCATCCCATTAAGCCTAATAATCCAAAGCACGTCATAAACATTACCATCATAAATAATGATAATTTCACCCCTATGAGTATTGCCACCCTCTCGCCCCTTTTATGGTAATTGTCGGCACAATCTGAGACAAAAGCAGACATGATTGTGCGGCAATAAGCAGTAAAACTGTGTTTACTGCAAATATGGAAATAGTGGAATTATGCGTGGTGGATACCAGAATTGTGTAGCTACGTATAATATGTAGCTACATAAACAAACACGTATACATAATCCGCATTCGGGATGTATTTGCCAAAAATGTAAACAAATATGAGTTTATGGAAAAATAACTTTAAATCCTACACAATAAAGTTCAGTTTACGCTACAACTTCAAACATTTTTATAACTCTTTCAATAGTGCTACGATCCTTATATACTCCTTTTACTTTGTTTATATTCATACACTTGAGGGGCAATTCTAGCACCGCCGTGTCCTCGCAGCGGCGGTGACCTCTCGCGTCCGGCCCTGGTTCAAGCCATGGTCCGGAGCGTGAGGGAGTGGGAGGCAGTTACCTCCTTTTGTGAAGCAGTCATGCTAGAGAAGGAGGTGGCGGGATGGCTGAGGGAGAGAGCCTCACGTCCCAGCCGCCGCGGGAGACGCTCCGGGCGTCGGGAGCCGCGTGACGACTCCCGGACACCGTAGGCGCGGGCCTGCGGACGGAGAGTAATGGGTAGCTCACCGTCCGATTAGGACCAGGCCCGTGCAGGACGGCGCGTATTATGTTCCACGCGCGCCTCAAAGAGATGTCAGCACAAGTGAAGGGGCCCGTCAGGGCCGAAGCCTGCCGGGTCAGCGGGATTGTCCGAAAGGGTTACCGCTACCCCGGAACATAAAGGGCTAAGGAAGGAACACGGGTGTGTTTTAGTCAGTAAGAGTCTGACACTCCATTCCACTCCACCTAGAGCGGGAGGAGTCATTTGATGATTGACCACCCTCAAAAATAAAAAAGGGGCAATTCTCGTAATTTTAAGAACGTTCACAGTCTGAGCTCAGTCTGAATCTGTCTAAAGCACCTCAGATTTCCATGCATTTTTGACAAGTTTTTAACATTCATTGTCGCTGAGATGAGATTGCGACTAGATTTTGAACGTTTTTAAAAACGGGAATTGGCCTTCTGATCATACATGCACGCCGGTTACGAGTAGGGTTGCCAACCGTACTCTAAAATAGAGTATTGTACTCTTTTTCTTGTAGATGTACTCTATAATCTATAACACTAATAGAGTACGCTAAAATACTCTTTTTACATACACTGACTTACTGAAATTGATAAAAAATGAGCTCCTGATCTATTTACACTTAGAATTAGGATGTTTGGAGTCCTACATTTCTTTTAAAAACAATTAAAAATTGTTGTGTACCGCAAAAAGTACTAAAAAATATTTTTTTTAATTGAATAAATGGTACTCTTTTTTATAAATCTGTAGTCTTTATTTACCTTATCTGAAATCAGATACACTCTACTTCTTCTAGAAATAGTTGGCAACCCTAGTTGCGAGTGCTACGCACCTTTATTGTGAACACATAAACTGTTATAAAAAAAAATCTTGTTCAAATTATTCGGCGAATAAAAAACTTAGGTAATCATTATTTTACAACTATCGCCTACCATAGCAATAAAGGCGATAATTGGATACCCGGGAAGCCCAAAACAATAAAAATAATATAGCAAGACATTACTGCGTAAATGCAGCATTACCTACCTTATCAAACTCCCTCAGAATACCAATATTAGGTAACGAGGCCATTGTAATTTCAAAGTGTACTTATTATACAATAAAAACGTATACTGCCTTTTAATTTTAATCGACAGAAGACCGTTAAAAGCTATTGTTATAGCCGAAGTTAAAAGACCCATTTCGCTGATGTTGCTGTAAAGATTAATTATTGAGGTTCCAGATTTTAGCTTGATGCGTCCACTTCTAAAAAGTGGACGTTTTCAGGTATGGTCGTTACAGTTTCTGTAATCACTTCTTTGTGTATTTAGATTGATGATCGCAGTTTGTGGCTAAATAATAACAGCCACATGTGTTGATCTAAGGTTAAGCTAGGCTTGCCGCGGTTGGTTCGTGGATGGGTGACCATCCATTACATATTGAGACCCCTCCGTGCCTCGGAAAGCACGTTAGGCCGTTGCTCTCGGCTGTCATTCATGGAACTATGGCAGTCGTTACGGGTCATCAGAAACCCGAAAGTCTGAAAACCAGTCTTACCAAGGGTTATCGTATTACCCAGTAACTGGATTGTGGAAGTCAGAGGGGTAGTCGCTTCATGTATAGTCCCAGTATTCTGCTACATCCGGTGAGACTGGAAGCCGACCCCAAGATAATCAAGGAAAGGCTACGCAGATGATGATCGCAATTTGTAAATATTTAACAGGACACTCCATTTTTTTTTTGTCAAACAGGTATTATACTCCCAAAGGGCAGAAGAAAAATAGCTAGATTTTCTTTGCATGTACGTATATTACCATACGATACAACGTGTGCTACCTAGGCAGTCTGCCTCACCATCAACTTGCTGACTTATCAATATTTTTACCACCACGAGCTATTCGGACGACGTCATCACGTCAGCGCCGGCTGTCGCTGAAAACCAGCGCTGGGGCTCTGTCTTGCATAGGGTCGCAGCATAATGCTGAGCGATAGCCGTTTTGCGTAGATGTGACGCATGTTTTCGCTAGGTACCTTTTTTATTTTATTTTTTGTGTTTATGTTCTTTTTTGCGTCATGTTCACCGCAAATAGGTAAACGTATTTTCTTTCTTTCTTTTCTGAAAGAGTTCGTGCTGATTCAAGAGAAGAAGAAAATATCTTTGACAGCAAAACACACAGTCAATTTAAAATCCACAAAATACATCCATTTTTCTAGGATAAAACACAAATCGACATGCGCAAACAAACTATAGTTTCCTTGGCTCTGATTTAAAGTTTAATGGTTATGTGCCTATATTTTTGTGAGGATTAAATAGTATTTAATTGTTGTTAATAGTTTATGTTTTATGTTCGTACCACGGATATCGAGTTGGTACTTATTTTAAAGGTATGCTTTGATATTTTTAATTGGTTTCTTAAGCCGTGTAAATCAAATAAATAAATAAAAGTTTCCAGATAAAAGGTTAGCTACATCAATCTGTGTGTCATTTAAAATAACGTGACCAAAAGATCTAGATTATTCCACGAATTCTTTTAGGAATGCGTAAATTTTCGCCTCACCTTTTGGTATTTGGAAGACTTCAACCTATTTTAGCTCATAAAAGAGGTTGTTTATTTTTACTTAAGGTTGTTTTTCGTGTAAACTGTTTTTCCTTTTGCGTTAGCTTTATGTGATTGCTCTATAAATCTAGGTACATAAAGTGAATTTAACGTTTTATGGTAGAAGGAAAAGCGAAATCATAAGAAATGAAAAGACCTTTTCAACCAGCAAGGTAAGGAGCAAAACAGACAGGCAACCGTGACGCAGAATACATATTTTTTACCCGACTACGGCGAAGCAAAAAGAAGGGTTATGATTTTGACCGGTATGTATCACACACACACACGTGTATGTCACATTAAATTGAATATGGCGCCCTCTAGCGGACATAAATCTAATCTATCGGACATTTGACAGGCCTGATGGTCTAGTGGTTAGTGACCCTGACTGCTATGCCGGAGGTCGTGGGTTCGATTCCCACCCAGGACAAATGTTTGTGTGATGAGCACGATCATTTGTTCTGTGTCTGGGTGTAATTTATCTATAATATGTATGTATTTAGAAATATATAAGTATGTTTATCAGTTGTCTAGTACCCATAACACAAGCTCTGCTTAGCTTGGGACTAGATGGCGTTGTGTGATAGTTGTGGAATATTATTATTATTATTATAAAGTCATGATCTAAAAAAAAAAACAATTTAATCATGCCGTGTATCCAAATGAAAAGACTTAATTAGCACATTTCAAAAATATAAATATTATTGAAATAAACCCCAAAATAATTAAATAAAAAATAAGTTTAAAAACTAAAACCCGACTTCTGAAAAGGGTGAAACAAGAAAGTACCTTCCCGTAGTCGCATGCCGCTGTACTAGCATACACATAAGCTATGGTAGCATGCGACTACGGGAAGATACTTTCTTGTTTCATCCTTTTCAGTAGACGGGTTTTAGTTTTCAAACTTATTTTTTTTTTGTATAGTCATCATGGGCTGTCTAAATCACTAGCCATACTGACTGGCTATTCTCTCTACAATGAGCTACTCACAATGCATAGATCTTTGGAGACAGGTACCAGGTTAGGTTTGGGGACAGGTATTCTACCTATCTCCTCTTACGCGTATTGGAGGTGAAGTTGTGATCGAAGAGCGGAAGTGAAACTCCAACTTGCAATCCTACTATACAGGGTGTTACGGAAAGGGTATATCAATACAAACGGGTTGAAGAGTGTATCTGGTCTAGAATCTCTGTACAAAATTTCAACTCTAAAGCAGTAACTTTGAAAATGCCTAATATTTTTTTATTTCGATTGTTTATTAAATTGAAATCATAACAAACGTGTCACCGCACTACGAGGGTCATTATCCATTATCTGTAGTGTGACTGTGCGCCTAGTACCCGCACATCACGCCGCCGCACGCCAGTGCAGCGCCGTGATGGCGAAATAAAAATATATTAAGCATTTTCAAAGTTAATGCTTTTGAGCTGAAATTTTGTACAGAGATTCTAGACCAGATATACTCTTCAACCCATTTGTATTGATATACCCTTTCCGTAACATCCTGTATAATATATTACCTATTATATTATAATATAATGTATAATAAATAAAATATAACATCACACTAATATTATAAAGGCGAAAGTTTGTGAGGATGTTTGTTACACTTTCAAGCAAAAACTACGGAACGGATTTTGATGAAACTTTACAGTAATATATCTTATACATCAGAATAACACATACGATACTTTTTATCCCGATATTCCCACGGGATCGACACATACGGGTGAAACCGCGGGGCGCTGCTAGTTAATAATAATATATTGCGCAATGATTGTTGACATAACCGTCCCGCATGATGAGAACCTCGTGAAAGCCGAAAAAGATAAACAAATAAAGTATCTTGACTTGGCTCGCGAGGTTGTCGACATGTGGGATGTTGACTCAGCAATCATTGTGCCGATAGTCGTCACAGCCAATGGATTGATTGCCAAGAGCCTCGACCAACACCTGAGGAGGCTCACGTTGGGCAGCTGGATCAAGGGCTTGATTCAGAAAGCGGTACTTCTGGACACGGCTCGCATTGTCAGGAGGTTCCTCTCTCTGGAGCCCTGACCGCCGGTAGCTTGGACCCTGTTCCCGATACCGGTGGGCTACTATTTTTTATATTTTTAAATGTTTTATATATTTTTTATACTAATATTTAAAAATATAATTTATATGTATATAGTTAAATAAAGGATATAATCGCCACTTACGTATTATGGTTTAAAGTTAGGTACACTATATTTAGCTCAGTCATATTACTAATTAAACTAGAAGGGATAAAATAAACTAATGACTTAAGTCTAGTCCGAAAGCAAGAGAAGGACGCTACTTAAGGAACGCTATGAGTAGCGCCCCGTATCGCACCCTTGTTAAATAACAATTTTAAGCTACGGCTTAGAGTTGTCATTTAACAAGGGTGCGTTCCTGACTAACTTATAAATAAAGAAAGAAAGAAAGAAAAAGTATTTATTGTGACTCGTACAGGAAGATCACAAACTAAACTAAACACAGTAAAAATAAAAGTAAAAACCAAGTTATATAAAAAAAAATAAAGTAACAAAAAGAAAAATGAGACAGAAACTCCTATACGAGGCCAAAAGGCTCCTATCTCAGCATGATGCTACGACATTTAAAAAATAAATGTCGAAAAAAAATGTATGTAAATACCTATATAAACATAATCTATGCTTAATATTATAAATTCGAAAGTAACTCTGTCTGTCTGTATGTTACCTTTTCATGCCTAAAAAACTGAACGGATTTAGATGAAATTTGGCAAAGAGATAGATTGCATCCCGGGAAAGGACATAGGATAGTTTTTATCTCAGAAATCATCATTTAAGGGGTTAAAAGGGGGGTGGAAGTTTGTATGGGGAATCAATAACCACTGAACCGATTTAGATGAAATTTGGTATGGAGATAGTTTGAATTGTAGGGAAGGATAAATAGTTTTATATCCAAAATTATCCTTTAAGGGTGTAAAATGGGGGGTGGAGATTTGTAAAGGGAATCAATAAAAAAGGACTATAATACTTTTATCGCGGGTGAAACCGCGGGGCACAGCTAGTGCATACATATTTTATTCATATATTTTTCGGTCTTTAAATTCGCTCGAATAAAAACCCAGCACTACATACAGGAACAGATTTGCATACGTCCCGTTCCACGCTATTGTAAACTTAGAAGGTAAATAATTACATTATTAGACACGAGAGCAGTGGTGGCCCTGTGGTAACGGCCGCGACTTACGAATTGTAGGTCGTAGGTTCGAACCTAGACAGGCGCTTTACTTTGTGCAAATTATTTCATCACCACTGCTCCCAAAACGGTATAGGAAAACATCATGAAGAAACCGGCATGTTCTAGACCCAAAATATCGAAGATATGTGTCATCTACCAACCCGCGGGGCTCGCGTGGTGGATTACGGCCCTCTCACAGAGAGGAGGACTGTGTCCCAGCAGTGGGAACATTATAGACTGATTATGTAATGTTATGTATTAGACGCAAGCTGTAGCACATAGCTGAGAGCGGCGCGCCGAAATTATAGCATAAAAAAGTTTCGTTGCTAATTCTGTGAACCAAATGATGGTTGGTGAATGATTTTAGTACTTGGTTTTTATGTGGTGTTGAGTGAGTAAAGGGAACGGTTAGAAGTTTTTAGTTGGACGGTACTTATTACCGAAGTGTGTAAAAATAAAACAAATGTCTTGAAGCGTATTTTCTTGATTTAGAAACGTTTAAAGGCCGCTGCACACTTGTAACACGCGACGCCACCCCACGTTTACTTATTGGCCAAATGACGAAAATACATAGTTCAACGAGATGAAAAATGTGGCCAATGATTAAGCTTCATTGATGTCGCGTAACGTAGTGTGTTGTAAGTCTGTTTCCGCCTTAACTTTTATGTTGATTCAAAGCAATGGTGGCCCAATATAACGGCCGTGACTTACAAGTTGTAGGGTGTAATTTCGAGCCCAGACAGGCGCTTTACTTTGCATAATTAATGATTTCATCACCACTGTTCTCAATACGGCAAAGGAAAACATCGTGAGAAATCCGGCTTCTCCTAGAACCACAAAAATCGATGACATGTGGTGGATTACGGCCCACTCCCTCTCACCGAGAGGAGGCCTGTGTCCCATATTGGGAACGTTTTAGGCTGATTATGCAAGCCTTATGTTGTGGTCTTTGTGGGTATTTCACGCCCGATTAAGCTTTGTTTGAATAACAAATAAATGTGTTCATTTTAATTAATTATTCTCTGTGTAAGTTATAAACAGTACAGTTGCCTACATGCCGGCTCTCATGAAAATTGACCACAAACCGAAAACATAATGAAAGCCTTACCGTGGTCACTGAAAATCCCGTTGTCATACAACTTAATTATTGATTTCAATTAGTTTTGGTCCGAATTTTATTGTACCTACTGTGTTTCGTTTCCAATGTGGTATATTTTGGTCTCGACGAAATTAACCGTTTTTATGGAGTTTAATGTTTACTGAAGCAGACTGCGGGGAGATTCATCATTTTTTTACGATCCAATGTTACTTTTATTGTGGCAGCAGAAAATAATAGTCTATAAGAATGAAATTTCAGTAGCGGATATGGCTAAATATAATTATAGATCATTTTATTTATTCTTCTTCTAATATACAGAGTGAAATTAAATTCATGGGCATCCTTTTAAGGGGTCATTGTTTTCATCGTTATGAACAACTTTTACTACGGGACTAAGTCTATAATCGCGAAAAAAAATCAGCTGTTCCTTGCATTTACGAGTATGTTCACATAACTCGTCAAAATGTAGGGAAGAGCTGTTTTTTTTTCGCGATTTCAGTCTTGGTCCCTTAGTAAAAGTTGTTCATAATGATGACTACAGTGACCCCTTAAAAGGATGCCCATGAATTCAATTTCACCCTGTATAGAAATTCATGTTTGTTTTTTTTTCATATTTTATGCGCTGTCATACCATTTTAATCCGATAGCGATAAAACATTGTAACGATAAACTTATTACTAGATCTTGCGCAAAGGTTAAAGGCATAAAAAAAATGACGCGGACGAAGTTGCGGCAGAAGCTTGTAAACAACGAAATAAAGCCTCGTTACCACGAGGAAAATTTCTCGTCCTTCGAGAGGCAAGAAAACCCATGCAAGACTCACCAGGTGGTTTTCCCAAACCGTGATCTGACAGCTCCTAATGCGTTTTTTTTTTTTGTATATACGGTGGCTGTCAATTAGAATAGAATAGAATACTCTTTATTATATACACCATATAAATTACAGACATAAATATAGAAACTTTACAATGGGTGACACAATGGGCGGTCGGTCAATTTTGCCTTTTGTAAATTCTCGCCTTTCCAGATGGAAGTACCGTATGTTTTTTATTTATGAGTCAACTTTGCATGTCATTTTGAGTATTCCAGTTAAGATAGTCGCAGCGTTAACGAGGCTTTATAGCTATTTATTTATATATTTGGTACACCAACAGCAGTTCACACCTACAAAGAACTAATAGAAAACAATAGTGCTGTTATGTATACTTTTAAGATACAGGTATACGCAGCATTCACAATAAAGACAGCAAAAAAATTAAGAAGAAAAAAAAATCGGTACCAACTGGTAGGTATTTAAAAAAAAACATTTGTTCTTAGTTGGAAACAGTTAAAATATCACAATACCGTTAGACTAAGGTCGAAACACATAACCGCGTTGCGGCACCGCGCCGCAACAACAAGTGTGGTGTATGTCTCGTGACCATATCGTAGGAAATGCTCAAGAATTTCATGAAATGGTCGCATTTCATGAAATGTTTCACTGTCTATTGGCCACATCATGATGTGGTCTGGCCAGATCAATGATTACTCAACGTTTGACGATATGAACAGTTAAACGCACGACTACTTCATGATGTGGCCAAACATGACATATGCATAATAAACAACGCGTAGCGGTGGCGGCACTGCTGATTTTGGCGGTGCGGCGCCGCGCCGCAACGTTTCGGCCCTAAATGACGTGATAATTTGATACAAATTACAAAATTAATTAGTCTTTGTACTGATGATGTTACTGATGAGAATATTACGAATTACTGGAAGCTCGACCATGCGCGTAATTAACACGTATCTGGTGATAATTGCTGTTTTGATGACACAAACCTATTAGCATAATTATGATTTTAAAGTTATAATTAACTTCGTGATGGTGTAGTCTTCTGTTTTTAGTTAATTATCAAATTAATAATAATAATAATAATATTCCACAACTATCACACAACGCCATCTAGTCCCAAGCTAAGCAGAGCTTGTGTTATGGGTACTAGACAACTGATAAACATACTTATATATTTCTAAATACATACATATTATAGATAAATTACATTATTAAATTGATCGATGAAACTTTCTCTGAGCCCGAAAATAAATACCTACGTGTGTTTGTGTTGCTTATTGTGGATAGTAAAAATATTATTATATTTAATTCAAGTAATATAGACTAATAATAAGGAATAATAGGTACAGTCAACAAAAGATGCAGGATCGTCGGATATAGTTGAAGTTTAGTAAGAAACCGATGGATGTTGTCGACTGTCAACTTACTAACACAAAAATAGAGCAGTGGTGGCCCAGTGGTAACGGCCTGGATTACGAGCTGTAGGTCGTGAGTTCGAATCCAGACAGGCGCTTTGCTTTATATAATGAATAGTTTTATCACCATTGCTCTCAAAACGCCCACGTGGTAGATTAGCCCACTCCCTCAGGAAGAGAGGAGGCCTGTGTCCCAGCAGTGGGAAAATTTTCGGTTGATTCTGCATAAATTAAAATGACAATTCAATTCATTGAATTTTAATAGGATCAGGAATTCATAAAGCAATTTTTGTTGATTTAATTATAATTATGTCACCACAAATACATAAAGCTCGCACTCCACAAAACACACAAATCCAAAACATTTTTAAAAACCAAACAATTTACTGCCAACTACAAAATGCGAACCACAATATTTTCAACGCAATTTTCAAGTAACATAGGGACTCGGTTTAATGAGAGCCATCTCATGTTTGTGGCAACATGTTACTTTAAAATTAATTTTACGCTGCACTCATATTAAAATGCACTCCGGCTGAGAGCGGGTTAACTGTTAATCTGACGTTAGCTGTAATATTGCACTGTATGAAAGATCGGGGCATTATAAATAGACTGCGGAAGAAAATGGAATTCATGGGGAAATTAAAAAACAAAAAAACACAATCGGGGTGCCCGGTTAAAGCTTCGAGCAGTCCGATTTATTTTCTACTAGCTGCACCCCGCGTTTTCACCCGCATAAGTCTCGATCCCGTGGGAATATCGGGATAAAAAGTAGCCTATATGTTAATCCAGGGTGTCAGCTACCTTCGTACAAAATTTTATCAAAATTGGTCCAGCCCTTTGAGCGTGAAGAAGTAACAAACATATAAACACACACACACTCACAAACTTTCGCCTTTATAACATTAGTGTGACATCACACTATCACATGATAGTGTGAGGATGTAATGTGATATAAAACTCATTGTGAAAACTTAGGTGAAATGAGCGTGAAGTGAGCTGTCAAAGCTGTCAATCCTCCATCCATCAAGTGGAATGACAGTTAACTAGCACAGTTCGCTTTGCAGCAGTAGCGCTATAAAGTGAACTGTAACCTGTAGACGTTACAAAAATGCAAACAATAAGAGATCTCAATATTCAACAAACAGCTGAATTACATTCAACAGCAGTATTTTCTAGTCAGTTGGTCAGATGTTGGTTGGTTGGTTGTTGGTGGGTTGGTCGGTTGGGCAGTTGGTCAAATATCAATTGTATATTTTTTACCAAAGTGTGGAACTCTCTGCCAGCGTGACAGCGTCTCTGTTTACTTCCACATGTAACCCGTCTGCCTTCAAAGCAAGAGTGAACAGGCATCTTCTGGGCACGCTCGTTCCATCGTATACCTCAACCATCGCTTTCCATCAGGCGTGATCGAGATCAAGAGCAGGCCTATTTAGCAATTAAAAAAGGCAAATGGTCAAGTATTGATTGTATATTCTTTTGTATGTACAGACGCCAGCACATCAAGCTACCCGAAATTGTCAAATTTTCCCAATCAAATTTGAACCTTATGTTTTTGCGATAAAGTTGAAAATCTATTAAATCAATTTGACAGATTGTAGTAGCATGATGTGCTGGCGTCTGTACATTGTACAATCATCAATTACATAGACATAATGATGATGAGTTATTTTTGACAGATGTCTATAAATCATGTCACGTTGAACTAATATTATCATTATAAATGATAATAACCCGTCAATAAATACTTAGACTTTTCTAAGCGATAATGTTAGTAGAAACTGGCACAGTCTAGGGTCTTGGAGGCCATTAAATATTCGTTAGTATCAGATTATCCGATTAGATATCCCGACGCTATTTTGAGCGTACTAGGTTCGAAGCATTTGTGCTGTTCGCCTGTCTGCTAAGCAAACATAACGCTTGCTTTTGTTGATAAATCACACTAATATTATGAAGGCGAAAGTTTGTGAGTGTGTGTGTGTGTTTATATGTTTGTTACTTCTTCACGCTCAAACGGCTGGACCAATTTTGATAAAATTTTGAATGGTGGTAGCTGACACCCTGGATTAACATATAGGATACTTTTTATTCCGATATTCCCACGGGATCGAAACTTATGCAAGTAAAACCGCGGGGTGCAGCTAGTATAAAAAAAAGCTAGTTTTCCTTCCTTTTTTATAGGTTGAAATTAGGTGCTTCTGATCAGACCATGCCCCACTTCCTGGAATGTCCTAAGTGCCCGGTCACCTGTACATCGGATGACCTAAAAAATGCCACTGATGCTGCAATCAGCGTCGCTATACATTGCGCTTAAACTTAAAAAAATACAACTTGGAAGAGTACCATCGTCACGAAAAGAAGAAGAAGAAGTCATAAGAAGTGTCTATTTTATGACGACGAATTAGGCTAAAAATAGCCCTTTAATAATCATGTCATTGAATCAAGAAATCTTGACAATCAATTGAACGTCAATACGCCCAAGAGTTCTTACGGCCACTGAAGACCGAATCCTCGCTACTTATGGACAAATGATTTAAAGACTTGATGCAAATACTTTCGTATTTGAAATACTTTGAACTGTCTAGTTGGTTCTGAAGAAAAGTACCTACAAACTTGTACTTTAATCAATATTCTTGTCAGTATTCCGTTTGAGATACTAACTGCTGTACTTAGAGACGTCTTTTAAATAATTAGCTATACATTCAGTGACTGTTGTAATTGACCAGCATAAATTATTTTTCTGGCTTTCAACAAAATTAAAATGTTTTCTATCTGTCTGTGTTTTTGACTGACAGCGTTCCAATTTATACGTGTGAATTAAAGTATTAATAACTGATTAATTTTAAGTAACGACTCTGAGTACCAAGGTTAAAGTTAATCAAACATTAATTCCATGTACCGGCTGACTTGTTTACCGTCTGGACAAAAACAAGGTATACAAGGTGAACGGAGTAGAAGCCAATGGTACAGAAATCTCTTTTCTTTTCACGAATTCATTGTTAATTTCCGCGCGTAAATTAAGGTGCCTGTAGGTTTAATCTTTAAATTTTTTGTTTTTTTTTTTGAAGTGAAAACTTCTTTAGCGGCGTTGCACACTTTTTGTACTGGGGAAAAAATGTTAAACTCGCGTCAGGACATCGCGTCAGGATGGATGGACGGTGACGGTGACGGTGACGGTAACGGTGACGGTGACGGTGACGGTGACGATGACGGTGTCGGTGACGGTGACGGTGACGGTGACGGTGTCGGTGACGGTGACGGTGTCGGTGACGGTGTCGGTGACGGTGACGGTGATGGTGACGGTGACGGTGACGGTGACGGTGACGGTGGAAATTGAACAAAGTGCATCGATTAATGAAAAAAGTGACGCAACAATAGTGAAAAAAAATTAGTTACATTAATTCCATTCATATTTGATTTATTTCAACGTTAATATTCAAGTTTTCACTTCTGCCGGCACTCCCGGAGTGCAACCCGTCTTTTTTTTTGGTTGTAGCATGTTTTTTGACGTGATAACGTCTTATAAATCGATGAACGCCGGCTACACGCACGAAAAAGCATGACTCATTGTCACGTTCCGCCTGAGCCCAGAGTACAAGCGAGAGCGCGGAACAAGCGATAGAGAGAGATATCTGATGTTTTCTTATGACGTCATTACGTAAAATTATCGTCCGTAAACCGACTTAATTTTTTTATTTACTTCAAATAAGTAATAGTATTTATTGATAGGTTTTATGCCATTTTAGGTTTTGGATGAAAAAAAAAAGCCATTTCTGTGCCATAGGCTTCTACTCCATTTACCTTTTATACCCTATTTTTGTCCAGGGCGGTAAAAAATCAGCCGATATACTTTCAGAAGCAGCTTCAACTATCTAATCTAACTAGCCTGTATTTCCCCACTGCAAGGCAAAAGCCTCCCTCTCCCTTTTCTACACAATTCTGTCTTTTGCGAGTGTCAGCCAGTCATCTTTGTCTTGGCCTGCCGCGATGACGTCGTGCGTTTAGTGGGACCCAATTGGTGGTTCTCTTAGCCCAATTGTCATCTGACATGCGGTAGACATGTCTGACCCGGGTTTCTGGGTAACGTCTATTATCTTGGTTTTGGCGCTCAGTATTTTGTTTCTTATAGCTTCAACTAGTAACGAAATAATAAAATTAAATTTCGACTTATTCACTTTTGCTCCAACTAATATCCTTTGTAAAGGTCTTAAAATATTACATAATACATCCCCTAGTTTTAACTCTGTATTTACACGGCAAGTCTCTAGAGGGGAGATGGGGGATGAAAGTTGACGCGCGCGAATTACCCACACTTCTTTAGCGTTATCCACGACCAAAGACAATGTAATACACTAGCGTTTTATCCACGACTCTCAAGGGGATAAGAGTAACGCCAACGGCTAAGAGCTAACACGCTTTTAATATTATTGACTACTGATATTTTTTGGGGTTGTGTTCAAGCTTTTGGGTTATGAAAGAAAACTAATAAAAAATTAGACAACCATCTTTAAGTCAGGGATGAGAAGAATTATTTTTAAAGGAATGATTTTAATAGGATTTGTCCGTAATAGAAAGTAAGAAAAATAGGTTTACTCGTATTTGTCATAGAAACACTTGCTTATAAGATAATTAATTCGAATAATATAGAAAAAAAAAAAAAAACAAAATATATCTATAATCGTGAGCACAAAACAGAAATAGTCGACGGCTGCACGTCATGACTGTGACAAGAAGGTTTCCACTCAGTATGATGCTGTGCTATAGGGGACCCACAGCACATCGCTGAGTTTCAGTAGTTCCCCGAAAAGGATGTACGGAAATCAAGTCATGTTAAATGATTTGTACTACAGGTAACAAAATAAAATAAACACTACTTATAACATAAAGCAACTACTTAAGCAACGAATTATATGAATACATACTATTAAATTACATAAAATTTCAAGAGAGTTTTATAGAACTTCATGATTGTCACACCTCTGAAAAAAGTAGGTATTGGAGAGATGCGAAAAAACAATTCAGCTGTTCCCTACATTTTGACGAGATATGCGAACAAAAATGTAGGGAACAGTTGTTTTTTTTTTTTGCGATTCGAGCTTTGGTCCTATAGTAAAAGTTGTTCATAATGATGAGTACAACAATCTCCCATTTTGGTTTGTCGCATGTTTTCAATTTCACCCGGTATATTTTGTGTTTTCCAACCGATGCAGTAACTATAATAATATAATTTTATAAAGTCAACTAGTTTTATTGAAGAGCCAAACACACCAGCCCAAACATCTCCCATTGCAAAACAATTGTCAGTATAGTTCAATGTGTTAACAAGAGAAATGGTAAAATACAACTAGTTACTGAAATTATATATAAAGTTACCACGAAATGTAGGTAGTAATATTCCTGGTAAATTTAACCAGCAGAATTCATAACGCTACCAATATTTCCTGAAACATCACATCATCAATAAATTCGTAGTAGACTTAAAAAGTTTAGATGGCTCGTATCATAACAAACGACTGAAATCCCTCTTCAGCGTGGTATTAAACAAATCCCTTTATCTTCTTCAGAACAAATACCTTGGATTATATTTAATCTATCTCTCTTTCTCATAATAAATCGTCTAATAACAAACTGAACAACTTTAATGACCTTAGTAAAGACAAAATAGTTTCCTTTTCTAATAATTCGACGGTAGGTGACGATTCTTCGTCCTCTAAACTGACTTTGAACTTTATCCCTTTAAGTCAGAGTTTATTTTGGTTCGCTTGTGTGGTTTTCAAGGAAAGATGGATGGGCTATAAAAGAGTTTTTTTTTTCTACTTCCCGAGTAATATTACGAAACAATATTGGAGCTAGATATTGTTTTATGATGGTTCAACTTGACGTGATATTCGATATATTGTTCTGTATTGTGCCCATTTCCTCGGATAAGCTTCTAGGCTCTTGGGTTTTATGGATACTATAACTATTCTGATTTGGGTAAGGTATATGGTTTACTGGGTGGGTCGTAAATTGGAGGGACTGGCGCATCGGAATAGTCGTATATCAAGCTAAAATCTATTTGAGATGGATTTTTAAGGCTGTTAAATCGAATATAGACTGAAAATCATATATTTTTAGTGTACCTACGACTGTTAATAAATATAGTGCTTAAACTTTTAAACCGATGTCAAACAAGGGTACTTTTTACATAGAATTGTCCTAACAACTCGGTTTAGACTGTAAATAGACCCATAAAATATCAGAACCTTGTGTAGTTTAGTTTCTTATCTTGTGATTCCAACTCAGTTTATCGCAAACACTGCTGGACATAGGCCTCTCCCAGGCTGCGCCACAACACCCTGTCCTCCGCCTTCCACATCCAGTCTGTCCCAGCTTTTTTAAGAATGTCGGTCCATCTAGCTGGGGGGCGTCCCACACTATGCTTGCCGATACACGGGCTCCACTCCAGGACAAACTTATTACGAGTAAATTCTTGTCTGTGTCAGTTGTTTTAAAAGAAATCCACGAGACAGTTACAATAGCAGCATGATTTCATTTCGAAACGAGAAATGTTTTTACAGAAAAGTGTTCCACGTTATTTTTATATAAAATCGGGAAGACACCGTGTATTTTCTGGAAATTAGGTTTTTCTGCAAAATCAGAGTAATTTTATTAGATTCGTTTATAATGAAAATATTACTCTTTCATTCAGATATGTTATTCAAGATTTCATTTTATTTAAATAATTCGTATTTTCCTTCAATCTTCAAGAAAGGCTTAAGTATATACATATAGATACTTATCTAGAATTCAGTATCTTCGTTTTTATGCTTTTAAACACATTCTTCTTCATGCATTCTATAGGAAGGTTGAGAACTGGGTGTTCAGTAGTTCAGATCAAATCCATTCTTAGGTTTCATAATTTCCAGGTTTTTTCTTCTGCATCCAATCTGCTCCAATTGGTTCCTGCTTATGCTTCTTTTTTTTTCTTCACTGGTCATTAACGATGTATTAGACCCCTAGAGACTTATAATAACCAATTATCGAATAACAGGTCATCACCATCATTTGTCAGTACTATTGTTATCTATACAATATACTTGCTTAGCTCAGCGTGACAGGTAATGCAACTGACAGGGTAAACATATTAGTTAATCAATTAGGAGACTGAATAAACAGATAGTAATTGTCTGGAACTGGATCCAATTAGTGGGTTGTGACGTCAGAGCTAGCATTGATTAGTATTCGGGTATGTTGTAGAGTGGCCAGAAATTATTCGGTAAAAGAGTATTCAATTAATTCATATTAAATCAATCTGCATTACGTATAAAACGAATCTTATGAATGAAAACAAGAATGAACAAAATTCTTAGCATAAGTCAGTAATATAAAATGTTTCCATTGCTGGGACACAGGCCTCCTCTCGGTGAGAGGGAGTGGGCCGTAAACCACCACGTGTTCCTCGTGTGGGTTGGTAGATGTCACATGTCTTCACATTTTTGGTTCTCGGACATCGGTTCGGTTTCCTCACGATGGTTTTGAGAGGAGTGGTGATGAAATAAATTACACAAAGTAAAGCACCTGTCTGGGTTCGAACCAACGACCTACAAATCGTAAGTCTAAATCGTAAGTCCCAGCCGTTACCACTGGGCCACCAAAACAACGCCAAGTAACTGACCAAGTAAATGACTGAGGATCAAAATCAGTGGAATGTAATTAAAGAGGACGTGCTAAAGGCTGATGATAAAAGCTGCTGAACAATCTAGGCAAATCCTAAAGTATTATAATGATGACCTTTTCAAACCCATACCATCAAAATTATCGTTCATTCAAAATGAACTGGAAACCAGCACTATCTGAACGTTAAAATTTACCAAAGAAAGTCCCCAAAATGGCCACACTTCACCACTTCCTAGAATTTTAGCTGGGAAAAGACTACACCCGGGATCAATATCTTCCTCTCGTAACTAAAATTAAACACGCAAAAACATAAAAGCTTATAATCCCAAAAGATAAAAGTGACTTACATATAAAAGAGAGACATTGACGACTTTATGGACCTAGATAAAGTTATAGAGATAGCATTTACATAAAGTGTGTGCCGTTAAGATAAGTGACTTCTACAAGATGTTCACTAAAAATATACATTTCAAAAGAGTCTTGTTATTGAATCATATAATTAACTTGTTGAAGAAAGTTTTCTATATTTTGCTAGAAGATATAAATATAACGGTAGAATGAATATTGTTGGTAATAAAGTATCAGTGTATTTTAAGGAGGTGCCATAAGAAGCGATTATGAGATTTAGGGATTATTTTAGACGATTAAAATTAAGGCATCATAATACGTACACAAATGGTTGAAGATTATACTGCCGTAAAAGACGTTTATGATAAAGACACTCGTGGTCTGATATCGTCCTAAGTAGTAGAGACAGACAAAATTATTATTGATAATGAACTGATTATGTTAACGCTGGTAATTATTAATACATATGTAGTAAAGTAGCTATCTAATGTAACACCTTCAAATTACGCAGACAATGGATTTCCATTTATAATTAACTAGTTTGTAAGCATATTGTTGCCTACTCCCAAAAAATTATGATAAAATTAATAAAAATATATAAGCCAATTTGGCTTATATATTTTTATTAATTTTAAAAATCCCTTAAAAATCCAAGACAAAAGTGTTGGCTGAAGCAGCACCTAAATTCAAGTTTATCTGATGGAAAATGTTCAGACATTAATAACGGAGATATGAACGCATGAGGGTAATATGAAAAAGATTATCGGTTCACGCCGACACTTCTGGTACTTAGAGGTAATTCTATTCAAGATGGTGGAGCAAGTTGGATAGATGATACGATCTTCATATTCTAAAAGGGTTAAGTTTCATAATAATTATGTACATAGTGTAGTATGTATAATTAAGAGTTTTAGTGAATACGATTAACAGGAGTTTGATCAAAGCATGATAAAACTTTTTCAAACCATTCCTGAAATTCAGGCTTTACAAGAATATCATAATTACATTACAAAGAATCCACAGATATCACTATGGGCTAGTTAAAAATTATATATTTTTGAAAATCAGCATTAGGAACATTTTGCAGCTTTCTTACTAAAACTGTCTCAGTTTTCGCTATTCAAGATAAACCTTTGCTACCAATTTTATAGCCATGATCATTTATTCATACACAAGTAACTTGTATCTGAATTTACACACAAAATTACACAATTATAGTATTCATACACTAAACAAAATACATACATATAAATTACATTTGAATTTCATAAATTACATCATCAATTTAAAAAAAGACGGAGGGGAGGCCTTTGCCCTGCAGTGGGACATAACAGGCTCATAATAATAATCAATTTAAAATAGTAATGGTCAAGTACACTGTAATTGCCTTTGGTAGGTCTCTTTCGCGGGTAGATCCTGGATAAGGCTGGCACGGGCGCATGGAGCAATGGCACAATAAAAGAGAAGCTTATGAGGAGTGGGTGAAGTCAGGATGTGGATGATGATGATGATGATGAGGGCTCAAAATGTTCTCTGCAAACTTTGTAGTATCTAGGTTTAAGCTATACCAGCCAACACACAAAGAGGTTCGAACAATAGAATTTATTCCATAGCAACAGTGAATAAGAATGGACTTAATAAAAATAACAAGGAATAAGCGAATTGAATATTCAATTTCCAATTATGAACTCGCAATGAAACATCCGTTTACAAAGAAATTCTTATATCTGATGCCGTTTCATGATGTAATGGACTATTTTAAAGAGAATCAATTAAGGAATATTAAAACATTTTACCTAATTGAATCTTTTTGACGATATTTCATATTTTACTTTTTTTTCATTTAGTTGTTACATGTTTAGAAGCGTTTGCATATTCACCAGGATGTTAACTAAAAACATGTTATTATCTTCGATCTAAAATGATTTCTGTTCAATCTTGATTCCAATATAAAATTCTAGCTTCTGCCCGCGACTTCGTCCGCGTGAAATTTCACCCTCCCCCCATTCACCCTCTTAGGGGTGAAATTTCGAAAAATCCTTTCTTCGTGGATACCTTACTCTTCACTAAGAATACACCCTAAAAATGTAATGTCTCTATGACCAGCGGTTTAGGCTGTGCGTTGATATATCGGTCAATCAGGACTATCAATTTTATATATAATATATACCTAGATAGATATTTATATCGCACATAGCGAAATACACTTGGTACAAACACAACGAAATCAATAAACACGAAATGTAATAGTTACCGTCAAACGGGAAATATAAAAGAAAAGATGCAGGGGTGAATCGGGGCGAAACTAAAAGAATTTTTATCATTGAAATAATATAGTTTGTTACGAGGTGTAGGTCGTAGGTTCGAACCCAGACAATGGCTTTACTTTGTGTAAATTTTTTCATCACCACTGCTCTCAAAACGGTGAAGGAAAACATCGTGAGGAAACCGGCATGTCCTAGAACCAAAAATTCGAAGACATGTGACATCTGCCAACCCGCATTGGGCCCGCGTGGTGGATTACGGCCCACTCCCTCTCACTGAGAGGAGGCCTGTGTCCCAGCAGTGGGAACATTATAGGCTGATTATGTAATATAGTTTGTTGCCAAAAATAACTATAATCTGTTAATTGTACTATAATTAACAATTAAGTGCCTTTGTAACTATTTCAATGTTAAAATCCATTTTAAAGTTTCGTCCCGATTCACCCCGTTTGTAGTTAGACGATACATTTCAAACAAATTATGCTAACGACAGGATGATACAGTAGAAAATCAGAAACAAATCCATAGTTATAAAAGGAATACCTTCCTGAAACGTGATATAATAAAAGAATAGGCATTGATAATATTGTTAATATTAGCACAGGTAAATATAATAACAACACAGAACTGGCTGTGATTCCATGACGTAACTATTGGGACATTTTGATAAGTACCAGTGGTTCCATTGTTAAGGGATATCAAGGTTATACCAGGTTCGTCCTTATCTCTTGGTATTCACTTTATTACCATCCGAGATAGCGGGCAAAGTTACAATGAAATGGCTGGATTAGATACCGCTGTTTTGAGTGGGTTGACCTAAAATATTCCGGAATTTTTCGTGTTGACAGACAGCTTGTAAATTACTTGCCTTTCCCTTGTTTTTATGCCCAGTCTATAGAAAAAACTGGTAATCAAAAATATGCGGTAGTGGTGTTAGGTAAGTTTTCGTGAAAACTTGACTGTTATTTAAATACTGTTAAATTTATTGTGGTGTATTTTGTTATTCATCGGAAAATTCATAATTCCGATATTATGAACTATGCTTACTAAAAATATAAGTAAATTAATATTATCGATAGCATTAAGTAGGTAAGACATTATTTATTCAAATATTGATGAGGTTATTCTAGTGGAACATGGGATTGTAAATTCTCTTAAACACTTAAGATTCCCATGGGTTGCTTTGGGTGGGTCAGACCCGTAATTAGAAACCGCACGGCTAATTTATCTAATATATGGTGCAATTAATCTTGTGAAGGACTAACACGCGAACCAAATTAGTGCTAAAGCTTTATTAAGTAACTTAAAACCTATTATCATAAAATTATAGGAATTTATTTTAAGTTTGCCACTTAAGAGGACTACATGACCTAAAGCGCGGTCTTTGTCAGACTGCATAGAAAAGAAAGAGAAGCGCGATGACACAACCCTGGTAATTTAATGCAAAATATGAAGCAATTATTTATTTACGAAAAATCTATTGTTTGGACTAAAAAATTAAAACACTAGAGTTTTAGTATGTTGCTTATAGAATAATCTGACAAAAAATCATAATGATTGTATGTATATTAGTATGGCTTTTATTGTAAAAATAATTTTTTAGAGGCATCTTCATGATTTTTTTCTATCGTACCAATAAGTTGTATTATGTTTTCAACACACTATCTACCTAGCATAGGTATATCCTGAAAAATATCATATATTTTTTTATTTTGTTTACTGTAGTCGATCATATACTTTTATTGTTTCTAAAACTTGTAAGCCCATTAAAAGAAATCCCTATATTTTTTATATCTATTTATTTATATACTTTGTACAATGACCCCAGTAACTGGGTTGTGGAAGTCAGATAGGCAGTCGCCCCGTATAAAATACTGCTATTCAGCTACATCCGGTTAGACTGGCAGCCGACCATAACAAAGTCAAGAAAAGGATAGACAGATGATGATTACTTTGCACAATCACCAGAAAATACTTAACAAAAAATACATTTAACACCACAAAACATACAACGGACGGTTAATACAATACAGTATGTTTTTGTTATATAAAATTTACCACTATTCCAAAACTGCACGAGGCTGAGAATGGCAAGTCCGAAACGGTTGAAAGTAATTAATAAACTTTTGTACAAAGCAACAAGCTAATTATAATATCCCACGGACATCTCCACATCAAAGACCACAGCAGTCCCAAGCTTATCCGAGTTACTAAAGCAAAAACAGAAGTTATTCACAAAACTTATTTAATATCCTATTTGAAACTAAAATCTACCGAAAGCAGTCAAGCGCAAAGAAACTAAAATGTTAATCAACGCTGCTGTGAAGTTCATTAATACATTCAGTTTGAGAGTTAGCCTTAGTCCAGGGTGAGGAACTTTAGCGGGTGCTGAGGCGGGTGCAAAGTTCCAAGCATAATAAAACTATGACACCGCCGTTTGCGACCATGGTAGCATAGCAGCACGGGTCGATTGAAGGTAAAGCAACCCTTGCCGAGGTCGGTCCGTGGACGGGTGACCATCCATTACATACTCAGGCCCTAGCTGTTTGCCTGACTGACATTCGGTTTTGATAAGAGCCTTCCTGGTCAGACTTTCGGGCTTCTAACTATCGTAACCAGTAATCGGTAATAGAGGTCAGATAAAGAGTCGCTCCATGTAAAATACTGGTATTCAGCAGCATCTGGTCAGACTGGAACATAGTTGGAAAAAGGCTAGGCAGATGATGACGAATTTAGTGACTTTGGCGAGCGCTTTTTACTCTGTGGAAAAACTTCAATCCTCTACTTCCCGTTAAAACAACTCACCACTGTAATATGGCCACCGTATCGCGCCCGCTACTGCTCATCACAGCGCATTCACCCCGAGAAGGCCTTGCTCAAACCGACTGCGGACATGATCAAAGCAAAGCTGGAGGATAACTTCAACATATTTATAACTTGAAAGGTATAGCCCTAAGCTACCTGTCATGGAGAATATGTTGAGTGGCTGTATTTACCGCTGTTGAAGTGGGATTTATGTTGGGTCCGTGGAAATACGCAGTGAAGCTATGTGTTTAGTGTTTGTACTTAGTGGAAAAATAGAAGATGAAAAAAATGCTTTCTTTGTATGAGAAGAGGCCTTTGTCCTTTGTCCAATAATAGGCTGGTATTATTATAATGATGATGTACTTTTAGATTTCAAGCACTGATTTTTAAATTAATTCAAATTGGTTTTTTTCTTTTTTGGTCATGTCTTCCTCAAATCAGCGAAACTGTTTAGTAACATAAATTTTAAGAGGAAAATTTTGAACTAAACACAGGTAAAATAGATCAAGAGCAGGCAGAAGAAAACGAATATCTGACTTAGGTTGATACTTACACAAATTGGTCTTTCCTTGGTCTTGAAATCATGACAGTATTCCAATAAATATTTTGATTTAAAAGAGTGTCCGTGGAGTTTCCTGCCCGTTCTACTCCATAGGAACCTACTGCTTCCCGCCGCTGCTTCGCGCTTCTGCCTTCTGCCTGCTTTGGAATGGACAACTAGCATCATCTTTCTGACTAAGCGACTCCTTGATAAATTTAGTTGAATTGAAATGAATGGTTTGAGTTTGTTCGTTTAATTTAGTCAAATTTTATTGATAAGTATTTTATTTTTGAGGTGAAACTTCTTTAGGCGCGCTGGGCATTTTTTGAGATGGGAAAAAACCATTGAACTTGCGCCACTGTTACCGCAACGACACCGCTGCGGATGTGCTCGGCTGTCCTCGGGACGTACTTGGTTTTGATGTATATCCGATATGCCATTGAGTGATGGTAAAGTATTCTGTTTTCACTTCTGTCGGCACTCCCGGAGTGCCACTGTTTTTTTTTTTTGCTACATATAGATGCGCTGGTCGTTTTCCTCAAATCAGCGAAACTGTTACAGAATCCATAATTGTTTAGTATTAGTATCATACGCTGTGAAATGGGCAACTATATCGCTTTAACTGTCTGACGACCCTTGACAATTCAAAAGTGTACTTGATTTCATTGAATTAATCGCTTTGAATTTATGTTAAATCCTAATCTCTTCCTAGTAAACACTAACCCCAATAATCATGGCCTAGATTAAATACCCGCTTCACTAACAAGTCTGTTTGCAACAAAAGGTTATAATGAATTAGCTGTTACTTTATCACTGTCAGACACAGATTGCGATGACGTAGACATAAAGCTGTTTCACACTGCCGAGTGCGTCTGAAACAACGCTCTAAATTAAACCACATGAGACGGGGTTGTTTGTGGATGTTTATAGGTGAGTGCCTTTATTTACCTATTAGGTCTTATCGCTATAGCAAAAGGTGCCTTCAATGGTAGCCTATAAGGATTTGTATTGTAGGGTTTTAGAGGGTAAAATTTCTATAAAGTTTTTTTTTTTTTGCTGAATGTGCCCGCTCTTAGTTTCGATCATGCCTGATGGAAAGCGATGGATGAGGTTTATGATAAAACAAGCGTGCCCAGAAGATGCTTAAGGCACTGGAACTCCCGCGCATCGACTAAATATAGCAGGCTGCTTAACGCCGAACTCCGGTGGGAGGGTGGTCGCAAACCAGGCGGGCGTTAGCCCTACCACCGCAAGGGAAAAATTGGCCAGTCAAATAAGGTGTTGGGTGTGACTGTCCAGGATGCGCCGAGCGCTCAGTTTAGTTGAATAACTGGCGAACCAAACTGCGCTACACGAGGAGGCTTCTTCATGCATCCCAAATTCATGATTCCGAGAGCCCTATTGAAATTTCAAGTCCATTATTAGGAAAACAAACCACCAGTCTTCCTATTTGAAAGTATTTCAAAGCCCTCAATATAGACTAGGGCTATTTAGTTTTCTTCTTCTTAGCGTGTCGAAACTTGTCGATGACAATCTAGTCAGTCCAGACTTCGGCTACAAGCTATTGCTATTACTACTTGCTATTTTTATGTTTAATATTTTTCATATTTCCTGGTTACATCTATTAAAACTTTCATACTGGAACACGATATTTTTATTCCATCAGATCAATCAAGATCGTTATGCACGAGTATCGCTTGGTGCCAAAATCATGCTAGATTTATCCTGGACGTGAAAATTAGCTATTGCTAAAAGTTTTCTCTAAATTACCAATCTCAACGCGTCGTACTGGAGTCGAACTACGGAATTAGATTTTCAGTTCTCGATTTATCGCGATTATTTATTTACTTTATTTGAAAGAAGGCTTACAGACTAACAGACCAATGACATAAAGAATGTAATATTAAAAAATTGCTAATAACAAGCCTCCACATATAGTTAAGGAAATAGTCGACAGAAAGAAAGTACATACACGATTAATATAATTAGTAATAGCATAGTAGAAAAATTAACTATCCTTGAAAAATGACTGAGCCAAAAGCCTAGTAAAAAAACCGAGTGTGCTTATGACCATACGACTGAAGTGAAACTTCAAACGTATTTGGCTATGAGAGGAAGAGAGAAAGAAAATGTGCGCGCGCACTGCTTTCTCTAGCTTATATCCTCCACTCAACTCCCGTTCGCCTCGCCCGATCACACTTTTCGTAACGCTTAAGTCACGCGTTCGCGAGCATACTCCACAAGTCAAGTGTGCGTAAAGAAGTTTCACTTAAAAAATGCCTAGGAAAAATGACTGTGCCAAAATGATAGTATCATCCTCACAGTTCATTTCGAAATACAGGCGTCTACCAAAACGGGGCTAGCTTCCGTAATCAAAGTACTTGCTAATGCTAATCCAATTAAGCGACCGAATCAACTGCGACTAAAATAGATGCATCACTTACTTAATTAAACCGCATTTGCGCGACCACGACTGTCATAGTGTAGATAAAGTATAGTTTAGGACTTTATTAGCACTAAATTTTGGACTAGTCATGAGATTGTGCCCTGTGTAAAATGTGGTAGCCAGTTCTGATACAGAGCGTATTAAACCGCATGGTGGTCAGCATTACTGTTATAGTTTTGTTGCAGTTGTTTTAGCTAGTACCTACGTATAAATAACTACACTATAAGGCCCTTTATTTTCCGTGGCTCGGAAAGCACGTTAAGCCGTTGGTCCCGGCTGTCATTAGTGGATCTTTGACAGTCGTTACGGTAGTCAGAAGCCTGAAAGTCTGACAACCAGTCTAAACAAGGGGTATCGTATTACACAGTAACTGAGTTGTGGAGGTCAGATAGGCAGTCACTCCATGTAAAATACTGGTATCCAGCTGCATCCGATTAGACTGGAAGCCGACCCCAACATAGTTGGGAAAAGGATAGGCAGGCTATAAGGCCCTTTGTACACGGCATGGTTTTTTTACGACACGGCGTATAAACCGCGCCGTAGAACAAACGTGTCCGTCCACAAGCTTTCATATTGATCAATGTTTCAATGTAGTCTATTCAAACATGTTTCATATTGACCAATGTTTCAATGTAGTCTATTCAAACATGTTTCAAATGAATATTATTTCAATTTAAATAAATATCAACTTTATTTTAATGACTAACACTATTGAAAAAGTTATAAAAATGTTTGAAGTGGTAGCGTAAACTGAACTCTATCGCGTAGGATTTAAAGTTGTTTTTCCATAAACACATATTTGTTTACATTTTTGGCAAATAAATTGCGAATGCAGATTAGTTCAGAACTTTAGCACTTGATTCTGGATTAGTTGTGAGTGGTGTAGAATATGAGAATGTGTGTATAAAGTGTAGTAGCTAGGTTCTGGTGCACGGGAGATTAAACCGCATTGTGGTCGGTGTTAGCTTTGTTCCAAAGCACTAACCACGATCAACCTTTATTGAGTGAGGAACGTTGCTTAGTTGTCAGTAGTTACTTGGTAAACGTTGCGTGTATCTATAGACTATAGAAAATACGTTTATTTAGCACAGACTAAAAGGACACAATATAATATACCTACAGCAGATAAAAACAATAAAAATTGCTAAGCAAACATGCTAGACAACTAGTGCCTGACGCTGGTTTTCAACTGGACCTGAAGTGCGAAGTTACGGATATATGTAAAACAGTTTTATACTGCAACGTGACGTGCGTATGCAGACTCAAAAAAAAAAATTGTGTCAGATAAAAATAGTAACGAATAAAACGAAGTTATATTAATAGTGTGATATTGAATAAAATTGCAAAACAAAACAAAGAATACTGATATATAAATAGAGGCGCAGAAAGGACTATGGTTACCTATAGTATGATCCAAATGTATTTGATGAAAGTGTAAACAAACTTCAGGTTGAATTCTTATGCAATCTCTTACTAAAGAGAATTAGTAGCACATTATTATTTTTTTAGATCCTTTTTGTACGAGTATGTACAAGTATGAGCGGCAATGTTGAAATTCGACACGTAGGATTTTACCAATTTGTAAAAATTTTTTTTTGACGTGATAACGTCTTATAAAATCGATGAACGCCAACTGCATGCACGAAAAAGCATGACTCAGTGTCATGTTCCGCCTGAGTCGAGCGTGCAAGCGAGAGCGCGGAACAAGAGATAGAGAGGCACAATCGGATGTTTTCTTATGACGTTATCACGTAAAATTATCGTCCGTAAACCGACTTTAAAGACAACCAATTTTTT
Source organism: Amphipoea lucens (assembly GCA_947508005.1). NCBI lineage: Eukaryota > Metazoa > Arthropoda > Insecta > Lepidoptera > Noctuidae > Amphipoea > Amphipoea lucens. Next base: position 1,800,148 of record OX382374.1, on the reverse strand, counting down.
TTGCTAGCGTATAGGTATTGTGTCCCACTCCTGGGCAAAGGCCCCTTTTTTCCAAAACTGTGCGATCTGTGGCCATGTTAGGCCTGGAAACATTATTAGATCATCACACCACCTTCACCGTGATCTACCTCGACGGCGTAGATTAAGATAATAGTAATTAAATTCTAGCACTACCTAGTCAAAACATGTTATCCAAAACAAAATCAAGATATCTGAATTTTACCTTTAATTAAATGGTTTCCAACGAATTTTGTTAAAATGATATTTTGCTTCTCCGAAAATACATGCTCGGCGATCGGCTCAAATATGCTCAGTAATATTGAATTTAAAATATTTGAGTATTTTTTGCCGCCGCGCCGTCCAATCACATTAGCAGTTTTTCACTGCGTTCACGAAAAGAGAAGAGTTCAAAATAAGAAAGTGTAAAAATGAATATGTTTAGTAGATCCACTGAGAACCAAATTATGAAGGAATCATGGTAAAATATTCACTAGTTTGTTATTTTGCTAACTGCAACAAAATGCTATCACCACACCTTTTTTTTCATTCATTGCTAACTTGCTCTCAACAAACACTATTCACAATGTGTAGTAAGGGTTACCTTACTACACATTTTGAATAGTGTTTGTTGCAGCAGACACGATGTTAATACGTGTCTGCTAATATTCCATAAGACTACATCTATCCAAAGATAATTTAAATTAGCTCGCAAACAATGTGTAGGGAAATCTTGAAATTGGAACGTACGTATTTTTACTTACAAATAATCATATTTTCAAAATAGATTATTACTGGCCAGTCTCTCACACATAAAAACTTTTTTTCGCAATACTTTCTGAGTGGCCTGGTATGCTAATATTCTCCAAGACTACGTCTATCGTACCAAAGAAACATTGGATGTATTGTGTGGGTGATATGGTTAGAAAGGGGGTGACTAGCGAGATGATGATTAATAGAGAAATATGGAAGAAAAATTGTTGTTGTTTCGACCCCAAATAAATTGGGATAAGGTTTGGAGAATGAAAATGAAAGTAATTCGGAATATTATTCTGAATAAGTAATTGTGATTTACTATACTAAGGATCTCTTTACTGGCAGTTTCCTTAGTCCTGATTATAAATAACTAGCTGCGCCCCGCGGTTTCACCCGCGTAAATGTCGATCCCGTGGGAATATCGGGATAAAAAGTATCCTATGTCCTTTCCCGGGACTCAAGCTATCTCTGTACCAAATTTCACACAAATCGGTTCAGTAGTTTAGGCGTGAAGAAAAGACAGACAGAGTTATTTTCGCATTTATAATATTAGTTTGGATATCGCCAAAAACCACAATCTCTATTATTCGAGGCATATCCAAAATTATCTTTTAAAACGTCAGAAAACCGTATCTTTTAGTCCTTTATGAAAAGGCCTTCTGTATTTTCTTTATAGAAGCCTATGTTAATCGACTGTTTTCCGTTTTCTGTATACTTTGAAAGGAGAACGCTCATTTTAATAATGTTTGTGGAAGGACCTCTTTTGACCTTTAGAATGGTACCTAGTTTGTTTGATCAGAATATTATTACGTCAACTTATTCATGAATTTGATTAAATTATGTTAAAGCTGAAGCTAGTAGATATAGGTATATTTTTTTCCTTCAATCGGGCTTTGGAGAAAAGAGAGATACTCACCTACTTATGTGCCTGTTAAGGTAGTTATGCTCGCCATGCTTCAATAATTAATATAGAAATACCTACATATCATAAATAAATAAAAACTTAAAAATAATGTTATTTTTATAGGTTCACCTTGCCGACTGGGTTGGTAAAAAATGTTATTTCTGGTTTCGATATTGATGAATACAAACATCCATCAATACAGTCGATAACTTCGTGCCATATTAGACGTAGATAAATGTGTGGTAGCGTCTTGCACCGTCCGCATCCCTAAGTAACTGCGGCGCACGCGCGGCTGTTGCATACCGGTGTACAACGAGATTTTGAAGCGCATCGTTTCGGCAGATTTGTATGAAGATGTAATACTGCTTACTTTATTATACTGTGGTTATACCCATCTAATATTTTAATGTTTTTCCACCGAAACAATTAACTCCAATACGTTTAATACCATCGGCTCAAAAGATTTCAGCATCAATTGACTAACCTTCGGCAAATTCTTCCATTGTTGTAAAATTATTATTTATCATTTGTCAGCTCCAATCTTTGATGTGAAGGGTCTTTAGAAATGATCTATTGTAATATAAAGTAAAATGGAATAAAGTTCTGTTATATTTGAGATTACAAGAAAAGAACACTCGAGAAAGAATTTATAATGAACATGGTTTCGAAAAAAAAAATCTTGTCAAAAAATCCATCTTGACTTCGATGATATTTGGCACATAGGTACCATGACTTGGGTTACGACATAGAATATTTTTTATCACAGTAGTACGTCCCGTGGGGTAATTTCCGACCCCACGCGGGCGCAGCCACGGGTAAAAGCCATTAATCTTTAAAAGAGAAACGCCATGGACACAACGCTTTAGGGTTGGATCTGAAATCACAAATTGTCCTCGGCGGCTTATTAAATTTAAACATTAGTGCCATCCGCATCCTCATCTTTTAGAAGCATTTTTGTGATAACCAGTGATCGGAATAGGCTGAGTATATTTACCTAAAGTTTAAAGATCAGAGACGGAAATCGGAGACTTCCTTATGACTTAATTTTTTTTACCGGTATACCGGAACTTTAATTATGTACGGTAACTTTTAATATCTTATTTTATCATTAACAGTATAAATGCTTAAATAAATCGTAATCAATGTTTTGATAAATAAAATAACAAATATTTTTTTTTTATGTTGTTTGAACATTTCAATATAACATGAATATTTAATGACTCATTAATATATTCATGTTATATTGAAATGTTCAACCAACACAAAAAAAAAATATTTATTAAAAATTTAGTCATAAGGAAGTCTCCAATTTCCGTCTCTGTTCTTTAAACTTTAGGTAAATATACTCAGCCTATTCCGATCACTGGTGATAACACACCAAACAATAAAAAAGATGCAACTTATTTACACCCGATTTCTAAATAAAAAAATTGCAGTTGAGATTTTGTGAAATCTTGGAGAGTTGACAGGTTTTCCACTTTAAATTCTCAATTCCCAGTCACCAAAGACATTATGGCTATTTTTCTGGCCAAATATTCCGATTATTTAAAACCAAAATCAGATCTAGAAATCCGAACCAAAATTCTTGCTTAGTCAACCACGCTAACAAACACACAATCAATGAGGCGGTGTAATCCGTTGATAATGTTGTTCGTATACAGAATGCAGTGACTAGGACTGCGATGTGAATTGTACCAATTTTGATTGTTGATACAGTGTAGGTTGGTGTTGTAGTGTTGGTAGTTCCAATTAATTGATGACAGCGTTTGTAGCTCAATGCTTAATACGTTTTGCCGACTTAAAAAAATGAGGTTATCAATTCGACACGTATGTATGTAATATTATTGGAACTGCAAGAGTGAATATATGACAATCTATGAGGGCTTCAACTTCGGCAAAAAATAAAACTAAAATACAGATCCCAAGACACTGACTTCCAAAATAAAAGTTATTTCATAATTTTGAGTTAATTTTTTTTTGAAGTCGATTTAATTTTTTTAAATTCCTTTTTTTTTTTTTGCTTTACAATGCAATTTTTGTTAACCAGTAGTGGTTAAAAAAGTAGCAATGTTTCTTTAATAGATCGCAACTTACTTAACTTTATCGCTAAAGTAAAAGATTCAGAGTTGATTGAGAAAATTTGACAGTTTTGGGTAGCTTGATGTGCTGGCGTCTGTACATCGTTGGATAATGTAAATCCGCGCAAATTTGTTGATATGAGAGAATTTAGGTACCTATGTTGTTTAATTCTCCCCCCTTATTACCCATTTTTGAAACGGATTTCAAAGATGGGTACGAAATGGGAGTGGGAGATTCCAGCTGGTATGAAGGAAAATGAAAATATAATGATGGGAGTCAATTGCAAGTTGTCCGGTGTTGTTTTTGATAGGAAATTATTGTTTGAGTAAGGCCAGTTCCTTGACGTTTTTAGTTAGTTGATAGGGAGACGTAGTAACTAAGTAAATACCTATGCGATACGGCTATGCTTGCAGCGAGCCGCAGTTGACCACTAACTGTAGGAAAATTAACACACTAACTGTAGGAATATTAACACACTAACTGTAGGAATATTAACACACTAACTGTAGGAATGGCTTTCATTTTGACAGTTCAACAACATTCATTGCGTTATTTACGTTGTTGAGAATTTTTCGACCATAAGAAGCAATGGATTAGAAATATCCTTCAAAATGATTCCGATTATGATTGATAGAATGTTACGCAATAAGGGTGCTGGTTGACATAGAAATACCCATGGCAGTGGCTACAGGAAGTCAGAAACTTAGAAGCTAGAAAGTCTGACATCTAGTCTAACCCTTAAATATCTGCGTCATCCAGAAATTGGGTTTGAAGGTCAAAAGAAAAAAAATCCGAAAACCATAAACTTGTAATTACATAACTACTACGGAACCCTCGGTGCTCGAGTCCGACTCACTCTTGACCGGTTTTTTTTTACTGAGCCACAATTACCTTAGCGAATCCTCTTTATTTTAAGTCCTAATTGTCCTAACAAAAGCAGTCGGTACGGAAAGTTGAAACAAAGTCTCACTGACAGTCTATCTTTAGAAAATATCGATAATACAGCCCAGAAATTGGGTTACGGTAGACAGGTGGATATCGTTCCGTTTAAAATATTTATATTCAGCGTACTACCCGCTGGACCGGCTACGGACCACAACAGAGTAAGTAAAGGGTAGGCTGATTTTGTTAGTGACAGGTTAGACCATACTGTATCGATTATTAACTAAGGAGTAAGTAATAAAGAGAATAAAGAATAAGAAAGAAGAACAAGAAGAGATGAAAAAGAAGAAGAAGAGAATAATAAGAGAAGAAAATAAGAAGAGAAGAAAAGAGGAAGAAGTAAATACAGTGCCCGTTTTCACGAACCTCTATGCGACATCTACACGTAACGCGTAAACCTAAGTAGTTCCCGTAGCGCAAAAAACCTATCACCAACCACAAAAAATGAACGAATGAATGAATGATAAGTTAAAACACCGATTCTCCGATGCTGCTTTGACAACTCTTACTGGTTGCTTAGCAACAGATTTTTAACAATGTATGTAGATAGACATCAAACTTCCAAACTTTACATATGTTCGATTTCTATACATAAACAAAAACGAATCGGTAGCATTTTTTATTGCCAAACTGGGCATATTAACGATTCGTAGGTTAATTTTATCTGTGATAGCTATTTCCATAATATGGTCTACTATGTAAAGCTATAAGGTCTTTGCTTCATTGTCAGTAAAGAGTCTAATTAAAAGTAATTTTTGTATTAATCCTAAGTAATTTTAACCAATAACGGTCCGTATTTGGGAACACCCAAATACTCCGAAATATTTTATTCCGAATTTCGATGTTCGGATTTTCAAAAGTCCGAATTTCATAATACCTAATAATCATAATGTCTATTATTAAAAATATAAATATATATATATGAAAAAAAAAAAAAAAAAATTTAAAAAAAAATTTCAAATTTAAATTTATATATATATATGTTTATTATTATTTTTGTTTGTTTTCCGATTTTCATATATTCGAATAATCAAATGCTCGATGGGTTCTCGGTCCGAAAAACGATATTTCGATTTTGAATACTCCGAATTATTTCCGTTACCGTTACCGCACCCGAACTCAACGAACGCAATAGATGACGTAGGATGCAAGAACGTGCGAAGGGCACCCCGAGGTTCGGTTTGGTTAGGTCACTTTAAACCCTTTACACAGAAATAGGGGCCCCGCGAAGCGGGGCTCCGTCGACATAGGATGCAAGAGCGAGCGAAGGGCACCCCGAGGTTCGGTTTGGTTAGGTCACTTTAAACCCTTTACACAGAAATAAGGTCACTATTGTTGGTTTTGTGCAATCTATATTCTTAAGATTGGAAATATGTGTTTATTTGTCTTGCTATTCAGTTTTACAAAGCGTTATTATTTCGGAATTCTAATTAATCGGTATTTTAATAATCGGAATTCGTATTTTTGATGTTTCGAATTATCATTAAGTCGGACTTTTTGTTATTCGATCTATTGAAACTCGGTATTTTGAGAATAGTAATTATAAACGTTAGGGATATTGAAATTTCGGAATTATTAAAATAGGATGAATGATAAATCGGAGTTGTTATAAAAGGAATTTTGAACCATTCGGAATTATGAAAATCGGTATTTTGAAATTCGTATTTGTGACTTTCGGAATAAAGTTTTTCGTATTATTGTAGTGTACCCTCCGTATTTATAGGAATTGGCCATTAGAAAACACAGAAAAGTGTCAAAAATATAGATTTCAAAGCTCTTGAGTTGCCTTCTGAGAAACAGGAATGGTTGCTTAGGAAACTGCTTACATTTGGCAATGCCTAAGTTCTAGACGTTGCTTTGCTTGACGTGAGCGAAAACGAGCATACATCTAATTTTCATAAGTTTATGTGAACAAAACAACAGAAGGAAGATTCCATTTTAAATATTGTCCCATAAATTTAATTTTAGGTGGAACATTCTGCAGTCTGAATCGTCACTCGTTACGGAAAATCTCATTGTTCTGGACCACACAAAATAATTGAAATCCCGAGAATTGTGGCCACAAAACACAGAAAATAATTATCAGCACAATATAACGTTACAGACAAAGGAAAAAACCCGATACATCCCGCTCCGCTACCGCACAGCTCAAAGCCGAATCTCCAACACGCAGACTTAACCGCAAGCTGAAATACGACTTAACTTCTACATTTTAAAGCTCATATTTTCATGAGCGCCTACGGTGATCCGATTATGTTTGATGAAAATCGTCGAAATCCGATTTTCCAGTCAGTTTCCCGCGTTCTACTCAAAGAAGACTTACATTGGCTTTAAATAAATATATTCCAGTAGTAGTTTTAAAGTCATCGTATTGGAAAATTGAGTTTTACATTTTTATGAGATACTAGCTGTGCCCCGCGGTTTCACCCTCGTAAATGTTGATCCCGTGGGAATGTCGGGATAAAAAGTAGTATATATGTTAATCCAGGGTGTTAGCTACCTCCATACAAAATTTTATCACAATTGGTCCAGCCGTTTGAGCGTGAAGGAGTAACAAACATATAAACACACACACACACACCCCCTCACAAACTTTTTTATTTTTTTACTAGCTGCGCCCCGCGGTTTCACCCGCGTAAATGTCGATCTCGTGGGAATATCGGGATAAAAACTATCCTATGTCCTTTCCCGGGACTCCAACTATCTCTATACCAAATTTCATCTAAATCGGTTTAGCGGTTTAAGCGTGAAGAAGTAACAAACATATGAACACACACACACACTCACAAACTTTCGCCTTTATAATATTAGTGTGATAGTGTGATTAGTGTGATTTTCTATTTGTTGTATGATGTACTAGTACGCTAATTGATAGTGCCGTGCTTTCCTATAATTTAAATACATGCGAGATCAATTTTATGTCAACGACTCCGGGTTAATGCTGTGTATGTGCTTAGTTGGTGAGCCTTGTTAAATAAATAAAAAAATATACGAATGTGTGTGTGTGTACGTGCGGAACTCCGTTCCTGACGGGGCCCACCGACCGCACACGTCTTTCCTTTTTGTTTGGCTCCTAGGAGTCGTAGCGGGATGTCAAATAGCCTATAGCATTCCCCAAGAATTGGGCTCAAATCCAACTGGTAGTTCCAGAAATTAGCGTGTTCTAACCAAAAAATAATTAAAAAAAAAACTCTTCAAAGTTGTTATATTAACTAGCTTTTGCCCGCGACTTCGTCCGCATGAAATTTCACCCTCCTCCCATTCACCCTCTTAGGGGTGGAATTTCGAAAAACCCTTTCTTAGTGGATACCTACTCTTCACTAAAAACACACCCACCAAATTTCATGTCTCTAGGACCAGCGGTTTAGGCTGTCAGTTGATATATCAGTCAGTCAGTCAGGACTTTGAATTTTATATGTATAGATATAGATTTCTAAGTACCTATGGTTAGTAAAAGACGAACCTTTGAAACAAACTATAATAATATTATAAACACACCATGTCATGTTACGTATGCTGATTTTCTGAATCAAAGACGGTTTATATATATAATAAAGGGGTACACTACAATAATACGAAAACTTTATTCCGAAAGTCACAAATACGAATTTCAAAATGCCGATTTTCATAATTCCGAATGGTTCAAAATTCCTTTTATAACAACTCCGATTTATCATTCATCCTATTTTAATAATTCCGAAATTTTAATATTCCTAACGTTTATAATTACTATTCTCAAAATACCGAGTTTCAATAGATCGAATAACAAAAAGTCCGACTTAATGATAATTCGAAACATCAAAAATACGAATTCCGATTATTGAAATACCGATTAATTAGAATTCCGAAATAATAACGCTTTGTAGAACTCAATAGCAAGACAAATAAACACATATTTCCAATTGTAAGAATATAAATGGCAGAAAACCAACAATAGGGCCCCTATTTCTGTGTAAAGGGTTTAAAGTAACCTAACCAAACCGAACCTCGGGGTGCCCTTCGCTCGTTCTTGCATCCTATGTCGACGGAGCCCCGCTTCGCGGGGCCCCTATTTCTGTGTAAAGGGTTTAAAGTAACCTAACCAAACCGAACCTCGGGGTGCCCTTCGCTCGCTCTTACATCCTACGTCGTATATTACGTTCGTTGAGTTCGGGTCCGGTAACGGTAACGGAAATAATTCGGAGTATTGAAAATCGGAATGTCGTTTTTCGGACCGAGAACCCATCGAGCATTTGATTCTTCGAATATATGAAAATCGGAAAACAAACAAGTCGCATTTATGACTTTCGGTAAAATAAAGAACAATGGGTAAAGTTGTATGGGCCCCGTACCCAAAAAAAAAAGATGACTGTAGCATTATGAGCTATATCGGTATTCGTTGCCCTCATGGAGTAGTTTAATTAATCCTAAGACAGCATGTCTGAAATCACTTGGAGAAAAAAGATATTTAAGGAAGTTAAATTGGTTTGAGAAGACGGTACCCAGAGACAAGGTTAATTGTAGCATTATGAACTATGTCGGTATTTGTTGACCTCATGGAGTAGTTTAATTAATGCTTAGACAGCATGTCTAAATTCACTTGGAGAAAAAAGATATTTAAGGAAGTTAAATTGGTTTTGAGAAGACGGTACCTACCCAGAGACAAGGTTAATTGTAGAATTATGAACTATGCCGGAATTTGTTGACCTCATGGAGTAGTTTAATTAATCCTAAGACAGCATGTCTGAATTCACTTGGAGAAAAAAGATATTTAAGGAAGTTAAATTGGTTTTGAGAAGACGGTACCTACCCAGAGACAAGGTTAATTGTAGCATTATGAACTATGCCGGAATTCGTTGACCTCATGGAGTAGTTTAATTAATCCTAAGACAGCATGTCTGAAATCACTTGGAGAAAAAAGATATTTAAGGAAGTTAAATTGGTTTGAGAAGACGGTACCCAGAGACAAGGTTAATTGTAGCATTATGAACTATGTCGGTATTTGTTGACCTCATGGAGTAGTTTAATTAATGCTTAGACAGCATGTCTAAATTCACTTGGAGAAAAAAGATATTTAAGGAAGTTAAATTGGTTTTGAGAAGACGGTACCTACCCAGAGACAAGGTTAATTGTAGCATTATGAACTATGCCGGAATTTGTTGACCTCATGGAGTAGTTTAATTAATCCTAAGACAGCATGTCTGAATTCACTTGGAGAAAAAAGATATTTAAGGAAGTTAAATTGTTTTAATAAAATAATAGGAAAGTTCATTATCTTTATTCATTATTGTAATTAATTACCATACTTATATTAGTTCTTATTCAATACTAGCTGACCCGGCGAACTTCGTACCCCCTTTATTTATTTTTTTTTTGTTAATTTTTTCCCATGTTTTAATAGTTATTCTGCTATTCGGGGCAGAGATTATGAGCTATGTCGGTATTCGTTGCCCTCATGGAGTAGTTTAATTAATCCTTAGTCAGCATGTCTGCTGGCAACCGACAATGCAGCATAAAATGAGATACAAAAAATAAATAAAAACAAAACACAATACAAGTTCTAAATCAATTTTAATTAATTTTTAATCAAGCTCTGTTATTTTTTTAAATCGCTGGAGCCTTATTGAACACGATCCGTGATCCATTGTAGAATAATCTACCCGCTTACAACATTGTCGAAATAATAAAAGACAGAATTAACGTTTCCAACAAGTAAAGTAATATCAACCGCCAAAGGGTACGTTTCACAGCGATGGAAGAAAGCGATGTACCATTTCCTAACCTCAACGAGGAGGAACTTATCTTGTTTAGTTTAGGCACATACCAATTAAAACTCGCAAAATCATACGTGTCCGAGCATTTGCGAAGAGGCATGTAGGTACTCTATAGAGGTATGCGTAGAACCAAGTCCTAATATGAGATATGGCGCAAGTGATTGACTGTCGAGTAATTATTATTTAGTAAGATTATTGTAAAAATGGAAAATTATATCTGTAAGACCTGCTGGTGAAGTATGTTTAAATAGAAACATTTTCAAACGGTTGATTGATGTAGTTTTTTTTTTGTGCATACCCTGTCTGCAATCTCTGTGCACGCCACTGCATGATTGCGACCCTCTTGTGTGCCGGGAAAGATAAACATATTAACAACGAGGTTGTTAAACGTGGAATGTGGACTCAGCGATCATTGTGCCGATAGCCGTGATAACCTATGGCTTAATAGCCAAAAACGTCGACTAGCACCTGAGGAGGCTCTCGTTGGGCAGCTGGATCAAGGACTTGATTCAGAAAGCGGAACTTCTCGACACGACCCACATTATTAGGAGGTTCTTCTCTCTGGAGCCCTGATTGCCGATAGCTTGGACCTGTTCCCGATACCGGTGGGCTACAACTTTTTTATATTTTTAAATGCTTTTATGTTCTAATATTTAAAAACATAATTTGTATAAACATGTATAACGAAATAAAGGAGTTAAAATTATAATTAATGAGAATAAATAACGTTCTATTCTTTTATTTTATTATATTTAATAAAACAATTTAACTTCCTTAAATATCTTTTTTCTCCAAGTGAATTCAGACATGCTGTCTTAGGATTAATTAAACTACTCCATGAGGTCAACAAATACCGACATAGTCCATAATGCTACAATTAACCTTGTCTCTGGGTACGGTCTTCTCAAAACCAATTTAACTTCCTTAAATATCTTTTTTCTCCAAGTGAATTCAGACATGCTGTCTTAGGATTAATTAAACTACTCCATGAGGTCAACAAATACCGACATAGTTCATAATGCTACAATTAACCTTGTCTCTGGGTACGGTCTTCTCAAAACCAATTTAACTTCCTTAAATATCTTTTTTCTCCAAGTGAATTCAAACATGTTGTCTTAGGATTAATTAAACTACTCCATGAGGTCAACAAATACCGACATAGTTCATAATGCTACAATTAACCTTGTCTCTGGGTACAGTCTTCTCAAACCAATTTAACTTCCTTAAATATATTTTTTCTCCAAGTGAATTCAGACATGCTGTCTTAGGATTAATTAAACTACTCTATGAGGTCAAAAAATACCGGCATAGTCCATAATGCTACAATTAACCTTGTCTCTGGGTACGGTCTTCTCAAAACCAATTTAACTTCCTTAAATATCTTTTTTCTCCAAGTGAATTCAGACTTGCTGTCTTAGGATTAATTAAACTACTCCATCAGGTCAACAAATACCGACATAGTTCATAATGCTACAATTAACCTTGTCTCTGGGTACAGTCTTCTCAAACCAATTTAACTTCCTTAAATATATTTTTTCTCCAAGTGAATTCAGACATGCTGTCTTAGGATTAATTAAATTACTCCATGAGGTCAAAAAATACCGGCATAGTCCATAATGCTACAATTAACCTTGTCTCTGGGTACGGTCTTCTCAAAACCAATTTAACTTCCTTAAATATCTTTTTTCTCCAAGTGAATTCAGACATGCTGTCTTAGGATTAATTAAACTACTCCATGAGGTCAACAAATACCGACATAGTTCATAATGCTACAATTAACCTTGTCTCTGGGTACGGTCTTCTCAAAACCAATTTAACTTCCTTAAATATCTTTTTTCTCCAAGTGAATTCAAACATGCTGTCTTAGGATTAATTAAACTACTCCATGAGGTCAACAAATACCGACATAGTTCATAATGCTACAATTAACCTTGTCTCTGGGTACAGTCTTCTCAAACCAATTTAACTTCCTTAAATATATTTTTTCTCCAAGTGAATTCAGACATGCTGTCTTAGGATTAATTAAACTACTCTATGAGGTCAAAAAATACCGGCATAGTCCATAATGCTACAATTAACCTTGTCTCTGGGTACGGTCTTCTCAAAACCAATTTAACTTCCTTAAATATCTTTTTTCTCCAAGTGAATTCAGACATGCTGTCTTAGGATTAATTAAACTACTCCATCAGGTCAACAAATACCGACATAGTTCATAATGCTACAATTAACCTTGTCTCTGGGTACAGTCTTCTCAAACCAATTTAACTTCCTTAAATATATTTTTTCTCCAAGTGAATTCAGACATGCTGTCTTAGGATTAATTAAACTACTAAATGAGGTCAAAAAATACCGGCATAGTCCATAATGCTACAATTAACCTTGTCTCTGGGTACGGTCTTCTCAAAACCAATTTAACTTCCTTAAATATCTTTTTTCTCCAAGTGAATTCAGACATGCTGTCTTAGGATTAATTAAACTACTCCATGAGGTCAACAAATACCGACATAGTTCATAATGCTACAATTAACCTTGTCTCTGGGTACAGTCTTCTCAAACCAATTTAACTTCCTTAAATATATTTTTTCTCCAAGTGAATTCAGACATGCTGTCTTAGGATTAATTAAACTACTCCATGAGGTCAAAAAATACCGGCATAGTCCATAATGCTACAATTAACCTTGTCTCTGGGTACGGTCTTCTCAAAACCAATTTAACTTCCTTAAATATCTTTTTTCTCCAAGTGAATTCAGACATGCTGTCTTAGGATTAATTAAACTACTCCATGAGGTCAACAAATACCGGCATAGTCCATAATGCTACAATTAACTTTGTCTCTGGGTACGGTCTTACTCGTTCTCCTTTCGTGATTTTTAATAATAGACATTATGATTCTTAGGTATTATGAAATTCGGACTTTTGAAAATCGGAACATCGAAATTCGGAGTAAAATATTTCGGAGTATTTGGGTGTTCCCATAATAAAGTTGTTTATTCGCAGAACAAACAGCCGTCTTTGAAGAGAGGCCCTTGAAATAAGAAAGATTATAAGAATGTAAATACTGCTTGATTACTAATTAAAATGAAGCATAACATCACGCCTGTAAACCCTGAAGGGTTAGGTAGAGGATTACAGTTACCGGCACGTAAGTTGGCAAGATATTTCGTAGTGGGGGAAGTTCGCGCATGTAAAGATGTATGAAATTGTGCATGCGCGAACTTCCCCCACTACAAAATATCTTGCCAACTTACGTGCCGGGTAGTGTACCTATAATACAGCCTCATTTTGCCAGTTATGTTTAAGTCCCATGTAATATAAGACGAGCCTATTGCCACCAACGAGAGAGAAATGCCAGATGGAAAGACCTAATAACACTTTGCCGGACCTGGGGATCGAGCCCAGTACCTCATGCTCAACAGTAGCGCTTGCGACCACATGACCAACGAGACTTTTTTATTTTCCTGCGCTTTTTTCGTATATTAATAGTTCTAGAAATGGCTGATAGATACATTAACTATTTTTACTAGTAGTGTTCCGCGGTTTCTCCCGCTTTAGTCTTGATCCCGTGGGAATATCGGTATAAAAAGTATCCTATGTCCCTTCCCGGGACTCAAACTATCTCTATACCAAATTCGGTTCAGCGGTTTAAGCGTGAAGAGGTAACAGACAGACACACATTCGCATTTAGGTATAATATTAAGTATGGATTATGTTTTTTTAGCTGACAGTCTTCCAGAGAATAATAATAACTTTATTTCGGGTGGCATAGACCCATAGAAAATCCAGTATCTTTTTGTTACACTGCAAAATTAACAAACGCTTTTTTGACTTAGTGAACAAACTTTTAGAAATGTTAGACGCAATTGTGAATGTCTCCCAGAGTAACTGCGTTAAAGCCTATTCAAACCTAAGCGGTATTCGCTACCGTCTGCGGTAGAGAAAACCGAGTGGGTATGCGGTAATATTACTGTTCACACCAAAGCGTATTTCACGCTTTAGCCGCGGAACTTGATACTAAATACCTGAGTGAAACCCGTGCGGTATGCATTTCTACCCACAGCGGCAGCGAATACCGCTCAGGATGCTCTAGCCGCGGAACTTGATACTAAATACCTGAGTGAAACCCGTGCGGTATGCATTTCTACCCACAGCGGCAGCGAATACCGCTCAGGACGCTCTAGCCGCGGAACTTGATGCTAAATACCTGAGCGAAACCCGCGCCACGCACGGTATTATAGTCTTGTAGACTCTACTCTACGAAGGGAGCTACATAGGAGAGCTATTTTACTTAAATGAAACTTCTATCGGATTTCATATGATTTTAGGAGTGTTTCATCGAAAATAAAAAATTAGCTCGTCTTATTTGTTACACGTCAAACCTACAACTCATCGTATGACACACGCTTAAACATTCGAATGGAACATGCCTTCAAATATTACTGGCCAGTATCTCACAGTATGTACCTCTACCCACAGCGGCAGATACCGGCGAATACCGCTTAGGTTTGAATAGACCTTTAATCTTTGTCTAACACAACTACACTACCTTGAAATAAATTTTCTTCCCTTACCTTCCACTGCATTGCACTCACTCAAAAACTATGTTGAAAATTCTGTTGTACTAAATCTATTTCATTCAACTTTCAAACCAAAAAAGTAGCAGAAATGCTTGTTTGCAGAATTGAATCTTTCTCGAGAAAGTCCGTTTCTACGGAAGATTCGTCTAACCTCAAAGCGGTGCGTAGCAATTCCTATAAAGCCAATACGGCACCTCTTGAGAAACCAGCCCGTCAAACAATCATGACCATATCAATAACGAAGTCAACAACTTAAAAACCATCTAGCGGCTAGATGGTTTTTAAGTTGTTGACTTCGTTCGAAAAGTAGGCTAGATTCTAGCCTACTTTTCACAAAAAAAAAACGTAGGTCTAGCTCTGAACTAACCCTGAACTATTTAACGTTTACACATTCATTGCAGTTTTATTAAGGTGTTAACAGAAATATCAGTTATTTAAAACAAGAAACTTGTATATGTAATTATGTATAAAAAATACTCTTGCCGACGGCCCTTCTCCATATTTTCTAGAACTGCGATCAATGTGCACAGTCACGGAATAAAACATAGCTAGAAATGTAGGTACTACTTACTAACTTCGCGTAACTTCTTGGCAAGCAAAAGTTTTATTTCAATAGGTACTAAAATTCTCGATTTATGGAGTGTTTCGCACTGTTATTGATAAATATTAACAATGTGGTACTATTTTCGCCAATACGGAGCTATTCGATTGATAAAAAAGATACGATCGCATAAAAGAAAATAAATTATGATCCTAACCGCAATCTTAAAAGACAGGGTTTCTAAATCACACTAATATTATAAAGGTAAAAGTTCGTGAGAGTGGGGGTGTGTGGTTATATGTTTGTTACTTCTTCACGCTCAAACGGCTGGACCAATTTTGTTAAAATTTTGTATGGAGGTAGCTGACACCCTGGATTACCATATAGGCTACTTTTTATTCCGATATTCCCACGGGATCGACATTTACGCGGGTGAAACCGCAGGGCGCAGCTAGTTCTAAATATTTTATTTTTATAAATCTACATGGGCTCTTACGAAACTCCAGAAGCTAAGCGTACGTTTCTACAGGCCAGCCGTCGGTTGAGAGAATGTGTTCCGGACACCTGCACCAGTCTGTTTCATACACACGAATACGTGTTTTGCGAATTTGATCTTTATTAGCTACTAAAATTGTCACACTGGTGTCGGCAATGCATTTTCTCGACGGCCGGACTGTAATTGGTTGTTTCCTATGGAGAAGACCCGGCAAGAAACTCTACTGTTACTATTAGCCTGCATTATCCCACTGCTGGGCAAAGGCCTCTCCTCATCCATCTAGCTCTTTCGATCCAGGGCTTAAGTGGACCACTGGTCGTTTGTTTTGTCCAGCACGTCCCGCCATCTTCTATGGTTCTTTTCAAAATAGTTGGCTTTTATAATGTCTCAAATAACAGTGTTAATAGGCATTCGAGGGCAGTGTAGGTCAAAGATGATAGGTACGTAATTTTTTTTTAAATTAATAGGTACTTCCACGAAGGTGGTTGTCCAGTTGATATTGCAGCTCGTCTCGATGACGTCCTTCCAAAATTAATTTAAGGGCAAAACAAAGGTAGGTAATTAAAAATAAACATCGCATCAACGCTAAGATGCTCACAGGCAGCTGACAGAAATAATAATTGTCATCATTAATCTGACTAATGCTACAGTTAGCTAAAAGAGCGATCCCGTAATATTATAATGGCCGTCTTGAAAGTAATTTTCACCAGTTCTTGGTCTCCACGAGCGAGAGAATCGCGGCGATATTATCGTCGTGCAACGTATTTCTATACACACTCTCTCTTAGAACATGTCTCCACACGGCGATATCATCGCCGCGGAAATTTGATGGCACAACGAGACTATCGCCGCGATTCTCTCGCTCGTGGAGACGTCCCCTAAGATGTCAAAAAACGCTTCTTATTTGGACTACCGTTATTGTGCGACCGTTCATCGCTTTCTTAGAAAACCAAAGCTTTAACGAGAACCGTGTCGAACTCATATTAATAAGTGTTCATCTACAAAGGCCCTAAAGAGATGACACGGCTTCTCAATGACCTTGGATAACACAAAGGTCATAACACATAGTAGTAAAATATTGTTTTACAAGCACTTACTTGCTTTTATGCGAAAGTCATAAAACTGACACTTTGAACGATAGTCTATCTCTAGCTTATGCCAACAGATTCGGAACGAGCTTGGATTTACAGCTAGCATACCTTTATGTGTGAGTTACGACTATCTCCGACGATCATACAGTGCAAACTGCGATTTTAGTGACGTATTGATGGGATGGAGGTTGTAACTTTACTTACGATTATTTTCACGAGGGAACGTAAAAATTGCACATTGGTGTATTGTCGGGAGTGATCATACACACGAGTGGCATGCGTCTACGGCAGAAGCAACTGCAGCTACCACATATATAGATAGACCTAAATAACGCAAGTATCACGAACTGTATGAAAACCAAGCGTGCCATTTTTTGACTACCTACTATGACGTCATAAGCTCGCGCTCTCGCTCACGCTCACCCAGCCAGCAGTACACAGGACTGAGCGCGAAAGTGGCGGCTTACGATTTTTGAACGTAAGCTAGTGCGATTTTTGGCACGCGAAGTAGTTGCTCTTGCGTTATCTAGGTGTATCTATATCTGTGGTAGCTACCGACTGGTGGGAGTCTTCTAAGCGTCTAATGAAGCACACTGAAAGTTTCCACCGACATTGACCTTAGGAAAGATGGCGCACATGGTCATATGCTGCCTTGCACACTTGCAAAGTTAGGTTTCAGGGAGACCCCTTTACAGTCTCCCCAGAGATGAGCCCTAACTGGCGTAGCACAGAGAGGGCTCCGGATTGGTCTTTTGAGAGGTAACGGTGCCCCTTTCATGTGCAGATGGTGACCACCGGCACCGGAGTGGTTTTAGTGAGCTAAGAAATCCCACACTCATTGGTATTTTCCCCAAAGATTGGGCGCCTTTTGAAGGTTATCCCCATAAAAACAAAAAAAAGTTTCCGCCGACATCCTACATCATGTTTCAGTTACAACTATGTCCACTTTTGTTAAATCACTGGTTCAAAAAAGGCCACACACGATGTTTATGCGGTTAATTAGTTTATTTATATTTAAATACTGTACCTACAGTAACAATTCCATTCCAATCAATGCAATACTTATAGGATATCAACAAGGCGACGCGAACGTCGAACGTCACTGACATTGACAGTGATCAGGACGATGCGTTTCAAGTTTCGTTCCGCTCCATCAAAAAACACAACATAAAATAATAACGCATAAAAAATATGGGTACTAAATTGTTTCTTGACTCCTTTCATTGTGTAATTTAAATAATGAAAAAGATTTCATAACTTGGTATGATTATTATTCCCTATTACGAAAACATGCCAAAACGAATCATGATGTAAGTCCTTAAGTATGAAAATTATAAAAAAAACAACGCAAGACACTTCATCATCATCATCATCATCAGCCTATAATGTTCCCACTGCTAGGACACAGGCCTCCTCTCTGTGAGAGGGAGTGGGCCGTAATCCACCACGCGGGCCCAGTGCGGGTTGGTTGCCCAAGACACTTCATATTTGAATCAAATTTTATATTCATAAATCCCAGGTATTTTTACGGCAATGAGTGGAACAGTGCGGCTTTTCGTGAATTTCAGAAGTTTCAGAAGTGCACTTGTGAAACAACTCGAGCGTTGGACGGGATTTATGTACTTGTCAAGCACAATAATTATATCATATTCTAAGCACCTTTGAGTTTAGGTTCCACTTAGACTAATAACTTTAAAAAGTAGGTACGTACGCAATAAACACCTGTTAAAATATTGTAATAAGCCAAGAAATCCTCTGAAACTTTGTTTACTTACCTCTATCATTCTCTAAGGGAGAACCTTTGAGCTGTATCCACAATAACTGGATCAAATATGGATCAGAAGATTTAAATAGATTCGCTCGGTATTCTATTAGTAACGCAATACCAAAATACACTGAGTATTTTGGAACAGGGAAGTATATTTGCAAGTATTTGTAATGTTGATATTATTGTGAAATGATTCATGCTTATGGCTATAAGCAGTAGTTAGAATTATTGCTGTTTGAGGAAGCTGTAGTATTGTTACCAATTTTCGGCAGAACAGTTATTAAGAACTTAATTTAACTTGGCTAATAAGGGTCACGCATCTACCGGTTTCGTATCTAAACTACCTCATATTTAAAAGTGCAGGTGGCGTTCGATCAGGACCAGGCCCGTGCCGGACGGCGCGTACGTGTACCACGCGCGCCTCAAAGAAATATCAACATAAAGAAAGGGGCCTGTCAGGGCCGAAGCCTGCCGGAGGGTGCGGGATTGTCCGAAAGGGTTACCGCTACCCCGGAACATAAAGGGCTAAGGAAGGAACACGGATGGGTTTTAGTCAGTAAGAGCGGGAGGGGTCATTTGATGATTTCCCATCCAAAAAAAATGGTGACATTTTGTTGTTTTTGCCTACCCCCATGGGAAGAAAGCGTGAGTTTATGTATGTATGTATTTTAAAGAGATAAAATTGTTTTTCGGATCTAAGAGATCATCTCTGAAATCGGATCAGGACCGATTAGAACAAATCTTTTACCTACTGATAGAAAGGTAGGTATATATTATTTTCGAGGGCTGTAGGATATTATTTTTTAACCGACTTCAAAAAAGGAGGTTCTGTATTCGACCCGTATGTATGTATTGTGTATGTATGTATGTCCGCGATTTTCTCAAATACTAATGAAGCAATTTTGATTACTCTTTCATTAATGTGATCTACATACTTTCAGGAAGGTTTTAGTACATAATACGTTACGTAATTATTCTTATGTCCGAAGTTATATGCATAAATGTACTGCATCTCCGGCATTTCTATGCGAATTTTGATGATTCTTCTAGTCGGTGTCTTCAATTCTTCAATGCACAAGTGTTAATTGAATTTGTGAATTTATGTAGGGTAGGTGCAACTAAAAAGCGAAAAATAAAAACTTAAAAAAAAAACAACCGACTTAAAAAAAAAACACTATAGTGATAAATAAATTTCATTTCGGAAGTCGGTGTCTAGTGTTTTTTTTTTTTTTTTGAAGTCTGTTGTTATTTTTGGAAAAAGTTTTTTTCTTCGACTCGGACGAAGTCGTATTATTCCTATTAAACAACTTATTGGGCTTGATAATATTACTCGTTTACATAGTGGGGTGACGCCAATAGTAACATGGATGCAGTGTCAAATCACGATAACTCTTGTGCTTATATCGGATGCTGTACGAGAGCAAAACGAAAAATTTTAATAAAAGAAATACGCGGTCTAAAAATACTTTCGAACGTTTCAATTAGGTACGATCCAATAATAAAAATTAAGGCCCACATTCCACAAATGGCCAATACAGTTAATGGCAAACATTTTAATGTGAAAAATACCTACGAAAAGAGATCACCAACTTTGGGTCGGATCTTTTTAAATAAAGCGGGTCATTTCGATCCGGCCTTCGCAATCCCCTCTGGTCAAGTGTAGGAACGTACAAACAAACGATATACATATGTAGATATATATCTACTAATAGACTTTGAGAGGGTTCCAACGTACCTTTTTCAGTGAAACCCCGTATTGTTTCGGCAATAAAGTGCCTTTCACCTTTTGTTTTTTTGAAGTTACCTATTTCAACTATTTGGTTGCAAACAGTTGATTTTCGGATCAAAACCTTGGTTACATGATGAGCTGTACGAAAGGTTGAAATTCAGGATAAGTTGGTACCTACAGATTTCATAAGTACGAGACAAGGATTAAAATTATGCAGTTCCTTTGAATTCTCAAAAAATAAACAAAGAGGTGATAGTTTTTTGTTCAGCGATTAGGCTCACCAAAAACTGTGGTGTCTATTTATGAAACGCATGCTGATTTGTTCTTTATGATCTCTAGATTACAGTGGTAGTAATAAAGAAAAGGTTCCAACGTACCTTTTTCAGTGAAACTCGTTATTGTTTCGGCAATACGTGTAAACCTTTGTTGCCTTTCGTCTTTTATTTTTTGAAGCAATTTGGTTGCAATCAGTTGATTTTTGGATCAAAACTTTGGTAACATGATTAGCTGTACGAACGGTTAAATTTGGGGATAAGCTGTACCTACTATAGATTGTATCTGATACAGGAATAAAATTATATTGTTCCTTTAAACTCTCGCGAAAAAAAAAACGATAATTTCCGTATAGTATCTTTAACCCCTAGATTGTTAAATCCTACTGAAATATTGTCGATTAAGTGATTTGATTGGCTATTAATATTTTGGTGAACAAATCACAGCAGTAAGTGAACATTGGATTTGGCAGCTTCTTAATTAATTTGACTGATAAACAGTCTTTTAGAAATCAGGTGTCCAACCAAGACTAAAATAATACTCCGTAATATAAAAAAATATTAAACCCGGAGGAAAATTAAGAAAAAGAATTTTTGAGCTTTCGGAACCGTACCGGACGACTTTCGACCGTCGTAGATTTTGAACGTTTTTAATTAATTGGCTTTCTGTATATTTGCTCTCTTAACAATTCCCCGTAAACACTATGGATGGAAAAATCTAGCTCTTACATAGACAACCTTATCATTTTGAGACGTGAAAGTGACTCGTGAGTAGCCTTTTAGTCTGATATATAGGACTTTCTGTTTCAATTTTCTTTTTTTTTTTAATAATTTGGTTTTTTACTTTTTACGAGTTGCAATAAATACTTTTTCTGTTTTTCTTTATATTTACATTCAATCAAACCCCTTACTAATAAACCTTGTATAGCGTCCGTATAGTTACACAACGCTTTGTCTTCTTCTTTCGAAATTCAAATTACTGACGACTGAAAGAGAGAAATCGGTGTGTAACTATTCATCTGATATAATACGTTTATTAGTAAGGGGGTTAGATTGTTAAAGCAATTATGAGGTTAAATATACCTATTGATGTCAAGTAAAATATAGGTATTAGCCTAGACATCTCGGAATTGACTGCAGCAAGATTGCTATGAGAAAAATCGAATTTATATAACCCATGACCGAGATTCATGAATAATGTTCGATCGCTATCTCGAATACCTATCAGATATTCCTGGAGGTATCAGCGACTCTTAATCGAATGTCAATCATGGTATTAAACCCAATGAATCAACGTTAGGTACTGACAGTTAATATATATTTTATTTGCTGTGAACATTAACTGTCAATTAAAGCACAAATGCCAATGTCAAGAGACTTCAATAACTGAATGAAGTTTTGACTTAAATATGACATGATCAATCTTCGTACGTTGTCAATATAAAATAATACCCAAATGATTATAAAAATACTGATATAAATAATATGATAACTTATTAAACGTTACTTTACAGGTGATAAGAAAAAGCATAACAAAAAAAAAGAATCTTATTTTGAACATTTTTGTTTTTTGGGCGGTCGGGTAAAAATGGAGACCTAAACAAACAATTCAGGGCGTAAAAATGGGATTTGTACACAACTTATATGTAAAAGTAAACAGGCTATAATCCTAAAGATAAAACCTCATTAAACTAAATTGACGTCTGTCTTTGAACTTAGGAAGCACTTATCCCATTACATTTTATCTTTTACGTATCTAAATCCAATTACAACATTTAGGGCCCCCACGTGTATAGCAAACGCAAATGATTGGGCAAAGAGCAACATTCACGCAGTATGGACCAACCCTCATCAATCAATTGTCAACTCTATGTACGGGTATACAGAGTGAAAAATGTTATGTGCTCAGGTAACGACTGATTGCTATCGGGAATACGTTAGACTCAATTATATGGTGGTTGGTTTGGGGATAACATAACTCGAACTTTTTTTGCTGCTCTGTGAGTACAAAAATGTTATACCTAGAGTTCTTTTAGGGTTTCGTACCTAAAGGGTGAAAACGGAACCCTATTACTAAGACTCCACTGTCCGTCTGCCTGTCTGTCACTAAGATGTATCTCATGAACCGTGATATCTAGACACTTGAAATTTTCAGAGTATGTACTACTATTGCTGTTATACCTAACAACAAATAATAAAAAAATTGTTTTAAATATGTGGAGAGGGGGGAGGGGATTAGACATTTAACTCATCATGTTTGTCTAATGCGGGTTAGCGGGTGAACAGTGAACCTGCTTACCCGGTTCGTGGGTGCCGCGGTTAACATTAATATTCACTGTCACCACCCAAAAATTAACGTCCTGTTCTTGCGCCAATATTCCAACTCAGGCCATTCGCAAATTGTAGCAGTTCGCATGCCCTAAGTTGGTTTTTCTTTACTAGAAGATGTAAGAGTAAAGGTTTCCCTTAGTCGACTTTTACGACCTACACGGGATGATAATTAAGCAGCTGACATTTACGTTTTTCTATTGCTTCCAGATCAGAAAATATGTAGTGTTAATTGTATGGTGGTACGGAACCCTTTTTGTGCGAGTCCGACTCGCACTTGCCCGTTTTTCTTACAAGAAAAAGGACTTAATATTTACTTAAGCCACTTTCTAACTATGTTACATGTTTAATGGCTGATTTTTCAATCATCTGATAACTTTATTCGAGGAATAATAATTTTGACAGTTATTTCATACAAAAACTGTCAAACGTCAATGTTATTTGTCGAATAAAAGTTATCTGGTGATGTAAAAATCAGCCCTTAATATTAAAAAGAACGAAGACGTCGCATTGAGAAAAAATTACATATTCATTTGTTTTCAAGTATGACCTTTTTAAGGGTATTTGGGGAACCCTTAACCTAATATTCCCATAAGCAAACAAATAGCTTTTGACATGGAAAGGTTAAAGGAGCAAGAAAACGTCTAGTGAAAACATGTGGGGTTTATAAATATTCTGATGAGGCTGTTGAGTTTGACGAGTGGGTTCAAACTATACAGGCTTATTTTTTTATCACCATCCAATTTTTTACAGGGTGTTCTACCCATTAATATGAACAACTTTCACATGAGACCAACTCTGAAATCATGAAAAAAATCAGCTGTTTCATAGAATAGAATAGAATACTCTTTACTATGTACACCATATAAATTACAGACATAAATATAGAAAACTTTACAATGGGTGACACAATGGGCGGTCTTATCATCATACATTTTCTTTTTTTTATTTTCTTTTTTGTACATTTTTTTTTTCATTTTTTTTTGTCATACGTTTTGGTCAAGTAGGTATTGAACTTTTGTATGAAACAGCTGATTTTATTTTCGTGATTTCAGAGTTGGTCTCGTAGTGAAAGTTGTTCATATTAATGGGTAGAACACCCTGTAAAAATTCGGATGGTGATAAGAAAATAAGCCTGTATAAATAAAACAAACTCGGGTTACACCATAACTCAAGAACGGATGGAACGATTTTTATGATCTCTGGTTTGCTGGATTTGTCTGCCCCGAATATCAGAATAGCTATTAAAACATGGAAAAAAATCACAAAAACATAATTAAGAAGATAATTCATTTTCTTATACATTCGTTCTTATTGATTCCGAAGCGACACGAAGTTCGTCGGGTCAGCTAGTTTGTTCATAAATTATCAGTTCTTAGGTGGTTACATGTTCGCGGGTTGTTCGAAAGAGATACCGCCCTGGCACAGGCAATTGAAGGAACACGAGTGGGTTGTAGTCAGTAAAAGTCTGACACGCCCTCCCGCTCCGCCTAAAGCGGGAGAAGTTATTTGATAATTTCCCACACACAAAAAAAAAAAAAATGGCTACATGGAACGTTTTACTTTCCCATTGTTGACACTGATAAATTAAAACATTGTTCAAAGAAAATTTATTAAATAAAAATACCGTGGTGCTCAGAAATATACTTTTTCATTTATTTATGAAGTTCTGAAACTACCTCATCATCATCACAAAACTATGCTTTTTGGAAATCAAGCGAGGCCTTTTACCATCCGGGGGATGTACTCGTAACAGTCTTGAATTTCGGTTTAAAAAAACTTTATTCCCAATAAAGACATAAGTTACTTACTTGAGAACAATACTAAAAATATAGATTACAATAATATTGTTATCTATATTTTAGTATTGTGATTGTGTAGTTAGGTACCCATCCAATGCATTCATTTCTCCAGAAGTGATCGATCCGCAATTATGTGCTGGCGAAGTTAAGTTTTGAATGCATTGTAAGAGTGTATATTTCTTATACAGGACGGTAATTTGTTATAAAGCTGTGCTCCTTCAAAAGTTTAATAAATAAAACCTCGAAAGCCCAGCTTCTAAATTCAAACTGGTCTTTCCGCCATCTTGTCATTAAGCTGGTACACACAGCTACGCTGCATCACTAACATACAATGAAGATTTTATTTTGTCTCATTCAAAAAGAAAATGCCATAACCAAGTTTAAAATGAAAACAGAAAATATACAGCCAGTTAATATAATAATGTCTTCAATAGGGCTTATTGTGTTGAAACAACAAAGCCGTTGGACATTATCTCCGTCTGCGGCACTTCGATACGGATCGCATTGTTGCAGCCGTGACGTAACAGAGATGCACGAAAATGTTTCAATTTGATTTTAAACTTAGTCGAAAGTCGAGTTTTCTGGTTTATTTTTGAGATCAAATAATACTTTAGTAGTAGTGGTTATTGGTTGGTCTAGTGGTCACAAGCGCTACTGCCGACCCTGAGGTTTTGGGTTCGATTCCCGGGTCGGGCAGTGTTATTGGGTTTTTACATCTGGACTTTTTTATTAGCAGCCCGGAGTCTGGATTATAATTGGGACTTAAATATAACTGGCAAAATGTGGGTGCACTATAGGCACCTCTGTCTAAACCTTAGGGAAGTGTAAGTATGTTGTTAATTTAATTTTCAGAAACTAGTGAGTGAACGGATTAACAAGTTCCCAGAAAATATTAAATTATTACGAATGCTGAAGCATCGTGGTGCTGTCATTATCTTATTTTTAAATAATGTGTAGCGGCATCTATAACGCCTCGTGCGAACTACGTGTCATACTGAGGTCACGCTAAATCCTGCATCTCGCAAGCAGGGTTTACCGCGCAACTAACATCAATCTCAAAACATTTACTTCAATTAAACCATGTACAGGCACTTTTGAATTGTCAAAATTAAATAGTCGGTCTGTTAGTCAGAAAGTTGAAGCTAGTTGCCCATTCCAAAGCGTTGATCTCTATGGAGAAGAACGGGCAAGAAACTCCATGGACACATCAACGGCTCGACATGAATCATCAGACATGACACCCGTCTGGTCGGAGGATCCTCCCTTTTCTATCCCATCGCTAGCCCGTGCTACTACTTCGTTTTCGCTTAACTTTCAGACTTTTTGTCCTTTTGCTCGGCTCCTAAGGGACGTAGCGTGATATTAAACCGCCTATAACCTTTCTTAGGAATTGAGCTATCAACCGCAAAAAGATTTTTAAGCTATTGTATAGCTTTTATCGCGGGCTTTGAGCGCGGCGACCGAATCAAGAAATTCCGTAACGAAAATAAACCTAACACTCCGCACTCCGACCGGCACAGCGGTGCGGCGTTGAAAGCCGTGCATCGTCTAACGTCGTTTCAGTTCGGCAGACTTCGGCACGGTGTTTGTGTGCGTGCGACTAGACGTATGCGTGTAGACTGTACGAAGTTCGCATAAGTTGCTAAAAAATGCTATGCAATACTTTTACCGCGGCAGTCCCCGAGTTTCTGGAGATTACCCCCTACATACATACAAACAAACAATTTTTACCTCTTTATTTATAGCATTAATATGATAATTAGTAGATTTAAGGCGCTTGCATATTTAATGCAATACTTAGTGTATGTATTATACGTTCTTGTAACGTAACATAATAATTAATGTTCACAAACGAGCAAATTATACCAAGCCAAGACTCCACTGCTCATAAATCTATGTCTGCTCAATAATCTCATTATGTAATTGCATTTACTGGCCATTTAGCATTAGCATTTTTATTAGGAAACGTTCTTTTGCCATTTTAAGTTACGATATTTAGATATTGTTTTCTCTTAACGATGTAGAAAATATTTCCTAACATGACGTTCTTTTGTTTACAGGAAAAGGATCTGCATAATTTACAGCATCTCCTTTATTAGGGTAAGTTAAATAGCAAGTAGGCGCACATCAAGCTACTACAAACTGTCGAATTTCTTTAATAGATTTCCAACTTTATCGCTAAAATATAAGGTTCAAAGTTGATTGGGAAAATTTTACAGTTTCGGGTAGCTTGATGTGCTGGCATCTGTACAAAAGGGACCGTACTCTGTGGCGCAACGTTCGTACTCATTCGGAAAAACGAAGATTGTCGAAGCGCAATTTTTTTTTTGGTTTACCTGTATGGGCACCATTTTATTTATAGGCGTATCCTTTACAGATTGATAACCAAAGCTTTACTTTAGTAAGGTGAAGAAGAGCAGATGTCTCAAAATCAACGAGCCGGACTTTGAGACATATTTTCCTCTTCATCTAAGATACGACGGGGCCTTAGAAGGTGCAGAGGAGTATTGGAAAAGATTTTTTTTTTTAATTCTTGAACTTTGATGAGGTCTGACAGGAGGTGGGGGTCGAAGTTTGTAAGGGACCTGCCGCAAGCAATAGCTAGGTCACATTTTATTTTTAAATACTTTACATACATACGTAGCATTTTGCTCCAAACATAAAAATAAGATTTATTCCAGTCTGAGCCCTGATTCACAACCAAACGACAGGCTATCGTATCGAAAACGTGACATTTCGATAACCTGATTTGACTTGCCCTCAACAGTAAATAGCTGTTGGAAGAATAGCGGGCGTCTATGTGATTTAAACTGACAAAATTTTCGGGTTTTGGATCTGTGAACAGCGTTTAGAAGACTCCTACGATAACAATGATTAATGTTCGATACGATACGGAATCGTATCGAGTTTTTGTGAATAGCTATGCTGATCCCCTGAACCCCCTGAACCCCCTTCCACCCCCCCATGCTCGATCCCTTGCTAGTTCGTCTTCTGTTTTAAACTTCATCTTATCCACATTATCTATAGTAATTACATTTACTAACAACCTACTTAGTATGCCATGCACGATGCCATGCGTAAGGAAAACATACTCGTAGCAACCTCAACATGCCGAAGAAATTTACCGAGGCGAGAGATTCCCATTTCCTTCTTTTAGCGTCCTTGTCTCCTAACTGACAATGAGAGTAGGGTCAAGAAACGTGCTGTCTTTACCGCACCGTTGAAGCACTTAAAATATTCTAAGTAGATGACGTGGCGTAAAAAAGGGAACGAGTGAGGGTGCATCACGTTTTGCTTCCGGCGCGGTAATGTTATCTATACAGTATTGTGACTCGGCCCTGTTCTAGAAATAATTGCCTACAGCCGCGCGGTACATGCGATAGGGGGACTTACGAACTGAATTTCGACAAACTCTAATATGACAAGATTTTATTTCGACACTATGGAACTCCGACATGTCTTCATTTCGACAATACCGCCTACAGTATTGACACTATGGGAACTTATTGTATGTGTTCAGTAAAATAACAATTTACAAATGAGGGAAAATGGTTTATTATGAACCACTATAATTTAATACAATCGTCATAACACATGCGTCATGTTCGTGAACGGGCGCCGTCAGTAGACTTGGCATCTCTTTGCTGCCATGGCTTATTTTATTCTAATTTAATATTTGAATTGTTGTTTTTTCTCATCTTTTCATTATGGACGCTTTTAACGTTCTGCATCGTTCTCACATGTATAATTTTGATCACGAATGATGTAACCAAGACTTTGTAACCATATTATTTTGATTTAAAAAAGGTGTCCATGGAGTTTCTTGCCCGTTCTTCTCCATAGGTACCTACGCTTTGGAATGGGCAACTAGCTTCATCTTTCTGACTGACCAACCCCTTGACAATTCAAAAGTGCCTGTAATTGGTTTAATTGAAATAAATGCTTTGAGTTTGAGTTTGAAATCTTCCAGGCAGGCAGGTTTTAGGCACCGATATACGCTTTCGTAGTCGAAAGTTTTCTTATTTTCGAGTCCATGGTATATAAATGTATTAATGTTAAATGTGTTGGGCTTAGTAGGAAGCCACGCGAATCGCAACAGTGGTGTTGTTCTAGGTTTTAAGGCTGGCCGCATACGTCCGGCTTCCTGATTCGGTTTCCGGATCAGGAATTCAAATTCGGAGTCCCCGAATGCACGCATTTCATACAAAATCTTCTCTTTAGCGCACACGTTCTTATATTTTCCGTTCGGAAACCCTGACGGAAAGTATAAGAACGTGTGCGCTAAGGAGAAGATTTTGTATGAAATGCGTGCATTCAGGGTCTCTGAATCTGAATTCCGAATTAGAACACCGGACGTATGCGGCCAGCCACTAGGCAGGACACTAGGCACTTTAACATATCGGCCAGGAGCACCGTCGCACTTGGTACCGATTTGTTCTAGTCAATGAGAGGCTTGTGGCTAAGAAATAACAGCCGCACGGGTCGATCGATCAGGTTAAGCTACGCTTGCCGCGGTTGGTCCATGGATGGGTGACCATCTTTACATACCAAGACCCCTCCGTGACTCGGAAAGCACGTTAAGCTGTTGGTCCCGGCTGTCATTCGTGTATCTTTGACAGTCGTTACGGGTCATCAGAAGCCCGAAAGTCTGACAACCAGCCTTACCAAAGGGTATCGTATTACCCAGTAAGTGGGTTGTGGAGGTTAGATAGGTAGTCGCTCCATTTAAAATACTGGTAGGTATTCAGCTGCATCCGTTTAGACTGGAAGCCGACCCTAACATAGTTGGGAAAAGGCTAAGCAGATGATGATGATAATGTGTTCTAGCCGATAGTATAACATGGCTTAACAAATCTAATTATTCATACCAATTTGCTTTCCTTACATTTTAACAGCTTCATGATAAGCGCAGTAATGGCTTCTAACAAAGCAAGGAAACGTTTAATATTTCACAGAAGACAGTGGTTACTTATTTAGTTCACGTTCTGTTTCTCAATAACTCGGAATGGTTCCGTTTTGCTATAAATATCCGTTTACTCACAACAATTTATCACACGATAAATCTTTCATGAAAGTCCTATCATTGTATTTGGCAACTTCTATCGCCATCTGGTTAACGCTGTAACTTATATAATAATCAACGGGCATTTACGAAAGCGGACTCTTTATTTTATTGCTACCGAAATTTCCATGTTTTTTCTAGTGTAACATTTCGAATGTGAGCTCTATTTGAAGGAAGACAAAGTTTGAATTTACTTAAATGTAACGGTATGGGACTGGACAGTCGTAATGTTTGGCCAATTTGTCTTATTTTTGGCTAACTTTCTACATGTGTTTAAAGTGGTAGAATACTATTAGAATAATCTTTTATTTTACTGGAACAACTTGGATATTTTGCTTAGCTAGCTTAGTGATTGTTTATTTCACGCAAATAAAAGTTCAAATGACTTCAAGAGAACATGGGATCATCATCGTCATCATTCTAATCATGTAATGAATTGGGAGAAGGAGCTGAAATCCGACATACAGGTTTTTACCTAGTTTGGGTTTCAGAGGCTTCATATGTATTATAACACTATTTTATTTCAATCAATCAATCAACTCAGCCTATCGCAGTCCACTGCTGGACATAGGCCTCTCCCAGACTGCGCCACAGCACCCTGTCCTCCGCCTTCCGCATCCAGTCGACCCCAGCCACCTTCTTTAGGTCGTCCGTCCATCTAGCGGGGGGGCGTCCTACACTGCGCTTGCCGGTACGCGGTCTCCACTCCAGGACTCGCCTGCTCCACCGGCCATCAGTCCTTCGACAGACATAGCCAGCCCACTGCCACTTCAGTTTGCTTACTCTGCAAGCTATGTCGGTAACTCCGGTTCTTTTCCGGATAATTTCATTCCTGATTTTATCCTTCAAAGAGACTCCGAGCATAGCTCGCTCCATAGCGCGCTGAGCGACCTTGAATTTGTGGACCAGCCCGACCGTCAGTGTCCACGTTTCAGCACCGTATGTCATGACGGGCAGGACTTAACTACGGACGGACTATTTTATTTCAATAAAGATTTATTATTATTATTCTTCTGCCCTTAACCAAATTTATTTGCAGTCGTCGCAACATGTATTTTTTCTTCCATACTTCTCTATTAGTCGTCATCTCGGTAGTCACCCCCTTTCTATCCATATCATCATTCACACAGTCCATTTATCGTTTCTTTGGTCTTCCCCTACTCTTATAGCCATCGACATCCATACTCAAAACATTTTCCTAATTTCTCAGTTACCAGTGCCACTTTCAAACTTCCTCTTATATACCATTTCTTATTCTATCCATCATCGGATTTAAAGAGATAGGTTGAAACATAAAGCGAAATAATTACAGTTGCATTGTAGTTCCTAGCCTAGCAACATAAAACATATACTAATAATATTACAACTACCATATATAAACTATTAAAGAGCAAGTAACTGACATGATCAAATCAGCAAGTAATGTAGTAATAAAAACAAATTATAAAACCGTGGATATTAATACAGACTCTTATGTACCATTGTTTATTCTATCCATCATTGGATTTAAAGAGATAGGTTGAAACATAAAGTGAAATATATACAGTTTCACTGTAGTTCTTAACCTAGCAACATAAAACATATACTAATAATATAACAACCACCATAACATAAAAACTCTGGTACAGACGAAGGTCGAAATAATATCCTCTTAATTTAAACACAGAACCACTAGAAAAACAAACGTTCGTCCGACTTCCTCGAATCTGCCACTAATCCAAACATAACGTCAAAATTACTGGGTTTACATTTCAATATCCAATAACTGTGCTGAAAATATATCCGCGTAGTTGCAGTAACGATATAAACTGTTAATTTTCTATAGAAATTCAGCCAATTAGAAACCAGATGTCCTTCCTCCATAACAGGATAGTATAAATCTTGAGGAATTTATATAAACTCTAATTTCGATATCAATCTAATTAGTAAGCGGTCCTAACCGATCTATATAATGGAGTCTTTGACCCAAATCTCCAAGCATCGGAAGATATTTGCATGTTGTGATCAATCGTACAAATTGGTTTAGTAATTGGAACGTTCAATTCATCCGTAAATCTTTAATATCTTTTATCAATATCAGCTGACTTTGAAGTCATTAGCATAGAGAGATCCAGGGGATGAAAATATTCATGAATGTGGAACGAACTGGGTAACACCGAAATAAAAAACTGTCATACATTTCGTTTGGGTTCACCCTTTAGCAAGGGTACATCATGAATACAAACCAGTTTTGCGGTAGGAATTGGAATCAAATCAAAAATATTATCAAACATTGCAAAAATGACCTAATAACTACTATGTTTAGGTATATTTTTGCAATCTTTTGATAATCCGGTTTGATTTCAACTGTAGTTAAATGATGCCAATGATATCAAAACCGTCAGCTATTAAGTCACTCGCGTATTCAATTTTATCTACCTCTGCAACAATAATTTAATGTGTTGGTTCTGCCACCAATATATTAAGCACAGCGATTTTAGCATTGACGGCGCCGACCACTACCTTCCGTTCCAACAGTTTACGGAGAACACTGATATCCTCTAGTGGACATTTACTGCTTTCCAACAATGATTAATAGTCGCACGCGCAATATTTTGGGCAGAAATGATATGTTTACGGGTCTTACCTCATCCTACATGTTTTCAGTTTCTTGTCCATTACAGCGGAAGTAAATCATCTGCCCAAAACAATACAAAAAACATTCTAAAACTGTGCTTTGTAATTTTAACATCACTATTTACGTTAACGCGGAACGATGTTTATTTCAACACTAGGAAAGTTTTAAAAACAACACAATAATGTATGAAAAGTAGACTAACTTGACTGTTTTTTTTATAAATATCTTATAAGAAATGAAATAAACGTTTTTCTTTTTTATGAACCATGGCACACCCATTTTTTTTTTAATTTTCGCCAGCCTGTGTTATCCGGGATAACGCAACGCTTCTAACAATACCACATACATTCATATCGGTTAAGCCATTTAGAAGCTATGGTGGAATAAAGAAACTCACAAACATACATGAATCTTGAAACACTCCTTTTTTTTGGGCAATCGTGTAAAAACTTAACACTCCTTTTTGTGGGCAGTCGTGTAAAAAATAGAGAAGTACGGAAGAAAAATAAATGTTGCGTCGAGCTCAAAAAATTGGGCTACTGGCAAGAGAATAATAAGGATAACTTATAAGAAATGCTTTGGATTTCAATCAAGGTGCAAAACGAAGATTTAGCAAGAGACTTATACAATATGACCAATTCAAACTCAAACTCAAAGCATTTATTTCAATTAAACCAATTTTACAGGCACTTTTGAATTGTCAAGAAGTCATTCAGTCAGCAAATATGAAGCTAGAAATCCATACTAATATTATAAATTCAAAAGTAACTCTGTCTGTATGTTACCTTTTCACACCTAAACCACTGAACCGATTTAGATGAAATTAATTTGGTATAGATATAGTTTGAGTCCCGGGAAAAGACATAGGATAGTTTTTATCCCGATATTCTCACGGGATCGAAACTTATGCGGGTGAAACCGCGGGGCGCAGCTAGTATGGTATAAAAGGCTGATAGATAAAGAACTAAATACAGAACCAATATTGTTGATTATTCTTGACTTAGCGTTGGAAGGCCTTCCACAAGGCGGGATGATGACCTTGTGAAGGCCGCAGGAATCCGCTGGATGCAGGAAGCACAGAACCAGTCGGTGTGGCGGTGCTCGGGGGAGGCCTTTGTCCAGCAGTGGACGTTTTTTGGCGTAGTTCGTTGCCTACGGATGCGAATTCTAATTTCTTTTTTTACTCCCGTATCAATAAACATTGCCAGATTCCACAATATTACCCAACTAACAAAATACTCCTACCGGTCAAAATAACACGGAATCCAAACGATCTGATATAAATAGTTTTGTTTGTACAGACTTACTCCATTGTTTTTCTTTGCCCTATTGGTTGAATCGAGGAAATAACATCAAACAAGGTACTTTGTAAACTTCTCCGTACAATCAATCTTGTTCATTTCCATTACAGATGGTGGTATCTTCTGGTAGCTTTTAGGAATATTTTGTTTTCAGAAACATTTTTATTATCTGTATAATAAATACAAAATGGTTGCTATACAGTCATAACTGCATATGTATATGCGTATACAGGAGTAACTAAAGATTTACGATTGGTGGACACCAATCATAATTATCTTTGGGTATAAGATGATTGGATAATCATCTGTTGAAATTTATAAAAGAGCTGACATAAATACTTCATTAACGTCTTTTAGATATCCCCATTACTTATAAACATTGCTTGAAGTTAAAATAATGAGGGAGGAAATAACGTCATTGTAACCATAAATATAATATTTATGTTTTTGAGCTTGTCTTAACTAAGCCACATTTTAGGTAATACGGTAGGTAATACGGGCTGGTGTCCGCAACTCCACGTCAATGCGCGTATTTTGCGTACGGCAAGCAACATTTTTACCAGTAATGCCCGGGGCCACACCAACGGGAAACGCCGATAATTATCGCGATAAGTTGTGGCTGCACCTACGATTAACGCCCGTCATCGCGATAATTATCGGCGTTTCCCGTTGGTGTGACCCGGGCATAAGGGCGAAATTTTCATACTCTAATAACTCGTAAGATCTTCTAAGATTGTTATTACTTTCATTTTTACCTGACTACGGCGAAGCAAAAAGGAGGGTTATGATTTTGACCGGTATGTACATATGTATGTATGTTCATCTGTTCCCTCATAACTTCTAAACTGCTTGTCATAATTAGACAAATGATGTATCGTTGGAAGCGTCTTAATCGTCCGCTGGTTATAGGCAATGTGACGTCACATTAAAATGAATATGGCGCCCTCTAGCGGACGTAAAGTCATGATCTAATAAAAAAAAAAAATTAATCATACCTTTTTGGGTATCAAATGAAAGGGCTTTATTAGCACATTTCAAAAATATAAATATTACTGAGATAAGCCCCAAAGTAATTAAATAAAAAATAAGTTTGAAAACTAAAACTCGACTACTGAAAAGGATGAAACAAGAAAGTACCTTCCCGTGGTCGCATGCTACCATAGCTTATAATACACAGCGGCATGCGACCACGGGAAGGTACTTTCTTGTTTCATCCTTTTCAGCAGTCTGGTTTTTTCTATATTGATCTGATGAATACGCTCACAAAATCCACAAAAAAAGACATATTTAGTTAGGAGTACGGCCTCTTGTTCTATTAGTAAGACACCTCAATCACACGTCCATGCCTATCTGTCAAGATATCAATCGTCTACTACTCCATTCGTTGTGTTTATCCATGACCGAATTTTTCCATTATTTTGCCAATGTCGAAACTATCTGGGAGCATTCTTTCACACCCGGATTGGCCTTCACATCAAACGTGTACATCCCACTTTATTTCGATGTATCTTTATGTGTAGGATACGTGTACACCCACAGACGTTTAGAGTGCTCGACACGTGC
Organism: Amphipoea lucens; assembly: GCA_947508005.1. NCBI lineage: Eukaryota > Metazoa > Arthropoda > Insecta > Lepidoptera > Noctuidae > Amphipoea > Amphipoea lucens. Next base: position 1,764,573 of record OX382374.1, on the reverse strand, counting down.
CTACTTCGTAAATCATCATAAATAAAGATCCGTCATAACATTAGGTCGTAAACGCCTACTAGTAAATGGCCATTCTTAAACATGGGTTGGGCAATGATTGTAGCAACGAAGGTCATGAAGGAAATTACCCTGACTACACTTGGCATAGATTTTACGAAAGCAGCCGGTAAACTTGAATTTATTCCTATTAGTATCCCGAGGGGCTTGTAGCTAAGTTATAACAGCTGCACGGGTCGATCGATCAGGTTAAGCTACGCTTGCCGCGGTTGGTCCGTGGATGGGTGACCATTTTTATATACCAAGACCCTTCCGTGTCTTGGAAAACACGTTAAACCGTCACTCGTAGATATTTGACAGTCGTTACGGATCGTCAGAAGCCCGAAAGTCTGACGACCAGTCTTACCAAGGGGTTTCGTATTACCCAGTAACTGGGTTGTGGAGGTCAGATAGGCAATCGCTCCATGTAAAATACTGGTACTCAGCTGCATCCGGTTAGACTGGAAGCCGACCCTAACATAGTTGGGAAAAGGCTAAGCAGATGATGATTCCTATTAGTATCTCAAAGGCTTTCTATGAGTATCATGCTCCTTGCACCTTGGTTATTATGGTTTTAATGATCATGTGTTAATACTATTGCCGTCTGTACATTACCATTTTTACCTAAAGTTATTGGTTCGAATATGTCCACCTGTCAAAATCGATGTAAATCGAAACCTGTTTTAAGGTGCTTACAGGACCTAAACGCAAGTTTTAGAAACAATAAAAGTATATGATCGACTACAGTAAACAAAAAAAAAAAAAAATATATGATATTCTTCAGGATATATGCTAGGTAGATAGTGTGTTGAAAACATAATACAACTTATTTGGTACGATAGAAAATAATCATGAAGATACCTCTAAAAACTTTCTTGTTACAATAAAAACCATACTAATATACATACAATCATTATGATTTTCTGCCAGATTATTCTACAAGCAACATACTAAAACTCTAGCTTTTTTTTAATTTTTTAGTCCAGACTTTTCGTAAATAGATAATTGCTTCATATTTTGCAATAAATTACCAGTGTTGTGTCATCGCGCTTCTCTTTCTTTTCTATGCAGTCCGACAGTGACCGCGCTTTAGGTCATGTAGTCCTCTTAATCAATCTACTTTTAAACATAAATCGGAGTTGCCATAGAAGTATTTTGTAATCTTTCAACTTTCTATTTTTAGTTGCCCTCCCGTTTTATACTATTTCCTAAACACGTAAATCTCTACCATAAAGTGTAATGTTCGTACTATCTTTTATATCGTTTATACCGAGATCGAGGAGTCCTACGCAATTTTATGGGTGATTCACATTACTACGAAGGACCGGTTTCTGAGTATCCGTATGTTTTACGTACTGTGAAGTTTCACAATCATGATTATAGTGAGATTGCATTCTTGTGAATTTCAGCCTGTAAGCTGAGTGGCTGAATTTTGTTTCTTATAAAATGTGCTTACTACCAAGTGATGCAAGCGGATTACACCTTGAAATTGTTAGCTGCATTTCAAATTGACATCATAAAGAAGATTGTTAGGGACTTCGCACACTAGGCGGCCACGACCACGACCAGTGGCCGCAACGACCAGGTTAACTAAATAAATCATGTTGCGGCCAAGTGCGCGACGTTCATACTTCTTTAGTTAATCTGGTCGTTGCAGCCACTGGTCGTGGTCGTAGCCGCCTAGTCCGCGAGGTGCCTTATAGTTGCATTGCGACAGTGGTGTCGCATTTTCTATTATCGGAAAGAGAGAGAGAGAGAAAGATCTCTCTCTCTTTCTCTCTCTTTACACGTCATCATCATCGACAGCCTTGTTCCACCCACTGCTGAGTATAGGGCTCCTCCCTTTTGTGCCAAACGTTTCACCTATGTACAGACGCTAGCACATCAAGCTACTACAACCTGTCAAATTTCTTTAATAGATTTTCAACTTTATCACGGAAGCATAAGGTTCAAAGTTGATTGGGAAAATTTGACAGTTTCGGGTAGCTTGATGTGCTGGCATCTGTACCATAAAATATCACATCAGACATAAAACTACGCACAGGATTAACAATAGCATCGTCATCTACTTCTGAACGTTTATTCAAGTCTTCAATTTCATCAATCTCATTTATACCCATACCTTCATGGTATACCATAACATCTAATGCGGTTATATTATCGTATTCAATTCAAGCCACAAGTGGAGTGTACTCGACCCCATCGTTCTTACACGACTGAGCATTCTTACACCACATAAATCCCAGGGAAATGTTAATGATGTACTTTATAAACACGTTTGATAAGCTTTGAAATCCGGACATTTATTTGCCTGTCTATTTACTTAAGTCCTTCTTCTGTATGTAAGGGATTTCTTGGCTCGTTGCCAGGATACGTTTTGCTAAAGGGGCCGGTGAGTAGGACCATTAACTTCATTAGTAACATTGTTTGGTTCGACGAAACTACAGATCACCTCATAAGTTCTGTAGAATTAGGTGATGCGTAAGACCAATTATTACGCGTTACTCAGTTGCGAATTCAGTGACAAGATATCACGGCTTCTATAGAATGAAACTATTTACTAAATTAAGCTAAGAGTATATATGTTTTGATACTGGGGAAGAATTAAGATTGTTATTTTAACACTCTCCCTGCCGACAATATATTTAAAAACTTTTAAAGTTCAAAGTTTCTACTTGTGAACGCCGTGAGTCAAAAGTCAAAGTTATTACAAGAGGCCGTGGGATATGCCGGCGGGTCCAAAAAAATTCGTTCAGGACGCCGTGGGATCCGCCCTGACCTCCCGAATTCAATTAGATTTTACAACTACTGGCGTGCTGTTATGGAAAATGTGATTAAAGTATTAAAAAAAAATGTGCTTTGGCCTGCTGCACAAAATTTTTTGGAAGTCGCCGGCGGCGGTTCCCATGGCAGAGAGAGTATTAAGCCAGTAGCAATCGGTAAGATACAAAAATTTGATACGTTGCATAAAACTATGGCACATCCAAGAAGAGTTATGATGACAATGCCAGCAAACAGCAAGGCAAACAATGTTATGGTTGCCTGTTCGAAACTATGAAAAGAAATTAATATTAATGGGGAGCCATTAATATTATTTTCTTTTCATAATTCTTTTCTACAAGCACCAACAGGATGCTACTCATTAATTCAATTAATCTTTCACTATTACCTACAGTTTTGAAAAACTGGAAAAATATGTGATATTTTTCTCTTTCAAAAACTATATTTTTCTTTTTAAAATGCGGAAATCATATCGGAGCGAAAATATAAACAAAAGAATGATGAATATTGTATGTGTTCTTCGATCGGGCTTTCAACATTATTTTTATCGTAAACATAAACAGCGGAAGATTACGCAAGGAATCCGGGTGTTTTTGTTTGATTCAGTTTTGTAATTCAAGCAAAGACTATTAGAAAAGTAGGAACTATTTAACAAAAAAGTTTGCGTGTTCTTTTTAAAAATGTATTTTGGGTGCTGTTTACAGATATAACATGGGACCAGGAAGCTTACATACATACATAATCAGCCTACAACGTTCCCACTGCTGAGACACAGGCCTCCTCTCGGTTAGAGGGAGTGGGCCGTAATCCACCACGCGGGCCCAGTGCGGGTTGGCAGATGTCACATGTCTTCGAATTTTTGGTTCTAGGACATGCCGGTTTCCTCGCGATGTTTTCCTTCACCGTTTTGAGAGCAGTGGTGATGAAATTTTACACAAAGTAAAGCGCCTGTCTGGGTTCGAACCTACGACCTACACCTCGCAAGTCGCGGCCGATACCACTTGGCCACCACTGCTCTCTGGCCACCACTGCTCTCAGAAAGCTTAGCCAAGTGGCAATTGGTTTCAAACCGTTTCGTCACGTTGCATTGTAAAACTGATTTATATCCGTCACCTCACACTTCAGGCCCAGTTGTAAACCAGGGTCAGGCACTAGTTGTCTGGCACTTTTTGCTGAACTGGGCCTTTTTGACGCAACAGTGAGGCCCACTTTTCTGCTAATTTCTTACATCACACTTTATTTGTTTTTTTTTATGTGATGTATACCTGTTATATTTTGTGCTTTTTAGTCTTTACTAAATAAATGTATTTTCTTCTTCTCTTCTTCTATTTCTACAGCATTTTTCATCGAGATTTATGATCGAAGAATCGAAGACATGTGACATCCACCAACCCGCACTGGACCCGCGTGGTAGATTACGGCCCACTCCCTCTCATAGAGAGGAACCGTGTCCCAGCATTGGGATCATTATAGACTGATTATGTATGTACGTATAAAAACACCCGCTACTACCTTGCTGACGAAGTAATATTTAATACAATTTGATATTTTGACAAAACTAGAAAAAAAAAATCCTAACCTATTCTTTGATAAAATATTTCACGCCCACTTTCTATTTTTTGTCTATACAATTCTTAAACGTAAAAAATCAATAAAAAAATATGAACATCCGAATTGCGAACCTCCTCCTTTTTTGAAGTCGGTTAAAAAGGGTAATTTCCGTGAAATTATGTTAATGAACTCTGGGCAGCGAACCGAGGACTGATTGAACTAAACCATCAAAGGTTTAACATTAATTAAATTTCGCAAGAACGCAATCAAACCGCCTCTAGCGGTCATTGGTGGTCGTGTAAATTATATTTTGTACTAGCTGTGCCCGCGACTTCGTTCGCGTGGATGTCGGTACTTAACAATATCCTGCGAGGATACCGATTCAAATCTTTATTTTTTATTTAAGCTAGTGCTTCTCTATTAATAACATTAGTTGTGGAACCATCTGAAGCGTACACAAAAAGGTTATTGGGGTTGTTTACGCGTGAAAGAGCTACGTATAGTTGACCATGGGAAAAGCATCCAATACTTAGGTCCACCCCCGCAACGGATAATGTCTGGCCCTGAGCTTTATTAATCGTCATGGCATAACAAAGACTGACTGGGAATTGCACTCGTTTGAAAGAGAAAGGAAAGTTGTTAGGAATAATAGGTATTCTTGGAATAAAAACAATATCACCGGCTCCGCAACCGGTTAATATTTCAGCTTCGATAATGTTTTGCTGCAGATTTGTGACTTTGAGCTGAGTGCCGTTACAAAGTTTGGGAGGACATCAATTTCTGAGGAGAATTATTGGAACACCGATTTTTAAAACTATTTTGTTGGCGGGAAGTCCGGGTGTGTTGAGGGAATCCAAAAATTCTACCGGGTAGTGCGTGGCGTCATCTTCTTCCATAACTGTATTTATAGAGGTGTATTCTCTACTATTCCCGGACACATGCATCAATATTTTTAAATTAACTGCCGCAGCTTGGTCATTGCGGGGAGTCAAAATAGCTCGCTGACATAGCCAAGAACCGGCTTGATTTCCCATATTTGTGGAATCTCCGTACACAGAAGAAATTAGCTCTTGTGGTGATGTAACGCAAGAACAGAGATTAGCGACCAAATTAATTTTTCCATTTTCTTGTACGGGGTATGTGCCATCGCCTATTTGTAACAATAAATTGGAAAACTCCTGTGCATTTTCGCAGCCTCCTAACTGTGCACGCATATTTACGCTCAGGTGTGTAGATGATATATTGCGCCATAAAACAGAACTCTTCAGACATGCAGCAATTTCATCGGCTCTCGTTCCTCGGGGTACTATCGGGAGTGTCTGCCGAAAATCACCGCAGAAAAGTACCGTAATGCCTCCCATCGGCCGGTCATTTTGCCTTATGTCCTGCAAAGTTCTATTCACTGCTTCTACAGCTTTGCGGTTTGCCATTGCGCACTCATCCCTAATAATTAAAACACAATCGCGTAAAACCTTTGCTTTATCGCTATTTCGTGATATGTTGCAAACCGGGCTTTCCGTACGGTCCAAGTCAATAGGAATTTTAAATGTTGTGTGTGCCGTTTTTCCTCCAGGCAATAATGTGGCTGCTATCCCTGAAGAGGCGACAGCAAGGGCAATTTACTTTGGTTCCTTATTCGAGCCAAAATAACATTGGTTAGGAAAGTTTTCCCTGTGCCACCCGGTGCGTCTAAAAACAGGATTTCACCCGAGGCGTTATCTACACTGCAGCATTTCCTATCAAACGTCTGGCGCTGTTCCTCTGTCAAATTTGCGCAGTCATTTTGTAAAATTTCTTCGAGTTCCACGGGATTGTAACTAATTTCTGATACGTACTCTCTGTCCATCGACTACCGGTGTGGGCAAACCATAACAACGCCATCTATCGAAGTGCTATTAATATTCAATACTGCACGTAGTTGATCTCCAGATGTAGTCCATATTATAATTTTCAAATTTACATTTTTAAAGTGAAAACTTCTTTAGCGGCGTTGCACACTTTTTGTAATGGGTAAAAAATGTTAAACTCGCGTCAGGACATCGCGTCAGGACACGTGACCGTCAGGAGAGATTTCCCCCCCCCCCCTCTCTTTCTACGGCGGCGCCAACCGAAGTGAACCAAGTGACACACGACAATGGATGGATGGATGGATGGATGGATGGACGTGGACGTGGACGTGGACGTAAAATGAAAAAAGTGACGCAGAAGTAGTGAAAAAAAATTAGTTATATTAATTAAATTAATAATTGATTAATTTCAACGTTAATATTCAAGTTTTCTCTTCTGCCGGCACTCCCGGAGTGCAACCCGTCTTTTTTTTAGGTGTGAACTGATTACGATGAAACAAAAAACTCAATGTTACTTCAATTTATAATTTTTAACGCAAATATTGTTGCGTATAAACGTGAAGTTGTGAGACCAAGTGCATATTAACACACATTAACTAATTTTGTCCAGAGATGGCGCTGTTTTAATATTTATTTCTGAAACACTTAGAATTTTCTAATTTACAATTTTTAGGTGTGTGTGAACTGATTACGATGAAACAAAAAACTCAGTGTTACTTCAATTTATATAATTATTAACGCAAATATATATAAACATAAAGTTGTGAGACCAAGTGCATATTAACACACGTTAACTAATTTTACTTCTGGTAGGTACACTTTAAATTCAAAAATCTTTTGATAGACTGAACCGATTGCAATGAAACAAAAACTAAATGTTACTTCAAGTTACGCTAAATCGTTGTGTATAAAAGTTATCTACATTTATTTCGTACATTTTACGTGATGCTCGGATAACTAAACATACAAACAGACAAACAGACAAAAATTCTAAAAATGCTGGAATTGGGTTCTATTGGTTGTCCTTTAACACCCTGGCTATATTTTTTTATTTTTTTTTTAATGTACAAAAACTTCTTTTCTACAGTTTTATTATATGTATAGATTAGTTAATCATGGATGCGCACCACAACGTTAATTAATTTTGCCTCTAAAAGGAGAAGTTTGATTACAAGTATTGGACGAATGTAATTAATTTTAATGTTGAACTAAAGTTTGTTAATTGTTTGATAATGGACATTTTGAGGCTGTGTGGAAAGTGTTTTAGTTTGACAAAATGCTCGCTCTTTTCGCAATTTCATTGACCTCTAAAATGGCCGTCACTTATTGTTAACCATTTAGTGATCTAGTGTCTTAAAGCATAAAAAAGAAAGAAAAATAGGTTTATTTGTCACAAGAACGTGCATCCAAATAAGATAAGGTAAACTCAAATTAAAATAAAAACGGACCAAGTCTATGTCAGACCACGCACAATGAAGGGTTCCGTAGTTGGGATGAATTTATCCCAAGAATAAACATAACATTAACACAAACATACACACACACATGACATGGCATGGGGAACATGGGGTATTTGGGTAAAACCTCGCAAATGACCCTCCCAACCCCCCCAAAAAATTGTGTCGGTCCATGCCCCAAAGCAATAAAGCAATAAAGAAGAGTTGATCTAAACCAACCATAAAAGGATCATGCTCCTGACATAATCCGTTCGTCATTTTTTTTTGTCCTCAGCAATGGATAGAGCAATGTATATTCCTTTCACCAAACCACACTCACCTGCATAAGTACCTATCCTCGATGTTAAAAGCGGAACAGTGATAAAAGTACACAAGATTGAGCGAAAAAGGCGGATCTTGGCAACCCGCCAGGTGGGAAAGAAACGGTTGGTATATCTTTACTAGGCTGATGCGAAGTCATTTGGAAAGTTTATGGTGTTCACATATATTGTCAAAACTCCTGTGCCTTTATCACATCACACTATCACACTAATATTATAAAGGCGAAAGTTTGTGAGTGTGTGTGTTTATAATATATGTTTGTTACTTCTTCACGCTTAAACGGCTGCACCAATTTTGATAAAATGTTGTATGGATTTTGACCCTGGATTAACATATAGGCTACTTTTTATCCCGATATTCCCACGGGATAGATATTTACGTGGGTGAAACCGCGGGGCGCAGCTAGTTGTCAATAAGGCTAATTTTATTATGGTGTGTATACTTAACTATGAAAAAAGTTATCATTATGAATTAATAGTAGAGCTCCTCGTAAAAGAGTTCGCCGGTAAATTTTTGACTTTTGCGTTATTTTGGCCTACATTTTATATTACAGTCCGATTCAAAGTTTATGGCTGCGCAGTACCTCACCCATTACCTCCGTTGACACGTGACTTTGTTACTGCGCAGCAACTCGACTTATGTTCCAACCTGCCATAAAGTTTGAATCGGGCTGTACCTACTTTTGAGTTGAATAAATGAATTGCACCGATCCCAGCATGGTTAAACCAGACTCGATTAATCGAATGAATCCCAAGATTCGCACTAGCTCCTGTAGCCTCATGCTCATGGTGCTACAGCGACCATTGCGTATCAAGGAATAGACCGGGGGCGCGGTAATGGTAGGCAACACGTGCCCGAAGGATAGGTAAGGATTTAAGGGCCTACCGGATATGCATCCAAGAGTAAGCATTGGACTAGTGGAGAGATGGGTAATTATAACTATGGATGGGAATCTTTGAACGATCTTGCCGCCAGGTGGGCTGTACCTACTTTTGAGTTACACCTTTCTGTTAACCCATTTAAATAGAAAGTATTTTAATTTAAGTCTTTTAACTTAATTTATTTACTGTAAAGTGTTGGAAGTCAATTCCTAGGCTACTACAAGGTTGTGTCTATGTAAGCCCTGCATCTTAAGAACCACTAACTCCCAAAATACAAGCTTGACTTAGTTTGGGCGTTGGTAGATCATCAATTACATGCTGCTGTACATAAAACCATCAAATACAAGCTACTACAAGCTACTACAATCTGTCAAATTTTTTGTAATAGATTTTCAACTTTATCGCTAAAGTATAAGGCTCAAAGTTGATTGTGAAAATTTGACAGTTTCGGGTAGCTTGATGTGCTGGCGTCTGTACTTTGAGAGCGAAATAAATTTATTTATTATTATGTTAAATGACAAATGGATAACTTCGTCTGCCTTTCTGATTTACAACTTCTTTTAAAAACCATCATCGCTTCTCAATTACGCAAATATAAACCCAGCTTCATGTGATATTTCAACAATATTTATTACTACAGTAACAGTTACCTATCGTAAAAACTTGACAAGTTGAAATGGCGGAACGTTGAAAGAGTTGGCACATTCATTTGTATTTAAATTGACGACACAGTTTACACAGCATTTGTGTTAAAAATAATAAATTAATATAGCATTTATGTATTGTATGTAACAAATATTAAACAGCTTTATGTGGTAGTTTAAGGACTGACTTCTACATCAGGTTTAAGATGTGGTAAGTGGCAATGTGAGTGGGCTCGTGGCTAACTACTGAAATGTCCGGTCCCGGCTGTCATTCGTAGAGCTTTGATAGTCGTTATGGGTAGTCAGAAGCCCAAAAGACAAACAACCAGTCTTACCAAGGGTATAGTGTTATCTAGTAACTGAGTTGTGAAGGTCAGATAGGCAGTCGCTCCATGTAAAACACTGGATCTGCTACATCAGAGCCCTGATTCACAACCATACGACAGGCTATCGTATCGCAAACCTGACATTTGGATAACCTGATTTGACTTCCCCTTAACAGCAAATAGCTGTTGGAAGAATAGCGGGCGTCTATTTTATTTAAACTGACAAAATTTTCGGGTTTTGGTCTTGTGAACAGCATTGAGAAGACTCCTACGATAACAATGATTAATGTTCGATACGATACAGAAGCATATCGAGTGTTTGTGAATAAGGGGGCTGGTTAGACTGGAAGCCGACCCCAACATAGTTGGGAAAAGGCTAGGTAGATTGAAATGTTTAGTATTTTCTTGTTAATTCTTAAGTTTCATTTTGATAAAAAGGTAGGAATCGAATTACGATGACACACAAAAAGCTTTCCAAATGTTTTTTCTAGCTAGATGATCGACGCAACCGATTTATAGAGCACTCACCATGCAATAATAGTTAAACAATACAGCGGCAAGCCAGCCAGCCCCTAATACTAACTTACATACTCAAAATAGAAACTGTGCTTGCAGGATCTAGGATGGCTTCAGCTGATGGGGTTTGTGTCCTCATCACTCACTTTACCTCAGAAAAAGTGTGACTTTTTTGTCAATGAAATTGACAAACGTTAAATTTTGTTTGTTATTCAAAATTGAACTTGATTTAATTAACAGACTTCAAAACAAAAGGAGGTTCTTTATTCAACACCCTTATTTGCAAGTTAGCGATTTTCTCAATAAATAATGAATCAGTTTTTATCATTCTTTCACTAATGTAATCTACATACTTTCAGGAAGGTTTTAATATGCAATATATTAGGTTATTGTTAGTAAAACTTGTTGAATGATATTGTTTTGAATCGAAGAGCATGGGGTGGATCGATTTTATTGCACGCAAGTGTATATAGAAACACCTCTGCCCAACCCTTTGGGGATTACAGGCGTGATGCTATGACGTGAGTTTTGCTGTAGTGGCTGCAGTACTCTTTAGTCGTTTTATATCTACCTATTGCAGTATACGAAAAACATCTGGCCTCAACTTTTTAAGTTTGCCTTGGAAACTTTTGGCCGCAAGTGTAGCATAAAAATTGTTTGAAAATGAGCCAAATATGCTTTTTTGCGGGCAGAGCGCTAGTCTGTATGTAAAATGAAGCAAAAATTGGGTACCTAACGTTATTTCACAAACTGGTCGTTTACGAAATAACTGTTATTACTGATACGTTATTTTTATCTTAGCTTTGCTATCTGATTTTATTTGAAAGCTCATTTTGTTGGTGGAAATTCGTTTTATTTAGTTTTAGCGTAGAGAGAATTTATTTGGTATGGTGATCTGAGGAGATGCAGTAATTTCAGCGTTATGAAACTGAAATGACTGATGATATGATGACTGATATTATAAATGCGAAAGTGTGTCTGTCTGTCTGTATGTTACCTCTTCACGCTTAAACCGCTCAACCAATTTAGATGAAATTTGGTATAGAGTAGTTTGAGTCCCGGGAAAGGACATAGGATACTTTTTATCCCGATATTCCCACGAGATCGAGACTTATGCGGGTGAAACCGCGGGCGCAGCTAGTACATACATAAACTCAAGCCTTCTTCCAATAAGAGAGGCAGAAACAACATACTTCTTTCGCTTCGTTTACGTCCATAGATACCTACATCGCCAATCTGTGTTTTAAAGAAAAATAACTTAGTATGATTTTCGCGTTACTGAAATAAAACAGTTGAAAAGAAAGCCCTAGGTCAGCAATATTGATACGAGCGAAATAATGTAACTAAGGAAATGAGTAAATTCCATACAAATCAACTACAAACACAAAGAAATCCTTGACTTTCGAAGTACCTAGTAAATAATTGTTTGACCTTTATTAGATTTTGGTAATCGCCTTTTACGCTACTTTGGATTTCAATTCGCTTTTATTCGAAATAACGTTAATGTATAAATCGGTACTTCAAACATGCGATACAGCTATTAAAATAAACATTGATTTCGGTAGCCTAAACATATACCATTGGGGCATAATTTTATTACAAGATATACTAAAAATGTCTTGAATTTTAATGTATGTATACATTTTATGGGGATTTTTATCATGGAATTTATTAGAATAGATATTATCATTTATCTTTTGAAGTTTTTCCTCTCGGGGCTATTAATATTTTATTAAACAACATGACCTGTGTACCTTTGTGTAGAAACATGCTTCCTTTAAATGATAAACGGGAACCCGAGTACTTAGTACGTGTAATTTCTTATTTCGTTAAAATTTTTCGACATAAAAAGTTCTATCCGTTTGATTAATTTTATGTTCCATCAAATAATATTATATTATATGTAACTAACTATTTACACTAGATACTAAAATAAATGAATAACTAACTTACTATACAGATAAATAAAAGAAAACAATTGGACACTTAGTAGTTAGTTAAATCTCGTGACAAATAATTTGATAGACTGACCTCGTGGCAGTGATAATGACAACAGAATTAGTGATTAAATAATTGATCAGGCTTTCAGAAGACGACGTCTCATTTCTTACAACATTCAAAAGAGGTCACTAGACTAACTGACTGGGTAGACCACAGTGCATGTAACCTTTATGTAGACTGTAGCCGATCTCTAACTAATATGTACAACTTTAATTTATGTACAGACGCCAGCACATCAAGCTACCCGAAACTGTCAAATTTTCCCAATCAACTTTGAACCTTATGCTTTAGTAATAAAGTTGAAAATCTATTAAAGAAATTTGACAGATTGTAGTAGCTTGGTGTGCTGGTGTCTGTACAACATCTTATACCTGTACCTACATTCATAGCAAATAAAGTTTTGATTCTGATTCTGAGGCGGACATCTCCAAATCGTATCTTTAATTCTAACTGCTAACTCCTACCTCCTCCTTAACACACAACCTTCAAAAAACAACAGAACAATATATAATTACATAATAACATAAGAGAATATTCAACGAGTTGCTAACTTCAAGAGAGTTAATTAGTGTGACGTCAGACGTCACAAAATTCAAGTTAAACGTTGGCTTTATAAAATTAACTTAGTACCTTTGTGTGTAAGGAAATTTGTTTCGATTTATGTGGGTAACATTTAAGTGGTAACGTGGAAAGTTAACCTTATAGGTTGTACTTCTAAATTGGTTCTGTGAATTAAGTTTGTTTTTATTATGAGGGGTGGCAAGAACGTGATTTGTGTCTATCTGCGTTACCACGTTGTTCTTCTAAACTATGCAATGGAGTTTGATTCAGTTTTCACCATCTTTTAGGTAGTTCATTCCGGAAGGTTTATGTGTATCCGCGGCTTCACCCGCGTCAATTTCGATCCCGTGGGAATATTGGGATAAAAAGTACCCTATATGTTAATTCAAGGTGTCCGCTACCTCCATACAAAATTTTATCAAAATTGATCTAGCCGTTTGAGCGTGACTAAGTAACAAACATATAAACACACACACCCTCACACACACACATACTCACAAACTTTCGCCTTTATAATATTAGTGTGATTATTATTTAACTTACATAATAATAAAGTAAGCTTGATGTTTTTTCAAGTAGTATTCTTAACCTAGCAGAGAAAACTAGAGAGAACCAAAAATTCGAAGACATGCGACACCTGACAACCCGCATGGTGGTGGATTACGGCCCACTCCCCTTCACCGAGAGGAGACCTGTGTCCCAGCAGTGGGAACATTATAGGCTGATTATGTAAAAAAAACTAGTATTACCTACCTATGTAAATTAGAAAAGGTCTTGAGTGAGAAATAGGTTGTGTTAATCACACTAATATTATAAAGGCGATAAAATTTTGTATGGAGGTAGGTGACACCCTGGATTAACATCTAGGCTACTTTTGATCCCGATATTCCCACAGGATCGACACTTACGCGGGTGAAACCGCGGGGCGCAGCCAGTATGATATAAAATACAGGAAATTTCATTAAGAGTATGAGTGCTTTTAGGGGCCAAGTCTATAGACTCCTGTTTTTCTGTTAATAAATACAATTTGAAGATAACTTAGGTTAAACTTTGAAAATAATGTTCAATATGGGCTACTACTAGAAATTCCTTAGCAAAATAATTTAGTAAATTAAATTGTTTGGCCATCTTGAGAATTGCCTTTTACTTAGGTACCTACCTACAAAAGTAGGGGCCAAATTGAGACTAAATTCTTGGCACAAACTCAAGTTGTATCATAATAAGTTCAAGTATTGATATCAGAATAACTATTACTGAGAATCTCCGGAAAATTGAAATAAAATCATAGCCAAACGCTCAACTTCATTGTCTGGGTGTGTTCTGTTGCCATGGCAACGCGCTGTAAACAAACCTACTCCGAAGTTACTGAAGGTGAAGGGAATTAGTTCCACTCGATAGAGTGGCGTTGTATCAAACTTCTATAAATGTAATTAATATTACTATACAGGGTGTCCCTGGAAGTAAGGATCAAATCGAATAGGGACGTGGGCAAGGTCATTTTCAAACGTTTTAGCAAAAAAAAAATACTAAAAAATATATAAAAAAAAACTAAAAAAAAGAGAAGAAAGATCGAATTAGTGAAAACTATCAGGGCTATAATTTTTTATTTTTTTTAAGATAGCCCTGATAGTATTTTTTTATGATTAACTTCTTTGAACACTAAGAGAAGTGATTGAAAAATAAATTAAAATCGGTCATAACTTTTAACCGTAAAAAAATTCACTGACATTCTCAGGGTTAAAAAGTTTGGAAATGACCTTGCCCACGCCCCTATTCGATTTGATCCAAGCTTCCAGGGACACCCTGTATAAGAACTATATTCGTTGACGATTTAGAGGGGCTTGTGGCTAAGTAATAACAGCCGCACGGGTCGATCGACCAGGTTAAGCTACGCTTGCCGCGGTTGATCCGTGGATGGGTGACCATCTTTACATACCAAGACCCCTCCGTGCCTCGGAAAGCACGTTAAGCCGTTGGTCCCGCCTGTCATCGGTGGATCTTTGACAGTCGTTACGGGTCGTCAGAAGCCCGAGTCTGACAACCAGTCTTACCAAGGGGTATCTTATTACCCAGTGACTGGGTTGTGGAGGTCAGATAGGCAGTCGCTCTGTGCAAAATACTGGTATTCAGCTGCATCCGGTTAGACTGGAAGCCGACCCCAACATAGTTGGGAAAAGGCTAGGTAAATGATGATTCGTTGACGATTTAGCATATTTAGCTTTATCGTTTTAGCATATGATGTATTGACGAAAGTACCTAGAATTACTAAATAATTTATTTTAACTACAGTAAACATAATGTATTTGAAGTTATTAATAACCGTACGGTAGTCTAGATTTGTGCCCGGACGGAGTCGCGTTACGTCCGCTACGCGTTACGTCCGTTTTTGGTCCTATTGTATTCTTGAAGGTGATTTTTCTCGGATCAGTCGCGTTACAGCCGTTTTACCTAAAAGTACACTCAACGCCAAAAGTGCTTGAGACTAGAAAAAAAATCACATAGATCAATTTAACATTTTGTGAAGCACGGTACAAGGCGTGCAGACTTATCGGGAGATACCTTTTGTCGCCCGCACACACACAAATTTTATAAATCGGATTATGAACAAAACTATTTTGTCTTGGAATCTGTATATTAGTTTTTTTGCCACCGACTTCCGAAATTAAAGTGACTTCATAATGCGCTCGCCTCCTATTACATGCGACTTAAACATAATTGGCGAAATGTGGCTTTACTATAGTTCGCGTGGAACTAGTTGGCCGCGCTTTAGGTGGGGACGGGCGTGAGGCGGCGGGTTGCCTAGTATTCGCAACGCACATGAGATTATAGACAGTGATGACTACTCTCGAGATATCGCATACTTAATAAAATAAAAAACAGATGTACCATGCCTAGTAAGTGAACAATAGAAGTGAATATAGTCCGCGCGGAACTAGTTGGCCGTGCCTTAGGTGGGGACGGGGGTGAGGCGGCGGGTTGCCTAGTGTTTGCAATGCACGTACTGAGTAATAACAGCAAGCGCCCCCGCCCCTCCGTCCCTCCGCTTACATACCTAAGGCGCGGCCAACTATTTCCGCGCGGTCTATAGTATAGGTACACCCCTACCTAACCCTTTGGGAAATTAGGCGTGATTTCATGTGTGTGATCTTACTCTATTCCAAAATTAATTTCCCCGTAGCAGCCCGGAATCTGTATTTGTGTCCAGTATATGGCAACAGGCAATAACCGGCTAAATGTGGGTGTAATACACACCAACCCTTAGGGGAATACAAACGTGATGCTTATGTAAATATCCGTCTTCCCCTCTCTCTTTTGAAACCCATTAAGTGCTATATTAGCATAAGCATAAGCAGCCTATAATGTTCCTTCTGCTGGGACACAGGCCTAATCTCTTCGAAAGGGGCTATAATCTACTACGCGGGCCCAGTGCGGGTTGGTAGATGTCACATGTCTTCGAAATTTTGGTACTAGGACATGCCGGTTTCCTCACGATGTTTTCCTTCACCGTTTTGAGAGCAGTGGTGATGTAATTATTTACACAAAGTAAAGCACCTGCCTGGTTTCGAATCCACGACCTATACAACTCGTAAATCTGGGCCGTTACCACTGAGCTACCGATGCTCTCAAGTACTATTATTATCTAATAATAATTAACAGTAGGCGCAGAAAAATATATGCAAATTGTCTGCGAGGCTGAAGTGGGACTGGGCGGGTCACACTTATAGGATGCATTCAGACAGATGGGCCAAAGTCGTCACACAGTAGGTGCCTGAAAACGGGGGTCGTCACCGAGGCAGGCCTAAGAAACGCTGGCGTGACGATTTGGACTCGTTCCTAACCGATTGGACGGAGAAGGCACAGCACAAGGAAATGTGGAAAAATATGGATAAGGCCTTTCCTCAGTTGTGGGACAGTATAGGCTAACGGAAAAAAAATCTTTATAACATTAGACATAGTTAAGAATAAATACGTTACATTTAAAGCTTCCTCTAAGCTACATTTTGCTGTGCCCGACAGGGTCAATAAGTGCTCAATACACACGAGCGGCATGCGTCAAAGGCGAAAGTTTGTGAGTGTGTGTGTGTTTGTTACTTTTTCACGCTCAAACGGCTTGACCAATTTTGATAAAATTTTGTATGGAGGTAGCTGACACCCTGGATTTACATATAGGCTATATTTTAATCCCGATATTCCCACGGGATCGACATTTATGCGGGTGAAACCGCGGGGCGCAGCTAGTTCAAAATAATTTCTCGGATAAAATTATCTGGTGTTAGAAAAATTAGGCCCTAAATAAATTACCACAAAATAAAATACAATAAATTACTGAGTATTATTTATTTATAATTATGTTTATTTTTGTACAATTTTTAAGTTGATATTTAATCTAACTCAACGCCGATGTTAAGCTCCAAATTATACCTCTGTTTTTATAAAACTCATTTCTCATCTCAATAAATAGCTACTTATTTTTGAAGCCAATTTCTTTCTCACAGCCTCATTCATCTTGAAAATCTCTTGTTCGCAGCCCAGAGCGGATTATCAGGGATTTCCGCGAGAAAAGTGTAAGAAATATCAAAGGGATGTATCACGGGTTACGAAAATAATAACAATGTTCACAAAAGAAGGAATATCATGCTCATCTGATAATACCTGATATTATATCACGCGTAGATCAAATACTTTGATAAGATGAAGAAAAAATATAAAATATTAATATGTCTACACAGTTACCTACCTGATGTGTTAAATGATTTCAAGGTTTATCCTTTCCTTGAGTTTCCGAAAGAAATCAGTTCAGGAAAGATGATAAATTATATTCTAAATATCATCTCAACTATTTTGACAGTTTTCTATTTAGACGGATTGCGAATTTGATCATACGCGACGAAACGACACATTGTTGCCTTCATCAACCTAAACCATTGTTAACTTTTCATGTATCTTAGTTTATTTAAACAAACAGTTAATTTCATGTTTAATAACCGACGAACAATAAGTAAATACCTAATACTAATACCTAATCAAACTATCATTACACTAATATTATAAAGGCGAAAGTTTGTGAGTGTGTTTGTATGTTTGTTAGTTTTTCACGCAAAAACTACTGAACGGATTAGGATGAAATTTGGCACACAGATAGTTTATAACCAAGATTATCACATGGAATTCTTTTTGTCCCGATATTTCCATGGGATCGACACTTATGAGGGTGAAACCACGGGGCGCTGCTATTTAATTAATAAAATCGGACTACTGTGTAAAAAGTGATGCATGGTCATACAT
Source organism: Amphipoea lucens (assembly GCA_947508005.1). NCBI lineage: Eukaryota > Metazoa > Arthropoda > Insecta > Lepidoptera > Noctuidae > Amphipoea > Amphipoea lucens. The sequence continues at coordinate 1,746,365 of OX382374.1, read as the reverse complement.
AAAAAAAAAATGTAGGCGTCGACTTGAAAACCTCCTCCGTTTTTTCGTCGCTTAACAATTAACAAAATTATATCCTAACTTAACTAAAACAAACTAAAATATAGCGTCGAAAAATATATCCGCATCATTGGTAATGTAACATAAACGAATCGTTACCCGAAATAGGAACTCATCGCCCAGTGGCGTGCATTGGTTTTCAGAATAGGTAGGCACTAGGCCGGGTCTAGTCTAGGCAAACGCGGTCACTAATCAGAAAAAAAGGTGACGTCAAAAGTGTGGTTATTTGAGTAGGCATGCCTACTTAGGGTGATAAATTGCGAAGGTCGAACGTCATGGTATTACGCGGGAGACGTACGTATTTTTAATTTTGTCTTATTAACTTGAACGAGTAAAGACCAATGACAATGTGCGAATAGTACGGGAGCCGAGTAGGCCGTCCGGCGACTGCCTACTGCCGCGCGTGTTTGTATGAATATTTTGTTTTTTGTTAGGTAGGTATGACAATTTAGTGAGTTTCTTAATGGGGCACACACACTAAAATGTATTTGACAGGCTTATGTTGGTATATCGAGGTAGGCACTGCTTATATGCCTATATGCAATGCACGCAATGCCAACAGCTAATCCCCGTTCCACTTCTATCACAAAAATCAACCCTGCATTTGCAACTGAAGGCAAACACAGCAACAAGCACATTGTTACCTCAAGCACCATCGAGCTGAAAACAGACAAGGTCGGATATTTTTAGGTTCCAGAGCTAATTGCCATGCTACGGGAGATGCTGCTTATGCACTCAAATGAGAGGAAAGAACACGTTTTTGGTTAGGAAACGAGGAAATGGTAAATCTACAGCGTGTGCTTAGCCCTTGTGAAATGTTTAGTGGACCTACACAGTATGCTGTCTTATGAAATTGTTAAATGTATCTATCTATCTATTGAAACACTAAGGCCATGGGGTCCGAGTGCCCACTTGGTTTTTCGAAATATCGCCAAGCGGTTAGTCGACTCTTCACGTGACCAAAGGGCTGGCCTATTCAAAAATGTTTAATGCCTTAGGTAGTGAGAACCTTTTGCACAAGAAACTGCGAACTTACTAGGTACTCGACGATGAACAAAAATAGCAAGCAATTATTATAATAGGTAACTTTATCTAGCAACGTTGCTGTTTAACAAATGAAACAACGTTGAGAACCTAGACGAGAGGAAAGGGATACATAACTAATTGCTGGAACCACTAATGGTTACCTACGTGGACGCAAACTGTAAATGTTAGCACTGTTATTTGATTAAAATAGAACTGAAACTTGCTAGATGTGGGAGATGAATTTATTACGTTGGTGACACATCAAATTAGCAAAAAAAAACAAAAAATAACTGACTTCCTAAAAACACACCACAAAGTGAAAAAATAACTTTAAATTCGGAAGTTGGTGTCGTTGGGTTCGCATTTTCGATGTTTGCTACCGACTTCCGAAATTAAAGTTATTTGTGTCTTTTTTGGAAGACGGTTACTTATTTTTTTTTTATCTAAATTTTTTTTTATTTTTCACTTTTAAGTTATACTTACCCCACACAAATTCGTATAACACCACTTGCTATGTAAATATCAGTGGCATTATAAAATCATCAATATAAAGTAAGTGGCAAAATACGAAGAAACAAAATTCACCTGAATTTTGTTTCTTTACTTTAAATAATAAAATGCCAACTTTATTAGCTTACAATTACCTAATTGTAAGCTAAAAAAGTTGGTATTTCATTAGTTTTACAACTAGCGTTGCCAACGACTACGAAAGATATAAAAGTTTTATCACTGGATCAACTATGTGGCCTACATTTTGTTACATCGAAACAGAACAGAACATGAAGCTATTGGGTGGATGTATACTAAGTGCTCTTCAGATGATTTTAAGAAAAATCGCACGCTTTTACGGCTTGACTAAACGTCGTTTTCTTTGTTATTGTCCTATCCTTCACAAACTTTCGCGTTTATAATATTAGTAAATATTTACATTTTAATATTAGTATATATTAACTAATATTATAAACGCGAAAGTTTGTGAAGATGGCTGGATGTTTGTTACTCTTTCACGCAAAAACTGCTGAAAGGATTTGGTTGAAATTTGGCACACAGATAGGATAACGAAATCGTAACTTATGCGGGTGAAACCGCGGGGCGCAGCTAGTAGTTTTTAGTTTCATTTCATTTCGCTCATAAACCTTTTGGAATAAATTTTCTAAATAATGGTGCAAACCGTATCAAAATCCATTGTGTGGTTTAGATGTGACGGAACCTATCCAGCTCGTCCCGCCATCTCCTACGTGGTCTGCCGCGACCCCGCTTCACTGTCTCAGGGTACCAGTTCTGTGCTATTTGGGCCCACAGCCTGTCTGTGTTTGTGCGACAGACATGTCCTGCCCTGACCTGCCTGACCGTCTCGCCTGCGCTATCGCTAGACGGGCTCCGTCGGCCGTACAGTCGTCTCCGCAAGAGGCTTTGCCGTGCTCGAGGAACGGGTCTCGCGTCCAGGCCCCAGACGCTCCTCTAGGTCCTGGCGGCGAGACGAATCTCTCGAGGTGCCTCTCAGTTGTCGTTGGGCCTGTCTAGTCCCATTTAAGTTGAGCAGCCTTTTGGGCCACGTCACGAGCCGTTAATTTAACGCCTAGTATACAGCGCTCCATTGCTAAGATATACAGCACTATAATGTTGCAGGCACCACATAACCAGTAGGTATATCTCAGTTCCCAAAAACTCGTTTCGCCTCGCGAAATAAGTGCAAACAGTGTGCTACATTCGGCCAGTCTATGAGGCCTTCATGTCATATTTAGCAGCTCCATCCCTCGCCATTTGAGGGGTCAAGGCTTTTTATTGTGTACCTACTTTATTTGAGAACCCCTTTTTCGTCTGTTTACTGTCAAATCTTTCGACGGGCAAGCAGTTAACGGGTTGGAATTTTTCGTGACAGTCAAGTATCATTTAGGATTTAAAAGAGGGATTTTGTGTGTTACGAAAAGTGGTTGTTGGGGATAATGATCAGAGTTCGTCTTATGTTTTTATTTGTTAGTATAGAGTTTTTAATTCAGTAAAAAACTACCTTTTTAATGAGTTCTCAGCCGTGTACACACTTCTTCGGGTCGGCTTGATTCGCAACGATTCCGCACAGCCGGGCGGCAAAATACAGGGTTAGTTTTCAAAGACTAGCCCAATTTAACGGTGTCGTACATACCATCAAACTGAACAACTTTCTTCATGGGACCAATATCGTATTCACGAAAAAATCAACTGTCCCATGGAAAACACTAGCTGCGCCCCGCGGTTTCACCAGCGTAAATGTCGATCCCGTGGGAATATCGGGATAAAAAGTAGCCTATATGATAAACCAGGGTGTCAGCTACCTCCATACAAAATTCTATAAAAATTGGTCCAGCCGTTTGATCGTGAAGAAGTAACAAACATATAAACACGAACACATACACATTTACAAACTTTCGCCTTTATAATATTAATGTGATGAATACCTACTCGACCTAAACGTATGGGACGGCTGAATTTTTATTCGCGATTACGATGTTGGTCCCATGGACAAAATTGTTCAGTTGGATGGTCTGTAGGTCCTACCACATCCTTAAATTTGGCTGGTCTTTGAAAACTAACCCTGTATACATACGTTTCTGTTGTCCGGCTAGCGCCGAATCATGCTGACCATAGATGTAACACCCCTATGAATCTAGTAAAAGGGTAGTTTTTTGCTGAATTAATTTATTTCTATATATTTTGAAAAAAAAAAAACATTTTTAACGTGAATTAGTAACGTAGCTTACGCTATTATCTTCAATGTCTATCATACTATAACTATAAGGGTTCCGTTTTTTCCTTTTGAGGTACGGAACCCTAAAAAGCAATGAAAAAAAAAACCTGCTGAATTTCATACATTATTTAATTTCATAACTGGCGAAATCATCATCATCTGCCTGCCTTTTCCCAACTCAGTGGGGGCGGCTTCCAGTCTAACCGGATGCAACTGAATACCAGTATTTTACATGGAGCGACTGCCTATCTGACCTCCACAACTCAGTTACTGGATAATACGATATCCCTTGGTAAGTCAGTTGTTAGTTAGACCCAAAGACCAACGAATGACAGCCGAGACCAACGGCTAAACGTGCTTTCCGAGACACGGAGGGGTCTTGGTATGTAAAGATGGCCACCCATCCACAGACCAACCGCGGCAAGCGTAGCTTAACCTGATCAATCGACCCGCGCGGCTGTTATAACTTAGCCTCATAACTGGCTAACTGGCGAAATGTGGGTGTACAATAGAATCTACCTAAACCTTTTGGGGGGTGTGGTGTTATGTTACGTTATTTTAACAACGTTCAGTATGCTTCAACCGTTTGTGTTATTTAGTATTCTGGTTACGAAACACCCTCTCCATTCCAATATGTAGTTACTATCTAGCACAACCGCCCAATGTTCAATGTTACTAAAATACTTTATGTCTCTGACCCTGACCCTTCTTTCTTCCAGATTCAGTAATCCGCAGCCCGGCGAGGGTCGGCAGTAAAACGGCGGTCAACGCCACGATAGATACGTGAGTACCTATGTACATGTACATGTTGCTATACATATATTGCTTAATCTGCGTTCGTGATTAATTTTCCAAAAATGTAAACAAATATGAAATAATGGAAAAATAACTTTAATTCCTACACAATAAAGTTCAGTTTACGCTACAACTTCGAACATTTTTATATCTTTTTCAATAGTGCTAGTCACTCTGAAATCAACTTAATTGACATTTGAATAAAGTTGATATTTGTTTAACTTGAAATAGGGTGGGGGTGTGCAGCACTGTTTTACTATAGTACTATTTTAGAACAAGAAATGTAAGATAACTTTACAAAAGTCGATACTGAGTTTCCATATGTGTCTTGATTTTACTTCACAATAATACTGCAGGTACGTAAGTAGATAAGCATGTTTCTATACTTTTACATAGTTTTATTGTAGGACAAGGAATGTTAAATGTCTTTACATAGTGATTTTGCAATCATATTATAACTTACTTTGATAAATCTATATATATAAAAATTCAAAGTCTTGACTGATATATCAACGCACAGCCTACACCGCTTGTCCTAGAGACATGAAATTTGGAGGGTGTGTTCTTTGTGAAGAGTAGGTATCCACTAAGAAATTTCACACCTAAAAATGGCAATGGTAATGGGGGAGGATGAAATTTCACGCGAACAAAGTCGCGGGCAGAAACTAGTACTACATATACAATTTGGGCAGCGCACATTGCTCGTAGAACAGATGGCCGACGGGATCAAAAGGTTCTGGAGAGGCGACCGCGTAACGGAATACATAAGTTGGAAAGCCTCCCACAAGGTGGACCGATGACCTTGTGAAAACCGCAGGAATGCGCTGGATCCGGGAAGCACAAAACCAGATGAAATGATGATGATGATGACAGCATAGTATTTATAGATGTATGCAGTATGTTACGAGATCAACAAAAAATATTGTAAAACAATTTTAAAAGAGTAACGGTGGAGTTTCTTGCCCATTCTTCTCCATACGAAACCTTTTGTAAGAGGCGACTAGAATCAATTCTATTTTAATGTAATTTTTGACGTTCAAAAGTGCCTTTATGTGCTTATTTAAAATAAATGCTTTGACTTTGATGGTCTCAAATTCATGATGCAGTTGATTTTTAGACTAGGTACACATGCTTGTCCCTAAACTATGCTTGTTCCTTGTTACGAAACTCTAATAGATGTATCCGTAACTTTTGCAGAGCTGTAGGGAGGTACGGATAGTACTTAGTGATAGTGGTTACGGCTGTATACGTATAAATAACTAGCTGAACCCCGCGGTTTTAACCCGCATAAGACTCGATCCCGTGGGAATATCGAGATAAAAACTATCCTGTGTCCTTTTCCGGGACTCAAATTATCTCTATACCAAATTTCATCTAAATCGGTTCAGTGGTTTAGGCGTGAAGAAATAACAAACATATAAACACACACACACACTCACAGCTTCTGATAAATAGATCACTTTAACTAAATCTATCACTCGTTGTGATTGTACTTTTACTTGTCGGACAAATATCTGGCGAAACGAAAATCCGACGAAATAAAAATTTGCCAAAACGAAAATCTGTCTAAAAGGAAACAATCCGGTAATAAAATTTTCCGTCATGAAAAAGACGCATATTAATTACAGGGTACATATTTGAATTTCAAAAATTTAAATATCTACGGTTAAAATGTCAATGTTCAAAACATCGAAAATTTAAATATCGAACGACCATAAAACCGAAAATTAAAATAACGTAAGTTTATATTGTCGAATGGTTAGATAACCTACGTCCACTATATCTAAAATCTAATTATCGACAAACATGACATCGAAAGGTTTAAATATCGAAGTACAGATTATCTAATGATGTAAATATCGAAGTACAGAGTATCGAATGTCCTAAATATCGATATTTATTTATAGGTATGTTGTGCTACAAAAATTAGTGACAGAAACAAATCGCTGCTAAACCGACTCCACGTGGTCTGGTCTGCCCTACCCCTAGAGTGTAATTTAAGCCCGCGTAGGCGCAGAGGGGCGAGGCGGCCCGCGAGCTGAGGCGGAGATGGCTATAACGCCCTTCGCCGGCCAGCAAGCCGATGCTGCGGTGGTGAGCGTTGAAACCATCGACGACGATAAGCTCGCGTGGGACCGCCGGAGCCCCGCAGCGCCGGAGCCGTGACAGAAACCATGCCTGCTGCATGATGCATGCTCGCTTGCACTCTGCATGCTTAAGTAATATTATTTTCACATAATAAATAACTTAAAAAAAAACACATTTGTAGGCCGCGCCCGCTCTTGCATCTTATGTCGACGGAGCCCCGCTACGCGGGGCCCCTATTTCTGTGTAAAGGGTTTAAAGTAACCTAACCTAACACCGGGGTGCCCTTCGCTCTCTCTCATCCTGCAACCATGCCTGCCTGCAAGTTCGATATTTTAACTAGTAGGTATTTTTAACGTAAATATAATGAACTAAAGTGTATTGAATGTTGACATTTTGAACTTAGGTATAATGATTATCGATGTTTTTAATCATTAGATATTTTTATAACTCGGCATTTCAATGTTAGACATTTTATGCTTAGGTATAACAATTTTCGATATTATGAAATAACCGATATTTAAATTTTCGATGTTTTGAACGTTGACATTTTACACGTAGGTATTTTAATGTTCGACATTCAAATATGTACCCTAATTACAAGATACTTTATCATCGCAAATAGCCATATTAATTAATGATAGTAATAAAAGTTTCGACAAAAAAATAAGATTTGTCCTTACTAAAAATATTAAATCTACTGCCTAAAATACTAACTTTCCGACTACTTTTGTCCGAATAAAAATGACGAAACGACCGAATGAGATACTGAAATCTTCGAAAAATAAACATGACTGCATGTTTATTGCTATAATACTTTTCTACCAGCTTAAATTACGTTTTGTATATATACCTAGATAAAGGTATTTGTATTCTCATTCGTTCGGTGCATCCTATGTCGACGGAGCCCCGCTTGCCGGGGCTCCTATTTCTATGTAAAGGGTTTAAAGTGCCCTTCGCTCATTCTTGCATCTTAAGTCGACGTAAACCCGCGTATATATTCAATATGATTATTTTGACAAAACCTCTGTTGTCGGTAACTTATTGTTAGTAATTTTGTCGGAGGTTCAGTATTTTATTCGGAAGTTTAGTTTTGTTATTCGAAGATCCATTTTTTTTAGTCGGCCACAGACCGCTGGAGATTAATTTGTTTTTCGGTACCATTATTATTTCCCTTAATTAATACGAATCCTTTCTTTACTAGGCAGATACACACCTAATTAACTCTTACATGGTTGGACGAATATCTCGTGTACATCCCATTATTTGTATACCTGTATCTTTGCTATACAAGTTGGTATAAAATATTATCAATGTGTGCATACACAATGTTCTTAGAAACATATTCAGTTGGCTACATGTCCTTTGGCGTAGCTTTGGTTGCTTGTTTCCATTGCATTTTGTTCTCTCCGCATTTGGTTTTCCTTCTTGACGCTGCACGGTACTCAACTTCAATTTGGTTTTGAGGGTATGTATAAATGTACAGACGCCAGCACATCAAGGTACTACAATATGTCAAATTTATTTAATAGATTTTGAACTTTATCGCTAAAACATAAGGTTCAAAGTTGGTTGGTAAAATGTGACAGTTTCTATGTTGGATATTTTTTGATTAATAGATGTTCGGTTCTCGTAGATGATTTTTTTGTTGCATATCTGCACCCAGTTGCGTAATTCAACCACAACACAATCATTTTGGAGGATATTGCTAATCCATTGCTTAATATGTCCGAAAAATTTGTCTGCTCAAAAACGTAAATAACGCAATGAATGTTGTTGAACTGTCAAAATGAAAAGCCATTGTTTCTGTTAGTACGTTAGGCTATTACCCCGCTGGTTTTATGAGACATAACTTAGTCTGTAAAATAGGGAAAAAAATTGGGTATTGAACCACGTGAAAGCTTGAAAGACTTCAGTTTTTTGTGTAAAAGAACAGACCTAATGCCTATAGTTGGTTTTCAAAACACGTAGAGTTATTGTTTAATATTACTTCCATGTTCTTAAAGTTTACCTTCCACTGAAAAGCTACACTGTATACACATAAAAAACCGGCCAAGTGTGAATCGGACTCGCACACGAAGGGTTCCGTACCACCATACTATTTATTGTACGGTGTTACGGAACCCTTCGTGTGCAAGTTAACACTACATACAAATAACGGCAAAAAAAAACACGTTTATTGTATGGGAGCTCCCCCTAAATATTATTTTATTTTGTTTTTGGTACTTTTTGTTATAGCGGCAACAGAAATACATCACCTGTGAAAATTTCAACTGTCTAGCTATTACGGTTCATGAGATACAGCCTGGTGACAAACAGTTCTACTGACAGACGGAGAGTGGAGTTTTAGTCCCTAATAGGGTCGCATTTTTACCTTTTGTGTACGGTACCCTAAAAACTAAAAATATACAGCATAACACAGATGGCAAAGTTTCTGTCTCAGTATTCAAAAACTTTCTCGTCCAAGTTTCCGTACATTCAAATCTACACCCACACTTTCCACTTAAGGCGATATTATTATCTCTCTTATAACATAACAATAAGAAAAGTGCGAGTCGGATTCGTGCACTAAGGACTTTTATACACAAACGTTTCAACGTTTCAGTGACGTTCACCGGTAAATTACGGACGTTATGTGAGCACTCACCAATTTTATTTGAAACCGTAGCCTTAATTTGGTACGGAACCCTAATAAAATATAAAACCCTATTTTACTCAGAAAGCAATTACTCGAGTCTCTGCTAAACTTAAAGGTAAGAGGCCAGTTTAAGACAAAGATAAACTCCTCAACAGATTTAAAAAGTAAGTACTGGAGTAATTTTTATAATCCATTTAGTTTAAACTCCGAAGTAAATGTAACTTTATTGTGAAAATGTTTAAAGAAATTCTTTGAATTATCTCGCTTTTACGTTTTGGGCAATTTGAGTAAAATACGGGTTTAATGTTTCAAAAACATTAAACCCGCATTTTACTTGTAATTGAGCTGAGCTGTTTAGTCATTAATTAAATAATTTAGACATTCTTTACTAATAGTAGATTTAAAATAAGGTACTTACTTTCTTTGATGGGTTCATACTGTGTCTGCATAATTATTATGAGATGAAAGTCCTAAACTATAAGCTAAGGCAAAATAAACATAGTAATCTTCTTATTATTCTTATAAAAGTAACTGCCTCATCGCAAGCGCAACTGAGCATGAGGTCTCGGGTTCGATTCCTGGATCGGGCAAAGTGATATTGGACTTTTTCATCAGGAATTTCTCAGTAGTGGCACGGAATCTGGATTTGTGCCCAGTTGATGGCAATAGGCTCGCCTCATATTACGTGGGACTTAAACAGGCCAAGCCTCGATTTAAACATCAGTGACAGAAAGTCATTATAACATCATCAATATAAAATAAGTGGCAAAAATACGTATTATTGAAGCTAACTCAAAAACTACCCAGGGAAAGTTAATAAAATGTATATGGGACCATCCCTGAGGTATACTCTATCCATTAAAAAAATAATTCTTGAAATTGTTTCACAATTTTCGGAGATATCGCGAAACAAACATACATAAAAAAAACAGTCGAATTGAGAACCTCCTCCTTTTTGGATTGGGTTAAGGCGAATGGTTACACCAAACTTCAAAGTAGACCTCTCTTTGAAGGCCTACTTCTCCCAAATGGATAGCCCAAATATATTTAAAAAAATATATGATATGTGACATATGTTTACAAATATAATTTAAGTTTGATTTTTTTAATATTACTGTTAGTTTTAACAATAAAAAATCATATTCATCCTCTTATTTTACGCAAGAATTTCCTTTCTACTTTCAAACGCCTGAAGCGATTTTGATGATTCTTTCACCAAATTATAGCAAATTTAATGGTTTATAAAAATTAAGTTTGTTTATTTTCATAATTATTATTTAAGTGGGAAAAAATCAATAACACCATGGTTTTACCTATACGGGCGCGGGCAGCAGCCGCCCGGTCAGTCTCGCTGTATCGTTCGCACGGGGAGGTTGTGTGCACGCATGTCGCGAGCCGACACTTATGTCGGCTCGCTCCGATCTGCATTTTTGTGGCAAAGACTAAATAGCGCAGATGGTACACTCGGACTGTTCGTTTACGCTTGGACGTTGATAGTATTAGTAGTAGTGATAGTTTGTTTGCGAGTGGACGCTATATTATTGTCTATTGAATACTAATATAATAATAATATCAATAAAACACGTTTATTCAGTATACAGTTCGTTTATTCACGTATACAGTTTATAAAAAAATACAATTACAAAAACAAATTAAAACTAACTTATGACTAACACCGCTCTTAACAGTGGTAGTTTTTAGGGTTCCGTACCCAAAGGGTAAAAACGGGACCTTATTACTAAGACTCCTCTCTCCGTCCGTCTGTCTGTCTGTCACCAGGCTGTATCTCACGAACCGTGAGAGTATATAATATATACTCTCGAAAAACAATTATACATACATAAACACATATTATGTATGTATGTATAATTGTTTGGCACGCTCTTCGGCCTGAACGGCTCGATGGATTTTAGCTTGAGAGGTGTCGTTAGATTCGTATGTACTGTGAGAGTGACACTGTATATATCAAAATAAAAAATACAAAATGGCGGATTTTTGGCGCAATATTATTTCTTCAAAAAAAATTTTTTTTTTCTCATAACCTATCGAGTGGGGTATCAAAACAAAAGGTTTTAATACAACTTATAATATGGTAAAAACTAATTCAAAGTGACAAATCGTAAAAAACACCTACCAAGAACTAAATCGTCTGCGAAATCATTCACATTTGTAAACTAAAAAGCAGGAAATAAAAAATTTAAAAAACCCGACTGCAACCTTATACTAAAACTAACTGAAAAGCTAAAAACAAGCCCATTTTAAATTAAATAAAAGTTGGAAGCAGGCGGGACCCATTTGAGTTTGAAACTATAATAATGGTATTCTTCTGGCAATCACGGTTCGTGAGATACAGCCCGGTGACAGACAGACAGACGGACAGAGGAGTCTTAGTAATAAGGTCCCGTTTTTACCCTTTGGGTACGGAACCCTAAAAACTACCACTGTTAAAAGCGGTATTAGTCGTAAGTTTTTTTTTTTTGCAATTGTATTTTTTTATAATCTGTATACGTGAAAAAACGAACTGTATACTGAATGAACGTTTTTTATTGATATTATTATTATTTTTTATTTGTCTCTAAGAAAGCAGTATTTTTACTGTACAATAGCATTCATACTCACAACATAAATATTGTACGTATTCTCGATCCATCTACACTCAGTAGGTAGCGTCATAAAACTGCCTAAGAGAAAATGCGTCCCACGCCGCATCTGCATGCGCTACGTACGAGTACGACACTCTTTGACATTGGGGAGGTAAGCGGGCGCGCGGGGTGAGGCACTGGGTTCGCCTATGCTCCGCCCAACCCAAACGCTCAAGGACATTCGAGGCTATAATCGCCTTAAAAATAATAAACAGTATTACAATACACAAATGGGCAACAACAATAGTTCAGAACCAACAGCCAGTAACATTATGAATGGTCGATAAAAAATCTAGACTATTGACCTACTAAAGGAGAAAATTATCAGTAATTTGAATAAAAAATAGCAAATCCAATTACAAATTGCGTGTCGCGATCGATAAAGATTACTGTTCGTAGATATAACTATCTGTCCCTCGTATTTGGTAGGTCTAACGATGGGTAATTAGCGGGCCTCGTAACAGGCACGGGTTTTGGTGATAGCAACTTTGTAAAGTCAAATCAATCAACAGGAACACAAAAAGGCCAACTTTTGTATTCTTGTTGATTGATTGCGTTTTGGCTTTGAATTATTTATTTTACTTTTGTCAACTTTTTGAAGTAAAAACTTCTTTATCTCTATCATTTTAGAGATGGGAAAAAAATCTTTCAATTCGCGCCACTGTTACCGTAACCGACCCCGCTTCGGATGTGTTCGGCTTTCCTCGGGATGTACTCGGTTTTAATGTGATGAATGAATGTGTGATAATTATGTCAGTGAGTGATAGCAAAATATTCTGTTTGTGTTTTGTTTATATGACGATTCAAAAAATACACACGTAATTGTTCAAGTTTTTTTTTGGCAACTTTTGTCGGAATTCGAAAGTCTATTCAAAATAAATAAAATTGAAGTACCTGCTTGATTGTTTTTTAGTAGCTGAAGTGACAATGGGCCGGCCATATTAGCCGTAGAATCGATGTCCGTTGGGGTAGACGTGGTCTTTAGTCTCCACTAAAGAACACGCAGGACAGACAGAACAGGCAGGAGAACCAAGGTAACAATGTGGACCGACGACCTTGTGAAGACCGCAGGAACTCGTTGGATGCGAGAAGCACAAAACCGGTCGAAGTGGAGGTGCTTGGGAGAGGCCTATGTCCAGCAGTGGACGTCTTTCGGCTGAAATGATGATGATGATGATGAAAGAACACGTCTATCCGATGGGACATCGGTACCGCGAATCGGTAAACGTAAGGTGGGATGCCCTCAGGGTAGGTGGAGCGACGATCTTCGCAGGATAGCTGGTAGCAGCTGGATGAGAGTTGCCGAAAATCGAGTTGAAAGGCGTGCAATAGGAGAGGTCTATGTCCAACGGTGGACTGCTATAGGCTGATGATGATGCTCTGTTTCTAATGTCAAAATAACAGCTTTTTATAAAATGCATAATATGAAAGTATATACGATAAGTACTCGTAACAAGAAAATAAATTTATTTTCACTTCTCATGCTCTAAAAGTCCGTCTTTATGTTGTGCTTAGGCGACATAAAATCGCTTTTTATGTTCTAGTGCATAAAGTAAAATTTTTTTCTAAGACTAAAGTAATCAGGCCCAACAGCCACACGCACAATAAAACTTCGCAGATTAAAGTCGTGATTTATTTCATTTTCTTTAATTTATACCACTTCCGTGTTTTCTATCGTTAATTTAATAAAATCAGGTAAAATAGTTGTCATTTATTATTTAAAAAGGCAAAGAAACGTTTACATTTTTTGGCAGTATGAAGTACCCAAGTCGAATAACAAATGTTGAAAATTAAAAAAAAAAACTTTAAAAAAGTTTCGTGGCGGTATTATCTGTGGTGGCGGGAATTAGCTATGGATGCACGTGCAACATTTTTGATTAATTATGTACTGTATACTTTATGCAATTATGCCTGTTTCATTTTCTCGCAATCGAAGTGAAAAGCAGAGTGTATAACTCAGGCAAAAACGAGCCATTTTACCCCTCGACTTAACTATCCACCCTCGCCTGCGGCTCGGGTGGATATAAACGTCTCGGGGTAAAATAGCTTCTTTTATGCCTTAGTTGTACAATCTACTATTATTTTTGTCTGTCTGTCTGACTTTCACTGGCAGATAGCTGATTTTATAATGAGTAACATGAGCTACAATATTAGAAAAAAAAAAAGAATGAGTACATTATTGTTTTCCGACATCCACGCGACCAGAGTCGCGGGCACAGCTAGTATTAAACAAAATCAAGTATGTCTTCCCTGAAGCCAACATTAATTCCTCCTGGCACTCTTGCTTTTCCATTTCACTTTTGACATAAGCATAATGGTTGACATCGGCTTTGCTTATCATATTAAAAAAAAAAAACAGAAAAGAAAATTAAGCCTGTCATATTAAAGTCCCGTGTAATAAAGGGCGAGCCTGCTGACATAAGCCGGGCAGAATTTCAGACCCCGTTAATAAGTAAGGAAGTTATCTTGCGAAAAGCTTAATTTTCCATCCATGACTTTTTATATAACTTTTCCATGTGCCTCTTTCTATTAAAGAAAAATAGAAAGACAAACAGAGAGAAAGATAGTTTTCATGGTTTTCGAGGGCGCTGAAGCCAATAGCAACGTCAAAATGAAAATCCAAGATGGCGGCTGTGAACATTTTCAAATTCTCACGATGGGTGTCGTTTTCATGGTTTTCGAGGGTGCTAGAGCCGATAGGTCAGAATCAAAATGAGACGACTTTATGAGAGCTTCTTAAAACTTTTACTAGACGGCTCTGTATTATGAAGTTCACACTTTCTCTGTCTGTGTCTTCATATTATAAACGAGTAACGCGTGTGTGTGCGTGCTCCTATCGTAAGGATTTCCGTTCCTGACAGGGGTCCTGCGACCGCAAACGTTTTTCTTTTCTATATATGACTAACGTTTACTAACTGAAAGTTATTAACACTCTTGAACTAAACATGACTATGGAAAATAGATTACAAAAACATAGTGAGGGATATTATCTACCCTAAAGATCACAAAATCATACACATTCCTGACCAATCACGAGCCACACAGAATAAAAAACCATTGTCACATTTACAGTTCAACATTATTTACATTTTTCAGCCGACATGCGATTCCTAGCGTCAATAAAACATAGCTGTATCAATTACTATGCAATGTCGTTGACTGGCCCATATACCAAGGCTACTGCAGTATTTCGCGGAAAAAAAAAGTAGGTTTGGTCAATCTTCACTGGTATGCTGTCCCGTCTTCCATAATGATATCACATAGACTGCTTTGCCGGTCTAGTGGTCGCAAGCTCCACTGCTAAGGTCCTGGGTTCGATTCCAGGGTCGGGCAAAGTGGTATTGGGTTGTTTATCTTCAAATCCATTGCTTTATAAGTTCATATTTGTTTGCTCGACAACGTAAATAACGATATGAACATTGTTGAATTGTCAAAATGAAACGCATCCCCATTGATAGTGTAGGCCCCGTTCACGACCTCGAGTAATGCAACTTGCGCGCGCTCTCAAACCAATGAATGAAAACATCGTGAGGAAATATCTTCCAGAACCAAGTATTCGAAGACATGTGACATCCACCAACCCGCACTGGGCTCGCGTGGTGGATTATATCATGGACGCGGATACCATAGAGCAGCAAAGAACAAGAAAAATATGTATGTTTAGGTTAAAATAGATGAACAAACTTTTAGAAATTATTCAGACCACCAAAATAAGGACGATGGTAAAAAAAAATATATAAGAAAAACGCATTAGATATTTACAAGAAAAATAATCAGCTAACGAAAATACAAATTTATTATTTTAGGTCAAAACAAAATAAATTTTTTAATTTTTTTTGTTTGTGCTTGGATATCTTAAGTTAGACGTACTGAGCGCTGTGTTATTTGTCCATCTATTTTAATGGGACCCTGTATAATGTAACTTTTGCGAATTCACTCAAGTTGCACCACAATACATCAACCCTCTCGTGAACCTCGTTCACAACACGCATGGCTCTAGTGAGATTTCTCGCCAGTAGGTTGGTTCTGGCTGCAGAACTTTGTTGGTGTACTCCTACATTTATCTGTCTATCCCTGTAGAAAATACAAGCGCAAAGTTGTGTAGACATTGGCAGACAAAAAAAAGGAACGTAGGCGTATTTCAGCAAAAATATAATGTAGGTTAGGAAAAAAGTTGAGACGAAAATCTAGAAACAAAATATTACTGCCTACGCACTCAATTCACTCGGGGCCTATTCTGTTCTCCATACCTTTTTGAACATCTGGCTAAAGTTTTTGTGTTATACAGAGACGGATTTTGGGCGTGAATGTAAAATTGGATGAGATTATGTTGTAAGTTGGTATGGAATTGTAGCGGTATCTACAACGTCACGTGCGAACAACGCGTCATACTGACATCACGCAAATCCTGCATCTCGCAAGCAGAGTTTACCGCGCAACTAGCATAGATACAACAGCCCGACATGAATCAACGGGTAATTGCCCGCCAGACACAACACCCGTCTGGTTGGAGGATCCTTCCTTTTCTATAGAGCATGAGTGAACTTTACAGCCTGTTCCTCATACCTCTATAGAATAATATAATTGGTAGGTTACATAACGAATTCCTTGAATATTAAAGTACTAGCTCCAGCTCGCGACTCACTGCTATGAAGACGTCTGTACCTGTGATTTTGATAAAAAATATTATTTATTAATCCATCATGTCAAACAATTTTTGATATTACGTTACAATGATTTCTTTCACTATATTATTACTATTTTATAAGTAGAAATAAAGTGGAGGAAAACAATTTTTGATATTACGTTACAATGATTTCCTCCACTAATTTTTTTATTTTTATTTTTTTATTGCTGATTGGGCCCGCTCTTGACCTCAAACACGCCTGATGGAAAGCCTCCACTTAAACCCCCCTCTTTCAAATTTGACATCGTCCCCTGTATACATATTTCCTGTCTAATTTGTTTCACCTATGTCAGCACATCACCTGCCTAGTCCTTCCCTGTCACACAGGGGACTGTAGTGTAAGCAAAAAGAAAAATATTAAAACATCTCCCCTGGCCGCCATTTTGTGTTACCCGACCCCTTTTTGCGATTGAAAATTGTGATTGCTTTCATATTTCGTTTGCGATTTTATTGTTTTTATGTTACTCGCTGTGTCTGTGAATTCCTTTGTCTCTGTTGATAGTTTGACAATTTATAAAATACTGGGAAATTTTATATAAAGACTCTTTGTTTTAATTGGGAAATTCAGAACATTTTTTGTACAGTCTATTGAAAAGGTTTATTTTCAAAAGGTTTTTTTTTTTAAATGTCATGTTTTGTTACAGTTAGGGATGTTATTCTAGTGTTTAGTAGTAGAAACTTGTAAATAGCCTTCTATTTCATATTGTTTAATAATTTACCTTTATTTCAGACGTAGGTACGTCCATACATTTTTACAAAGAAAGGAATCGTTAGTAGGTTTGTTAGTAGTACACACAAATAATAATCAAATAAAATAAAATGAACAGGTGTTAGTATTTTGTTAGTAAACAAAACGAAACAAGACAAGTTACACACCATATCTATTTCCTATTTCTGTGCAGGTGTACACCTGCCCAGTACACAATAAAAGGACTGTCAATTTTGCACGCTAACGTTCTGAGGGCAGTGTTGGTGCTACCACGGACCCTAAGACCATTTAAGAACAATGTATAAAGTTAGATGTAAGTTTTCCGAATAGAATAAAATAAAATATTAATTGTTTAGAAAATTTATACCTTACGTCAATTTACTGTGTATTGCCATTTTCAAAGCTGTCGAAGAATTACAGCTGTTGTGATTTGTATAGATATTTAACCGGTCAAGGACCGCGGTCCGCCCATTGGCGACGAAACAATAGAAAATCAATTGTGTCTCATTAGCGGAGCTTGACAGATATTTAATTAAAGTTGGTAGTCAATTTGTTTAACAATTATACTTTCCCTGACTTTACATAGTACCTAATCTTATAATTATATACCTACATTTATGGGATAGATTTTCTTACCGTGGTTTTTCGTCAAATGACCACAGCTAAACTACATATGTATTTTGTAACCAAAAAAAAAGGAATAAAAATTCTAATTTCTAATAAAAAGACATCTTGGTCGTGTCGTCTAATACAATAATTAATGTTTAATTAGAGTAACCTTTGTAAATAAGTAGGTAATTTGCCAAAGAAAGGTAGCACGATGCGCTCCCTTTTTTTATTACTTGAGGAAAAAAATAAGGCGAATTCTGTATTTCTGTAGTACTAAAATACAATGAAATTTTTAACAAAGGACGAATATTAGAATAGGGACTTAAATGGGGCAGAACGTGTTTTTGTATCCCTTCTTAATAAGCTTGAAAATTTTCTGTGGGGAGAGTAGGATTCCAAACTGAATTGGGAAAGATATTTCCTTGAGTTATTTCCTACTTCAGGCTGATCTTTCAATTGACAGATCATTTTTATTCGTGGAATATAATTGATGTTTGACAGATTTTTTATCGAAGAACTGTCAAAAATTTAAAATGATTAAATAATCTGACGTTGGAAAAATCGGCACTTAAAAAAATAAAATAAAGAAAGAAACAAACGTATTTCAATCGACAGATCATTTTTATTCATGGAATATAATTTGACGTCTGACAAATTTTGTATCGAAGACAAAAAAAAAAAAAATTTATTCCTCGGTTAAAATAATCTGACGTTGAAAAAATGTCTTTAAAAATGTTTTTAAAAGAAAAAAACAAACGTACTTATGCGAAGTACTTATGCCAGCCAGCACCCTCCAGTGTGCTGGTAAAACAATCACCAATGCTTAATTATTTTACAAGGCATGATTATGGCAGCAGAAAAGAGGTCTGATTTACCTCTGCCCGCGGTTTCTGTCCGCGTGGAAGCCAACTATACCAAAAAACATGATAATTATACAGATCGGACTAACTTACCTAGTGACGTCCGATCCTTAATTATGTGAAGTATCCTCATTGTATACTATGTAAGTCGCACCATTTCGTGCGCACACTCGTCACAATATTTAAAGATGAAATTCAATTTTTTTCATCCTAAAGAAAAACAAATGTTGTCTGTGGTCCAGTCGTTGGCGCGGTCTCCTGACATCTGTCAATCATTGTACTTTTTTGTGCCGCGCACTGATCACGTTTTCGTATATAAAAGTTCAGAAAAGTTTTAACAAGATGGGAAAACAGAAGAAAACGAGACGATGGAATGTAGGAGCTGACCGTAAGCCTGCGAGAACTGGAAAATCGCTTGAAAAAGCAAAGCGGAGCCGTCATCGAATCTCAGTTGTCGGCAATTGAAATCAAAGACTATTGAAATCATGCTCCCTATTAAAGGGATGCCGTTATACGCACAGCAGTCTCTAGAGTTTTCACTGTGAGGTCAACCATGAGAACGTAACTGTGCCGTATACTTACACAAGAACGATACCACATGAGCTACCACGCGATGCTAGCTGATGGTATATACGTTCAGTGTTCGGAGGATCTTTGGCCGACATAGGATGCCGTAATACACACAGCAGTCTCTAGTTTTCACTGTGAGGTCAACCATGAGAACGTAACTGTGCTGTATACTTACATAAGAACGACACCACATGAGCTATCACATGAGCTATCACGCGATGCTAGCCGATGGTATATACGTTCAGTGTTCTGAGGATCTTTGGCCGTCTCTAAGTGTTCTCACGCGAGGTGAACCATGAGAACATTCAACTGTGCCATCAACTCCACACAGACTCACGAGAGGTTAGTCAATGTTCTATAATAATAATCCATTTATTTCAGGTTAAATCAAATAAAATCAGATATAAACCAGTCTATACGTCCAGTGTTAAAAACACATCCCTCCTGCATTCCTAGAGCTATCACGTGAGGTTAGCCATGGATTTAGATCTAAGCAGTCTGGGACCTAACTCTAATTAGTCTTCGTAGATGAGTACGGAGCCCTCTTCCATGGAAGACTACAGTTGGACTGTGTGTTATGTGACCGAAGCCAACGCAGCCGGATTGGGAATACCCATACTCAATGCCGTTAATTATAATCTAATTCCAAAATACTTTATATTTTAGATGTTAATATACATACATAACACATAATCAGCCTATAATGTTCCTACTGCTGGGACACAGGCCTCCTCTCAGCGAGGGTGTTAATATACAATTTAACTTATATAAGCTATGTTAGTACTTCAATTCTACTAAAATACAGCCGAAAGGAGGCTGAGAGTGGAACGATATACATACCCAACGTGAAGTCCTAAGTTCAAGTATTGAAAATCTATTTGTGAGATGCTGGGGTACAGTTAGCTACTTTACCTGTAGAACTGCATGGCAGTCTGGCCACACGGTGGTCAATAATGATAATGGACTAAATGTGGAGATGAAGCTAAACATTTAAAAGAAGTATGAAACATTCATAATTTGTAGCCTATTGAACCCACCAAAATTTAAAAAGGAAGGGTGGCAGCAGTAAATGGAAGTGGAATCAAATGGGACCACACAATCAGGGGGCAGCGAACTACAGTGGCCGCTACTATTACATTCATTGGGAAAAGTTCATAACAGTCTAATAGCCTATATAGTGCGGATCAAATCGAAACATTAAGTTACTGAGCTAGACTGAGTGTGACATTAATTTATCATGAAAATTGCAATAATCTGAGATCCTTAATCCTACCTAGCCATGAGGAAATTCAAGAATTGATGTGAGTAAACACCAATATCAAAATACCTATTCTACACACCAATTCAGAATAGCTATCTATACCTAAGCTTCAAGATAAATCCAATGCCAACAACCGTTGCCAGAACCAGCATCATCACTAGCTCAGGTACAGACTGGTAGATTGCAATATTTCTCTGAAGTATGGTATTACTACTAATCCAACCATACATGAGTGGATCAAGGGTTATAAACTACCTTTTACTGAGTTTCCAATTCAAACCTCTGAATAACAACTTCATTCAGAAAGAAAGCAATCTATCCCCATGGAATAATCTCTTACATTAGGTGCTATAGAAACATGTGCTCCTGTCAAATAAGTAATTTTATCTGGTATAATTGTACCAAAATCGCATGGTGCTTGGAGATACATATTAAATAAAAACTAAGGCCCTTATTCATAATCCTATTTTATCTC
Source organism: Amphipoea lucens (assembly GCA_947508005.1). Lineage (NCBI taxonomy): Eukaryota > Metazoa > Arthropoda > Insecta > Lepidoptera > Noctuidae > Amphipoea > Amphipoea lucens. Next base: position 1,725,226 of record OX382374.1, on the reverse strand, counting down.
TATTTTAGCTAAAATAGGTTTATAGAACGTTTGTCTTTATCTGTCACGTTGTCATTTCTGTGTGTAAGAAAGAGACAAACCCCATTTTAACTAAAATAGGTTTGATAAGTTTTATGAATAAGGGGGTTAATATGTAGTATGTTACTAGGTATATAAGTTTTTTGCCTACAATATTACATTGATTTAAAAAATTCATATCAATTATCCATATGAAAATATGTCAGGAGATATCCCCAGTTTCTATTTCAAGATATGTTATAAGTTATAACAGTTTACGTGCCTCGTATTTGGACTTAGCGCCGCTCCATATGTATTCACAAACATCATAAAGCCAGTTGTCTGTCACCGGAGGTCACTAGGGTTGCTTTTTGTCATACATCTTGACAATTATATTCTGTGCCCTGCCGATCCATATGCAGTGTTTAGAAAATATGTCTGATACTCAAACTGTGTTAAATATCTAGGATTTATTATTAAAACTGAAAAGAGTGCCCAGACAGTGCTGCCAATGTCTAGGATATTAGTTGGGTTCAGTCCAGTTTGCCATTTCACTTCCTCAGGAAAATATAGACTTTACCCTGTAGTCCATAAAGAATATTAAGTCTGAAATGAGATATAAATAATAGAGTGTGTCTAATTACTAGGTATTCTAGTAGCTGCATCTGTATATGAATATGGTTAACTTTATACCAAACTAGGTTAAAAATCACTGATTTACAAATACAACAGAACTAGAAACAAATTAAAAATCATTTATTTGCAGAGATTGTTGGTTACCTTACATTTCAACAAACCACAATAGAATTAAACAATTTGATTTTGTTCTCGAAATATTGTCCCAAACTGACTGGGGTCTGGTATGTAATGATATCAACATCCACAGGCACTGGACAGTTAATGTTGAAAAGTTCCTTACCTTACCTTGAACTATTAGCAGCATTTATGGGGCTCAAAACATTTGCAAGCAAACTCAGTTACTGTGAGGACTTAGAAAAGATATCACAACGGCCATATCCTGTGTCAGTAAGATGGGTGGTACTCATTTTACTCATCTGAATAGCTTGGCTTAACAATCTTGGCAACGGTGCAAGGAATGACAAATACGGGTTTATGCATTTTATATTAGTTCCAAAGAAAACAGTATGGGAAATTGAATCTAGGCTTCCTAACATAGAAATTAAATGGAAGTGATGTGATATAGCCTACAAGTCAATTGTTGCTAAAAAAAAAAAAAAAAATTGCTGCAACTTGTACAACTTTGAAACCCTACATAGGGACCTACTTCTAAGTAAAGATACACCTATGCAAGCAGGGGGGGGGGTGTGCTGTACTGGGCCAGCCCCCGATTGACCTGTTTACAATCAGGTCTAATACTAAATATCAACATATCATGGCTCCCTGATCCAAGTATGTTCTGCAGATCTATTCACTGTCAAATGGCATCTCGACACCCAATGCACAGGAGTCACTGTTTGCTGCCATATTATCAGGAACGCTTTCCTGATAGGAGAAAGACTGATCCCTCAATTAATATAGTGTTAGCTTTGCTCTAGATCAGTAGACTCTCTTCTGTTAGACACAAGACATTGACCCCTAGGCTCAGTCATGATAGTCATATAATTTTTACCACTAAGTTTAATGATGTATGATATCCTAATGGTATTGAGTGAGCTATATAATAATCAGCAAATTATGTAGTTTTTGGCCGCCACATTGACACAAAAATGACAGAGCGACAAGGTTTCTCACGGATATATTTATATTAAGACCAAAGAATCCCAAATATGAAGTTAGTGGGACCCTAGTATCGTTTTGCATTATTTAACCGGCCAAGCACCGCGCGTCGCCTGTTGGCGACGAGACAATGGAAAATCAATTGTGTCTCATTAGCGGAGTTCGACAGATTAATTTATTTCCCAATCAAACCCTTGGTTTATTTCTAACCAAACAATTAGTAACGATAATAGCTCTTGTAACTGCACACAAAATTCAAACCTGGTCACTCATTAGTACACTTCTTATAATGAGGACAATATTAACATAAAAATCCAGATATAATTAAAACCTGGTAGATCCGAACTCAACTTGATTCTACCATTTTTTAAAGATAATTTATCTTTCTGTACTGCCACAACCCTTAAATTGTCCTATCTAGATTTTACTAGGTAAGAGTATAAGACAAAATTGTAAATCATTAATTATAACTATAAGAAAGCCTTATGATGCAACCTCTACTGTAACCAATAATAGATGGATAAAACAAATTTCAAGTAAGAGTGGAATAGATATTATTATTTCTAAATTCACATATACAGACATGCCTCTACTTCAAAGGGCTCTGAAGAAGGTGTCATTATGCTGGTTGGACCACAAATTTCTCAACCCTTACTCGGTTTTATAAGAGACCTTTTTATTAGTGATTCTAATGCTTTTGCACCAGCTGTGTGCTCTATAGAGTGGTTGTACATAGAACTTATTACATGTCAATGTTAATTGTCTGATTATAAGAAATTGATGTGTGCCATATGGGATTATTAATTAAACTAGTTGATTCAAAACTGATTATATTTCCAGAATCTAATAGTAATTAGAGAATTATAAATTAAGTTAGGTAACTATTTACCTTAATGGTACACTGATTCTTAATAGAAATGCATTACAATTAGTAAGTACCTAACAAACATAGAATAGCATGTTAAGTTACAATGTTCATTTATTGAACAATGCTCATTTTATGTACCTATGATGACCAACACAACTTTATTCTTTGAACATCTACATAGTATACAATGAGGATGAGATTACGAAGCATAATTATACAGATCGGACTAACTTACCTAGTGACGTCCGATCCTTAATTATGTGAAGTAATCTCATCCTCATTGTATCCCAACCCTTCCCAGATAATCATCCTATACTTCAGGTGTATTGGATTGCCTTATTAAACCCCTTCTAGAAGTTGTGTTGTGCTGTATGCCGGGACTATACGATGCCCATGTAGGTCATCGTGAAGTCCCGTTCTTATGCTTTGAAAGAATGATTGACAGATGTCAGGAGACCGCGCCAACGACTGGACCACAGACAACATTTGTTTTTCTTTAGGATGAAAAAATTTGAATTTCATCTTTAAATATTGTGACGAGTGTGCGCACGAAATGGTGCGACTTACATAGTATACAATGAGGATGAGATTACGAAGCATAATTTTCCTATGAGAGCAGTGGCGGCCCAGTGGTAACGGCCGCGACCTACGTAGTAGTAGGTCGTAGGTTCGAACCCAGACAAGCGCTTTACTTTGTGTAAATTATTTCATCACCAGCGCACTCAAAACGGTGAAGGAAAACATCGTGAGGAAATCGGCATATCCTAGAACCAAAAACTCGAAGACATGTGACATCTACCAACCGCCACTGGGCCCGCTGGTGGATTACGGCCCACTCCCCCTCACTGGCAAGATATCTGTGTCCCAGCAGTGGGAACGTTATAGAATGATTTTGCAATAATAAAGCATCCCATCCCATCGATCCCCCGGCCCTTAATAGCCACAAAAAATTAATGACAATCCAAAACTACATGTCCTGAAAAGACCACAATATCTAACAAATATTTAAGTAGACAGACATCTTACACATGAAGAAAACTTTCGTTTTCAGTTATGTACGTCCACTTTATTCATCGTATTGGATTTCATAGTATTGAATAAATATAATAGTTTAGCTCATGAATATTTCATTGTATTCACCTCGACGTCTGTTATAGGCATCTTTTTCGCAGACATTTTGATATAAAAACTTGTTTGTGGAGTTACAAGGCTCCTAAATACATGTATTGGACTTATTCGGGAATATCGTAATAGTGGTTTTGAAAATACAGTATTGATATTATGGATATTTTTCTATTAGTATTCGAATAACGAAATAAACTTGTCTCGTATCAGCAAAAACGTATGAATACAGGATCAAACTAAGTTTGAAGCAAGAGTTGATAAAATTTGTTTTTTTTTTTTTTTGACGTGACAACGTCTTATAAATCGATGAACGCCGACTGCACGCACGAAAAAGCATGACTCATTGTCATGTTCCGCCTGAGCCGAGGGTGCAAGCGAGAGCGCGGAACATGCGATAGAGAGGCACGGTTGGCCTAAACGTTCGGCTTGTGACGCATCTATCTGATGTTTTCTTATGACGTTATCACGTAAAATTATCGTCCGTAAACCGACTTTACAGACAACCAATTTTTTTATTTTATCGTGTTTAGATATCGAAACCCATCACTTCTGCGAAGTTTACACACAAAAAGAAACATTTTTAAACTGATATTTCAATTGTCTACACTACCTGCGGTTGATGACCCTAAAAAAAGACGGGTTGCACTCCGGGAGTGCCGGCAGAAGTAAAAACTTGAATATGAACGTTGAAATAAATCAATTATTAATTGAATTAATATTAACTCATTTTTTTTCACTATTTCTGCGTCACTTTTTTCGATAATAGATGCACTTTGTTCAATTTCCATATTTTAAACACTAGGTATACGAGTATACACGAATTTTAAGAATACACAGCAGTGTAGGTACTACACAGACGGTCGAGCCATCAGCTGTCCATCCATCCATCCATACATCCACACCCACACCCACACCCACACACACACCCACACACACCCTTACACCCACACCCACACACACGCCCACATCCACACCCACACACCCACACCCACCACACACCCCCACACCCACACCCACACACATGCCCACACCCACACCCACACACACACACACCCACACCCACACCCATACCCACACCCACACCCACACACACCCCCACACCCACACACACCCACACACACACACCCCACACCCACACACCCACACACCCACACCCCCACACCCACACCCCATCCATCCATCCATTGTCGTGTGTCACTTGGTTCACTTCGGTTGGCGCCGCCGTATAAAGAGAGGGGGATACTTAGTAGTTAGGATTAGTAGTTCTCCCCTGTGAAATCTCTCCTGACGGTCACGTGTCCTGACGCGATGTCCTGACGCGAGTTTAACATTTTGTACCCATTACAAAAAAGTGTGCAACGCCGCTAAAGAAGTTTACACTTCAAATTTTATCGTGTTTAGATATCGAAACCCATCACTTCTGCGAAGTTTACACACAAAAGGAAACATTTTTAAACTGATATTTCAATTGTCTACACTACCTGCGGTTGATGACCCTAAAAAAAGACGGGTTGCACTCCGGGAGTGCCGGCAGAAGTGAAAACTTGAATTTAACGTTGAAATAAATCAAATATTAATTGAATTAATATAACTCATTTTCTTTCGCTATTTCTTCGTCACTTTTTTCATTAATAGATGCACTTTGTTCAATTTCCATATTTTAAACACTTTATATACACGAATTTTACGAATACACAGCAGTGTGGCCACTACACTGACGGTCGAGCCATCAGCTGTCACCAGCCATGGATGCGCGAACATAAACACACACGAACATTCGCGCAAGCGCCCTGCGCCGCCTAAATGAAACAGCAGGCATACATTTTCGCCACGCCGTAGAAAGAGAGGGGGATACTTCCTCTCCTACGCCGCGCCGGCTGTCTACTCTCCATCCGTCTTACAAATTTTCGATCAAGTCACGTGTCCTGACGGTCACGTGTCCTGACGGTCACGTGTCCTGACGCGAGTTTAACATTTTTTATCCATTACAAAAAAAGTGTACAACGGCCGCTAAAGAAGTTTTCACATCAAAAAACTCATCAAATGAATTTATTTTATCATATTTAGACAACAATACTTTCACATCTACGTAGTCTCTCTAGCTAGTTTTATTTGAACCTGTATAGTTTTATGTCGTGGTAAAAATATTAGCCACTCAGCGAGATGTTAGCGGAGTTGATTGTTCAGGGTGCGCCAGATTTACAGCCAGGGAAATGAACTGTTCACTGCTTAATTTAGTGTTATAACCATTTCACACAACTGTCCAATAATGACAGTTGGGGGCTTGTGCCGCACGGGTCGATCGATCAGGTTAAGCTACGCTTGCCGCGGTTGGTCCGTGGATGGGTGACCACCAAGACCCTCCGTGCCTCGGAAAGCACGTTAAGCCGTTGGTCTCGGCTGTCATTCGAAGATCTTTGACAGTGGTTACGGGTGGTCAAAAGCCCGAAACTCTGACAACCAGTCTTACCAAGGGGTATCGTATAAACCAGTAACTGAGTTGTGGAGGTCAGATAGGCAGTCGCCCCATGTTAAATACAGGTATTCAGTTGCACCCGGTTAGACTGGAAGCTGACCCCAACATAATTTGGAAAAGGCAGATTGTCCAAGAATAACAGTTGTGATTTGAATATACGGGCAATTTATGTTGGTAGGCAATTTGATAAACAAATGATTCCGCTGACATTAGATTTGAGTTTTTAAAACACTTTATTTTGATACCCCACTCGATAGGTTTTGAGATTTTTTTTTTTTTGCAGGCAGAATGTAATGGCGCCAAAAATCAGCCATTTTGGTTTTTTTTATTTTGATATACCCAGTGTCACTTTCACAGTCAATACGAATCTAACGACACCTCTCAAGCTAAAATCCATCGAGCCGTTCAGGCCAGTTGACCAAAGACTCACAGAGCGTGCCAAACAATTATACAAACAAACATACCTACATACATACATACTCTCGAAAAACATAACCCTCCTCCTGGCGCAGTCGGGTAAAAAGGTCCTCTCCACCTGTTTTTAAAAAAACCTTGACAAACCGAGAGCAAGCTTATCATGTAAATTAATTGTAAGTGTACAAAACCGCTACAGCACTTCCATATATCCTACGCACTTGAGTGCTATTAAATTATGCACATATCGGGAAAAATAAATAACTAAGTACTCGTTGGACCTTCATAATTGAGTAGGGTCACTTGAATCGCCAGGGATGTAAATTATAATAATATATTAGGTGTCCGCATTTGGTAACCGCGTCGACGTTAATATTGTACAGTTGCCAGCACATCAAGGTACCCGAAACTGTCAAAGTTTCCCAATCAACTTTGAACCTTAAGATATAGTGATAAAGTTGAAAATCTATTAAAGAAATTTGACAGATTATAGTGGCTTGATGTGCTGGCGTCTGTACATTGAATTTTAGGAAAAAAAAAGTCCGGCTCTGTCACTTAAGACGCTGACAAGAGCCAAATAGGCTTGTTTCGAACAATTTTTTAGCCAAATCTATACAGTTTGACACGGCGGAAAAAATATATGTTAATCTTGAACATATTTCTGAGAACCCTGTTGTATTCAAAACACGTTTTTGAAAAGTTTTCTCGATACAAAAAAAATGTAAACTAACCTCTTAAAATGACCTTCCAACAAAAATATCTGTATTACTGATCAACGTACGTTGGTAAAATTTATAACAATAACGTATCATATTTAAATACAAAATTTGGTTGTTTTTTATTTTTGACTACTCAACTTATTTTTAAGAAATTAATTATTTTATGGTTTGTAACAACTTACGAGTGTCGCGTCATCGCGCTTCTCTTTCTTATGTATGCAATCCGACAGTGATCGCTTAGGCGCGCTGCTAGACGGACGTATGTCGCTTTGCCCCGCTAACCGCTATCCGTTCATTTTATTTTTTGTTGATTGACAACTTCAAACATACTTATATGTACATATTTTATTTTTTCCCTAAAACTACAATAAGTTGTAAAAATATTAACACGTAAAGACATTAGTAAATATAGTTCGAAGTTATGAAAATATTTGCTGTGCAAAATGGGAAACAAACAAAAATGTCGGAGGCCAGCAAAAATGTATTATTATTCTATACTAACAAACAAAAACATCTAATGGAAGTAGTAAAGTATTTTTTTATATTGTAATATTGACAAAACAGGTACACGAACAGAAATGAAATTATAAATAAAAGTACTTGGCTATTTTGTACAATGCGTAGCGTAAATTCAGCTGTGATGATAATGCTCGATTGGTCTAGTGGTATTTACGTAATTTCTGAAATAGCAAGATTCGAGTTCGAAACCAAGTTGATTTTTTATTGTTTTAATTTATATAACTATATTTTTTCTTTATTTATTTAGTTTTTGGAATTTTTAATTGTTTTTTATTCATTTATTTTGTATATTTTTAGAATAATTATTAATTTTCTTTACAAAAAAAAGATGTTTGGCGGAAAGTTCAGAAGCAGGCGAAGCTTCGTTTTTCGCATAGATTCTGAATAGCGAGTTTTGAGTTCGAAACCAAGTTGATTCTTATTATAGGATTTTTTTTTTTTTTTAAATTAATTTTAGCAAATTTTCATTGTTTTCTTTTTTAATTTATTTTGCATATTTTTAGAATAATTATTAATTTTCTTTACTGGAAAGTAATAATAGACTACAAAAAAAAAATATTTACAGTAAAAATAAACGTTTGGCGAACAATTCAGAAGTAGGTGAAGCTTCGAAAATTGTTTTTCACCAGTAAGTTTGTAATACGCGCATACTAACTAAATATAGATAACAATTTTATTACTTAGAGCATAGAAAGAAAGTCACAAATAAGTCCAGTGATAAACACTATCGAATTTACATAGACCCATGACTATCTTAGAACTGGACTTATAGGAAAATATTCGTAGCTTTGTCCATTGTTTCTTGCTCACTCTATATAAATCATCGTGTGAGATTTGGTATTTTTTTAAAGACGTAATTGGTAAGTTTAGTGCTGAAGAAAGTTCTTGCAAGTTTGAATGTTTTATTTTTTACCCGACTGCGCGACGCAAAGGAGTGGTAATGTGTTTATCAGCCTATGTATCTATGTTCCTTTGAAGCACTATACAGACCAAACGCCTGGGCCGATTTTTATGATTCACAAGTCAATCGATTCCTCTTAATCCGGCAAGTGTCAATAAAGACATGACGTTAGTAAACATTCAATATGGCGACTACTGGACGCCATATTGTGAAAATGATAAAAATGAAAGTCAACAAACTATGTCAATATGGGGTATCGTTGTTGAATAGTATTAAATAAACATCATTTTTAGTTTTTACCCGACTGCTGTATGTATGTATGTATGTCCGTTTCTTTGTTACCTCGTAACTCTTATACGAATGAACGGATTTGGATAAATTATCTGTCTTTAGATTTGTCTTTGTGGCAAGAGTGTCACTGACTACATGAAAATAAAAAACAAAGTAAAATGGCGGATTTGGGGTGCCATATTGTGGAGTTCGAAATTTTTCTTTCTTCTAATACCATCGAGTGGGATATAAAAATAAAGGGTTTTAAAAGGTGATTTCAAAAATATATACAACTTATATGTATGGTTAAAAGTAATTCGAAGTGACAAAACCTAAAAAAACGAAATAAAAAAATAAACTTCTTTCACATTTGTAAACTAAAAATTTTGAAATAAAAAAAAAGTAATTAAACCCGACTGCGGTAAAAAAAACTGAAAAGCTATAAACAAACCCATTTTAAATTAAATAAAATTTGGAAGCAGGCGGGACCCATACCATTTTTATATTTTCAAACTCAAATGGGTCCCACCTGCTTCCAACTTTTATTTAATTAAAAATAGGCTTGTTTATAGCTTTCAGTTTTTTTTTAACTTAAGTTTTTTTTTACCGTAGTCGGGTTTTTTAGTTTTTTTTAATTACTTAATGGTATTTGTGGCGAAGATGCCATAATTGAAATTAAATGCCAAATCAATGCATAGAAGTTGGGCTTGAATGAGGCTATCAACAAAAAAAAAAGTAAATTTTTGGGTAAAAGATAAAGAAGGGTGCCTAAAAAAACACAAATCACAACTGGTATAATCAAGTTCAGGGCCAGCTCCATATTACAAGACGTAAGAAATGCTTGTTTGCAGTATGGTCCGGCTGGAGAAGAAGTTAAATTAAAGATAAAATTAATAGAAAAAGATGACCTATTTTGGGAACAGAAAATGAAACAAAAATTAAAATCATTTTACTTAAAACACCTACTCCCTGAAATAGTAGACCCGAGATTCACACGGAACTGCTTATAAGAGACAACATTAAAGTGCATGAAATAGTCCTTCAGGCACCAATCGATCAACCCACATGTTCCAGATACCTCAGTAAAAAAACTTATGTACATCCAGTCTAAAAAGTATCGGGAATAATAGTAGTGGGTCTGTTTATAATGTATCTAAGTTACAATAGCCTAATGTCAACTTGCTCATCGCCTTATACAAAATATTACTTTTCCCGATGCAGGGACGTTAATTTTTGAGGAGTTCTCCTGGTATTCCACCATCAGTTCCATTTCACCATTTGCATTTTGACGAGCATAAATTGCTTAGCAACCATATTAAAGTAATCGAATCGCAACCCGTGAAATACTTTTTATTGAGTAGTTCCAATAGCCATCTGTGGTCTTCATCATATTAGTTCCACTTCACCAAATGGTGCTTTCCGAGAGCAAATGCACGAGTTACTATATAAAATACCCAAGTCGCTATAGGTGTGCCTATAATATTTGAAGAGTTCCTTCGATTTCTGCAGAACCCCATCATCAGATCCTGACCTGATGACGATGGGACCACCTGGAAAGTATACCCTTTCAAACAAAAAAATAATTTTTGAAATCGGTCCAGCCGTCTTCGAGTAATCGGGGAACATGATACATTAAAAAAAAAAAACCGACGAACTGAGAACCTCCACCTTTTTTTAAAGTCGGTTAAAAAAGCAAATAAAAAAATATACCTAATTATTACAATAATGATTTGTTAATATAGTTTGAGATTTTATTTTCCATACATTTATATTGTTTTTCAATTCAGTGTAAATAAAGTGTCTTAAAATAATTAAAAATAAAAACAAAAATATACATTGGTTTTTTATAATCGCCTTGTCTTACTTGTTTCTAGCTCTTCACACAGAACAATAAATATACAAGAGCGCCATCTATTGGTTCGTTGTTAATTATTATTGACCGCGTCACACTGTTCCTTACTTGGTAGTTCGCTGTATCACCGCCCTTTAAGAATGGCGCTAGGATATCGGAGAAATTGTGGGCGTGGCTAAAAATACCTAAACATCGGAGCTCAATAGCGGCTTTCAGCGTCTTAAACCTATGTATGAAAGTCATCATCATCATCCAGCCGTAAGACTTCCACTGCAGGACAGGCAACAACGGCCGATACTATGCTTCGCCTAATGCACCTCCCGATACGTATTAACCACGCTAGAAGTTTATCAATTTTTAAGCGACTTCTAAAAAGGAGGAGGTTCTCAATTCGGATGTTTGTATTTTTTTTTCATGTTTGTTCGCGCATAACTCCGTCGCTAGCCAACCGATTTGAAAAAATATTTTTTTGTTGGAAAGGGTATACTTCCCACATGGTCTCGCGAAAATTTTATTGAAATCGGAAAATTAAGCGGTTTTTGAAAAATCAACAAAAATCTAAAAATTTATCTACATTGTCTACATTAACGATCTTTTCGTTTACATTTTTGTGGGGTAGGTACAACTAAAAAGTGGAAAATAAAAACTTTTTTACAAAAAAAAAACAACTGACTTCAAAAAAAAACACTACAAAGTGATAAATAACTTTAATTTTGGAAGTCGGTGTCAAAAAACGAAAATGCGGAACCAACGACACCGACTTCCGAAATTAAAGTTATTTATCACTTTGTAGTGTTTTTTTTTTTTGAAGTCGGTTGTTTTTTTTGTAAAAAAGTTTTTTGAGGGCTATGTCTTTTACCACATTATCCGGCGGATCTCTTTATTTCTGACTAACTTCCCCCCGTGGCCTACAAAAAGTCTAATCTTGTAGCCTATGTTCTTCCCCAGGGTTCAAAGTATACATACATACATAATCAGCCTATAATGTTCCTACTGCTGGGACACACGCCTCCTCTTTGTAAGAGGGAGTGGACCGTAATCCACCACGCGGGCCCAGTGCGGGTTGGTAGACGTTATATATCTTCGAATTTTTAATTGTAGGACATGCCGGTTTCCTCACGATGTTTTCCTTCACCGTTTTGAGAGCAGTGGTGATGAAATAATTTACACAAAGTATAATAATAATAATAATAAAGCGCCTGTCAGGGTTCGAACCTACGACCTATGCATACCTTGTAAGTCGCGGTCGTTACCACTGGGCTACCACTGCTCTCAAAGTATCCCCATACCAAATTTCATCAAAATCGGTTTAGTCGTTTCGGAGATAAGCCGGAACAAACAGACAGACAAAAATAAAAATAAAATGTTTTCTCGTTTAGTAGAATGGTGTTATTTTGACATTACAAACAGATACTTCAATTTTTTTTAATATATTTAGGTATGTATACATATTAAAAAACAAATAAAGATTAAATGACACAGGGAAACTTCGAGCATAGCACTATCAATTGACCTTCGGACCACTTTAAACCTTATATACTTAGGAGCATCATGAGCGTGAGTCTGACAGTCTCTATACTTTTCGTGTCATATTATCGCCCGGGTACCATTTATATATTGTCTGCTGTTGTACCCCTCCAACTTATGACCTTAATTTTTCTGTCCATTATCATTGACCTGGAAAAATGTATTAGGTACAAAGATTCCTGTTTAGGTACAGTGAACTTTAAATTAGGGGCAAGGCGTACACGTATTATTTGAAACGTAGATTGACAAGATAATAATACGAAATAACCTCTTTTATTGGTTCGATAGGTAATGGGTTATCAACTATTTCATAGCGGAGTTACTGACGTAAATAATTGTTTCTTCTGATATTAAAAAAAATGTTAGTAATAGCTATTATTTCTAGCTATTTATCCCGTATGTTGCAGCTGCCATATTGTTTTGTCTCTGCATCACCTTAAGGCTGACTGGTAGAAAATACCTCCATTAAGTCCGCCTTTGTACAGTATTGTCTTTTTACCTAATTGAATAATAATTATTAGTATATTTTAAGTCGTAGAAATAAAACTAAAAGATTCGGCTTTACTCCGTGACTATACTAATGATGAAATTGGGCAGTGGGTCCAGTCGACCTATCCAAAACGTGATCGAGTCGAATGATCCCGTGGGTCCATTTCGAGTGGGGGTCCAGTTGACCAAATACTCTTAAACGTACATGGTTAATAAGGCTCTTATTTAAAAAAACGATCAAATTCACATCTCAGCGGCAATCAAAGTGAAATGCTTGTCATAAATGTAGTCAAGACTGGGATTAGAATGCGACCATTCTTGTAAATCTAGGAATTGTTCATCAGGTCAATAATAAGACGAAAAAAGTGGTGTAATGCTAAGAGTAGTGATTGTGTATCATGTTTAATCTGTCAAGCGCCGCTAATGAGACACAATTGATTTTGTATTGATTATTCGCCGATCGGCAATCTAGTCTCAATCTCGTCTCAGCGACAATCAATGTCAAAAACTTGTCAAAAATGAAAGGATTTTAGTGGTTGTTTTGACCGATTGAGACTGAGAACGTTCTTAAAATTGTCCCTCAGATTGTCACTGCGCCTTGAACATTAACTGTAGTGAAAAGAAATCTTTTAAATTCGCATCGAGCGAATAAATAATTAATTATTCATTGATTCCAGAGCCACACCACAAACTGTACGTAATCTGAAAATTACCAAGCCGACATCCGATCCGTCCGTCACAATATTTTTCCTGTCAACAGCCAATAAAAAGCCTTCAAACAGACATGATTAACGATTCCCTAATTTAGAATTTATTGGAGTAAACTTGGGAACCCTATCAATCATTGGCCGCCAATATTTTGTCATTCTGCTGGCTAATTTGCGTTTGTTAGCCTATAGCCAGGGTTTGGGGTTAACAGTGTTTGATTTAAGATGAGTTTGCGGAATTAGGTATAGAAGGGTATGTTAAAAACAAAATATATCAAGACCCAGGTACAATTACAATTCCAATATTACTTACAAAAATGGAAATTAAAATTATGGCATGTCTGAGGAAATAGGTGATATTTAAATGAACTGTCTCTGCCATCTTTAAAAGATTGACGGCAATAGAACGGTGATGTTTTAAATTTGTTTAGTTTAATGATTAAATGTTGTATAAATAGACCTAAAGCTTTATTCTAGACTAGCTGCGCCCCGCGGCTTCACCCGCGTAAATGTCGATCCCGTGGGAATATCGGGATAAAAAGTAATATATATGTTAATACAGGGTGTCAGCTACCTCCGTACAAAATTTTATCAAAATTGATCCAGCCGTTTTAGCGTGAAGAAGTAACAAACATATTAACACACACAAACTTTCGCCTAATATTAGTGTGATTAGTGTGATACTAATCTAGTTTTCAGTGCCAATAAAGTTGTTAGCACACATTAAACTGAATTACTTTTAAGTCAAGGCTCCCAAATAATTTCGACTTATTTGTTTGTCAATTTAAAACAATCAATCATCGAAACCTTTTTATCTTGACCGTGCACACCATTAAACATACACTTAGACATACAAGTACCATAAATATATTTGGCCATTTTACCAAAGGAAAAAAAAAGAATAATATCCTCTTTTATATTTAGACTTTTTCTGATGCGTGATCAAGACTTTATCATGTAGAAATGCCATGAGTATTCACTTGACGAGATATTAAGAAGAAAGGTGGAATTATACATTTGTAGATAATGTGAAATGTTTCATTTGCTTTGTATGTTTATAATCATAAAAGCCAGGGATAAAAGGTATGAATAGGTAACAACGAACAAGATAATAACGTTATCGTTAGGCGAGTAATTTGTGCAAGTGGGCCCTAATATTTATAGAAATATAATTTTTTACCTACATATTATTGGTTCTCAGTCGGCACCACTTCCTTGGGAACGTCTACAGCTCCCAAAGGAAGCAAATGCATTGATCATCGCAGTACCTATGCTGTAAATAGCCGGTATAATAAAGCCTATTGCCCACTCTTTATTACTTTTCTAGAGAAAGAAACAAACCAAATCTTCTGACATTTAAACCATATGCATACCTAATTGGTTTATTTGAAAGAAGAATCACAGACCAATCAAGTCAAGGTAGATTTAATAACCCAAAAAATCAAAGGAGACATGGCTAAATTACCATACACACTCCCCGAACAGAATTAACCAGGTGGAACCAAATTCATCCAGTTCGCTGCATTCTAAAGCGCCGTAGGAAATTACTTTTTTCCCTCCTACCTCACGTACGTTATCAAGTCAAAGGCATCGGGGTTATTAAAAGACGTCTTATATCTGTGTCATATCTGTTTTCGTCTGAGTTTTGAAGGGCCCTTATTGAGTAGATCATCGATTATCGATGTTGAATAATTGTTAGCTGATTTTATAGTGGGTTTATTAATTTACTAGTTTATGCCCGCGATTTCGTCGGCGTGAAATTTCTTGTTCACCAGACACACCCCGTCGCATTGCATCGCCTGCCCGCGCGCGCGCTTCGGTTTCACTCAGCGTTTTTTCAGATTTCACTCGGCTTCTAAGGGTCCTAGCGTGATGATAAATAGCCTATAGCCTTCCTCAATAATGGGGCTATCAAATGCAAAAATAATTTTTCAAATCCAACTGGTACTTCCAGAGATTAGTGCATTCAAACAAACAAACTCTTGAGCTTTATTATTAGCATAGATATAGATGTGTGGTGGTATCGCTGGACGAGATAAAGGTTTTAGACGAAGGGATAGTGAGGCTTTTGCCCTGCAGTAGGATAATACAGGCTAGGTTTAAAGATATTTATTCTCAAAAAAGACTCAAAGTCACTTATATGAGAACAATGCTTAAAATATAAATTATATAAAGTATGCCACAGACGTCACGGTAGCAATATCAGATACACCCATCGAACGCATTCAGCTTTTAGGAAGGGTGTTATTTCTGATTAAATAAGCAGCTAGTTGAGTTTTAAATGCATTGAATGAGTGCAACTTTTTTATACATGAGGGTATTTTGTTATATAATTGTGCTTCTTCAAAAGTTAACATTTTTTTGCCAGGCTAGTTAGATTAGATCTGTATGTGTTTTAAGAGTGTAAAGTGACCATGCTTGTAATCCTCGACTGGCAAGAAAGAGATGTAGTGACAACCTTTTGCCAGCTATGTTTAAGTGACATGTAATCAGGGCTGAGTGAGCCACATATATAGATACACTTAGATAACGCAAGAGCAACTACTTCGCGTGCCAAAAATCGCACCAGCTTACGTTCCAAAATCGTAAGCCGCCACTTTCGCGCTCAGTCTTGTGTACTGCTGGCTGGGTGAGCGTGAGCGCTGGTGCTAGGCCCCGGGAATGAGGCGAGAATGGGTACCGCACGCGGTGGCGTCTTTTAATCGATTTGATGTTCCCATCATTAAATAGTGCTTGTGACGTCATAGTAGGTAGTCGAAAAATGTCACGCTTGGTTTTCATACAGATCGTGATACTTGCGTTATCCAGGTCTATCTATATCTATGGGCTGAGCCTTTTGCCAATTAATTAATGACAGATGTATTAGGCAAGAGCCAAAAGATAACCTCATAAAGACCATCAGCCTAATTGCGTAACACAGTTCCAATCACAATCTGAATCATTTTGAAGGATATTGCTAATACATTGCTTCATATGTTCGAAAAACGTGTCTCCTCAACAACGTAAATAACGCAATGAATGTTGTTAAACTGTCAAAATGAAAGCCATTCCTACTGTTAATGTTGTTACGCAATAACTTTGCATAACAAAAAAAAAGTGGCACTCCGGGAGTGCCGACAGAAGTGAAAACTTGAAAAATTACCTACGTGTCTATTTTTTGAATAGTCGTATAAAGAAAACACAAACAGAATACTTTGCCATCACTCACGGACATATCGGAAATACATTAAAACCGAGTACATCCCGAGGACAGCCGAACACATCCGAAGCGGTGTCGCTTACGGTAACAGTGGCGCGAATTCAATGGTTTTTTCCAATCTCAAAAAATACCCAACGCGACTAAAAAAGTTTTCACTTCAAATATAGGTTTCCAACTGGAGGAAGCGAGCGAAACAAGCCTTTTAGGACTAAAAATGCTTGAAAAATGACAAGATATCTAGAAAGCTCAGTCAAAATACAATTACTCTCAGCAATTTCATAACGAACTAGTCCCAAACTCAAGCCACTTCATTCATTCATTTTCTAATTTGATCATCCCAAATCACAAACACAAATTTCCCTAAACCTCTAAGTTTAACCAAATAAAAAACACAATCAAACTTCGCTAACAGAGCGATTTAGCAAGTTATAATTGAAAACGTTAACCCTATCGGAACCTAATCTTTGGGTCGTCGGGACCGGCCCACTTGTAAAACTAACTCAATCAAACTGTCCCGTAGAAAAAAACCGGTCAAGAGCGTGTTGGACTCACGCACGGAGGGTCCCGTGCCGCTTTACATAATCAAAAAATTAATCAATATGCCTAGCCTTTTCTCAACTATGTATTTTACCAGTATTTTACATGGAGCGACTGCCTATATGATCTCCACTCTAAGTTACTGAAGTTAAAACCCCTTGGTAAGACTGGCTGTCAGACTTTTGTGTTTCTACCATAACGACTGTCAAAGATGATCAAATCATAATTAATGTACTTTCCGGGCAAAAGAGGTCACGATATCTAAAGCCCGGTTTCCACCGCGAGCGGAGCGGACGCATTAACGACTTCTTTTACCTCTCAAGAGAAAACTGCTTACATGTGTGTCCACCAACAAAGAGTCGAGCGGAAATGACTCAGCGGGCAAAAAGAGTAAAAATGAGCTCGCTCATTTCTAGAAAGAATCAGACGACTAAACTCTTTCTTGGTGGAATCGCAAACCTATTTCATGAAAACGAAGTCCGCTCCGCTTAGCCATTTCCGGCTCATTACTCTTTCGCGGTGGAAACCGGGCTTTATGGTCACTCATCCACGAACCGACTGCGGCAAGTTTATTATTCAGCCACGAGCACCTCCTGCACAATCATGTATGTGAAATAAAAGGTATATTTTCCTTGTAATATCTCCCTTCGGCTTTGACTTTCTCTTATTTAACGTTGCAAAACGTATTCTGTGAACAACTGCGTAAATACTTATTACGTTTTAAAAGATACAGCCCTGTAACAGATGGAACTGAACGGCAGACAGGCATTTGGAGTAGGCTTAACGTAACAGGGTTGCGTTTTCTCTTTTTAGCTACGGAACCCTAAAAATTCGGGACCTTTTGTATTTTTTACAAAACCCGAAGGGGGTTAAAAAATCATCTGGATTTCGGTGGAAGACAAGCCTTGGATCTTTAAAGCTTTTGCTAATTTATCTGCACCCTTATTTTGTTAGGGGTCGGTTAAATTTCAAGAGGGATGGTATTTTTCTTGTGAGCATTTGAAAACACCAATGACGTTGAAATTACAATCTTTTAAATTAATCTTATGTAGAGTAAACGGGGCAAATTTTTTTGATTGTTTGAATAAATACTTGTCCAACCAGGGTGAAGGACGATGCCCATAAATAACTATGGGAGACTGTTTGAATTAAAATATAAGAAAGAAAGGTGACATTTAAACTGGATATTCAGCTATAAGATAGAATTAGCCTCATAAATTTCATGAAATAGTCATTTAATAGGGTACTTTGAACTTGGAGAGAAGTACCTATTTTTTCGCCATATTTTCCTTAAAATTGGCCTTTTCCAGAAATATGTATTTATACTTAGAATTGTCCGTTTTTCGAATTAGCCATTTATAGAACTAGCTATTTTGAGAATTAGTCGATTGAAGACTCGGTTGCCATTTTGAGGATTGGGCATTCTACGCCTGAATCATTTCAAAGTCAAAGTCAAAGCATTTATTTCAAATAGGCACATGAAAGGCACTTTTGAACGTCAAAATTTACTTTGAAATAGAATTGATTCTAGTCGCCCATTCCAAAAGGTAGTTTTCGTATGGAGAAGAATGGGCAAGAAACTCCACCGTTACTCTTTTAAAATATTGAACTCGCGCCACTGTTACCGTAATAGACACCGCTTTGGATGTGTTCGGCTGTGCTCGGGATGTACTCGATTTTAATGTACAACTGATATATGTCAGTGAGCAATGGCAAAGTATTAACACACATGACACAGTATTTGTATTTTAAAGAAAAAGTCAATAAATTTTCTTTATACTACTATATTCTTAAAGTAACGTTTATCGCTTTAGTTCAACGTTGCCAGGCAGAACTTTCTAATTGCTTGTCATCGCTTTACACTAAGTTGTGAAGCCCTGCTAACACAGCATTTGCAAACACACTATCTCATCTACTAAACTATCGTATCCTATTTGTAGTCGTAAATGGTTTGCGTGCTAAGACAAATAACTCGTAATATATAGATACTATATAGATAAAATGCGTAGAACTTGAAAGTAACTTACATAAATCCATACTAATATTATAAATGCGAAAGTAACTCTGTCTGTCGACAGACAGACAGAGTTAGTAAGCATTGGACTAGTGGAGAGATGGTTAATTATATCTATGGATGGGCAGTTTTTAACGACCTTGCCGCCAGATTGGTTAAGGACGAGCTTCATCGTCGATTCTACTGCTTTCTCAGTTCATTTGTATGTCGTTGCTCTGCTGTGTTGTGTTAGATTTTGCTGTTTTCAATGTCATCGTCGGAAGTTTCACTACTACCCGTTTCCGGTTTTTTGTAAATCTCACTAGCAGCAATCTGGATCTTACTTCTGTCTTCCGCTATATCCATCCAAAAATTGATTTCCTTGTCAAAGTACATAGCGTGCACTGGAACTAAAAAATCGAAGACATGTGAAATCCGCCAACACGCACTGGGCCAGCGTGGTGGATTACGGCTCACTCTCTCTCTCACTAAGAGGAGGCCTGTGTCCCAGCAGTGGGAACTTTATAGTCTGGAAAATAAATAAAATGCCTGATTTAAATTAAACATCTACAAGAGCAGACCTTTTTCTAATGAAGCAGGCAGACACTACAGAACTCTATGATCCATCCATAGGTTGTCATTAAAAGATCGCTCTTAGCGATAAGACCGCCCATTGTGTCAGCCTTTGTAAAACTTATATATTTATGTCTGAAATTTTTATGGCGTACATAATAAAGAGTATTCTATTCTATTATATTCTTTATCATTGTCAGCCTACCCTGCTATGATCCTTAGAAACTCGTTTTCCTTCATCCACTTTCATAAAACTGGTCATACACGCGCACGCTCGTTTGGAATAAAAATCGTGATAAAAACGCAATCAACCAATAGCCTGAAAGCATCGATAACATCATTTCATACAAAAACACCCATCAATTATTCATCAGTACCATCTTCACGACTCCATTCACTAACAAACCACAATGTCCTTGCCGCACCACCCAAAAAACTTTACCGTCCCACTCACAACGTGACTACACACTGTATAATCAATACAACAGGCCACTGAAATAAAATCGAGCCGTAACGGGGTCGCTTCAGGGTCGATGGTCGAATTTTTTTGAAACCCGCGGCTACAATTCAATACTTTCTTTGTTGCGCTAATGTAAAACCGTCATCAAGTTTTGTCTGTTGTTATGTAATGGAATTTCGGGTGGAAGGAATTTTGGTAAAGGCTTTTTTTCAAGTTTTCTTTTTGTGGAGAATTGAATTCGGTCTTGCTGCGGTATTACTGCATGTGCTTAGGATCAAGCCTGCTTGTAACGGACTCGTTTTGTCAGTCATTTTTTTCCTAAAAGAACAAAACCGACGTATTTTCTTATCTGATAGAGGTGCGGAATTGAATTCGTTTTGTTGCAGAATAAAATTCTAACCTCCTTACTAATAAACGTTGTATAATGTCTGTATAGTTACACAATGCTTTATCTTCTTCTTTCGAAAGTCAAATTACTGACGACTGAAAGAGCGAAATCGGTGTGTAACTATTCATCTGACATAATACGTTTATTAGTAAGGGGGTAAGCATGGAAACGAACATAGATATAAGGTCGTTTAAAGAACGTTTTCCCGAATGATTATTTATCCGATAAAGCAACCATTGGCAAAGTTATGACGGTTTTTGTTTTTCATATTCCGCACATAATCTTGAACAATCTACTATTATTTTTGTTATAATCGGTTGATAATTTTATAAGTAGCGATTCTCTAGTTATACCTACATAGATGTTAAGTAACGGGGTGAACGTCGCGTGACCTCAGAATCCCTAACCTAATTACTGGAATAATATTTTCGTACAACGCAGACTAGCAAACGCCTCGCAAAATATTATTATGTCACTCATTTGTGAGACTTCCACGATGTACAAAAAGCTGATTGCTGTTGTAACCGACAAAAACGTGTGTATACTATACAAGTATACATCTCTGTTTAAATAGGCTTCCATTGGGAAATAATGGTGTTATCTTATGTATACTAGGTCCATCCAAAGGTTGTCTTTAAAAGATCGCTCTTAGCGATAAGACCGCCCATTGTGTCACCCATTGTAAAGTTTCTATATTTATGTCTGTAATATACATATATGGTGTACATAATAAAGAGTATTCTATTCTATTCTTAGGACAAATTGTCTCGTTTCATTAGTTTTTTTTTTTTAAGTGAAAACTTCTTTTTTGAGATGGGAAAAAACTATTGAACTCGCGCCGCTGTTACCGTAATAGACACCGCTTTGGATGTGTTCGGCTGTCCTCGGGATGTACTCGATTTTAATCTATAACTGATATATGTGAGTGAGCAATGGCAAAGTATTCTGTTTGTGTTTCGTTTTCTCTTCTGTCGCCACTTCCGGAGTGCCAGCTTTTTTTTTACCGTTGGTAATTTGTATTTAATTTTAATTTAATTATATTTACATAATTTAAGAAGCTAAGAGTCTTAAAATAATAATATGTAGGTACATAAAAATTATGTATATAAAAAGGAGGGGACATAATCAAAAGGCATCAAAAAATTCGTCCGCATCGCTATCAATAAGAAAAGTGCCTAAAACAATAGGCCAGCTCTCTAGTCACGTTAGATTAAATGTTTACCCATTTTTACATTACCTTCTGACACATTTCACATGTAAAATAGTAATAAAGTCCTTTGATGGCAATTTTATCATTTTTTCAATCAATCAACTCAGCCTATCGCAGTCCACTGCTGGACATAGGCCTCTCCCAGACTGCACTACAGCACCCTGTCCTCCGTCTTCCGCATCCAGTCTACCCCAGCCACCTTCTTTAGGTCGTCCGTCCATCTAGCTGAGGGGCATCCCACACTACGCTTGTCGGTACGCGGTCTCCACTCCAGGACTCGTCAGCTCCACCGGCCATCGGTCCTTCGACAGACATGGCCAGCCCACTGCCACTTCAGTTTGCTTACCCTGCAAGTAATTTTTTTACAATTTTTTTGTAGTAATTGTATACCTTTGTCCGCAGGATTCTCTCACCCAGAGATGCCTCCGCAGGGGAAATTTAGCACGTTAGAAGATGACTACATAGAGGTGATGTCGAGGAGAGGACAGAGTCGGTCGCCGTAGCCCACAGTAACTGTTCTATCCACGAGAGAGAGAGAGAGGAGTAGTCTTCAGTGAGTATTTACTTTTTAACAATTAATAATAACTACATCCATTGGCTCGACGAGTTTCGGAGTCGAACACAACTCTCGAATGTGCTCAAGACTATTCAAGTTTGAAAGTACACTAAAAAAAACTGTGTAACATAGCATTAATTAGGAGGAAATGACACAATTGGTCGAGAAAATATCTAAGACTATGTCTTTGACATATCTTGGGACCCCGTGGTCCCGGACCTTTGGAAGGCGTACGAGGGGCCGAAGCCAACTGAGAGGCCCGTTAGCCGTTTTCAATGAAATGAGGCACCAACCGTCGATTATCCCTATTCGTATTATGCAAGTGCACCCAAGGATAATCCCCGGTTGGTGTAGGACTATTGCAAGACATGGAAACAAAAATGTTGAATTATAGGTTTTGGTGGCTAAAGTGAACTGGTTATCTAGGACTATGGAAAAACTATAGCCCCTGCCTGACCGATATCCAAATCCAAACTAATATTATAAATGCGAAAGTAACTCTGTCTGTCTGTCTGTCTTTTCTTTACGCCTAAACTACTGAACCGATTTAGATGAAATTTGGTATAGAGATAGTTTGAGTCCCGGGGAAGGACATAGGATAGTTTTTATCCCGATATTCCCACGGGATCGACACCGTGGGAATATCGGGTGAAACCGCGGAGCGCAGCTAGTTCTATATAAATTACACAGATAAAATAGCAAGGAGTGACTTGCACACTCAATAATGGGCCCCCGAAAACGGTCGCTAGCACATAGTGACATAGTGTCGTAGCGACAAAGGGGCAACATGTTAATTATTATTATTAGTGTAATAATAAATGATAAAGTTAAAATCTAGTTATTCAACAAAAGGATATTGGACAAACTACCATCATAATAAATATCAAGTAAAATATAATATGGTGTATCCTCCCTAACAAAACATTTAATCGTCCTTTATGTTACCGAACCCACAACAAAGAGGATAACAAAATATTGTTGGCCAGCAATATTTTTCCAACCAAACTATTATTGGCACATCAGTAACATATAAACAGATTTTCCCGACGATTTTCCTTCACCAAAAGAAATATGACGGATGATTTTTCCACATAATTGCCTATGGAAAGAAGCCAAGGAATTACGAATAATTTCGTAGTAAAAATATTATTTTCCCATTCATACTGTTATCTGGTCAATTAGAGACACATTATCTACTTATTTTCAGGGAATTCGGAAATAATATCGTTTCCAGAATGTGGATTCATCGGGTGCCAAGTAATAGTAAGGGAAAGCGCACGTTTTAGATTTTTTATCGCTTGATCGCGTTTCCTACTGAATGTATGAATGTAAAAAAATAATGTGCTTTAGTTGATTTGATTATCAACTTAACAATAAATATTGACGGACTAACATAATAACAGGTAATCTGCACTTCCTTTTTCAGAAAGTGTGCGACTATTTGAAGATGTAACACAAATATTCTGATTCTATTCTTGGATTGTGTCCAATGTGTGTGTTGCATACCCTAGTGAAATTATATTTCTAAAGAGTTTAATGAAACTTAACGTCACAATTGCACAATCACCCCATATCAAAATATTTTTAAATCGGAGCTAAATTGAGACCTAACCGGTACCTCAATTACGTAACACGACGTTGAAGGAAACTCCTAGTCCATTGCTTCATAGGTTTGAAAAAATCATCTGCTCAACAACGTAAATAACGCATGAATGCGCGCCAGCGCTGGGGCTCTGTCTTGCATAGGGTCGCAGCACAATGCTGAGCGATAGCCGTTTTGCGTGGATGTGACGCATGTTTCCCTCTACCTTTTTATTTTATTTTTTGTGTTTATGTTCTTTTTGCGTCATTTTCACCGCAAATAAACGTATTTTCTTTCTTTCTTTCTTTCTTTGAATGTAATCTGTTAAGAGCCGCTAATGAGACACAATTGATTTTCTATTGTTTCGTCGCCGATCGGCGAACCGCGACGCATGACTGGTTTGAAATGTCAAAATGAAGGCATTGCCATTGTAAATATGTTACGCAATTACTCCGCAGTATATATTAAATTCAGCTATCAGGCGTTAAAAATTCTGCAATGTGCGTCGACTCTTACAGGAAATATAAGTGGTGTTATTTATGATGGACTAACATACTATGTCGTTATAACAATGAATGTTGTCAGTACAAAAATGATAAATGGTTCCAACTTTCTATGTATTTCTACTAATACCATTAATATCTTTTTGTAATTAATTACTGTCGTCGTAGTTTATTAACACTTTTTTCCACTTTACGCATCTTGCTTGACCGCGAACCGTGCCTGAATTTGGCATATGGGGATATCAGTTTGCCACAAAAATATGATGAGACGCATTTGTACAAAAAGCTGGTAAATTATGCTGCATTTAAATAAGAATGAAAATGTAATTGTGAAACTTCAGTTTTTAATTCAGGTCCGCCAAAAATTCGTATCGAGTTTGTGTGCTCATTCATACTTACAGCAAGCAAGTATAAAGGACATATATGCGCAAACTGTTACGCGCTAATGGGTCTAAATCATTATGCTGAATTCATGCTAACTGTTTGAGCGCCAAAGTACACCCTGTATTGTAACCATCACTAACCCAAACCTCCTCACCAGAAATGAACCTCCTCAACATGGACGCGGAGAACCGCGTTGTCCTGAATGTCGGAGGGATCCGTCACGAGACGTACAAGGCGACGCTGAAGAAGATCCCGGCCACCAGGCTGTCCCGCCTCACGGAGGCGCTGGCCAACTACGACCCCGTCCTCAACGAGTATTTCTTCGATAGGCATCCTGGAGTCTTCGCGCAGGTTCTGAACTATTACAGGTAAGGGTAGTTTAGAGGAAAAACTGACAGGCCTGATGGTCTAGTGGTTAGTGACCCTGACTGCTATGCCGGAGGTCGTGGATTCGATTCCCACCCAGGACAACAAATGTTTGTGTGATGAGCACGATCGTTTGTTCTGTGTCTGGGTGTAATTTATCTATAATATGTATGTATTTAGAAATATATAAGTATGTTTATCAGTTGTCTAGTACCATAGAAATGTAAAATATATCTATGTCTAGTACCCATAACACAAGCTCTGCTTAGCTTGGGACTAGATGGCGTTGTGTGATAGTTGTGGATTATTATTATTATTATTACTTCTTCTTTTGATCCCATTAGTTGGACACGTTTATTGCGGCATCAGTGGCATTCTTTAGGTCACATTGGGTGCAAGTGAACGGACATATAGGGCACTCGATTAAGTGGGGCATGGACTGATTAGAGGTACCGGCACTGGCTACTTCGACAAATTTTGTCTGCAGCGGCATACTTGCGTACGCGATCGATTGAGAGCTTTCTGTGTAGGCCACTGCAGATCACGGCCAGGGGAACGGAATGAAAAAATCAAGGGAATTTAGTTAGTTTAAAAAATAATTCCTAGTCCCCCCAGCTTAGCTGATGATTGGAGACAATTTGTGTGCCCTGGTTTTTACAAAATGAAAGAATTTGTCATGTTCATGATCCAAACATCATAGATCCGAATTTGAAAGAATGAAGTTTCAGCGGTATGTAAAGTTCACTTATACTCTATACAAAAAGAAAGATCCCCTGACCTGATAGGTGATATGTCCGGCGGGCAACTGCCCGACAATTGATGTCAGGACGTTGTAATTATAATAATCTAGTTGCGCGGAAAACTCTGCTTGCGCGATGTAGGATTTTGCGTGACGTCATGTTCACAAAGTTTTAGGCTTCTAATAATATTATTATAAAATGATTAACAATCATAATTATGAGGAGAAACATGGTCATATGGCTAGAAAGGGGATGACTTGATGATAACGATAATTAAGTATGATAACACATCAAGTTTATAAAAGAGATTGTAAAAATTCAAATTCTTTATTTTTTTATTTTATTTATTTGGGATAAAAAAACAGTTAAACATTACAGCATTTACAAAAAAAAAGTAATATTACAGTCGAAAAAACGTATAACCCACACTATTGTCCACGACGCGACGTAACATCTGAGCATGACAACGGACGCATGCTAAATGAGAAAAAAAAAATTGCGAACTAAGTGTACAGAATTTTGAAGATGTTAACAATAGGTAGGTTCTGTTATGTTAAGGCATTGCAATTTAAATGGTTATAAATGTTTAAAAAAATATAGTTACATCCATACTAATATTATAAATGTGAACGTGTATGTGTGTATCTGTTTGTTTGTCCGTCTTTCACGCCTAAACCGCTGAACCGATTTCGATGCTTTCATCGAAATCGGTAATAAAAACTATCCTAAGTCCTTTCCTGGGACTCAAACTATCTCTATACCTTAGTAAAGAGATAGTTTAAGTCCCAGGAAAGGACATAGGATAGTTTTTATCCCGATATTCCCACGGGATCGAAACTTACGCGGGTGAAACCGAGGGGCGCAGCTAGTACTCAATATTACAGAAATCTCGTTGCAATTTTTATATTCAAACTTAAAATAATGTATCCTTCTCTCATTACAATTTATTTAGTAACAGTCCTTACTCCAATTACTCCTCTTTCCTTCGTTCATAATTTTACATAAAACCCAAACGAAATCTACACCAACCTTTTTTAATATAAAAAAAAAACCTACAATCCACTTGAGAATAGAAAAATTACGTCTTTTTTCGCCCCCAAAATGTGTTATATTACTTATTATCACCGTTTTATTTCGACTAGAGAGAGGCAATAAGATTTCAGGCGTGATATACAGGGCCATTTAGTGGCATTGACATTTCGAGACAAAAGATACAAATGCCAGACATTCTGTACAAAAGGTATTTCGGCTTATTTGGACGAGCGGTCTTTAGGGGAATTGTTATTTTAGGATTTTATAATATTCTTAGACTACTTTATCGTGGTCGACTGCAAAAGCATAATCCTTACATTTGTAACAAGCAAATGAAGAAAATTTAGAAAAAAAGTTGATTGAAATATTACTTATTCACTCGTTTTGAAAATAAAATAGCTTAGGTTATTAATTTACCTAATCAAAATAAGATAAATGTAATAAATTATGCCACTTGAATTTAAGCTTACAAAGACTACAGAAAAAGATTACGATGATAAATGGTCTTATTATAAAGGCGTTATTTTTTTAAATTAGGCTGTCTGGACCGAATAAATTATCTCGGCTTAGAGCGTTTTCACATTATCCGATCCGATATCGGTGTCGGACGCCGATCCGATATCGGGGTAAGTAAAATGTATGAAATATGTACCTGTCTTTCATATTGTCCGGCCCGATATCGGATATCGGAGCCGGCACCGATATGCTGGCGGCACCATCGGACGCCCGTGAGCCGTCGGGCGATAATGTTTGTATGTGTGCTATACGTGTATCTAAATTGTCTCTTGTGTGCGTAGAGCCCGATGCGCGGCGGCCATTTTGAGCTTGTTTACTAGTTTGGTTGTCATCATGGCGTCGTCGTCGTTTTGTAGCTTGCTAAAAATAGTATAAAATGCTCCCTCTGAATATCTAGCTACCACAATGGGATGTACCCAATACTGTCTGTGGATAGATCTTTTTTTGCGTCTCAAATATAATAGATACAGCAAATAAAGTTTTCTATTATAGTCTGCCATGATGACTTGCCTGCACTAAGCTATCGAGCAAATGGCCGTATCGGAACGATTTTGTCGGAAATTATGTGAAAATAGCACATGGTGTCGGCTATCGGATGTCCGCTATCGTCGTCCGACACCGATATCGGATCGGATAATGTGAAAACGCTCTTAGAGCGTTTTCACATTATCCGATCCGATATCGGTGTCGGACGCCGATCCGATATCGGGGTAAGTAAAATGTATGAAATATGTACCTGTCTTTCATATTGTCCGGCCCGATATCGGATATCGGAGCCGGCACCGATATGCTGGCGGCACCATCGGACGCCCGTGAGCCGTCGGGCGATAATGTTTGTATGTGTGCTATACGTGTATCTAAATTGTCTCTTGTGTGCGTAGAGCCCGATGCGCGGCGGCCATTTTGAGCTTGTTTACTAGTTTGGTTGTCATCATGGCGTCGTCGTCGTTTTGTAGCTTGCTAAAAATAGTATAAAATGCTCCCTCTGAATATCTAGCTACCACAATGGGATGTACCCAATACTGTCTGTGGACAGATCTTTTTTTGCGTCTCAAATATAATAGATACAGCAAATAAAGTTTTCTATTATAGTCTGCCATGATGACTTGCCTGCACTAAGCTATCGAGCAAATGGCCGTATCGGAACGATTTTGTCGGAAATTATGTGAAAATAGCACATGGTGTCGGTTATCGGATGTCGGCTATCGTCGTCCGACACCGATATCGGATCGGATAATGTGAAAACGCTCTTAGGTTGCAGGGTAGGGTTGGATAATACCTTTTTTAATGTAAGACCTCATTGTTCTTAGCTCTCTATCTGAATTACCTTTATTACGATTATAAATGATAATGCTGATCATTATCATTTATAATCGGAATCAATGATAATGTTGGATGTTTCTCTTGCCAATCCCCACGCTCCTGTACCAGCCTCCTTCTCTCCCTAACTGACACCAACTATGTATTTAGAACCCCCAAAAATGTTAAGGTACAGTCCAGTGGCGAAGGGTGAATTTATGACAGAGGTAAGCCAGAGCAAAAAAAAATGCCAAAAAAATTTCAATTATGAATTGACTATAGTGTGGTTATGTTCTGAATTTTCGAAGGGAAGCCGGCGGGAATTGAGTTGTATGATACCTTCGCTACTGGTACAGTCACCAAAAGAGATAAGTGAACAGGGTCATCGGATATAGGTAGTTGAAGTTTACTAAGAAACCGATGGATGTTTTCTAATGAAAATTAAGCTGATAAATGAACTGTTTATTTTCTATTAATTAAATTAAATCTTATTAGAAAACATCCATCGGTTTAAACTTTAACTATATCCAACGATCCTGGTTATTTATTTATCTCTTTTGGTGACTGTACATCAAAAATTACCTTTCCTCAATACGCTTATTTCTTAGGTAGTTTTTTGAACTAGGTACATGTGGGTTGCGGTAGCCTCGGGTCGAAGGACCAAAAATTTTCGGAAAAGCCGCAAGGGACGCGGATGTAAACCGCAGTATTTGGGGGAGCCCTGTGGTCGGGAAACCTGCGCGGTGGTACCAAAGGCTCGACATATTAATTTTTCACTAACACATTTTCCAAAAGGCTGGTTGTGGTTAGGTCGGCGTAAAAGAAAATGGCTGAAAGTTTAATAATAATAATATAATTTATTCATCAAAACGAAAGTTTATATTGGAACTTTTTGTTCCATGATTATTAGGAATGATAGCATCGTTTTTTTTAAGGTATTGGCATTGTGAAAGTGGGAGGCAGAATGCATTCGCTTTTACTGCGAAAAACCAATCCCTTTGCAGGTTAGGTAGTATAGTTTAAGGTAATACTAATGCTACCGTTATAAATGTCATATGAGGTGTCTATGGGTCAATTTATCTTTTTAATCTCTGTTTTTTTTTCTCTCACCTTTTTTGATGTTTTTTTAATGCCTGTATTGTGTATTTTGTTGCACTAAATAAACGTTTTATCTATCTAATAATTGTAAAAATTGGTAAATACTTATTCATAGGATTAATAAAAACTATTGTCTTATCGTTCTAGCATCCTCTTAAAAAATCCTTTGAAAAAAAAAAGACGGGTTGCACTCCGGGAGTGCCGGCAGAAGTGAAAACTTGAATATTAACGTTGAAATAAATCAATTATTAATTTAAAAAGCTAACAATCTTAAAATAATAATATGTACAAGTATATAAAAAGGGAAAATCCACCACCACCACCAACACCACCACCACCACCACCACCACCAGAACCACCACCACCACCACCACCACCACCACCACCACCACCACCACCATCACCCCAACCACCACCGCCACCACCACCACCACCACCACCACCACCACCATCATCACCACCAGCACCACCACCACCAGCACCACCACCACCAGCACCACCACCACCACCACCACCACCACCAGCGGCACCACCACCACCACCATCACCATCACCACCACCACCAGCACCGCCACCACCATCACCATCACCATCACCATCACCATCACCATCACCATCCCCATCCCATCCCATTCCCATCACCATCCACATCACCATCACCATCCATCCATCCATTATCGTGTCTCACTTGGTTCACTTCGGTTGGCGCCGCCGTAGAAAGCGAGGGGGGGGGGGGAAATCTCTCCTGACGGTCACGTGTCCTGACGCGATGCCCTGACGCGAGTTTTACATTTTTTACCCATTACAAAAAGTGTGC
Organism: Amphipoea lucens; assembly: GCA_947508005.1. Taxonomy (NCBI): domain Eukaryota; kingdom Metazoa; phylum Arthropoda; class Insecta; order Lepidoptera; family Noctuidae; genus Amphipoea; species Amphipoea lucens. The sequence continues at coordinate 1,694,372 of OX382374.1, read as the reverse complement.
AACGCCGCTAAAGAAGTTTACACTTCAAAAAATCTAGGAATCCATCTAATAAATGACATACACGCCCTCCTAAGCGGTCGATCGTTCTCTATTTCTTGTTAAACCTATAACTAAAGCAAGATCCTATCGACCACAAGCTATAAATCAATATCAACTAAACATAAAGTTTAATGTAACTTTATGTTTAGTTCAAGCAACCTTAGCCATATTAAATTGTTTTGCCCCGAATTGACCCGGAATTTAACGAAGTTTCCCGAAATTTCACGAAGTTGTTTCCCTTATCAATGAAGTTAATTTGAACCCTGAATGATTGGATTGTGAAAGACGTTAACTAAAACAGACAGGAATTCCTAGAATGTTTGTTTTCCGATAAATCTAGGCTATTTTAATAACCTTGCTGAAAAATGCACGAAAGCAGAGGATTAGTCATTTTTGCGTTTCAAATTAGCAAATACTGGAAAGTTTGGCCTAATTTTTCACAGACGCATTCCACTGGCAAAAATCATTACCCTCTTTTTGGGCGTCGCTGCAGTTGGGTGAAAACGAATACCCAGGTCTTTTGATTTGGCATTGTTAAGAACCACTCATCATCAGTTATATAGCTCAAACTCAAACTCAAAGCATTTATTTCAATTAAACCAATTGCAGGCACTTTTGAATTGTCAAGGGGTCGGTCAGTCAGAAAGATGAAGCTAATTGCCCATTCCAAAGCGTAGGTACCTATGGAGAAGAACGGGCAAGAAACTCCATGGACACTCTTTTAAATCAAAATAATATGCTTACAAAGTCTTGGTTACATCATTCATGTTAAAAATTATACATGTGAGAACGATGCAGAACGTTAAAAGCGTCCATAATGAAAAGATAAGAAAACACAACAATTCAAATATTAAATAAAATAAAATAAGCCATGGCAGCAAAGAGATGACCAGTCCCTACTGACGGCGCCCGTTCACGAACATGACGCATGTATTAGCACACCATTCAGCTCAACCATTTTGAAGGGTGCTAAAAGCCTTTTTCCAACTACTTTGAGGTCGGCTTCCAGTCTACCCAGATGCAGCTAAATACCAGTATTTTACTTTTATTTGTCTACCGTATTGACATATAGAGTAGTGTATAAAAGCACTATCCCACTCAGAAACCTTCAAGTTACATCCATTTCTAAGATACACAAATTGGAACATACATATTACTATGAAGCAAATATCATTCCACCTACATCTGGACAGAAGGAAATGAAATCTGTGCCCAGTGAATAAACTAAATGTCACACTGAAGTTGAGAACTAGCAGTGAAGCGTCAGGTTTGAATTTAAATCTAATTTTCAATGTCGGGTCTGCTTTGCAAGTTCAGTGGAGCTATTTGTAAAAGAGCTTCTCCGGGAAACACCACCACATTACCTATTGAAGAGTATGGGACCAGCGTTATTAAAAAACCACGAAAAATTTTATCTTTGTGTTCTCCGTTTTTTTTTTATGGATGGGCAATCATCAAACGACCCCTCCCGCTCTGGGTGGAGCGGAAGGGAGTGTCAGACTCTTACTGACTAAAACCCATCCGTGTTCTTTCCTTAGCCCTTTATGTTCCGGGGTAGCGGTAACCCTTTCGGACAATCCCGCACCCCCGGCAGGATTCGGCCCTGGCAGGCCCCTTCCTTTTTGCTGACATCTCTATGAGGCGCGCGTGGAACACGTACGCGCCGTCCGGCACGGGCCTGGTCCTGATCGGACGGTGAGTTATTAGCTATGTGAGGTGTTCTCCCTGGGATAGCAATGCGTCTGCCATGTCTATGGTTTTCGGGTGGTGGGGACCACTTACCATCAAGTGAGCCTCCTGCTTCTTTACCACCCTAAAATTTAGTTGTAAATTCGAACGCATAATCAGCCTATAATGTTCCCACTGCTGGGACACAGGCCGCCTCTTGATGAGGAGTCCAACATGCGTGCCCAGTGCGGGTTGGTAGATGTCAAATGTCAACGAATTTTGGGTTCTAGAACATGCACGTTTCTTCACCGTTTTGAGAGCAGTTGTGATGATATAATTTATCTAAAACAAAGCGCTTATCTGGGTTCGAACCTTCGACCGTGCAACTTGTAAGTCGCTGCCTTTAGGACTTGGTCACCACTGCTCTCTAAATTCGAACGCAATTTGTACAAATCTGGACAAATAAAATGAACCAGTGAGAATTTTGTTGACATTCGGTGTTGATAATTTGGTATTCGGAACTATTGGTTTCCGATGTCCCAAATTCACAGTCAATTTGCCGGCTGCCTCGTTTGTTAACGATTTGACACAAAATTTAGATAGCAGTCAGTGTTAATGATCTAAATGTATATTCAAAGAGGTCATAATTGCACGTATTCATTATAATTTGTCATGGTAAAGGTCACTTCAAATCACGCCTTTTCAAACTAATGATTCTAGACCCACCAATATTTTATTTATTAATATTTAACAGCACCAAGCATATCGCTTTATCTTCAATCGCTCAGCAATTAGCAAATCTCAAAGGTGAAAAGAGCGTAAAAATAATTGGTACGCCCAAATTTAAACGTTCAAATTTGTACGTCCTTCGAAGCGATGTTATACGAGTAGGTATCTAGTATATTAGGTACGATTGACATTACATAAGAATACTTTCAGGAACATTTTATCACGTAAAAGGGCGGTTTTATAAGAGAATTTATTGCCAAAACTCGTTACTGTAACCGATGGAATAAATAAAAAAATGGACGGTTTAATGTGTGAATACATTTATTATGTATCAAAGGAAGGAATCGAAATTCCGAATTCAGATTAAGTTTTTGGTAAATTTATCGTTTTGAATATTGGTAGCGTTGGGTATAAGCTGCGGGGCAATCGCGTAACACATTATCAATCGGAATCGGTTTCATTTTGACAGTTCAACAACATTCATTGCGTTATTTACGCGTGGAGTGGACAAATTTTTCGAACTTATGAAGCAATGAATTAGCAATTTGCTTCAAAATGATTCAGATTCCGATTGATAGTGTGTTACGCAATTAGGGTGCTGTTTTGACCAAGTCTGTGAATGATGTTCACTTCATTTTCCCAGCTAAATCATTAGGAAGTAGAGAAGGGCGGGTGTTTTGTTGGCGTTCAGAAAGGCTGATTCTAAGCTTAATTTTAATAAACAAGACGAAATTAAATATTATTATTAGTTTAGAATTTTAGGGATAAAATTTTGCACGGTTTTAGACCCTGGGCGGCAACGTATACTTAAAACCCATTGGTCAAAAAATCTTTTCTGATCTTGACCTCATAACCAGGTCTTACCAAATCCCAAAAATTATTACACGACACGTATCAAATAACAACCCACGACCCAGACGCACGATAATCCATTGTAATACAAAAAAGAATCGAATAACACATCCTCCTGAGACCGATAATCCTTTGTCCTCGCCCCAATTAAATGGTACAAACTGTTCATCCATCATCCGCGATCAAAGGTACATATGTAACCTTTAACGGTAACAAACCCTTTTGTTATTGAAATGTATGGAAAACGGATACCATGTTCGTAATTGTGGTAGTGGAATAATATTTTCCCCGTCTATTCGTATGTTCGCTGTCTATTGGGAAATGGGTTGGTTTTTTCCGCTTCAAGTGTATTTATTCACCTGTTGATCTAGGAGAGAAAAAATAACAGCTGTTAAACATCGAATAACTTATAAAGATAAAATGTTGGTTTTATAGTTTTTCTTTTGTAGGTAACTGCAGACAAAGCAATCTAGAATGATTTTATTAAATTACTAGCTGCGCCCCGTGGTTTCACCCGCGTAAATGTCGACCCCGTGGGAATATCGGGATAAAAAGTAACCTATATGTTAATCCAGGGTGTCAGCTACCTCCATACAGAATTTTATCAAAATTGGTCCAGCCGTTTGAGCGTGAAGAAGTAACAAACATATAAACATACACACACACACAAACTCACAAACTTTCGCCTTTATAATATTAGTGTGATTAAACATGCTATAGGCCGACTGCTTAACTAAGACGTTGCCTGAGGTAGCTGCGCGGTGCGGGAGGGGTGATAGTTGTCACAAGTTGACGAATCACTGAGCTCTCGCATCACGTCACAACACCCCTCCCGCACCGCACTGCTACCTCAGGCAACGTCTCAGTTAAGCGGTCGGCCATAGCATTAACGGATTTTAAAGCTTCAATGAATGTAACAAGACATCTCTTCATCACCCAGTTAGGAAAGTATTTTTAGAGGCTGTTCTTCTTTTTTCCTTACAAGACTTCATTTTAAGGGTTCAGTACTCAAAGGGCTTATATTACTAAGCCCCCGCTGTTCGTCCGTCTATCCCTCCGTTGGTCCGTCTGTCAGCGGGCTGTATCTTATGAACCGTAATAGTTAGACTGTTAAAATTTTCACAAGGTATGTAATTTTATTGCTGCTATGACAATAAGAATACAAATTAAAGGGGGTCTGAATACCATAAATGTGTTTTAAATGTAATATGTAGTGTAAAAAATTGTGCGGGATGGTACGTAACCCTTAATATCCGACTCGCACTTGGCCGCTTTTTTATACTACTAGTAGGTATTTAGGATAGGTTAAGTAAGAGAGTCTAATATAATATAAAAGATGAATGATGAATGATGATGATGAAAATGATAATAATTTATGAAACAAACATAATTATTTTTCAGTGTAACCAACTCTTTGTCTCCAGAACCGGCAAGCTCCACTATCCTACAGACGTCTGCGGGCCACTCTTCGAGGAGGAGCTGGAGTTCTGGGGCTTGGACGCCAACCAGGTGGAACCGTGCTGCTGGATGACGTATACACAGGTAGGTTAATAATCTTTTAAGAAGTCGGTGCTTTTTATGTTATGCCAGGGCGACTACAGTCCTTTCACAGTTTTAATAGCAACCCACCACCAACCTTATTGCAATAAGAATAAAGATCACTTTGATTTTGACATTGGTGCAAAAACTCCAACCCACCAACAACCTTATTGCAATCAGAATAAAGATCACTTTGATGCTGACGGTGATGTAAAAACTGCAATTCACCAACAACCTTATTACACCAAGAATAAAGAACACTTTGATGGAACACTTTCATGATGTTGATGGTGATGCAAAAACAGCAACTCACCAACAACCTGATAACAATGAAAATAAAAAACACTTTAATTTTGACAATAGTGCAAAAGCAGCAACCTTATTGCAACAATAACAAAAGTAGCTTTGATTTTTGACAGCGATGCAAAATCGCAGAGATAAAATAACTACAAAAAAAAACGGTATCATCTTGGTCACTGACTAATATTTTTACAAAGACACGACGAATTCAGAATTATTTCATTGCGGCACGAGAGATTTTGGAAAGAGTCGTCATGGTGAGAAAATAATTTTAACACATCTGTGTGAGAGATCATGTAACCATTTTTTAGATGATAAAACTGAAGCTGGAGTAGTTATTGAAAGACTTGAAATTGAATTACTTAATATAATGCATAATCAGCTTTTAATGTTCCCTCTGCTGGAACACAAGCCTCCTCTCTCAAAGAGGGAATGGGAAATAATACTCGATGCGGGCCCAGTGCGGGTTGGTAGATGTCACATGTCTTCGAATTGTTGGTTCTAGGACATGCCGGTTTCCTAACGATGATTTCCTTCACCGTTTTGAGAGCAGTGGTGATGAATTAATCTACAAAGAGTAAGCGCCCGTCAGGGTTTGAACCTACGACCTACAACCGTAAATCGTGACCGGTTAACACTGGGCCACCAAAACGCTCTTCAAGAAAAAAAAAGTCCTCCAGACCGTGTTTCGGCCACGGCGGCCAATCTTAACGGAGACTAGCCTTCGGCGCGGGAGATATTACATATATGAATGAATGAATGAATGCTTTATTTGCCAGAATAAAGGTACATAGTTTATGGTAAAGTGACATATGGTTTCACTATATTCGACTTTCTAGTCGTGCAAATTTTGAAGTGACTAACAATGATCGAGGCATATTAACAAAATGCGAATACAAAATGCGCACACACTTGTGCAAAGACAGAGGTGCACCCCCTCTTCCCTCACTCTCATAGTTCGATGGGACGGCAATCCGACACGACCGGAGAGAGATCAGGCGCAGGACCAACGGCTTAACGTGCTTTCCGAGGCACGAGGGTATCACACCGCCAACTTCCAAACTCCGGGCTGTTACTAAGAAATCAAAATCTCTTCAAGAAATTACTACGCATAAAACAGTTAGATCGAATGTTGTCGACAAACGATCTTCTTCTATTTATCACTTGACATAAAACACAACAGCCAATAAACTAGATACAGAAACAGTCTCAACAAAACAAGATACATCAAATACTGACATTATTATCACCAATAAATCAGAACTTGTTTCCATTGTAAAAGTCTCGTTGAACATATTTTTAGAATTCCTGTCAGCTTCTCCATTCGCCAGTGAATGTAATAAGTCATGAATATGCTAACCAGATCTTGACGGGAATTCTGAAAAATTTTTGGACCAATTGAGATCGGAGAACAAAAACAAAATGATGTTGAAAACTAATCTGAATATTATAAATAATGTTGAAAACAATACGGCTGTTTGAAGGTCTTTGAAATATATATTTTTATTGGATCGATTGATTGTTTTATGTGTTTACCATTTTATTTGGCTTCTTTAAGAATTCAATGTTAGGGAGATTAGATTTGAAAATATGGATGAGAAACAACAAGTTTTGAAATAACTTTTCCTCATGAATTACAAGGTCGTAAATGGATACTTCTACAGTCTGTTCACAGTTATTTTATTTCTGTCAGAAACAAGCTAACAGCAAGCTTATTGTAACTACAATAAAGATGAGAATGATTTTGACAGGCTTGTCAGTGGCAGCAATCCAAAAGCAACCTTATTACAATGATAATAAAGATCAAGATGCAAAATCAGAGGTAAAATAACTATGAAAGGACTGAATCACTATTTGGAATATTATGATAGTTCAAAAAGTGTTGTTTTTAAAGCAGTAACATTTTACTGAGTTTATAAAGACCTTTGAAGGTCTGTGGCATACCTACTGTCCGCCACATTGTTTTTTTTTTCAAAATGGCGGCCACGCATGAGACCTATACAAATGGATAGCTGACCAAACCCCGCACCACAGCACCACGCTTCCGACATTTTAACGTTTAAAGTTGCTCACGTGACATCCATATTTTTTTTGAGTTTGCGTATATCTTTTTGCTTAGACGTTTGAAATAATCTGTCTGAAAGCTGAAAGTAATCAAAACGTGATGCTTTACGGGGTTCGGTCCTATTATGTTTTCCGTTTGCATTGATGTCGTCTTTCAATTTATACAAATAACATGCCAGCAGCCATTTTGAAAAAAAAAAAAAAAAAAAAAACAATGGCGCGACAGTATGCCAGGCTCCGTATAAAAACCTTCAATCCTCTTTATCCACAGTAATAAAAACATTTTGAGTCATGTTTTGCCTCGCGTGTTTTTAATGTCTACTTCCCCATACACGTCTTAAAGTTTCCTCGTTTGCCCGGATTTACCGACATGACTCCCACAAACTATAACGGGTGACTTACAGCAAAGTTTTAAAAGCTAGCCAAGAGGCATGGAGTTTACCGTATAGAGCAGCTATGTCTAATATTAGATAACTTTCGGGAACTGCTTAGAGACATGGTTTTGAAGAACATAAGTATAAAAAAGGTAACCGACATAGCCCGAAGAATTGCCAAACTTAAGTGGCAGTGGGCAGGGCACATTGCTCGCAAAACAGATGGCCGGTGGGGCCGAAAGGTTCTGGAGTGGCGACCGCGTACTGGAAGACGTAGCGTTGGAAGGCCTCCCACAAGGTGGACCGACGACCTTGTGAAGGCCGCAGGAACCCGTTGGGAGTGAGAAGCACAGAACCGGTCGAAGTGGAGGTGCTTGGGGGAAGCCTATGTCCAGCAGTGGACGTTTTTCGGCTGAAATGATGATGGTTTCAGATTCAGTTTGCTATCGTGTCGGGTGACACGAAAGAAGGATTTACTCGCGACAGAAAAAAAAACAAACGAGTACATGATGCACTCCAACAAACTATCATAAAACGAGGGTTTCACGTAACAATAAAAACCCTAAACAAACTTTCCACTTTGAACCACTACTATGACAACATTTTACACTGCGGTGCAAATACACGACATATTACGAGCTCGGAATTCCGAGTGTGCAGTTTATTGTGCACTGCAGTGTACGTGACGAATATGTTAGCATGTCATTCGGACGTGTAGCGCTGGTGAAATGGCCTTGGCAAATAAATGTTGATCTTGTTTCGAGCTCGGTATGAATGTTTGGATTTGTGGATTAGAATTTGACGGTCGCTAATCTAATATTTATTTCAAGGATAGATTTTATCAATTTGAAAGTCAGATTTAACTATACTCCATAGGCTTAGGTAGTTAAATATAAAGGTAAACAAAAAACCACGTGACTTAGTTAACTGACTATAGTCCCAACTTACGAGTCGTGGGTCATGGGTTCGCATCTAGGCAAGCGCTTGCTTCGTGTAAATAATTTCATCAGCACTGCTCTCAAAACGGTGAAGGAAAATATCGTGAGGACACCGGCATGTCTTAGAATCAAAAGTTCGAAGACATGTGACATCTACCAACCCGCACTGGGCCCGCAAAGTAGAGATTTTAACCTGTGTCCCAGCAGTGGGAACATTATAGGCTGATTATCCTTATGCTATCGCTGATAGAATGTCACTATATCTCGGTCATATTTTTTACAATTTGTTTTCTTTTCGCAAACAATCGTATCATATAAATTTGGACAAGCTTAGAAACTATGTAGTTTGTGAGAGACTGGTGTCTGCACCAGGTATTCCTAGTGCAGACACCTGTCTCAGACACTAGTCTCAGTTATTAATTTATACCTAACTAGCTGCGCCACGTGGTTTCACCCGCATATGTGTTGATCCCGTGGGAATATCGGGATAAAAAATATCCGATGTATTAATCCTGATTATAAATCATCTGTTTGCCAAATTTCATCCAAATCCGTTCACCCGTTTGTGCGTGAAGAAGTAACAAACATATAAACACACACACTCACAAACTTTCGCCTTTATAATATTAGTGAAATGAAATAATTTTGCATCTCACTACACCCATAGAATAAAAATGGAGCATGAACACACAGCCACAGCAGAAAACCGTACATACTCTAGTATAATATAAACAGATGAGAAAAACATGCCGAACAACATATTCCAATTACATTCCGCGGCAACGGAGAATATTCAGGGGCCCGCAGTGATTGTGGTATTGTACACATTCATGTATATTCACGCCCTTTTGTCTATAAAGGATGAATAGCATTATTGGCATATTGAAATGGGTTTATTTGTTATTGTACAGTCAACAGCAAAAGTAGATGATGAATTGAGTTTATAACTTTTAGAGTCAAAACTGATCACGAATATATGGCAACTGTACTAGTAGTAAATGTTTGGTATAATTTACAATCACATACCTACTTTTGAATCACTTCGACGCCACACAGTTCTGACGTGAACTCCGTTCATTAGTATTGAATTTCTGATTTTCATCATCTAATTTTGCTGTTGACTGTACTAGAACTTTCCGAGATTCGTAAAGTAAGGCTGGAGATTGTGTCCCCCCCGGTGGGTTCCCGCATTGTCGAGGCGGGGGGGCTCAGTAGCCGTGGCTTGGACACCCACGGTGAAGCGAAGTGGAACCCGAGGAGGGGCCGCTCGTCAGGGCTTTTGCCGGTAAGCCGACGACGTAGCGGCCAACAAGTAGGTTGCGGTGCCGCTTGAGCGACATCGCAGCTGAGGTGGGCCGCGATGTCGTATCGGAGGCATCGCGGCTGAGGGTTGGAGGCCGCGGTGGGAGAGGAGTGCCGGTATTGCGGTGCGCCGCTCTCCCTACCTTCCGCGGCCTTGACGGGGTCGCCACCGTCCGTTGGCGGACGCGGTGGGGCCGCAGAGGAAGAGGAGTGTTGGTATGACGTTGGCCGCTCTCCCTATCCTCTGCGGCCGAAAATTGGCAGGCGGCGGGGCCAATGACCTGACCCGTCGCAGGGGGACCAAGGGTGCCCAGACACGGGGTCGTCTGGCGCCCATGTGCTGGTTTGGTCCCTGGGGTGGTCACGGCGTGCTATGTGTTCTGGTGCGCCGGTGATGGGGAGAGGAGGGTCCGGTGACGGACAGCCGCGGCGGGTTCACGGATGAGTGTGGAGTTTTAGTGGGTTGGAGTCCCACATAACTGCACTATCTCCCCGTGGTAGTGCAGAATGCATGAGCATTTCTCCACGTAAAAAAAAAAAAAAAAAAAGGCTGGAGATTGTGTAGGTACAGTCAACAAAAGAGATAAGTATGCAGGATCGTTGGATATAGTTGAAGTTTAGTAAGAAACCGATGGATGTTCTCGAACAAAATTCAATTTCATTAACAGAAAACAAACAGCTCATTTATCAAATTAAATTTCAGTCGACAACATCCATCGGTTTCTTATTAAACTTCAACGATATCTGACGATCCTGCATATTGATCTGTTTTGTTGACTGTACATAACATAATCAGCCTATAATGTTCCCACTGCTGGGACACACACCACACAGGCCTACGTCTCCTCTTGGTGAGAGCAAGTGGGCCGTAATCCACCACGCGTGCCCAGTGCGGATTGGTAGATGTCACATGTCTTCAAATTTTTGGTTCTAGAACATGCTGATTTCCTCACGATGTTTTTCTTCACCGTTTGGAGAATTGAGAACTGTTCGGACATAGTGTAGTAAGAGTTAATAAAGGGAACTGATTGTAAAATACAGTCACTTAATGTAGCTGATGATCATCAGCCGAAGAAGGAAAGGCCTCCCTCAAGGTGGACTTGTGAAGGCTGCAGGAACTCGTTGGATGCGAGAAGCACAAAACCGGTCGAAGTGGAGGTGCTTGAGAAAGGCCTATGTCCATCAGTGGATGTCTTTCGGCTAAGTTAACGATAGAATTGTAATAATAAACTCAAACTCAAAGCATTTATTTCAATTAAACCATTACAGGCACCTTTGAATTTTCAAAATTAAGTAGTCTGTCAGTTAGTCAGAAAGTTGAAGCTAGTTGGCCATTCCAAAGCGTAGATCTCTATGGAGAATAACGGGCAAGAAACTCCATGGACACTCTTTTAAATCAAGATATTACAAAATCCTGGGTACATTATTCTTGTTGCTTCTATATGTGAGAACAATGTAAAAAAACACACAAATGAAGAAACAATACAATAGTTTTTGGAACAGTGAAAAAGACTGAACAATGAACACGTTAGTTAGAAATCAGGCAAATGAAGGATAAACATGTGAATGGTGGTGCTAACTTCAAAATCCAATTTAACATCGATGCCAAAAAAACCTTTCAATGCACCACTTTGAAATGAAAACAGAAAATAAAATATTCCAATAACATTCCCAGCGAAATGGGAAATTCAGGTCCAATGATTGCGGGTTCGATATTTCCCTATTATTTCGACCATTGCTCCGATACGAAATATTTTTGCGGTCTTACCATCATATTTTATATCGGCGAAATCGAAACCTTTGTCCAATTAATTCTGTTTTCAACTTAAATGTGAAATTAAAATCGGATTGGTCGTGGCTTGTGATAATATTTTAAATAATTTCTCTTTCACTGCCTACAATTTCCGTTATTAAATTAATGGAACCATTGTAACGTTATTCTTGATTGCGACCTTTGTCGTGGTACTCGAAATATATCAATATAGATTAAAGGCGGTAGAAATCTCGGGAGGGTATTGTCAAATGAAACCCAACTTGTACCAATAAATGAAGGCCAAATTCATTCAGTTCACAATTTCATCTCAGCAACAATTGATAAGTACTGATAAATAATTAATAGGTTCGAACCCAGACAGTCGCATTACTTTGTGTAAATTATTTCATCACCACTGCTCTCAAACCGGTGAAGGAAAACGTCGTGAGGAAACCGGCATGTCCTAGTACCAAAAATTCTAAGACATGTGACATCATCTGCCAACCCGCACTGGGTCCGCGTGGTAGATTACGGCCCACTCCCTCCCTCTCACTGAGAGGAGGCCGGTGTCCCAGCATTGGGAACATTATAGGCTGATTATGAGGATGATCACAATTAATGTCTAAAACTTTGAGTAAATTAGAGTTTTTTTTTTAACAGATTGCAAATTTAAAAGGGAATTCCGTCTCTAATTAATTATGGTCAAAGTTTCGAAACATCAATTCAAGCTGAAACTTTCCTTTACTCAAAATGGCCGAAGCTACTCCATAGGTACTTCTAAGGCATCAATACTCTAAAATCTTTTTTCTGTCACCAGCATCGGGATACCCAAGAAACTTTAGCCGTCCTAGATCGGTTAGACCTGGACACAGAGAAGCCGACCGACGAAGAGGTGGCCCGCAAGTTTGGATTCGAAGAGGACTACATGAAGGGGACGGTGTCGTGGTGGCAGCATCTGAAGCCGCAGATGTGGTCGCTGTTCGATGAACCTTACAGCTCTAATGCTGCGAAGGTAATGTTGAAGATTTATATTCATATATTTTTTATGTAACTTTTTTTAAATGTGATTAGTTGGCGAACTTCACAGAAATTTTATGTCATTAGTCAATTATTGATTTGTTATTCATTAGTACAGAGCAAACATAATTCCAGAAGGTGTAAAAATACAGAGCAGCAGAGAGAGCAGTGGTGGCCCAGTGGTATCAGCTGCGACTTACAAGTTGTAGGTCGTAGGTTCGAACCCCGACAGGCGCTTTACTTTGTGTAACTTATTTCATCACCACTGCTCTCAAAACGGTGAAGGAAAACATCGTGAGGAAACCGGCATGTCCTAGAACCAAAAATTCGAAGACATGTGACATCCACCAACCCGCACTGGGCCCGCGTGGTGGATTACGGCCCACTCCCTCTCACAGAGAGGAGGCCTGTGTCCCAGCAGTGGGAACGTTATAGGCTAATTATGTATGTTATGTAATTATGTAAAAATACAAAGAATTTAAAAATATACAAATACAAATATGACATGAGGTTTTATAATGTCGAAGAAAACACAAACTGTATTATAACTGTCGAGTTATTCTTGGTTGTTAAAAGGGGGTTGTTTTAACATCATTATTATATCGATAACCATCATGTCTGTGGAGTTTTGCTATTTTTTTTATTTAGACCCCGCAAAATTAAACCTTGAAATTTTCTAAAGACATTAATTTCAGCTTTTCAAATTAATGTAAAGAAATAAATTAAGAATGCTTATATTTCTAAATTAGATAAAAATGTTGTAGTAGCTACTTTAAATTGAAATCATTTAATTCTTTAGATAATTTGAATGCCTTAGACAATGTATATTAAACTCGAAACATCTGACCAACTGTCTCAAATTAAAATGACACATATTATTCTTCAAAACCTTTTGACTTTATGAAGTGTAAAATATTGTGCAGCAATCTACCGAGCTCCTTCCCACGACCCGGTTTATTTCAAATTTATGCTAATCTAAATATTCCAATGTAGACCTTTCAGGGTTGTGGTAGAAACCTACAGGGGGTCTCAATGTTGAGGTATTTTTTTATCTTTTTGTCTAGAATTTTCAGTAAACACTGTCAAAACGGGTGTTATTCCAAATGGTTGTCAAAATCGTCACTAATTCGTTTTTAGAAATGATAATAATGACAATACTTGAACAGTCCTTTCATAGTGGTTTTACCTCTGACAGCAGTAACCCATCCTCAACCAAATTGTAACTGGAATAAAGATCACTGAGATTTTGACAGTGATGCAAAATCTGAGGTAAAACAACTGAAAGGAATTTAGGATAAGGCCCTTTGTACACAGCATGGCTTCTTTATAGTACGGGGTATAAACCGCGCCGTTAAATCAACTCAACTCAAAGCATTTATTTCAATTAAACCATGTACATGCACATTTGAATTGTCAAAATTAAATAGTCGGTCAGTCAGTCAGAAAGTTGAAGCTAGTTGCCCATTTCAAAGCGTAGATCTCTATGGAGAAGAACGGGCAAGAAACTACGTGGACACTCTTTTAAATCAAGATATTACAAAATCCTGGGTACATTATTCTTGTTGCTTCTATATGTGAGAACAATGTAATAAAAAAAAACACAAATGAAGAAAAAATTCAAAATATAAGATTAAAAATAAGCCTTGGCAGTTAAGAGGACTAGTCTCAACCGAAAGCGCCCGTTCACGAATATGAGGCGTGGATCAGCACCATCCAGCTCAACCATTTTGTAGGGAACTATTTTGTTAGTAAACGTATCTGTCAACAAGCTTCCTAGATGATCTATACAACACTGACAAACGTGCCTACACACCGCGAATAAACCGAAGTTTTCCACGGCAAGAAAAACGTGTGTGTAAAAAAGGACCTAAATCATGCAATCATAGAGATAGTTTTAGAGTGCAATCAATGGTTGATGGAACCGAAACGTATTTGACAAATTGAAAGGATTTTAAAGGTATTCAATTTAAGGCAAAAACATTCTGTATTTCTGTACCATATACTTCTTTATTTAGAATGACTGGCTAAAAACTCCCTACGTGCTATGTTCAAACATTGCTACAAAAGTCAGTTTTAAATTATGTATAACCAAGAAAAGCTGCTGTGTTCCTCAACACTAAAGCCACTTGCTTTTAGACAATTATGAACTCGGTAATGTACTGTCATTAACATATCTCATTAACGGAGGTACATGCTTTTCACTGTACTTACTTTTTTTCCTCAAACAACCTTTTAACGTTTTCAAAAAACTCCGCTCTGTATAAATACTATCATTTGGCTCGTTAACCGTCCGTGTTTCAGTAAATAAAGGCACCCTTAATTCCAGCAATAAAAGCCCTGTATTTACTTTAATTATTTTTACATGAGAGTGTAAACGTAGTAATTTTTATGTCCCGCTGAAGGGCAAACGGGCTGTTGTGAAGGCTGCTTTAATCTCTACAAAAGTTATGTTGATCTCGCTTTAAATGACTACGGGAATTTTAATTACTAGTTGAATGAATTGTTTAATGTTAGGATCAAAATCAAAAATCAAAATCAAAAGTCATTTATTCAAACTAGGCTGAGAATCAGCACTTTTCAAACGTCAAAATTACAAAAGACAGTCCCCCAAAACGCCCGCCCTTCGCCACTTCCTAGTGCTTTCGCTGGGGAGAAGAAGTGGCGGAACAAACTCCCCAGCAGCACAGCTGTCTGTTCAGTTAGATAATAATTAATTTTATACAATACTATGTATGCAAAGTAATTAACATTACAGGACACAGAACCTTAAATTAAATTATTTGCCATAGGTTAACTAGCCACGCCAATATACCAACAAATACAATAAACACTATACGTACTCAAGCAAAAAAAAAATTAAAAATATAACCAAAAAAAAAAAAGTTACTGACCAATTAAAAGCCTCCAGGTATAAAGGGCGTGACAGCTTACATATATATGCAATGCTGGGTTCTGTTTACATAGCTGTCACTTGAAGTCACAAATGATAAACTAGGACCATCGAAGTAAAATAAATAAACAAGTTATTACTACTAATAACAACAATAAAACCATGGTCAGCAAGACGACCAGTCACCACAAGCAGCACCCGTTCACGAGCATAACGCAAAGATCAGCCATTACCCCCCTCGCCATATTTGAGGGAAGGAGGCAACCCGACCCCCGACGCTACCGCAAGCAATGACATCTAAGGGAGCATGACGAACTTGCTGCCGGTTGCTCAAGCAAGAATAATAATATGATCATTCGTAGAGGTCGCTAGCTAACCACATCTTGCAATCAACTCATTAAAAGACATTGAAATGAGTAGATTATGTCAATAATAAATTACAATAAAATTATACCGAATTGACTAAAACTCTCAACTAAAAAAAACAAAAAAATAAAAATAAAATAAAAACAATTATATAAACTCATATAACCTGTCAGTAAGCTAATTCTGGAGAAAGAACATAATAATTGTCTTGAGTTAATCAGGGCGACCAACTATTCTTATCGTTTAAGTAGTCGTTGATGGAATAGTATGCTTTTGAACAAAGGTTGGATTTTACTTGAGCTTTAAATCTATTAAAAGGCAAATCTAGCAAGGAAGAAGGTAACTTGTTATAAAAGGTTATACCAAGCCCAACAAATGAGTTATGAACCTTATGAAGCCGGTGAAAGGGAGCACGTAGTTTGTCCTTATTTCTAGTGTTAACATTATGAGTATCACTGTTTTTAGTGTACAAGTGTATATTTTGCCTAACATATAAGATGTTGGCAAAGATGAACTGTGATGCAACCGTGAGAATACCAATATCTTTAAAAAATCTCTTAGAGAAAATCTGGCGCCTAGCTGGTAAATCGCTCGAACAGCTCGTTTTTGCAGGACAAATATATTTTGTATATCAGCGGCTTTGCCCCACAGCAGAATACCGTAGGACATAACGCTGTGAAAATAACTAAAATAGACTAAACGAGCTGTATCAACGTCAGTGTATTGTCTTACTTTCCTGACGGCATAGGCAGCCGAACTGAGCCTTCCTGCTAGGCTTGATATATGTGGTCCCCACTGAAGTTTGGCATCTACTGTTATTCCCAGAAAAACTGCCGAGCCCACTGTTTCAAGCACCACTTTATCTAAGACGATGTTGGGTCCTAGATTTCTAACATTTGGTAAGGCAAACTTTACACATTTCGTTTTCTTGGCATTGAGAACTAGGTTATTTGACGTAAACCAATCCGTAACTATTGATAGTGCACTGTTTACGTCGTCAAAATCTTGTCTATTCCTGTCAACTTTAAAAATAAGAGATGTATCGTCTGCAAACAGTACAACGTCACAGATGCCCTTTAAATGGAATGGTAAATCATTAATATATACTAAGAACAAGAATGGACCCAGTATTGAGCCTTGTGGTATACCTAACTGAACTGGTAGCCCGGAAGATTTTACACCATTAACATCTACACATTGGAACCTATTATGTAAATAAGAATTTATTACGTTGAGAGCTTCGTTTTGGACACCGTAATGACGTAGTTTACGTAAAAGCGTGTCATGGTGCACGCAATCAAAGGCTTTGGAGAGATCACAGAAAACTCCAATAGCATTTTGAGATTTCTCCCATGCATTAAATATGTGTTTCAGCAAAGCAACACCCGCATCTGTGGTTGAACGACCTTTTGTAAAGCCATATTGTTCATTATGAAGGAGGCTATTTAAATTAAAATGTCTTAGCAACTGCTTGAGTATTAATTTTTCAAATATTTTGCTAAATGCAGGTAAGATAGAAATAGGCCTAAAATTGCCAACGTCATTTTTATTACCTGATTTAAATAACGGTATGACTTTACTACTCTTCATGAGGTCAGGAAAAGTTCCTAAATCAACACATTTATTAAAAGTAACAGCTAAATAGGGGGCTACGATGTCTATTATATTACTTAAAAGTTTAACGGAGATGCCCCAATAATCACCGGTGTTTTTAGACTTAAGTGTGTTAAAGACATTAACTATATCACGCGGGGTTACATGTTCAAAGCTAAATAAGCGACTACATTTAGGTACACTACTATGCAAAAGGTTTTCAGCTTTAGACGGGGACGAATTTAAGGAGCGAGTCGTAGTTATAGGTATGTTGGCAAAAAACTCATTAAATGCCTCAGCTACGTCAGCTGCTTTACTAACTAATTTGTTGTCGATCGCGTGATAATATCTTTACATTTTTAACTGTGTAGCTTTCAAAAGGGTTTTGCGACAATTTTTCTAATTGAACTTTTTATTTCCAGATCATCGGCGTCATATCAGTGTTCTTCATATGCGTATCAATAATATCGTTCTGTTTAAAAACTCACCCGGACATGAGAGTGCCAGTGATTAGAAACTATACAGTGACGACAGCCAACCAATCGCAAGGTTGGGCGTTGGACAAAGTGCAAACAAACGCCCATGTAGCCTTCTTCTATATAGAATGTGTGTGTAACGCGTGGTTCACGTTAGAGATCCTCGTTCGTTTCATCTCGTCACCAAACAAGTGTGAATTCGTCAAATCATCCGTCAACATCATCGATTACATAGCAACGATGAGCTTCTACATCGACCTGATTCTGCAGAAGTACGCGTCACACGTGGAAAACGCGGATATTTTGGAGTTCTTCTCCATCATCAGAATCATGAGGCTGTTCAAACTCACGAGACACTCGTCAGGTCTTAAGATTTTGATACAGACCTTCAGAGCCTCGGCGAAGGAGCTGACGTTGTTAGTGTTCTTCCTCGTGCTGGGTATTGTGATATTCGCTAGTCTGGTGTACTATGCGGAGAGGATACAGACAAATCCTCACAACGACTTCAACAGCATACCCTTGGGCCTGTGGTGGGCGCTGGTAACCATGACGACTGTTGGATACGGTGACATGGCGCCGAAGACCTATGTTGGCATGTTTGTCGGTGCGCTGTGCGCGCTGGCAGGTGTAAGTATCACTACTATTCTCTTTTTCTCTTCATCTCTTGACATATTTCTTAACTTATTTTGTTTATTCCAAAGTATAATGTTAAGTCACTTTTACCTCTATTTTGTAACTTACATAATAAATTTACGATTCCCCAGTAGATAAAAAATAATAGATTTATTTGTTCATAATTTTTTAACAATTTCACTACTAAACATGATCTTTATCTCAACCCAACAGGTGCTAACGATAGCTCTTCCGGTGCCAGTCATAGTATCCAATTTCGCCATGTACTACTCGCATACTCAAGCGAGAGCCAAGCTACCCAAGAAAAGGCGAAGAGTCATTAATGTGGAGCCCACCAGGCCACCCATGCGTGAGTATTGGAAAATAATATTTACATAATGTTAAGAACTTGTAAACTTTGCTAACGTCCCTTAATTTCCAACCTGACATTTAAATGTGTAGGTATCAAGTCTCAGTGCCCTAGCGTTAATATTTATGAGATAAAGACATTTAAGGCACATTAAATAAAACCCCTTTTACTAGATGGTGTGAGTGGTATAGAGAAAAGCTCTAAAAAGCCGAACTTTTTCAAAAATCCGATTTGCCAAAATATTGTTCAGGCCTACATAAATACGAATCTCTTTAAACTATTATTATTTTCCCAATATCCTAAAAATTAAACATAACATTTTTGTCTTTATAATGAAAAACTTAATGATCCAGGTGCCCCAGTGCCCGGTGCTCCTAACCCCTTAGCACCAGGCATGGGTCCTCAGGTAGTAAACCGAAGAATGAATGCCATCAAAACGAACCATCCTAAAGACATGATAGGACCTAACATGGGTAAGTTATATGATAAGCCCCCGAATTTATTATTTTCACTGTTCTTTGAAGCTGTGGATAAAATTATAATACAAGAAATTGAAGATCTACTAAATAAATTCATTGATGATATTGCAAACTAAAGGAGTGCATGAAGATAAAATTCTATGTTAATTCTGACCCAAGGTTTTTGAAAGGCTTTTGGAACTAATGTGTTGTCAAATCTCATGTCGAGAGATTTCATCGCAGTTGACATGGAATTTGACAGCGTGTTAGTATATGTTTGTGATAATAATTATTATACCTTTCAGGGACCTGGTGTAATCTTATAACCTGCATCCAAAATAACTACACGAACCCTTAATTTATAAAACTTATTCATAGCTTCACAATCTTGTTGTGAAACACTTAAAACTGTGGAATAAACGTCCATAGCGAGACAACTGTATATTTTTCAAAATTTCTATTTAAAGGCAGATTTTACAATGAAATTATGCCTTCGTAATCCACTTGTAGTTTTAAGCACTATAAATGTTTGAAATCACGAAGTAGAAACAAAAATTTGATGGACATAAGAACAAATTGGCGTTTTCACAAAAATAGATGAACATATCACATTCACTGGTGATGAACATGAAAGATATACACCATACAATTGGTAACTTACATACTAACTTGACTGATTAAGCATTATCGTGCGTTTGATCTAGATGTGGCTAGAAGAATATTATCAATTACCTTGGCAATATTTATCATAAAACAAATTATGTTAGCGATGACTCCAAATATAAGAATGAAATTAAGGAATATTATAAGATTAACTCAAATTTCTGTAAATTATAAATTGCAAAACATGAAATTCTCTTCGAATTAATTTTCGAAGACAAGCCTTCAATTTGAAATTACTTAACAAAGCAAACTTTGTAAATACATTAAGAGGCTTTCTCTGACGTCACAAGGTCATTGATGGTATACTTCGCTATATAAATATTAATAACCTATTCACGTGACTAACAGTAGCTTATGCAATGTAATCCTCCACAGATGGTGATCGTAGCGAGCTAGAGGCTATGATCCAAACGACACCAAACAACTGCAAAAGAAAAAATTTAAACATGCTTTAGAAAGCATCACACAAGGCCGTTGGAACCGAATGGGCTTTCTATATCGCCTGCACACTCGGATTTAGCTTACAGGAATGCTAATATATCTTTAGTCACTAATCAATCATAACCATTGTCATTATCATGTTTGCACACGGCAGTATCTTCAGGCAGCACTGGATCCACCGTCTAGGTCCCTTTGCTTCGGGGGACGAAGGTTCGGGACTTTGTATATCTGTGTTTGTACCCCGAACTTTTTGCTTTGCTTCCAAACTTGATGTTGTTGTAGATTGTTTATGATTTTGTAATGAGTTTATACTAATATCGTTATTTCTTTTTGCAATATCCGTGAATGCTTGTTTGGTCGATTATTATGTATTGAAAATGTGATCGTGCCCTATGTTTTAGATAGTGATGATTCAGTGTTTTTTCCAGGCAACAACCACACACCTCCACCACCACTTAATAGTCAAAACAATACAACAATCGAAGTATCAAACTCACAGCCCGTCACATCGGTACACTTTTAGTGATGACTTGACACTAATATTACACTAACACAGTGTCGTGATTGTGCTTTTTAAATTTTACGTCTAATATTCGTGTTTTCCTAGCACTAGTTTATTGTCTTGTGAGAGTCTGTCAATGTTAAATTGTGTTCTTATATTATTTTCTTTCAATGTCTCGTTGTTAACATAGCAATTTTGAAATCTGTAACACAAAAAAAAAACTATAATTTTCCCAAAAAAGATAAGCATGCAGCACGATTGTTCAGATAACCTTTTTAACCATCTGTGTATCTTTAGTAAAAGTTTAATAATATTCATTTACAATTTCATTTCCTACAGTTGCAACTTTGATGCCGGGGATGGACCTTTCGGTCACGACTCGTCTATCACCCAGCCCTCAAGGTATGAGCCCTGCGCTCGCGATAGCAATACCAATGATGAAATCCGTAAACATAGTACCGGCACAGTGTTTCGACAACATGGCGTATCACAGCGAGAAATCTGAAGAAAAAGAGAATGATAACAGCAAAGAAAGCAGTAAACCATGCAGCCGTCGGGGATCTGTGGATAGCAACAATACTGTCAGAGTAATGAACTTCAAAAATGACATATTCATGGATAAAGTCAATGAAGAAAAGACAGATGCTCGTACTCCACTGTTAAGGGATCATAAGATTGAGTCGTTGGATGAGACGAAGTTAAGGGACAATAAGACGGAAAAAAGGAAATCGTCTGCTTCGACATAACATTAATAATATGTATTGACCAATAGTGCTAAGAAAGTTTTTAAAATTTAGCTTGCTGTGAAGAAGAGAACTTAAAAGAAATTCTTTTGATACTGATTAAAGAAAAGGTCATGGTAATAAAAGCTAAGGAGGACAGATTTGTCAGTGACATCAGTAGTACCAGGAGTGAAAGAGAGAAGCTAGGAATATCGTGGATAGAAATAGCAAGCATCTGTCAAAAGAAGATGATATAACCAAAGTATTCGAATTGGAAGACTTAAAATATGGTTTAAAATAAACAAAAATATCAGTCGGTGTCAGTTATAATAGTTGCATATGAGCCTTTTTGAAAGCAGTTACGATTCTATATAAAATTTATATGAATAATCATCATTGATATAGTCTTTTACTCGTAAGTGCATTCAAGGCCGTGATAGAAGTAAGATAGCTAAGTGTTTACAGCACTTATTAACATTTTATAACACATACGTATATTAGTATAGCTGCTGTCACAATCTAGTAAAAAATAAATGTAAGCCAACGACCAGTATAAATAGGCCCATTTTATCTCTCTCCTGCATAACCATAGTCCTGACCTCGAGCGTCTAGACATACTGGTCACGTAGTCATCGTTAATGACCAGAAAATTCGTAATCATAGTGAAGTATGTTTACTGTCCATTAGTGAGGGAGGTGGAGCTTGTTTAGGTCTATAAATGCAAATATTAAACTTGATTTTCTCAACAAGCAAAGTTTCAGTTGATAAACAAGACCATGTAACTACAACAGTTTAGATTACCTTCTACTGTTGACTCTTAATTCGCTTGATTTGCTACCATCCCTGTTACATTAAGCAGGGAGCCATGTTGGGACCCATAATATTTCTATGAAATGAAATCAATATTTTGTTCAGAACCTAATTGAGCTTCATCCCTTTCAAATAAGCTAACGATAATTTTACTGTAAATACTAGTAGCGTTAATAATTTTGTATCTTTAACAGTTAAAATAATCACTAGACAACACATATCATTGGCACTTTCTTTCATTCTTGGTGTTATATACCTGTTTTACATGTATATAGATAAATATAAATAGCATAAAGTATACATAATAAGCGTAGATAGTCTTAAATAAATTATTTAATTAAACAAAATACAGTAAATCGGCTGAGAATTTCGTTGGCGTTTTGAAATTACAAATGCAAAGTAAGCCTAAAATTCTCAAGAATCAACTTGAGAGCTTGAGTGTTATCATAGATTACAGCGTTTTCACAAAGTTAACCCTTTCATTGCGACTTGATAAATATTAATGATGATATACTCATAGCTACACCGAAACGAATGAAGACATGACGCGATATGCGACCTCATTTCTTGGCCTGAAAATACGTTAGATAAAGCATTTCTGCCAAGACGTCCCATAGGCCTTGCTACTTTTAGTTATTGAGTCTTAAGATAATTATGCGTATTCATACGAACACTCGTGAAATGCGAAGAGCTGTATACAAAGTAACGATGAAAGGGTACGAACGCTCCAAAACGAGTAGAAAATGTTAAGTGGGCTGCTTTTGTTTATATGTTGCTTAGCAACGAACGAGAAATGTTTTTCCTTGAATAAAATAAAATGAAAATCATGTCTAAATTCGGGGACCCTTAACGTTTTATAATATAAATTAAAATTGTGCGGGTTTTATATATCCCGTGTGCCAGGAAACACCGTGTAAATTACAAGCAGTTTGTGTTGAGCCTAATTTATTAGCAGCTTTATAGTTTTAAACTTGAAAGTCGGATGAAATTATAACACTGGTTTCGAAAACTTTCCATGTTAACAGTAATTTATTATGAGTCCTTACAGGTTGTACTATTATACGAGTATGTGTAACTAGAAGAATATCATAAGCATATATATCGATGGGGACAACACATTCGGACTAACAACATAAACTATACGCCGCCCGCTTAACTGAGACGTTGCCTGAGGGAGCAGTGCGGTGCAGGAGAGGTGTGGTGACGTGATGCGAAAGCTCAATGATTCGTCAACTTGTGACAACTATCACCCCTCCCGCACCGCGCAGCTACCTCAGGCAACGTTTCAGTTAAGCGATCAGCCTATAAATTATACCATCAACATAAACCACTAGGTTGATTTTATTTTTTTGTTGTAGCTTATATCTTTTGACATAATAAAAGAGTTACGGAACAAATATTCCATTTAAAAAGTATATAATTATTTCACAAACCCGACCATTTTACGAACTTTTGGTAATAACCAACGATGAGGTCAACAGAAACTGCTTGTATTAATTTGCGTTCTCCTGGCTCAAAATCGGTACCATATCGAAATTTATCAATCAACTAATTTCTTATTTGTTGCTATACAAACTTATAACGCATAAAAATCTATTTGACGCATTAAATGCAATAAATTTTAATGTTACTTAGATAGCACGTTTTGTTACAAAAAGTATTTTGATTAATTTAAGACGTAATGTTTAGCTACTAAATTTTACTTTAATTTAATATCTAGCTACATTTTGTTCTAACCAACAGTTGTTTAATTCAGACTAACGACTAAATTGTTTCCATCGCCTGGGTTTATTCTATCAAATTCAATCCGAAATGGCCTCGGTATTAAAAGGAGAAAGGAATGTAATAAACAAAATAGTACACTGAATAATAAAACCACTATAAAAATTGGTCTTTATTCTAAATAGGTCTGTGAAATAAACACTAATGCAATGAGGCCTGTTTTCTGGTATTGAGGTCATGGCCTTAGTAACATTTAGATATAGCAGTCTGGAGGTAAGCCTATCGGGATATAAAAATAGTTTTGAATGTGGATTGAGATCGTGAAGAGTACCTTTATCAAGTCTTTAAAGATAACAAAAAATATTATAAGATCAACTCTTAAATACGTAGGCCTAAATTCTTTGTCGTAGAGTAGGTACAGCAGCAATTAAACTATGAAACATAATTGTGGTAAAGGAAGAATTTAACAATTATGAAGAATACATTTTTCAACTCAATTTACAACATTTATTTGAGCATAACAATGTAACTTAATCCCCTACAAACCCAAGCTTAACAAATCCATTCAAAACTATCTAACAATGGGTTAAAACAAAAGAGGACCGGCCATATTATTATCATAGTGTGCGAAACGAGGCTAAACGTATCCAGTGTTGATACAACACACGTACAATACAAGGCTGTGTCAGCGACCGACACCGACAACCCCATTTGGAAATAATTTATGACCTCACCCCGACCTAACAAGCCTAGCACCACAAAATAAATAGGACGTGCAGAAGGTTGGCTACATACAATGAGCGAAAACAGGCACGCACACATAGATGCGTACGTACAGCAAACTCGGCAATTGCCAGTCGCGAGTGCGCCTGCACTCGCTGTCGGTACGTGAATCGTGTCTATGTGTGCGTGCGTCTTCGCTCGTTATGTTAGAGCCGACCTTCTGTACCTATTTATTTTGTGCGTGCACGTTGGGGTATTCATCATCTGTGTTGTTAAAATTCATATAAATTTGCTAGCAGGCCTTTAGGAGTGAGGGGTCTGCTTCGACGTGACAAGGTTTTATGAAATCATGTTACTGGGAATTAATGCTACTAACGACTATGTTAATTATGGTTCTTGGTTTTTGTGAAAATTTTGATACTTGCCTATCAGGTGTTGTCATTTCATTTGGCCTAATTTCTCTTTTGGTTATCATTTCAAAAGGAGTCTATAGTATACAAAATGATGTCGACCTCTGCGTGGCAGAATACCTAAAGTTGAGATTGAATGAAGGCAATCCTTAAAGTGTCATTTATTTATTACTACAGCTTCTAATCTAACCTACTTAGCCCTCATTACCACTGCAGCACCCAGAGACCTCGATACAGTTATTTCTACTGTTTTAAATTCCGTTCCCTTAAGCGAAGTAAGATCTAAAAATATGGGAGCATGTTACACAATAGTGTTTCAACTTTCAAGTGTCATAAATCTTGATACTTGTCTTTCCGCTTTAGAAAAAGTTTTCATTTTCAAGCTGTCTTCAAAACTATAATTTGTTGCACCACACGCAAGCCTGAAATCACTTGGCCTTGTAAAATAACCTGCTCTGGAAAAGTTGAATTAGAGCCAAAAAAGTATTACAATCATGCTGATAGCACAGAATAAATAGTACAGCTCCACAATACCTGATGTTGGCAAGCTCGCGGTATATAAGTCGTATTGTAATTAAAACTAATATAATTAAGTTTGTAAAGTTGGCTAATTGCTACGCTGCAAGTTTTAATTGAAATAGGTTAACTTGTTTCTCATTTACACTAAAGTTAAAATATGTATAAACTCTTGTTTACCGTAAACGAATCTAAATCTATTTAGGATTATAATACTGGAAGTATTCAGGTATCGTGTTATAATCCAATACTATCAGCAATACCTCTTGTAACGCCTCAATTTTATCACCTCCTAACATTAAAGAAGCATCAAACTATAATTCTCCCCTTGAAAGTCAAACTGTATTTACAAGCAAAACTTCACGATCGATAACTCCATAAGGAAGAAAAATGAGCCATTACACATTGTTTATGGCAGACCCCCGACATTTCACGATCTCCGTCCAATCTCGAAACATTCACCGTTATTGCAAACACCTAACGTATAGCCTTACCCTATGTCTTAATAGAAAACGATCGTCGCGCGAATACGCGGTCGTCGCCCGAATACGCGTTCGACGCAGCGCGTACGATCACGCACGATCGTTTATATAGATTACGACGTACAAACGCAACTTGATCGATCGCGTTCGTACATCGTATTCATTTAATTGAACGCAACAATCACGTATTCGCGCGACGATCGTTTTCTATAACGACACGGCCTTATTATTCCCTTCTACTTTATGCTAAATATATATGTAAATAAATTTATAAAGCGGATTTAGAGGACCACGGACAAAAAAAGTTTTGTACTTAATTCTTTAAGCCTACTCGAAGTTGCGATCGCGAGTTTTTTCATTTCAAACTTGTTAATATAAGTTTGAGTTTTGCACTTAAAAACTAAGTAAAATTGCGAGATGGAAATTAGTATCGTTATAATTATTTTGCTGTCGTGATACAACGGAAATTATTATGATGCAAAATAGCCCGAAGAATGTATGTTTTATTTGTTGTGAAATCGATTTTCAAAATTGTATAAAAATACTGATTTTTGTTATCTCCAAAAGGAGAAAAAGTATTCAGTCTAAAAAACTGTTTTACCACAAGCAAATATATTTAATAATAATGTTTTAACATCTCTATTCATAAAAGGTAACGAACACCTTTAAAAGGTAATGCATATACAAAATACAGAACAAGAAGCTTGTTTGATGGCGGTACGAATAACCTATCAATGTAAATCAATATCCAAATATAAAGCACATAATCCTGAAGCTGTTTTATTATTTCCATTTTGTAATATACTGATGGTATACCAATAACGTTTTCCAAATGAGACACAGTGTTCATCTCCGTGTCATCAAGTATGAAATTTTGAATGTAACTCAAAGTCTCCCGACGCGGCGAGACACTGTGCCTGATTTGGAAGACTCACGAGCAATGACGTAGGTATAAGGCTTTCACAGTGAGTAAACAGGGCTTTGATGTTATTATATAGCGTTCTATATATACATATACAATTTTGAACAATACAAAAACAAATTATTTGAAATATTGTTCATTAAACATGTGAAATTACTTACTTGTTTTATTTGTTCTATCATTCTTACACAACAAAAAACCGAAAAATTTCCGAAACATTAAGAGCGAGGCCACTCGATGCGTTAACGGTGCGGTGCGGCACCGCACCGAAGTTTCTTCGAGCTATAGGGTGCCACGCGGGCGGTGCGGCGCCGCAATAGAACGCTGTTTACCGCGTCACTCCTCCCCGCCTCATCTCGCAGATCACAAGCGAGGCGCGCCTACGCAGCTACGGTGCAACGCCGCACGGCGGCCCAACGCATCTTGTGACATGGCATAGTGATTTGTATGTAGGCTGACGTTGCGGCACCGCTCCGGCGCCGCACCGCACCTTTAACGCATCATGTGCCCTCACTCTTAGGGGTCTAGAATCAGCTGAATTCATGGTGACAGTTTGCGCATCAATGTCCTAGCCAGTCTGTTTAAGCGTCGCGCTATGAGATCAGCGGGGTAATAGCGTAACACATTATTAGTAGCAATGGGTCTAATTTTGACAGTTCAGAAACATTCATTGCGTTATTTACGTTTTTGAATAAAAAATTTTTTCGAACATATGAAGCAATGGATAAATGATTTAAATTATGATTGATAATGTGTTACGCAGGATGCCTGGAGTGCCACATCTTGGTAGGTATTATAATACAGGATATTTTTTTAAGCAGTGCGCACATTTTCACAGGGTGTTCTACCCATGAACATGAACAACTTTCACTATGGGACAAACTCTGAAATCACGAA
Organism: Amphipoea lucens; assembly: GCA_947508005.1. Taxonomy (NCBI): domain Eukaryota; kingdom Metazoa; phylum Arthropoda; class Insecta; order Lepidoptera; family Noctuidae; genus Amphipoea; species Amphipoea lucens. Next base: position 1,666,222 of record OX382374.1, on the reverse strand, counting down.
AAAAAACAGCTTTTTCATACAAAAATTAAATACCTACTCGACCAAAATGTATGAAACAGTTGATTTTTTTTTTCGTGATTTCAGAGTTGAACCCATAGTGAAAGTTGTTCATATTCATGAGTAGAACCACAGAATACATAATAGTATTACGGTAGAACATCCTATGAAAATTTGTGCAATTCATGAAAAATTATCCTGTATACAGCTGGTTTCAAGACCCACAGATTCAGCTCACTCTCTGGGTTGGCAATGCAACTGTGACGTATCAGGTACCTAAATGCAGATAGGTATCCAAAGGCCTATGGTGATTGGGGGAGGCCTATATCCAGCAGTGGACGTCTTTCGGCTGAAATGATGATGATGATGATCCAAAGGCCGTAGTGACTACATACAATAGGTGAAATTCGGCTTGATTGCCATTAAATAATATGGAGAATACATAGCATCACGCCTGTATTCCCCAAAGGATTAGGCAGAGGTGTATAATGTACCTACATCCACATTTTTACCCGACTATGGAGGGTATAATATGATTTTAACCGGTATGTATGTATGTTCGTCCGTTTCCTCATAACTTCAAAAGTACTTATAATAATTTAACAAATGAGGTATCGTTAGGAGCGTCTTGGCCGCCTGCTAGTTATTGGCTATGTGACATCACACTAAGTTCAATATGGCGCCCTCTAGAGGACATAAAGTAATGAATTTAAAAATAAATATTTTGGGATGGTGCCTTCTTGGATATCAAATGAAAGGGCTTAATAAGCATATTTCAAAAATATAAATATTACTGAAATAAACCCCAAAATAATAAAATAAAAATAAGTTTAAAAACTAAAACCCGACTGAGTACTGAAAAGGATGAAACAAGAAAGTGCCTTCCCGTGGTCGCATGCGGAGCTTATAAGTATGTTAGTACGGGAAGGTACTTTCTTGTTTCATCCTTTTCAGTAGTCGGGCTTTAGTTTTTAAACTTATTTTTAATACTAGTTATGTTTAAGATCCACAGTCTACTGGCATCAACTGGGCACAAATCCATACTCCGGGCTATTACTGAGAAATTCCAGATGGGAAACCCCAATAAAATTTTGCCCGACCCGTGAATTTTTGCCCAACCCGGGATTCATGCTGGAGTATAATAGATATAAAGGAGTCGGTTAAAAAGCCATGCTATAACCGTATGCCTGGTTTTTATCAAAAACTGTTACCTTACACCATCAGCACTTCACATATATCCATAAATGTAGAATTACTCGTAATTTACGTACCTGTAAGGGTTGCTATAAACAACGTTAATTTTGCCATAAAATGGCCGTTAAACCGAATGTTCGGCTAGATACGAGTGACCCTAATAGTTTATGTTAGGAGGCGATATAATTTGAATATTTCATAAGGACCCGATATGGGGTGTAATGAAATGGTCCAGTTCTGGAATAAGATAAATCTGAGAGAGCCATTTTTTAAAGCATTAGGAAGTGGGGAATGGCGGGCGTTTTGGGCGACTGTCATTAATTTTGACGTTCGAAAAGTGCTGATTCTCAGTCTGATTTGAATGAATGACTTTTGATTTTGATTCTATAATTGCATCAAGTGGTTATAATATGGAAGGTACTGTGAAAAAATAAACCAAAAAAAGTGCGCTACTATGACTGATATCTGGACAGACATCAAATAATTTTGTGCCTCATGTAACGAGGTGGACGAAAAATGTTAGCAACGAGACCTGCAAAGATCCTCGTTTAAAAAACTATGAGTACCTACCTCTAATCGTAAAACACTTTTATAATTTGACATTTTTTTACTTAGTGACGCTAAACATTACTGAGACGAGTATAAATGATAAATGATTTTATTTCTGTAAGTAGGTTTATACAAACACTTTTACACGTCAATATAGGTACAAAAAAAGAAAGAATATGTGCTTATTTAGCACAGACTAAAAGACACACAATGGCGCCGATTCCCTTGTTCACAAACTAAACTAAATTTAAGTTCAGTGCATCTTTTTCTTTCTATTTCATTAAGAAAAGGACAGGAGATAAATATTAGTTTAGTCCTGTCAAATTAAGATACTCCATAGGCAATTTAGACGTGATTAAAAAATTGGCTACTAAAAATACGTCAATTTACGTCAGGCACGGACTAATTTGACAGGTCTAAACTAATATTTATCTTATGTCCTTTTCTTAATGAAATAGAAAGAAAAAGATGCACTGAAATTAAATTTAGTTTAGTTTGTGAACAAGGGAATCGGCGCCATTATACCTAATATACATCGGATAAAAATAAATAAAAAGTGAATAATGCGATGTTAGAAATTAGCAAGTCTGCCTCACGCCTGCACCAAAACGGCCCAGTTTAGCAAAAACACCAGACAACTAGTGCCTAATGCTGGTTTTCAACTAGACCTGATGTGAGATGACGGATGTAAAGTGTATTTTTATACTGTAACGTGACGTGTGTGCATACCTACATATCAAACTTAGATTCCTAATCCTTAACCCTAGAATAAGATAGGACACTTGGAAAATCTTCAATCTAGATTCAACTCCGAATATAGGTAGTTATCGAGGTGTGAACCGTCTTGAGAACTGTCGGTTATCGTCCCGAGCTCGGGTGACGGTGGCACCATCTGTCGGTAATAACCTCGGTTATACGAGCTACCTCTTGCAGTAGGGTTGTATGCTACTTTTAAATATTAGTATTCCTTTAGAATCTTCATGACTTTAAACCTCTAACAGACTTAAAAAAATTACCATATTTGTAATTCAAAATTATGGATTATCTAAATTAAATCCACTATAAAGAAAATGAAATAAACATATAAAAGTAAAAGAAACGCAGGTAAAACGAAGCATTAACAAAAAAAAAACATTGGTTTTCTGTAAAGTCGGTTTACGGACGATAATTTTACGTGATAACGTCATAAGAAAACAGTCGATCGTGCTTCACTATCGCTTGTTCCGCGCTCTCGCTTGCACGCTCGGCTCAGGCGGAACGTGACAATGAGTCATGCTTTTTCGTGCGTGCAGCCGGCGTTCATCGATTTATAAGACGTTATCACGTCAAAAATTAGTGACCTTTTTTTTTACCTATTTCATACAGAAAATAAATGTGCCATTTATGTCACTTACACAATGAAAGTTAACTGAAACATTTTCTACCTCTTTCTCAAATACGCTTTAAATTTTCTATTCTCACCGAGAAACCGGACAGCTGTCAGCCCTATTTCCGGACACCGGCCGTCGCTAACTGAACTGTCTTCAAATACACTGCTTCTAAAGTGGCTGTAAAATATAATATTATCGCCATTTTGTGCATAACTAATGATAAGTGACCAAACAATGGACGTTTAACTGCGGAAACCGATTACAGAAAGAGGTAGGGTATTAACAGATAGCCCATAAAAAGATAAAGACGTAATTTTGCCTCGAGCCTGCCTCTTTGGACTAGTGGTCACAAGCGCTACTGCCGAGCATGAGGTGCTGGATTCGATTCCCAGGTGGGGAAAAGTGTTATTGGGCTCTTTCATCAGGAATTTCTCAGCAGAAGTCCGGAGTCTGGATTTGTGATGGTTGATGGCAATACCGACGACGCAGCTGTACGTGTCCAGACTGCACACGGTTGAGGAGATCGTGGAGTACATGCGTGTGAAGACCAACTGGACTTTGGTGGTCGAGAAGTTGGAGTCGCGTCACAACAACACTAACTTCAAGTCGTTCGTGGTGCGTGTTCCGACACATCATCTCGAGAAGTTCCCCAAAGAAGAGTTCTGTTGTGTACCGCCGGTTTCGTGGCCGGCTACATGACACCAGTCAGCGAAACACGACGCAGTCACTTCATGTGCGTTAATTTTTTAGTGTAATTATAATGTCGTATGTATTTATAGGATTTTTAAATATATATTAATAATATTGTATTGTATGTGTTTATATATGTTATGACGTCATGTGTCTAATACTGAGAAAACACAACTGATACACAGAAACAGGTGCAAGTGCAATTAATTGAATGTAAAATTATAGTGAACTACTGGGAAATGGGTCCAGGTTTATAGTAAATAAATTGGATAAGAGCAGCTTCTGCCTCGTTTTACTGCTAATAAAAGATCAAATGGTGTTAAAATGCTATTAGATAAAGTACTAGAAGAATACCTAAATATACATTAAGTGACATAATTAACGCAAGACCTCATACACCCCAATTTGAGTATCGAGTAAAAAGCATAATATAATGACAAAAACTTATTTTTTAAAGAAAACTATTATTATTGAGAAAATCGTGTTGACCATAGCATTAATTTATGAATTTAAAATTGAGTCTTGTTGCCTTGAAATAAGATCTAATTTTCTTTGGCTCAATCGGCAGTTAGTAGGTACGGCAAAATACAATTTAAAAAAATACCTATATTAAAAGTTACTGAAATCGTTTCAGTAGTCTATTATAAACAAATTACTTCCAGGACTTGGTTTATTCTGTTACACCTTGTATCAGTATTGAAAAAGATCTTCATGAAAATAATGAACAAAATCAAACTCAAAACATTTGTTTCAATTAATCCATTTACAAGCACTTTTGAATTTTCGAAGGAGTCGGTTATTCAGAAAGATGAAACTAGTCGCCCATTCCAAAGGATATGGGCAAAAAGGGCTAGAAACTCCATGAACTTTCTTTTAAATTACTGAATATTAGTTACGTCAAACCGGTCAAGCTTCGCGAGTCGCCTATTAGCGACGAAACAATAGAAAATCAATTGTGTCTCATTAGCTTACTGCGTGTTTTCAGACCAACTCAATGTCAGTGTTCGGAATCATGTAGAAAGTGCAGACGCCAGCACACCAAGCTGCTACAATGAGTCAAATTTCTTTGATAGATTTTCAATTTTATCGCTAGATCATTAGGTTCAATGTTGATTGGGAAAAATTGACAGCTTCGGGTAGCTTGGTGTGCTGGCGTCTGTACAATGGTCTTAGTAATTGCCAGGTAAGTAATGGGTAATTAAAAAAACTAGTGCTGCTTTTAAAAGCGGGTCCTTAGACTATGATTCGAGACCCTTTTAAAAAAATAAACCCTATGTATAAAATGAACTGAGTTATTTACACACCGTCTAATATTCAATACATCTACCAACCCGCACTGGGCCCGCGTGGTGGATTACGGCCCACTCCCTCTCATAGAGAGGAGGCCCGTGTCCCAACAGTGGGAACATTATAGGCTGATTGTGTATATAATCATCACACTAATATTATAAAGGCGAAAGTTTGTGAGTGTGTGTGTGTTTATATGTTTGTTACTTCTTCACGCTCAAACGGCTGGACCAATTTTGATAAAATTTTGTATGAAGGTAGCTGACACCCTGGATTAACATATAGGCTACTTTTTATCCCAATATTCCCACGGGATTGACACTCATGCGGGTGAAACCGCGGGGTGCAGCTAGTCTTCAATAAATCCTTGAATTTTCTTAGCATGGTGCTCAAGTAGAAAGTGAATTATCTGAAAATCCTTGTGAGCTGCCGTAACTCGAGATTATCCGATCGCTTCCGTTCGCCGCGAGCTGTAATATAATAACGTTGCAGAATATCCCTTTATGAGATGAGAAGATGGTGCGAACAAAATGTCGTTCATAGGTGAAGTATGGCAACACTTCGTTTGCATATTTTGATGAAGAAATTTTCTGAAATTTGTTTTATAATAAAAATAGGAGTTTAATGTAGAACCACACCCCGGACACTCCATACAACGCTCGCAAAATAATTACCTACTACTACTACATTAAAAAATGACGTTTGTATACGTATGAATGTGTGCGTGAGGTACTTGTGTTTGCGAGCGCTCTTGTTAAATAACTGCGACGAATACGCCGAAGTGTGGGGTGAGGTGCGGTAACTGATGTTAGTGCGGGGAAGGGAGTGTCCTTTCTGTACGTAGTACTGTGGTAGAACGAACATAATTACTGCACAGTGGCGTGCATTGGTTTTCAGAATAGGTAGGCACTAGGTCGGGTCCAGTCTAGACAAACGCGGTCACAAATCAGAAAAAAGTGAGGTCAAAAGTGTGGTTATTTGAGTAGGCATGCCTACTTATGGGTGATAAATTGCGAAAGTCGAATGTCATGGTATTACGCGTAAGACGTATTTTTAAATTTTGTCGTATTAACTTGAACGAGTAAAGACCAATGTGCGAATAGTACGGGAGCCGAGTAGGCCGCCCGGCGACTGCCTGTTGTATGAAGATTTTATTTTCTGTTAGGGATGATAATTTAGTAAGTTTCTTAATTGTGGGGCACGCACTAAAATGTAATTGACAGGCTTATGTTGATATATCGAGGTAGGCACTGCTTATATGCCTATATGCAATGCACGCCACTGTTACTGCATCTTTGTTTTTGTTTGGTCTCCTTAAACGATTATTTCCCCAGTGGTTAATAAGTTATGCCTGTAATGAGTTAATATTACGAACAATTTACTGATATCCTAATCGTCTTAGTCATGAAAATCCGGTGGAATGGCGGTATGACTCAAATGGATGTGAGAAACATAGGGCTAGCCCTTGTGGCGACGTTTGGGAGAGGCCTATGTCACAGATCTGATACACCTAAACAATTCGAGTGCCAAAAATCGCATCCGTTTACGTGCAAAAATCGTGATCCGCAACTTTCGCGCTCAGTCCTGTGTACTGCTGGCTGGGTGAGCGTGAGCGCGGCTGGCGCTAGGCCCCAGATGCAGCACGTGGCGGCGTCTTTGAATCGATTTGATTTTCCCATCACTAAATAGTGCTTGTGACGTCATAGTAGTAGGTAGTCAAAAAAATGGCACGTGTGGTTTTCATACAGATCGTGATACTTTCGTTATCTAGGTCTATGTCCAGTTGAAGTCTTTCGGTTGGAATAATGATGATGATGATAACTTGAAATCTGTGAAATATGGGCCCCTTATTCACACGCTCCGACTGTAGGATAGTGAACGTGGAGGATACCAGAACACTAATTGCCTAACACACTCTCAATAACAAACTGAATCATTTTAAAGTATTGCTAATCCATTGCTTCATAATGTTACAGCGTAAATAACGCAATGAATGTTGTTGAACTGTTAAAATGAAAGCCATTGTTACTGATAGTGTGACGCAATTACCCTATTGGTGTAGAAGATTATGGGTAAGTATGAGAGCTGTTTTTACTTGGCTTACCCATGCATTCGAGGCGAGATATACAGGATGAAATTAAATTCATGGGCATCCTTTTAAGGGGTCATTGTACTCATCATTATGAACAACTTTCACTATGGGACCAAACCTGAAATCGCGAAAAAAAATCAGCTGTTCCCTACATTTTGACGAGTTATGTGAACATAAATGCAAGGAACAGCTGATTTTTTTCACGATTTTACGTCACACTCTGAATAAACGTATTTTCTATCTTTCTTTCTTTCTAAGAGGCACTCAGAATATTACTAAAAACCATTTTTCCCTAACAGCGTATCTTTTCCAACAACCATGCGTGGTACTTTCTTTTTATGTACCTACGAATTATATCGTAAACGATCCGTTTTGGCCACTACAGCTGCGGTTCCCTAAAAAACATTCGCAACATCCCGGCATCAAAGAGAAAACCAATATAAATAGCTAGTGTTTTTATTTTAATCCCAGGGGATGCAGCAAAAAACACGGGATTGGAATTATTAATGAATACATGCGTATGTTTTATTCAGGATTGCGATAGGTATTTAATTTTATAACGTTCGTGTAAGTGAAATATTTGTACATGCAAATTGTAGCTTTTTTATGGACATTTATTATTTTATTGTTTTTGTTATGATAGATTATAATTATTTTATATTGATTGTACAATTATTGCAGTTATTGAAGAATTTGTTGAGTTTTTTCTTTATATCATGGGATTGGTCATTCAGGTATCTGATCTCGAAAGAAAATACATGGAAGACGTTAATAAAATACGTTGAGAAGTTTTTCATTTTTAGAAAAAAAGGACTCTCGAGGGTCTGTGTTCGATGGAGTTTTTAGAAAAATGTTTTCTTTTTCAAATCAAAAAACAGTCCATACTTTTTTTTTAACTAGCCTGCGCTGTCCCACTCCTGGGCAAAGGCCTCCCTCCACTCCTTCCTTTTTCGCGTGCCCGCGCGTCCTCCCTCCAGTTTTGACGGAACCCATCCAGCTCGTCCCGTCATCTCCTACGTGGTCTGCCGCGACCCCGCCTCACTGTCTCAGGGCACCAATTCTGCGCTATTTGGGCCCACAGTTTGTCCGGCATGCGGCAGACATATCCTGCCCAGTTCCATTTAAGTTGAGCAGCCTTTTGAGCCACGTCAACTATCTTTGTTTTGGAGCGCAGTATTGTGTTTCGAACAGTCCATAGTCAATCAACTCAGCCTATCGCAGTCCACTGCTGGACGTAGGCCTCTCCCAGACTGCGCCACAGCACCCTGTCCTCCGCCTTCCGCATCCAATCTACCCCAGCCACCTTCTTTAGGTCGTCCGTCCATCTAGCGTCAGTCCATAGTGCAAAGTTTTAATATAAACAAAGGCCTGTTCATAACAAGTGGCCATTACACTGTTTTTCCCAGTCATTACGATCAATTTCAATACTGAATGCATACAGGTGGGGCCAATTACTCCAATAACATGTCGGTGGAGATCGATATATCGTGTGAAGCGGCCAGCCTGCGTTACAAACGATGTTGAGCAGTCTATTTTTAAGTTATTGAATTGTCGAATAAGGCATGTTGAAAATGCTCGGTTTGTGGGGAGGTATGTCTCTGTCATTCCCCCAAGTGACAGTCTGTTTCTAATGATAATGGGGGGTTTACGCTAGGTCGATTTTCGCCGCGCGGCTGGTCGCTTACCAAGTCGCCTCACAAGCCGAATCGCCACCCCATTTACACAGGTGAATAATAATCGCAGGTGACTAGTTAATTTTGATGAGAGAGATGAGTCCGCCGGATGCGAGAAGCACAAAACTGGTTGAATTGGCTGTGCTTGGAGGCCAATGTCCAGCATTGGACGTCTTTCGGCTGAAATGATGATGATGAAAATACTTATTAAATAAGTTCTGATTACCTCCAAGATCCATTATCAATTCATTTTTTTTTTTTTGAAAAAGAAAACAATTTGAAAGGAAATTAAAAACAAAAATACGATTACAACTTTATACTCGTTAGCATAATTTTACGGAGTAGTCGTTAGTTAAAAGTTTTAAACTTCTTTCTTACTTTTACTTCTTTTTTACACTAGAATCTTTTGCAATTACCTACTAACAAACCCGACAGAATAATTCATCTCATTCCTCAAAACTTTAACTAAAGTTATGACCTATCAAACCGTAACTTTGTTCGTCTTCAAGTTAATAAAAGTGCAAGATTTAACCCCTCACAGCCCGGGGTCCGGGTCAACCTCAACACATCCATCACTCGTAACAAGGTTTACAACTTTCTTGGGGTACATTCTACCCCAGCGTGTAGTTAATGAGTTTTTAATCAATGTAGGATTGATTATAAGCTCTATATAACTTTAACTTGTATGTTTTGAATTGGACGAAGTGGTTAAATTAAAATTATGCAAAATACCTGGAGTAACGAGAAGTATTTCCCTATCCATACTAATGTTATAAATACGAAAGCGTGTTTGTTTGTCTGTCTGTTACCTGTTCACGCTTAAACCACTGAACCGATTTAGATGAAATTTGGCATAAAAATAGTTTGAGTCCCAGGAAAGGTCATAGGATAATTTTTATCAAAATATTTCCACGGGATCGAAACTTTTGCGGGTGAAACCGTGGGGCGCTACTAAGAAATAAGTAAGGCTTATGAAGTTATAGTTTATAGGTAACTTACAGAACGAATCACTTAGGTAACTTAAGTAAATTATTACCCCCTTAAGAGATAAATAATTACCTACATATAGAAAACCATCAGTATCTTAAATATTTAATTACTAGCAGCGCCCCGCGGTTTCACCCGCATAAGTCTCGATCCCGTGGGAATATCGGGATAAAACGTATCCGTGTCCTGTCCCGGGACTCAAAATATCTCTACACCAAATCGGTTCAGCGGTTTAAGCACACGCAGCCGCGAAGTGCGCATATTGTTTAGAATGCTATTTGTTTTAAATTTCACTAGCGGCCCGCCCCCGCTTCGCACGGGTGCAATTTATTTTTTTCGAATTTTTGAAATTTTCATTCATACAAACCTTGTCCTGGCAATACCGAACACAACAAAAAAAATAACAAAAAAAAAAAGAATTATCCAATTCGGTGCAGTCGTTCGGAAGTTATGCGCGTACGGTAGGCTGCAAAAGTGCATGGGTAGTACAGAAACAAAATCGTATGAAGCGAGAAATGACGCCATCTAGCGTAAAACCAGTTAACGACTAACAAAATTGAATTATGCTGTTATTAGATGGCGTTGCTTTGCTTTATATGATAAAATATTTTTGCAGTTTCTTTTTGTCTCTTCAAACATTCAAACAATTTATAATTAATAGTTTCTTTTTAAGAATTATTGATCCTAATTATTAACCTACTATGTTAAAATTGAATATCAATTTATAAGTAGGTAGGTATCTGATTTTCTAAGTTTTAGTTTTCAAACTTGAGAGGGTAGGTTAAATATGGATTTATAAATAATTGGAAGGTGGTATGAATAATACTTAGATCGAAGATTTATGACAGCTCAATTGATCGTTCGCTAAGTTCATTTCGATTACCTCGTTCGAGTACCTTTTGTTCAGTTTTTATTTATGATCATTACTTATTTTACCAAAACGAGCACGAGTTACAATATTGATTTCGTTACAAGAGCTCAAATAATTGCTTTGAATAATCAAGCCAAAAACTTGTCAGAAATAGCCAGAGACCGGTGTAAACGTAAGTAGTTTTATTTTTACACTTTTATATTAAAAACTGCATTATTTTTTTGTTCTATACTACATAATAATCATTATTGGGTATTATATATTTCTGTTTTATTGTTGCAGAGAAAAACAGTTGTTCTTTGAGTAGGTACGACGATTTGAAGAGGAGGGTTCTTTGAAACACCATCAAAGAACTGGTAGACCACGACTTATAAAACACATTGCAGCATCAAACCATGATAAGGCAGTATGAAGAAAATGGATTTCTGCCGCCGAACCACTATGCTGGTTTATTTGACACAAGTGTTGACATTTTCCGTTGTGCTCTTCATAGTGGGCCGCGGAGGCATACTGTGAAACCCTTGCTCACCGAAAACCATAAAAGGGCAAGATTACAGTTCGCTTTGGATCACATAAACTTCGATTGGAGTAATGTCATCTTTACAGATGAAAAAACTTTTAAGTCCAGTGAACACGGACGCTTATGTTTGTGGCGTCGAAATAATACGCGATACACAAGTGGTTACGTAGCTACGAGCTAAATAATTATACTTAGATAATATTATTTATATTGACTGGAGACCTGGTTATGTGTGTATAAACTATTACTTACGTATTTTTAATAATTTAAAAAGTTATGAACACTTTAAGTTTAAACAACATAGTTTTTAGTTTTTTATGTTGCCTACTAACCATTTGATATGTTTTTGTGCAATTTTGTAGTTTTTAGCCTACTTACTTAGTATCCATTTAATCCGTTTGACCTTTGTAATAAAATAACCTGCCCCCTTATTCACAAACACTCGATATGCTTCCGTATCGTATCGAACATTAATCATTGTTATCGTAGGAGTCTTCTCAATGCTGTTCACAACTCCAAAACCCGAAAATTTTGTCAATTTAAATCAAATAGACGCCCGCTATTCTTCCAACAGCTATTTGCTGTTGAGGGGAAGTCAAATCAGGTCATCGAAATGTCAGGTTTTCGATACGATAGCCTGTCGTATGTTTGTGAATCAGGGCTCAGGTCTCCTGTTTGTTTTTATTGAGGTTACATAAGCTTCAATCCTCTTTCCGATTTTGGAAACGAATACTTAAGCTATCGCCTCAATAACTTCATAATATTATAATGTTATACCTATAATATTTAATAAACTGACTATTAAATTTGAATAATAAACTGTAAGAAATAAACCTCTATAATTTTTTATAGTGCCTTTTTTTGCGAGCCCACAAGGCAAGCCTGTTTGTTTACCTGCGATGAATCTGCTCTTTTTTCCTGTTGCTAAATAACTACCTACCAATTCGAATATTAAATTAATTATTAAAATACCCACTCGTTAGCTTAATAAATATATTCCTATCGGTTTCTATTATTATTTTTATCATTTAAGCTACGTATGCTGGTAATTGTAATGTAATAATTAGATAAATGTATTAGCCTTGTAATTCCTTTATTTCTTCCTAACTCCTTACTTACGTTTCGTAAATTAGTCATAGTTGTGAAGAAACCAACGCCATCTAGTTTATTTTCGAAAACTTGAATTCAAACGTTCACGGGAAAATAGACACTAAGGTACCCATGCAATTTTGCTGGCGACTGTACATACATTTCGGCGATTCATTTTTATTTATATAGATAGATAGATTTGTTTATTGTCCATATCTTATAGTAAGTATAAAGAAACATTTAAAAATATAAAAAATTGTATCCCATCGGCATCAGGAACAGGACCAGGCCGCCGGTGGTCAGGGCTCTAAAGAGAATCTCCTCACTATGTGTGTCGTGTCCAGGATCACTGCCTTCTGAATCAGTCCTTCGATCCAACCGCCTAACGAGAGCCTCGATAAATGTTGATCGAGGCTTTCGGCTATCAGGCCATTGGCTGAAATATTATTGTTATTATGAATTTATATATTATTAATTTATTGATTATGTAAAGAAAAGTAAGTAGAAGAATAAGCCAAATAAACATAATAATGTAGTTTAATGGGAAAAAGTTCATAAAAGATTCAATATAAGCATAAAACTTTATATAAAACTAACATTGAATTCCTAACAAAAGTTAAATAAAACTCAATTATACCACGTTGTTATTAAAAGGTTATTGATTGATCATTAATCATTCACATGAAATTGAGTTTTTAAGACAAACATTTCCAAACTAAATAAAATGATCGATCGATTCGCATTTTATTTTGGCAAGGTTCTCATAAAGGTCTGCTAGGAGTGATATAATAATAAAAAAAGATCTTTGTTACCCAAGTAACTGTTACTTGGATAACGAAGATTTTTTTCTATTATTTCTACTAATTCGAACTATTTCGCTAAAGTCACCCAAAGGGAAATGGAGGGGGCGATGTTTGGAGTTTCCCTGCGTGATCGAATCAGAAATGAGGAGATCCGCAGGAGAACCAAGATAACTGACATAACCCGAAGAATTGCCAAACTTAAGTGGCAGTGGGCTGGGCACATTGCTCGCAGAACAGATGGCCGATGGGGCCGAAAGAATCTGGAGTGGCGACAGCGTACCGGAAGACATAGCGTTGGAATGCCTCCCACAAAGTGGACCGAGGACCTTGTGAAAAACCCAGGAACCCGTCGGATGCGAGAAGCACAGAATCGGTCGAAGTGGAGGTGCTTGGGGGAGGCCTATGTCCAGCAGTGGACGTCTTTCGGCTGAAATGATGATGATGATCAACTATTTCGCACTAGTTCTTCATTTTCTTTCAAAATTTTCTTTATAAACAGAAACTGGAAAATTAAATCCAAAGGGAATAGTACAGTTGAACGCACCAAGGAGGTAACATTTTGACCTTAATATAATCAGAGGCCAGCTTATATAACGACTGTCGAAGTACGAAGCTTAAAAATAAGTGTTTTACTGCACAGATTTCCCGACACAGACACTCAAGGCAGTTACCGCCGTTACCGCCCTAGCTCAAGTTATTTTAACCAAAACTCGACTTAATAAAATTTATTCATTCATTCACTGACAAACAACGTATACGCTTTAAATTCTGGGTCTATTGTATGGTCAGCAACAAAAGTCGATTAACAGTTTAGTTTTTTTTTTTAATATTTGTGATTGAGCAAAATATTTGTTCAAAACTGCAGCAGAAGAAAAATTTTTAGAATATAAACTCTTTGCTATTATGTGAAAAGCTAAAAAGCAGTTTATTGAAAAAAATTATTGTTGTCAATTTAATAACATGTAAAAATGACAGTGTTAATCGACATTTGTTGCTGACTGTACAAGAGTTCCCTATCCAATGAAGGAAATATATTTGAAAATTCAACAGCTAAAAGGTTGAATAAGGAATGAAAGTTTTTTTTTATGGAAGTTCATAATTTTTTAAATTGGAAACGGAGAAGTTGGGACCTAGCATCATCCTGTATTGTCCTACTGCAGGGCAAAGGCATCCCTTTCCTTTTTCCACCCGATCGATCCTGCGCCAATAAGGACCAATCACACTATCACATAATCACACTAATATTATAAAGGCGAAAGTTTGTGAGTGTGTGTGTTTATATATTTGTTACTTCTTCACACTCAAATGCCAGGACCAATTTTGATAAAATTTTGTATGGAGGTAGCTCACACCCTGGATTAACATATAGGCTACTTTTTATCTCGATATTCCCACGGGATCGAAACTTATGCGGGTGAAACTGAAACAGCTTGTTCGGTTTATAAGTTAAAGTTAATTGTATCATTGTTTTTTGGAAACATCCCATTCGATGAAATCCCAGCGGGCACACAACATGTTATGAATAAGTCATATCTCCAACAAAAATCTAAAACAAGACATTCAGAGCCAAACCAAGGAGTCACAAAGTACACACGTAACTAACTTCTCTCCAGATATAAGTGATGTAAGAGCCGAAACACGCTCGATCGTGTCGAGCGCACTCCACTTGTGGCTCAGTTGAGCACAATTAATATAGCTTTGAGAGTCCTTGAGCAGCTGTAATTAAAATACCTTTATGTTGATAAAGGTTAGGTTAAATATTGCTCTTGACATGACTTAATACATAATATCTACGTATTTAGAATAGAATAGAATACTCTTTATTATGTACAACATATAAATTACAGACATAAATATAGAAACTTTACAATGGGTTATGGGTTTTCTGTAGATTATCTTACGGGTTGGTAAAGATTTCCACTCCAAGCTTCGTAAATGCTGCGAGAGAGAGAGAGTACTAGCCTGTGATGTCCCACTGCAGGACAAAAGCCTTCCAACTCTCTTTCCACTTCTCTCTGTTCAAAGCTGCTAAGGACCAGTTCTTGTTGAAATGTTGTGATAATCTTAAATCGTCAGCACATATTCAGGGTGGGCCATCTAGTGTTTTAAATTTGAATCGGCTATAAAAAAAAAAACTACTGATATTTTTTTTCGAATTTCTGGTTTTATTGGAAAGGTTGAATATTGTAATTTAACCTTTTGAACGCAAGAGTATAAACGTATCGCCGTACCCCTGACGCCAGGCCACTTTAACAAAACAACACACACACACAATTAAAACAACAAATTTCTCGATATTGGTGGTTTGTTTATATTAGTTTCATGCAATACAATATAGACGGAAGCTTAAACTTTTAAATTATATAATTAAAAACACACAAAAGTAATGATTAAATTGTTTATTTCATAATACGGTGCGACCCGTGCGACGTGTATTTTGTCATATATTTGTGACGTTGGCGTTCAGGGTAAGATTTCGTTTGTCACATATATGTGACAATGGCGTTCAAAAGGTTAAGAATGTACACAATATCATTCATGTGACTACCACGACTGGCTCGGCAGTACCCCATCCGATCAACCCAAGAATAAGGGCGTCAAGCAGCCTGCTGTATTTCGTCGATGCGTGGGAGTTCCAGTGCCTTAGGCATCTTCTGGGCACGCTCGTTTCATCATAGACCTTATCCATCGCATTCCATCAGGCGTGATCGAGGTCAAGAGCGGGCCCATTACACAATAAAAAAACCGGCCAAGAGCGTGTCGGGCCACGCTCAGTGTAGGGTTCCGTAGTTTCCCGTCCGTCACAATAAGTGTTCCCACGTAGGTACAATTCGATAATACCCGACCCAATACAATAAGTACCTACAGCGCCATCTCGCGGGATATTGGGTTACTAATTAATACATAGACGTGCCAGAAGTTTTCGGTGGTAATTTTGGATTGCGAGAACCGATTTTAATAATTCTTTTTTTGTTTGAAAAAAGATACGTTCAGGATAATAAAATATGTAAACGAAGTTAAAAAAAATGCTTGCATATACGATTATACTACGAACTTAGTCCAGAAATGATTTTGTACAACTTTTTGTCTTTTTTGTACAAAAACTGTTGTTTCTATCAAGTTCAAAATAATTTTCCTAGAAAGTCCTTATAAAGTTCTACTTTTCAGATTTTTTTCATATTTTCTAAACTTATGGTTCAAAAGTTAGAGGGGGGGGACACATTGTTTTTTACTTTTGGAGCGATTATTTCCAAAATTATTGACATTATCAAAAAATGATTGTAGTAAACCCCTATTCATTTTTAAATACCTTTCCAACAATATATCACACTTTAGGATTGAAATTAAAAAAAAAATCACTTCCCACTTTACATATAGGGGGGCTACCCTAATAAAACATTTTTTTCCAATTTTTATTTTACCACTTTGTCGGCGTGATTGATATACATATTGGTACCAAATTTCAGCTTTCTAGTGCTAACGGTCACAGAGATTAAGCGAGGACGGACAGACGGACGGACGGACAGACAGACATGGCGAAACTATAAGGGTTCCTAGTTGACTACGGAACCCTAAAAAGGGCAATATTCATTTTTTCTTTTTGACGTTTCAAAAAATTCTCTTGTTCATTTTACTAACAATATTCCCCGTAGAGTAACTTGACTCTGTATAGCTTTTCATAAGCCTACAAAAGCGCTGACGAGCTCTCGATGACGAGCGCACTTCACTCCATTGGAACTCCACGACACAGTTTGAGTTGCAACTGATCGAGATTTTAATAATATAACTTCCTTTACTTATTTAAACATAATTAAGAGTGTCCTTTGTTTTTTATTTTTAAATATTTGTATTGTAAGTTAGTTAATCATTTATTTTAGTATCTAGTGTATATAGTTAGTTACTTATTATGAAGCATTAAGAGTTTATTTTATTGTTTCTTTATTTATTATTTGTTTTTTTATTGGTTATTGTGTATTTATTTTAAAATGGCAGATAGATATGGTCGTCTGTTACCTACCCAGCCCAAAAAAAATTACCCAGGCCCCATAGCTGTTTTTTATAACTGAAATTCATGCGTTTTAAAACTTTGAAGGCTCTAACTTTATGTGGGATAGACGAAACTGGCAATACTTTTTTTTGTTTTTGTCTCGACTATTGGTAGATTCATCTAAAATTATTGTTTGGTGCAAATAGTAAAATCGACTATAAAAAATAGTAGACGAGACCACCTATCTGCCATTTTCGTGTGTTCAACGTTCTGCCGAACACTCTGTATATTGGTAATGAAATAAATATTATTATGTTGTAGTGTGCAGCACGCCTAACCCTATATAACTGTAACTGCACGCATAATATGATTCATTATTATATCGATAGTAGAGCCAAACAGTTCTCTTTATTTAATACGCACGTCACCCTATTACATGGCGACCCTTGGCCAGTTTTTATTTACGATTGAGAAATAACATAATTATCATGAAGAGCAAACAAAGAAAATTGAAGCTGCAATCTTGACAACAAATATTCGGAACAAAGGAGAAGGTGGAAAAGAAGCAAGAAGGCGAACGAGTTGAAAATTGACATGAAAGAACAGTATAAGAAGACACAAGACTTATCCAAAATAATGTGAAGAAAGAAACGGTGCAGAAACGTAAAAGAAGAAAGAATAGGAGTGATGGTGCCGGGTGCTGGGAGAATGCTCAAGCCTATGATGTGAGGATATGCAGGGCGCTGGGAGATATGTACGGGTCAGATGAGGAGCAGCAGGGAGTCAGTTCGAGGTCAATAACAGGGGTCCAGCAGACACATCAACACGCCACGCCACCTCGGACGTCATCGTGACCTACATAACCGTTGCCGGGACATACTTGTTGCACATTGTATTGTAAGTTTTCGCAATACTTTTTTATTTTTACTTTTGCATTACTCATCTTTAATTGTTAATAGTAGATCGTTAGCGAATTTAGGTCACGTATAAATAAATAATATTGTATTATGTCCCAACAGCTGCTAGATTTGCATTCGAAGTTGAAATATTTAAGAGAGTATTTAATAAAACTTGGTCCAGAAAGACGTAAGCAAGAATTGGCTTATAAAAAATTAGATGAGGCTAACAAGGAATACATTAAATTGGAGAGTATTTTGGCACAGTTGAACCAAGAGGTTAAAGAGCATAAGCTAAGCACAGAGTCTTGTGAGGGTTTTCAGAAAGTAATTAATGAAATAAAACAGCGATATCAGGAAATAAAGGGATTATTGTCTCAGATAGATAATAGTAGCCAAACCAGTTCTGATAACTTCATAGATCAGTCTAGTTGCTTCCAAAAAATGGCTAATTCATTTGATATTAAAACAGCAATTTCCCTATTACCAGTAATAGATGGCCAGGAACAGGTGATCAACCAGTTAGTTGACGGTATTTTACTTTATAGTTCGCTGATAAGTGATTCAGGTAAAAGCCAGTTAATTGAGTTTGTGTTAAAAACTCGTCTTTCACCAAGCGCAAAATTGCGTCTTAAGACTACCTATGCAGATATTCAAGGTTTAGTAGACGATATTCGGAAATTTTTGTTGCCCAAAAAGTCTATTGTAGCATTACAAACACAGTTATTTAAGGCTACCCAAGGTCGTAGGAGTATCGAGAAATTCGGTTTGGAGCTCGAGGAGTTATTTGTAAACCTCACGATAGCACAAGCAAATGATGATAGGAATGCTTATGAGGTTCTGCGACCACTCAATGAGAAGACTGCGATTAAGCGGTTCAGTGATGGTCTTGCTGACGAGCGGCTCAGCACCATCATAGCCTCGAGGCCGTTTTCGTCTTTGCCCGAAGCCATTAGGGCTGCCGTAGATGAGCAATCCATGAGTACCCAGCAACAGGACCAGGTCATGCAGCTTAGACCCACCCAATTCAACAGTAGACGCGGTTTTACGAACAAACGAGGTTTCCGAGGCCGAGGAAGTAATTTTAACCAGTTTAACAATAATCGCAGTTATAACAACCAAAACAATTATAGAGGTCAAAGAACTTCCTTCGGTCATTATGACAATCGAGGTGAAAACACGGGCGAACAGCGTCAGCAAATACGCGGTAGTCGTCCCGCTTTTAAGCGCGTTCAGCATAACGTGAACGTGCAAGAGTCCAACGATCAGGAGGGCAACGTACACAGCAATAACACAAATAATGATGATCGCGTAGAGTTTTTTCGTACCTAAACAGTGTACTCATTCTATATTAAGTTTTAGTAATTTTTGCGTAATTGAATGTAAACTTAGGAATAACAATAAACTTACCTTATTAGTTGATAGTGGGGCAAGTTTATGTGTACTTAAATATGAATGGTTATCACGGAATGAAAGTTTAATAAATCAGATACAAAAGGATAATATAGTGATTAAAGGAATAAGTGGTAATTTAGAATCTTTAGGATATATTTATTTAGATATTACTATTAACAATGTAATTTTCCAACAGAAGTTTTACATTTTTGAAAACTTATCTTGCACCGCAGAAGGTATACTCGGTCAAGACTTTTTCACGCGATACAACGCGGTATTGAATTACAGAGATGGTACTCTGAGTTTGGAAAACCGAGACCAGTCGGTTATTGTACAAGTAAATAGTAATTTGTTTACAATTCCGCCACGATGCGAGGTAATTAAACACATACCGACGACACACATTAGCGATTGCGTCATTTCAGCAAAAGAAATTCATAAAGGTGTGTACGTAGCGGGTGTAATCTCAAAACCATTTAACGGCCTTATTCCTGTTAGAATTTTAAATACGACTGACGATTCGGTCAAAACAGATATTTCTGAATTTAACATTACTAGTCTAGATAGTTATTATGTCTGCAAGTTTGACGAAGACAGTATCACTACAAATAGAGTCAAAACTTTGTTAAGTTCCTTACAACTTCATACTTATTTAAATAAAGAGGAGCAACGAGGCATTGAAAACGTGTGTGCCAAGTATGCCGATGTTTTTCATTTGCCAGGAGACACGCTCTCTACAACCAATTTAGTTGAACATTCAATTAAATTAAAAGAAAATACGTCCCCAGTGTACGTTAAGCCGTATAGGCTGCCTAAGGCATTAAGAGGAGAGGTTCAAAGGCAAATAGATGAAATGATTAAGAACGATATAATAGAAGAGACAATGTCTGAGTGGTCAAGCCCTGTTCTTTTAGTTCCCAAGAAAACAGATCGGTCAGGAGAAAAAAAATGGAGACTTGTAGTGGACTATCGTCAACTTAACAATAGGATACAGGACGATAAGTTCCCATTGCCCAATATTACGGAGATTTTAGATTCCTTATCCAATAACATTTATTTTTCAAAATTAGATCTCAGTCAAGGTTACTACCAACTATCACTTCAAGAACAGTCAAGAAAGTACACTGCATTTACAACAGACAAGCAGTATCAGATGAAAAGGTGCCCTATGGGGTTAAAAACATCTCCGAGTGCTTTTTCACGTCTCATGACGATAGCGATGTCTGGTTTAAATTATAAATCTTGTTTTATTTATCTAGATGATTGCGTCGTGGTAGGCAATAGTCTTGAAACTCATAACAAAAATCTTATACAAATTTTAGAATGTCTGCGAAAAGTAAATTTGAAATTAAATCCACTAAAATGCGAATTTTTACGCAAAGAAATTGTATATTTAGGACACAAGATTACTGCAGAAGGGATATTTCCCGATCCATCTAAGGTAGAATGCCTCCAAAAATATCCCACTCCACAAAACGTAGACGAGGTAAAAAGGTTTGTAGCATTCGCTAACTATTATAGGCGTTTTATACCTAAATTCGCAGTAATAACCCATCCCTTAAACGCATTATGCAAAAAAGATGTAGAGTTTTTTTGGACTGAAGACTGCGAGCGTGCGTTTCGTAACTTAAAACAGAGTCTCATTAGTCCAACGGTACTAGACTACCCAGACTTCACTGACAGTAACACTTTTACGCTACAGACTGACGCATCAAAACTTGGATTAGGCGCCGTACTGTCTAATAGCAATAGCAAGGTAGTCGCGTACGCAAGCCGTAACTTGAAACCCGCCGAGACACGCTACTCTGTAATCGAGCTGGAGTTACTTGCTATTGTTTGGGCTGTACGACATTTTAGACCATATTTATATGGAAAAAAGTTTTTAATAAAAACGGACCATAAGCCATTAGTATATTTGTTCAACATGACCGATCCTTCAAGCCGACTGACTAAATTTAGACTTTATCTGGAGGAATATGATTTTGAGATAAGTTATGTTCCGGGACGGCACAACGCAGCTGCAGATGCATTGAGCCGGATACCCATCACATCCACCGATTTGAAAAATATGCATAAGCATGTAGTATCGGTCATGACTAGAGCACAAGTTCGTAGGTTGCGTACTGACAATAATGACATGACTTCTGAGGTGCCCTCTATTCTAAGGCCTGATCAACCTAAGGTAGTGGAAATCCTCAAGCGACCAATTGACAGTGTAGAATTAATTTTATTGTACAACAAGACTGCCTTAAAGCAGATAGAAAAGAGTACGCATTTCGCCAGTGAAAATGGTAATTGCATTTTTTTGCCTGAAAAATCGGCAATATTTGTAATGTCTCGATCGTTATCGACCGTAAGTGTGTTAGCGAGAGAATTGCAACAATTTTGCAAACAAATCAAATTATCCGAGCTCGTTATAATTAAAAGTAAGCGCAATAAAAAACTAATAAATATGATTTTAAAGGAAATGAGTCAGCTAAACGATATTCCTAAATTACTTGTAGTCCAAGACGTCACGAGAGTTACAGACAAAGACACGAAGACTGTGATCTTAAATGACTTTCATCTGTTACCCACCGGTGGCCACGCAGGGGTTAACAGAATGATAAATAATGTTAGGAAATATTACTATTGGTCAGGAATGACGAATGATGTTAACGAATACGTTAAAAAGTGCAAAAGTTGCCAAATTCAAAAACATTCCAATAGGCACACCAAGGAACCTATGGTCATCACATCCACGGCATCCACAGCTTTCGAAAGAGTTAGCTTAGACATAATGGGACCATTAGATGTAGATAATTTAAATTATAAATACATTTTAACTTTACAATGCGACTTGACAAAATACGTCG
Organism: Amphipoea lucens; assembly: GCA_947508005.1. NCBI lineage: Eukaryota > Metazoa > Arthropoda > Insecta > Lepidoptera > Noctuidae > Amphipoea > Amphipoea lucens. The sequence goes on along the minus strand of OX382374.1, from coordinate 1,643,966 downwards.
AAGCATATCCAATAGAAAAGAAGGATAGTGTTTCAGTGGCTAGATTATTTGTTAATAACTTCGTTTTAAGGTACGGTATCCCGAAGGAGATAATAACAGACCAGGGTACAGAATTTATGTCCTCAGTGTTTGCAGAGATTTGTAGTTTACTAAGTATTAATAAACTGCATTCGACAGCATATCACCATGAAACTCTAGGAGCGTTAGAAAACACTCATAAGAACTTAGGGACTTATCTTAGAATACAGTGCGACCGCAACAGAACTGACTGGAGCAGTTGGATTCCATTTTGGTCTTTTTCCTATAATACCACGGTTCACACTGAGACAAAATACACTCCATTTGAATTGGTATTCGGGAAAAAATGTATTTTACCTAGTAATTTAGAACAAACCACATTTGTTGAACCATTGTACAATCCCGACTCTTATCCTTTAGAACTAAAATATAGACTACAGAGAGCCCAAGTAGAAGCTAAAAAAAATTTATTACAAAGTAAACAGTTGCGAAAAATCAATTTTGATAAAAATGTCAATCCAGTAAAGTATAAGAGTGGGGATCTAGTTTTAATAAAGAATCAGGTAGGAGATAAGTTAAATAGAATTTATTTAGGACCATATAGAGTAATAGAAGAAACAGCACCTAATGTTAAGATTTTAAAAAACGGGAAAGAGTATGTAATTCATAAAAACAACACTAAATTGTTTGTAACTTAAAATATTAAAGTATTGTTATTATACATCCACGAATGTTTTTCAAATTAATCATATTGTGTTGTCAGGTTAATTTAAGTTTAATATAAATTCATATTGTGTTGTCAGGTGAATTTAAGTTTATTATAAATTAATATAAGTATAATATAAAATAAATCCAAATAATTTTATATAAGTTAATATAGTTATCGGTTATTGATTATATAATTACAGTACTTACTTAATTGCCAAAAAAAAAAAAAAAAAAAAACAAAAAAGGGGGAGGTGTAGTGTGCAGCACGCCTAACCCTATATAACTGTAACTGCACGCATAATATGATTCATTATTATATCGATAGTAGAGCCAAACAGTTCTCTTTATTTAATACGCACGTCACCCTATTACAATGTCTTTTGAATTTTTTAATGTTGATCATTTTGTTTCGGCAATATGTAAATATCTGTGCCTAGGTTGCATTCATGTAAAACGCTAGTAGCCGGCTTTGTACGTTAATTGCACCCTAATTAAATTGGCTTGATTTCAGAATTAAATGTAAATTTTTGTTAAAGAGTTAAATACACACATCAAAAGTGTCTAGGGATCAAGCATTTTTATGCGGATTTCTTGAGATTGAGATGTGGCTTTGTAATAAATTTATGATTTTATAAATTTATATGGATCCTTTTTGGTGCATTTCATAATTTGAATCAGGAACTGTGAATCAAATTCGAGTAAAAGATGAAAATCAGCTGTCAATATTTTCCCTATAAAAACATACAACGCATTGAAGACATTATTAGTGCTACTGTTTCCCTACTACTGATTAAAACCAACGTTATTATGGAGCGGCGACGTCATTTAAGCAGGGAAGAAATGCTCAGAGCCGTGGGAATGATAGAAGCTGGTTCCCGGCAACGTACTGTGGCTTTAGCTCTGAATACAAGTCAGAGTGTTATCAGTCGACTTTGGACACGTTACCGAAGCACTGGTACCGTGGCTGAGCGCCATGGAGGACGGTATCGCTGCACCACACGGAGACAAGACCGATACATTCAAATCTTAACTCGAAAAGCTCCAACAATAACCGCCATGATGTTAGCCGTGAGGCTTCATCACTCTTCAGGGAACTTAATTAGCGACCAAACAGTCAGAAACCGCTTGCATGAAGTGAACCTTCATTCCCGAAGACCGCTACGGGTACCACCTATAGCAATGCACAATCGTAGGATTCGATATCAATGGGCTCTTGAACACAGAAATTGGGCAGAAGAACAATGGCGTTTCGTGTGCTTTTCTGATGAGTCTCGTTTTGGTATGAGACCGGATACAAGACGTATACGACACTGGAGAACCCCTGGAAGCCAACAGCGATTAAAATCCTGCCAGGAAGTCCATCCTTATAGTGGTGGAACCATCATGGTATGGGCGGGTATTTGGATCGGCGGAAGAACTGAGTTGATTTGGATCAGAGGCAACCTCAACGCTCAAATTTATGCTGAGACGATTGTATCAGACGTCATCGTTCCTCTACAAGTGCAAATCGGTCCCTTATTTCAGTTAATGCATGATAATGCACGACCGCACACCGCAAGAGTTGTAAGACAGACTCTCGCCGCAGCTAACATCAATGTCCTGCCCTGGCCTGCTCAGTCGCCAGACTTGAACCCGATTGAGCATGCATGGGATATGCTACAGAGAAGAGCTCTGCCGAATATGGAGGGTATCCAGTCGCAAGAAGACCTTTTTTTGTTGTTGCAACGAACATGGGCTGCCATTCCACAGCGTGATTTGGATGAACTTATTTTGAGTATGCCAAACCGATGTTCTTGTGTTGTTAGTGTTCGCGGTAGAAACACGGATTATTAATTGTTTAAGTTACCCAATAAAATTTTAAAGAAAACTGTTATTTCAGTCTTTTTTTCGAACTTTTGTGTTAGTGGTTCAAATGTCAAAAATCCCTTTATTAGGAAAATGGTAAATTTCTTTATTAATGCAAAGGTGACTTGGTTTATCGTTACTGTGACAAACGAAAACACTTTATTTGATGAATCCTTAAAGAAAATTTTAATTAATATCAATCAGGAGAAAAGTTATTGCAAAAATATATGTTGATCCCTAGACACTTTTGATGTGTGTATTATGTTCCTTAAGGCTAATTTTACTTGCACCTTATTATTTTTTTACTACGTCATTGCCTACATTTTGAATGAAAATGGCAGTTCGAAAAGATGACCTATATATGCTATATGGGAAAGGAATTTGTTTGAAATCGCTCCTTGACCATACATGACTTTATTTTTTTTTGTTTAAAGTTTGATTAGCAAATCCATTGTCCTCTCATCGCGTGGAAATATTCTTCAGATCAATACCCGTTTAAAAGTTTGCCTCCAGTTTTTTTAATTCCGATATCCTCTAATCAGAATAAACAATTTCATTTAATTTCCCAAAATCATGCAAGAGTGAACAGGCATGTTCTGTACATGCTCGTCCCATCATATACATCCTATACATCAGGCGAGATCGAGGTCAAGAGTAGAAACATTCAGCAAAAAAAAAAAATTAAATCATCGTATCCCATTTGTACAGATGAAGCTGAAAAAATTTTATAAGCAGTCACAGCTAGAAATTAACCTTACCAAAATTAACCCGCCACATAAAAGCGATAATTAGAAACCATTACAGGTATGTCTCGCTAGTATAAATTGAAAAGCGTTAATTAATTCGGAACTGGCTTCGCTATGCGGATTAAGTACCTAATTCCTGTTTGATGGTTCGCATAAAGAGGCCATTGTCTTGATTGCTGAGAAAGCCGTGAAGGGCGTTGTAACTAATAAATTGTGCTTCAAGGGTTAATCACTTTCCTTACACACGTCTTGTGTATCTATCGTTAAAAAATTTAAGGATTTTTTTTTGAGGTGGCTATGTTTTTCTACTTACGCCATTTACATTTAGTGCGCGTCTCCTTTATAAGGAAATTTCTCGCCGGCTGGTCGACACTTCACGTGACCAGAGGGCTGGGTCGTTCTTTGGCCAAAGAATTAGCATTGCCATTCAACGTGGCAAAGCTGCCAGTCTTCTGGGCACGTTTCCGGATGACAGCGATACGGACGAGTACTTCGACGCCTAATTGTCGTTTGTTTTTGCATTTATTACTTGTAAAGTAAGTTAGTTAGTCAAAAATCTCTAGTACCAAAGGTTTAGGCTGTGCGTTGATATGTCAGTCGGTGAGGACTTTGAATTTTATATATAAGGTGCTATAAAAATATCTGCCACGGCTTCAATGGGAGACTAGTATTCTGTATATAGATTACAATAGTAAAGATACATTATTAATGTTATGTCATATATTTTTGAATACAAAAAAAAATTGCGTATTAATTTGAATAAATTTTGTTGCATGAAACCGTCCCATAGTAATTAGCTGTTGTCGCACCGTCATTTCAATTCGCAAAATGTAACGAAGCGATACATCGCGCGTAGTTTGTGAACCACGTTACGCAGAATAGAGTAATTTATGTTTATTTAGTTACTTTGTTTTCTCAAATAGATTTAACTATTACGGGGTACAAAATTTCTTCACTAATACTCAATACTCAATTCTTTATTGCATTCCACAATGTAGGCTTAGGTGGTAAATTTTGCCAAAAGAAACAATCATGGACCCTGTCGGGCACAGCAAAAGAAAGATATGTGGAGAAGAGGACTTACCATTTACGTATCTTATAATCTAACATATTCTAAACACACTTTTACAAAATACACACATCAAAAGTGTCTAGGGATCAAGCATTTTTATGCGGATTTCTTGAGATTGAGATGTGGCTTTGTAATAAATTTATGATTTTATAAAGGAGAACGAGTAAGACCGTACCCAGAGACAAAGTTAATTGTAGCATTATGGACTATGTCGGTATTTGTTGACCTCATGGAGTAGTTTAATTAATCCTAAGACAGCATGTCTGAATTCACTTGGAGAAAAAAGATATTTAAGGAAGTTAAATTGGTTTTGAGAAGACCGTACCCAGAGACAAGGTTAATTGTAGCATTATGAACTATGTCGGTATTTGTTGACCTCATGGAGTAGTTTAATTAATTCTAAGACAGCATGTCTGAATTCACTTGGAGAAAAAAGATATTTAAGGAAGTTAAATTGGTTTTGAGAAGACCGTACCCAGAGACAAGGTTAATTGTAGCATTATGAACTATGTCGGTATTTGTTAACCTCATGGAGTAATTTAATTAATTCTAAGACAGCATGTCTGAATTCACTTGGAGAAAAAAGATATTTAAGGAAGTTAAATTGGTTTTGAGAAGACCGTACCCAGAGACAAGGTTAATTGTAGCATTATGAACTATGTCGGTGTTTGTTGACCTCATGGAGTAGTTTAATTAATTCTAAGACAGCATGCCTGAATTCACTTGGAGAAAAAAGATATTTAAGGAAGTTAAATTGTTTTATTAAATAGAATAAAATAAAAGAATAGAACCTTATTTATTCTCATTAATTATTATTTTAACTCCTTTATTTCATTATACATGTTTATACAAATTATATTTTTAAATATTAGAACATAAAAGCATTTAAAAATTTAAAAAAGTTGTAGCCCACCGGTATCGGGAACAGGTCCAAGCTATCGGCAATCAGGGCTCCAGAGAGAAGAACCTCCTAATAATGTGGGTCGTGTCGAGAAGTTCCGCTTTCTGAATCAAGTCCTTGATCCAGCTGCCCAACGAGAGCCTCCTCAGGTGCTAGTCGACGTTTTTGGCTATTAAGCCATAGGCTGTCACGACTATCGGCACAATGATCGCTGAGTCCACATTCCACGTTTAACAACCTCGTTGTTAATATGTTTATCTTTCCCGGCACACAAGAGGGTCGCAATCATGCAGTGGCGTGCACAGAGATTGCAGACAGGGTATGCACAAAAAAAAAACTACATCAATCAACCGTTTGAAAATGTTTCTATTTAAACATACTTCACCAGCAGGTCTTACAGGTATAATTTTCCATTTTTACAATAATCTTACTAAATAATAATTACTCGACAGTCAATCACTTGCGCCATATCTCGTATTAGGACTTGGTTCTACGCATACCTCTATAGAGTACCTACATGCCTCTTTGCAAATGCTCGGACACGTATGATTTTGCGAGTTTTAATTGGTATGTGCCTAAACTAAACAAGATAAGTTCCTCTTCGTTGAGGTTAGGAAATGGTACAGTCGCCAGCAAAATTGCATGGGTACCTTAGTGTCTATTTTCCTGTGAACGTTTGAATTCAAGTTTTCGAAAATAAACTAGATGGCGTTGGTTTCTTCACAAGTATGACTAATTTACGAAACGTAAGTAAGGAGTTAGGAAGAAACGAAGGAATTACAAGGCTAATACATTTATCTAATTATTACATTACAATTACCAGCATACGTAGCTTAAATGATAAAAATAATAATAGAAACCGAAAGGAATATATTTATTAAGCTAACGAGTGGGTATTTTAATAATTAATTTAATATTCGAATTGGTAGGTAGTTACTTAGCAACAGGAAAATGAGCAGATTCATCGCAGGTAAACAGGCTCGCCTTGTGAGCTCGCAAAAAAAGGCACTATAAAAAATCATAGAGGTTTATTTCTTACAGTTTATTATTCAAATTTAATAGTCAGTTTATTAAATATTATAGGTATAACATTATAATATTATGAAGTTATTGAGGCGATAGCTTAAGTATTCGTTTCCAAAATCGGAAAGAGGATTGAAGCTTATGTAACCTCAATAAAAACAAACAGGAGACCAGGTTATTTTATTACAAAGGTCAAACGGATTAAATGGATACTAAATAAGTAGGCTAATAACTACAAAATTGCACAAAAACATATCAAATGTTTAGTAGGCAACATAAAAAACTAAAAACTATGTTGTTTAAACTTAAAGTGTTCATAACTTTTTAAATTATTAAAAATACGTAAGTTATAGTTTATACACACATAACCAGGTCTCCAGTCAATATAAATAATATTATCTAAGTATAATTATTTAGCTCGTAGCTACGTAACCACTTGTGTATCGCGTATTATTTCGACGCCACAAACATAAGCGTTCGTGTTCACTGGACTTAAAAGTTTTTTCATCTATAAAGATGACATTACTCCAATCGAAGTTTATGTGATCCAAAGTGAACTGTAATCTTGCCCTTTTATGGTTTTCCGTGAGCAAGGGTTTCACAGCATGCCTCCGCGGCACAAGTTTTGGCGCGGCTCCGTGTCAAAACTTGTGTCAAATAAACCAGCATAGTGGTTCGGCGGCAGAAATCCATTTTCTTCATACTGCCTTATCATGGTTTGATGCTGCAATGTGTTTTATAAGTCGTGGTCTACCAGTTCTTTGATGGTGTTTCAAAGAACCCTCCTCTTCAAATCGTCGTACTCAAAGAACAACTGTTTTTCTCTGCAACAATAAAACAGAAATATATAATACCCAATAATGATTATTATGTAGTATAGTAACAAAAAAAATAATGCAGTTTTTAATATAAAAGTGTAAAAATAAAACTACTTACGTTTACACCGGTCTCTGGCTATTTCTGACAAGTTTTTGGCTTGATTATTCAAAGCAATTATTTGAGCTCTTGTAACGAAATCAATATTATAACTCGTGCTCGTTTTGGTAAAATAAGTAATCCGCCTGATCATAAATAAAAACTGAACAAAAGGCACTCGAACGAGGTAATCGAAATGAACTTAGCGAACGATCAATTGAGCTGTCATAAATCTTCGATCTAAGTATTATTCATACCACCTACCAATTATTTATAAATCCATATTTAACCTACCCTCTCAAGTTTGAAAACTAAAACTTAGAAAATCAGATACCTACCTACTTATAAATTGATATTCAATTTTAACATAGTAGGTTAATAATTAGGATCAATTTTCTTTAAAAGAAACTATTAATTATAAATTGTTTGAATGTTTTAAGAGACAAAAAGAAACTGCAAAAATATTTTATCATATAAAGCAAAGCAACGCCATCTAATAACAGCATAAGTAAATTTTCTTAGTCGTTAACTGGTTTTACGCTAGATGGCGTCATTTCTCGCTTCATACGATTTTGTTTCTGTACTACCCATGCACTTTTGCAGCCTACTGTACATCGCTTTCTTCCATCGCTGTGAAACGTACCCTTTGGCGGTTGATATTACAGTCCACAACATATTAGTCACCAAACCTGTTGGAAACGTTAATTCTGTCTTTTATTATTTCGACAATGTTGTTAGCATGTGGATTATTCTACAATGGATCACGGAACGTGTTCAATAAGGCTCCAGCGATTTAGAAAATTAACAGAACTTGATTAAAAATTAATTAAAATTGATTTAGAACTTGTATTGTGTTTTGTTTTTATTTCTTTTTTGTATCTCATTTTATGCTGCATTGTCGGTTCCCAGCAGACATGCTGACTAAGGTTTAATTAAACTACTCCATGAGGGCAACGAATACCGACATAGCTCATAATCTCTGCCCCGAATAGCAGAATAGCTATTAAAACATGGGTAAAATGAACAAAAAAAAAAATTAAAAGGGGTACGAAGTTCGCCGGGTCAGCTAGTATTGAATAAGAACCAATATAAGTATGGTAACTACAATAATGAAAGATAATGAACTTTCCTATTATTTTATTAAAACAATTTAACTTCCTTAAATATCTTTTTTCTCCAAGTGAATTCAGACATGCTGTCTTAGGATTAATTAAACTACTCCATGAGGTCAACAAATTCTGACGTAGTTCATAATGCTACAATTAACCTTGTCTCTGGGTAGGTACCGTCTTCTCAAAACCAATTTAACTTCCTTAAATATCTTTTTTCTCCAAGTGAATTTAGACATGCTGTCTTAGGATTAATTAAACTACTCCATGAGGTCAACAAATACCGACATAGTTCATAATGCTACAATTAACCTTGTCTCTGGGTACCGTCTTCTCAAACCAATTTAACTTCCTTAAATATCTTTTTTCTCCAAGTGAATTCAGACATGCTGTCTTAGGATTAATTAAACTACTCCATGAGGGCAACGAATACCGATATAGCTCATAATGCTACAGTCCTTTTTTTTTTTTGGGTACGGGGCCCATACAACTTTACCCATTGTTCTTTATATGGATCCTTTTTGGTGCATTTCATAATTTGAATCAGGAACTGTGAATCAAATTCGAGTAAAAGATGAAAATCAGCTGTCAATATTTTCCCTATAAAAACATACAACGCATTGAAGACATTATTAGTGCTACTGTTTCCCTACTACTGATTAAAACCAACGTTATTATGGAGCGGCGACGTCATTTAAGCAGGGAAGTAATGCTCAGAGCCGTGGGAATGATAGAAGCTGGTTCCCGGCAACGTACTGTGGCTTTAGCTCTGAATACAAGTCAGAGTGTTATCAGTCGACTTTGGACACGTTACCGAAGCACTGGTACCGTGGCTGAGCGCCATGGAGGACGGTATCGCTGCACCACACGGAGACAAGACCGATACATTCAAATCTTAACTCGAAGAGCTCCAACAATAACCGCCATGATGTTAGCCGTGAGGCTTCATCACTCTTCAGGGAACTTAATTAGCGACCAAACAGTCAGAAACCGCTTGCATGAAGTGAACCTTCATTCCCGAAGACCGCTACGGGTACCACCTATAGCAATGCACAATCGTAGGATTCGATATCAATGGGCTCTTGAACACAGAAATTGGGCAGAAGAACAATGGCGTTTCGTGTGCTTTTCTGATGAGTCTCGTTTTGGTATGAGACCGGATACAAGACGTATACGACACTGGAGAACCCCTGGACGCCAACAGCGATTAAAATCCTGCCAGGAAGTCCATCCTTATAGTGGTGGAACCATCATGGTATGGGCGGGTATTTGGATCGGCGGAAGAACTGAGTTGATTTGGATCAGAGGCAACCTCAACGCTCAAATTTATGCTGAGACGATTGTATCAGACGTCATCGTTCCTCTACAAGTGCAAATCGGTCCCTTATTTCAGTTAATGCATGATAATGCACGACCGCACACCGCAAGAGTTGTAAGACAGACTCTCGCCGCAGCTAACATCAATGTCCTGCCCTGGCCTGCTCAGTCGCCAGACTTGAACCCGATTGAGCATGCATGGAATATGCTACAGAGAAGAGCTCTGCCGAATATGGAGGGTATCCAGTCGCAAGAAGACCTTTTTTTGTTGTTGCAACGAACATGGGCGGCCATTCCACAGCGTGATTTGGATGAACTCATTTTGAGTATGCCAAACCGATGTTCTTGTGTTGTTAGTGTTCGCGGTAGAAACACGGATTATTAATTGTTTAAGTTACCCAATAAAATTTTAAAGAAAACTGTTATTTCAGTCTTTTTTTCGAACTTTTGTGTTAGTGGTTCAAATGTCAAAAATCCCTTTATTAGGAAAATGGCAAATTTCTTTACTAATGCAAAGGTGACTTGGTTCATCGTTACTGTGACAAACGAAAACACTTTATTTGATGAATCCTTAAAGAAAATTTTAATTAATATCAATCAGGAGAAAAGTTATTGCAAAAATATATGTTGATCCCTAGACACTTTTGATGTGTGTAATTTACTTATAATAATAATACTTTACCATTTCACTTATATACGTATGTGTTTTAAGGATTTGTCGTTTAAATATTCGTTGACTACTGTAATCTATACAGGGTGAAATTGAAAACATGCGACAAATCGAAATGGGAGATTGTACTCATCATTATGAACAACTTTTACTATGGGCACAAACCTGAAATTGCGAAAAAAAAAACAGCTGTTTCCTACATTTATGTCCGCATAACTCGTCAAAATGTAGGGAACAGCTGACTTTTTTTTCGCGACTTCAAGTTTGGTCCCATAGTAAAAGTTGTTCATAATGATGAGTACAATCTCCCATTTCGATTTGTCGCATGTTTTCAATTTCATCCTGTATACAAAATACTGTCTCCCGTTGAAGCCGTGGCAGATATTTTTATAGCACCTTATATACAGGGTGTTACGGAAAGGGTATATCAGTACAAACGGGTTGAAGAGTGTGTCTGGTCTAGAACCTCTGTACAAAATTTCAGCTCAAAAGCATTAACTTTGAAAATGCTTAATATTTTTTTATTTCGACATCACGGCGCTGCACTGGCGCGCGGCGGCGTGATGTGCGTGTACTAGGCACACAGACACACTACAGATAATGGATAATGACCCTCGTGGTGTGGTGACACCTTTGTTATGATTTCAATTTAATAAAGTATCGAAATAAAAAAATATTAAGCATTTTCAAAGTTACTGCTTTTGAGCTGAAATTTTGTACAGAGATTCTAAACCAGATACACCCTTCAACCCGTTTGTATTGATATACCCTTTCTGTAACACCCTGTAGATAGAAGGATAGGAAGAAGAAATCTTCTAATACAAAAAAAAAGTACCAAGTACAGAGTAAGTTACTTCACAAAGTGGATGCATAATATCTACTTTAAGAAAGTAACTTATTCTTCATTTCCTTCCACAATTGACCACAAATAGCCTCACTGTGTTTCGAAGCAAGCTGCCATAAAAATAGATCTTCCTTTACGGACTGGTTTTAATAGTTCGGCTTCAGTATATGCTTCACAACGAACGCCCATTTTGTTAAGAGTTCAAAGATAAGCCTCTCGAATGGTTTGTGATGTACTTTAAATAACACAACTGAATTCCAACTCTACAACACTGACTCAAGACTGAAAATTCTTTGACCCAAATTATGAGAAACATTTTCATCGGTAAAGGTAGGCTGCTTCAGAAATTTAGACTTTCTGACGTTGTAATAAGGATGGTGAAGTTGTTGCTTATAAATGATGCTTCAGAAGCTGGCAGGCGGAAGGATTTGGAACTTTTTCATCGACACACGGGGAGAGGATGCCAATGATGATGTTATCTGACGTGTGTAGTTGCTATCAATAAAGCGAGTTTTCTTTGGAAAATGTTCTTTTTTTTTTCTTTTTTTTTTATTCGTAAATGTAGGTTTCATTACAATAGGATGTTATAATAATATGGTCACTTCGCTACATTTTACTCGAGAGTACACAAATAATAATAAAGTTAGTGGTGTCAAACCACAGACACACATTTAAAATGAAATAATTACTTAGTGTCAACATAATAATAATCTAAATATATGAACAAGAAAATAAGAAAGTGTAACTTAGAATATACTTAAATCTACATTGAAAACAAAAGAAACAGCCGTTTCAACATTGTTCATGCTTTTAATAATGAACGCTTCAAGCAGTTTATGGGTTTAAGCCACAATACACTCAATGCATTAAATTAAAGAGCAGTGGTGGCCCAGTGGTAATGGCCGCGACTTATGAGTTGTAGGTCGTAAGTTCGAACCCAGGCAGGCACTTTACTCTGAGTAAATTATTTCGTCACCACTGATCTCAAAACGGTGATGGAAAACATCGTGAGGAAACCGGCATGTCCTAGAACCAAAAATTCGAAGACATGTGACATCTACCAACCAACATGCACTGGGCCCGCGTTGTAGATCACAGTCTAATCCCTCTCGGTGTCCCAGCAGTGGGAACATTATAGGCTGATTATGCTAACTGTACTGGTTGTATTAAAATGTCGGTGCCATTGGTTCCGCATTTTCGTTTTTTGACACCGACTTCCGAAATTAAAACTATTTATCACTTTGTTGTGTTTTTTTTTTTTTGAAGTCGGTTGTGTTTTTTGTAAAAAAGTTTTTATTTTTTACTTTTTGTTCTACTTACCCCACACAAACTCAATTAACACTAGTGCATTAAAGAGTCGAAGAACCTGACTAGAAGAATCATCAAAATTCGCATAGAAATGCCGGATATGCAGTAGGTACTTTTATACATATATAACTTCGTACATAAGAATAATTACCTAAAGTATTATATACTTAAACTTTCCTGAAAGTATGTAGATCACATTGATGAAAGAATCATCAAAATTGATTCATGAGTTGTCAGACTCTCGCCGCAGCTAACATCAATGTCCTGCCCTGGCCTGCTCAGTCGCCAGACTTGAACCCGATTGAGCATGCATGGGATATGCTACAGAGAAGAGCTCTGCCGAATATGGAGGGTATCCAGTCGCAAGAAGACCTTTTTTTGTTGTTGCAACGAACATGGGCTGCCATTCCACAGCGTGATTTGGATGAACTTATTTTGAGTATGCCAAACCGATGTTCTTGTGTTGTTAGTGTTCGCGGTAGAAACACGGATTATTAATTGTTTAAGTTACCCAATAAAATTTTAAAGAAAACTGTTATTTCAGTCTTTTTTTCGAACTTTTGTGTTAGTGGTTCAAATGTCAAAAATCCCTTTATTAGGAAAATGGTAAATTTCTTTATTAATGCAAAGGTGACTTGGTTTATCGTTACTGTGACAAACGAAAACACTTTATTTGATGAATCCTTAAAGAAAATTTTAATTAATATCAATCAGGAGAAAAGTTATTGCAAAAATATATGTTGATCCCTAGACACTTTTGATGTGTGTATTATGTTCCTTAAGGCTAATTTTACTTGCACCTTATTATTTTTTTACTACGTCATTGCCTACATTTTGAATGAAAATGGCAGTTCGAAAAGATGACCTATATATGCTATATGGGAAAGGAATTTGTTTGAAATCGCTCCTTGACCATACATGACTTTATTTTTTTTTGTTTAAAGTTTGATTAGCAAATCCATTGTCCTCTCATCGCGTGGAAATATTCTTCAGATCAATACCCGTTTAAAAGTTTGCCTCCAGTTTTTTTAATTCCGATATCCTCTAATCAGAATAAACAATTTCATTTAATTTCCCAAAATCATGCAAGAGTGAACAGGCATGTTCTGTACATGCTCGTCCCATCATATACATCCTATACATCAGGCGAGATCGAGGTCAAGAGTAGAAACATTCAGCAAAAAAAAAAAATTAAATCATCGTATCCCATTTGTACAGATGAAGCTGAAAAAATTTTATAAGCAGTCACAGCTAGAAATTAACCTTACCAAAATTAACCCGCCACATAAAAGCGATAATTAGAAACCATTACAGGTATGTCTCGCTAGTATAAATTGAAAAGCGTTAATTAATTCGGAACTGGCTTCGCTATGCGGATTAAGTACCTAATTCCTGTTTGATGGTTCGCATAAAGAGGCCATTGTCTTGATTGCTGAGAAAGCCGTGAAGGGCGTTGTAACTAATAAATTGTGCTTCAAGGGTTAATCACTTTCCTTACACACGTCTTGTGTATCTATCGTTAAAAAATTTAAGGATTTTTTTTTGAGGTGGCTATGTTTTTCTACTTACGCCATTTACATTTAGTGCGCGTCTCCTTTATAAGGAAATTTCTCGCCGGCTGGTCGACACTTCACGTGACCAGAGGGCTGGGTCGTTCTTTGGCCAAAGAATTAGCATTGCCATTCAACGTGGCAAAGCTGCCAGTCTTCTGGGCACGTTTCCGGATGACAGCGATACGGACGAGTACTTCGACGCCTAATTGTCGTTTGTTTTTGCATTTATTACTTGTAAAGTAAGTTAGTTAGTCAAAAATCTCTAGTACCAAAGGTTTAGGCTGTGCGTTGATATGTCAGTCGGTGAGGACTTTGAATTTTATATATAAGGTGCTATAAAAATATCTGCCACGGCTTCAATGGGAGACTAGTATTCTGTATATAGATTACAATAGTAAAGATACATTATTAATGTTATGTCATATATTTTTGAATACAAAAAAAAATTGCGTATTAATTTGAATAAATTTTGTTGCATGAAACCGTCCCATAGTAATTAGCTGTTGTCGCACCGTCATTTCAATTCGCAAAATGTAACGAAGCGATACATCGCGCGTAGTTTGTGAACCACGTTACGCAGAATAGAGTAATTTATGTTTATTTAGTTACTTTGTTTTCTCAAATAGATTTAACTATTACGGGGTACAAAATTTCTTCACTAATACTCAATACTCAATTCTTTATTGCATTCCACAATGTAGGCTTAGGTGGTAAATTTTGCCAAAAGAAACAATCATGGACCCTGTCGGGCACAGCAAAAGAAAGATATGTGGAGAAGAGGACTTACCATTTACGTATCTTATAATCTAACATATTCTAAACACACTTTTACAAAATACACACATCAAAAGTGTCTAGGGATCAAGCATTTTTATGCGGATTTCTTGAGATTGAGATGTGGCTTTGTAATAAATTTATGATTTTATAAAGGAGAACGAGTAAGACCGTACCCAGAGACAAAGTTAATTGTAGCATTATGGACTATGTCGGTATTTGTTGACCTCATGGAGTAGTTTAATTAATCCTAAGACAGCATGTCTGAATTCACTTGGAGAAAAAAGATATTTAAGGAAGTTAAATTGGTTTTGAGAAGACCGTACCCAGAGACAAGGTTAATTGTAGCATTATGAACTATGTCGGTATTTGTTGACCTCATGGAGTAGTTTAATTAATTCTAAGACAGCATGTCTGAATTCACTTGGAGAAAAAAGATATTTAAGGAAGTTAAATTGGTTTTGAGAAGACCGTACCCAGAGACAAGGTTAATTGTAGCATTATGAACTATGTCGGTATTTGTTAACCTCATGGAGTAATTTAATTAATTCTAAGACAGCATGTCTGAATTCACTTGGAGAAAAAAGATATTTAAGGAAGTTAAATTGGTTTTGAGAAGACCGTACCCAGAGACAAGGTTAATTGTAGCATTATGAACTATGTCGGTGTTTGTTGACCTCATGGAGTAGTTTAATTAATTCTAAGACAGCATGCCTGAATTCACTTGGAGAAAAAAGATATTTAAGGAAGTTAAATTGTTTTATTAAATAGAATAAAATAAAAGAATAGAACCTTATTTATTCTCATTAATTATTATTTTAACTCCTTTATTTCATTATACATGTTTATACAAATTATATTTTTAAATATTAGAACATAAAAGCATTTAAAAATTTAAAAAAGTTGTAGCCCACCGGTATCGGGAACAGGTCCAAGCTATCGGCAATCAGGGCTCCAGAGAGAAGAACCTCCTAATAATGTGGGTCGTGTCGAGAAGTTCCGCTTTCTGAATCAAGTCCTTGATCCAGCTGCCCAACGAGAGCCTCCTCAGGTGCTAGTCGACGTTTTTGGCTATTAAGCCATAGGCTGTCACGACTATCGGCACAATGATCGCTGAGTCCACATTCCACGTTTAACAACCTCGTTGTTAATATGTTTATCTTTCCCGGCACACAAGAGGGTCGCAATCATGCAGTGGCGTGCACAGAGATTGCAGACAGGGTATGCACAAAAAAAAAACTACATCAATCAACCGTTTGAAAATGTTTCTATTTAAACATACTTCACCAGCAGGTCTTACAGGTATAATTTTCCATTTTTACAATAATCTTACTAAATAATAATTACTCGACAGTCAATCACTTGCGCCATATCTCGTATTAGGACTTGGTTCTACGCATACCTCTATAGAGTACCTACATGCCTCTTTGCAAATGCTCGGACACGTATGATTTTGCGAGTTTTAATTGGTATGTGCCTAAACTAAACAAGATAAGTTCCTCTTCGTTGAGGTTAGGAAATGGTACAGTCGCCAGCAAAATTGCATGGGTACCTTAGTGTCTATTTTCCTGTGAACGTTTGAATTCAAGTTTTCGAAAATAAACTAGATGGCGTTGGTTTCTTCACAAGTATGACTAATTTACGAAACGTAAGTAAGGAGTTAGGAAGAAACGAAGGAATTACAAGGCTAATACATTTATCTAATTATTACATTACAATTACCAGCATACGTAGCTTAAATGATAAAAATAATAATAGAAACCGAAAGGAATATATTTATTAAGCTAACGAGTGGGTATTTTAATAATTAATTTAATATTCGAATTGGTAGGTAGTTACTTAGCAACAGGAAAATGAGCAGATTCATCGCAGGTAAACAGGCTCGCCTTGTGAGCTCGCAAAAAAAGGCACTATAAAAAATCATAGAGGTTTATTTCTTACAGTTTATTATTCAAATTTAATAGTCAGTTTATTAAATATTATAGGTATAACATTATAATATTATGAAGTTATTGAGGCGATAGCTTAAGTATTCGTTTCCAAAATCGGAAAGAGGATTGAAGCTTATGTAACCTCAATAAAAACAAACAGGAGACCAGGTTATTTTATTACAAAGGTCAAACGGATTAAATGGATACTAAATAAGTAGGCTAATAACTACAAAATTGCACAAAAACATATCAAATGTTTAGTAGGCAACATAAAAAACTAAAAACTATGTTGTTTAAACTTAAAGTGTTCATAACTTTTTAAATTATTAAAAATACGTAAGTTATAGTTTATACACACATAACCAGGTCTCCAGTCAATATAAATAATATTATCTAAGTATAATTATTTAGCTCGTAGCTACGTAACCACTTGTGTATCGCGTATTATTTCGACGCCACAAACATAAGCGTTCGTGTTCACTGGACTTAAAAGTTTTTTCATCTATAAAGATGACATTACTCCAATCGAAGTTTATGTGATCCAAAGTGAACTGTAATCTTGCCCTTTTATGGTTTTCCGTGAGCAAGGGTTTCACAGCATGCCTCCGCGGCACAAGTTTTGGCGCGGCTCCGTGTCAAAACTTGTGTCAAATAAACCAGCATAGTGGTTCGGCGGCAGAAATCCATTTTCTTCATACTGCCTTATCATGGTTTGATGCTGCAATGTGTTTTATAAGTCGTGGTCTACCAGTTCTTTGATGGTGTTTCAAAGAACCCTCCTCTTCAAATCGTCGTACTCAAAGAACAACTGTTTTTCTCTGCAACAATAAAACAGAAATATATAATACCCAATAATGATTATTATGTAGTATAGTAACAAAAAAAATAATGCAGTTTTTAATATAAAAGTGTAAAAATAAAACTACTTACGTTTACACCGGTCTCTGGCTATTTCTGACAAGTTTTTGGCTTGATTATTCAAAGCAATTATTTGAGCTCTTGTAACGAAATCAATATTATAACTCGTGCTCGTTTTGGTAAAATAAGTAATCCGCCTGATCATAAATAAAAACTGAACAAAAGGCACTCGAACGAGGTAATCGAAATGAACTTAGCGAACGATCAATTGAGCTGTCATAAATCTTCGATCTAAGTATTATTCATACCACCTACCAATTATTTATAAATCCATATTTAACCTACCCTCTCAAGTTTGAAAACTAAAACTTAGAAAATCAGATACCTACCTACTTATAAATTGATATTCAATTTTAACATAGTAGGTTAATAATTAGGATCAATTTTCTTTAAAAGAAACTATTAATTATAAATTGTTTGAATGTTTTAAGAGACAAAAAGAAACTGCAAAAATATTTTATCATATAAAGCAAAGCAACGCCATCTAATAACAGCATAAGTAAATTTTCTTAGTCGTTAACTGGTTTTACGCTAGATGGCGTCATTTCTCGCTTCATACGATTTTGTTTCTGTACTACCCATGCACTTTTGCAGCCTACTGTACATCGCTTTCTTCCATCGCTGTGAAACGTACCCTTTGGCGGTTGATATTACAGTCCACAACATATTAGTCACCAAACCTGTT
The DNA here is from genome assembly GCA_947508005.1 of Amphipoea lucens. Lineage (NCBI taxonomy): Eukaryota > Metazoa > Arthropoda > Insecta > Lepidoptera > Noctuidae > Amphipoea > Amphipoea lucens. The sequence continues at coordinate 1,625,629 of OX382374.1, read as the reverse complement.
GGAAACGTTAATTCTGTCTTTTATTATTTCGACAATGTTGTTAGCATGTGGATTATTCTACAATGGATCACGGAACGTGTTCAATAAGGCTCCAGCGATTTAGAAAATTAACAGAACTTGATTAAAAATTAATTAAAATTGATTTAGAACTTGTATTGTGTTTTGTTTTTATTTCTTTTTTGTATCTCATTTTATGCTGCATTGTCGGTTCCCAGCAGACATGCTGACTAAGGTTTAATTAAACTACTCCATGAGGGCAACGAATACCGACATAGCTCATAATCTCTGCCCCGAATAGCAGAATAGCTATTAAAACATGGGTAAAATGAACAAAAAAAAAAATTAAAAGGGGTACGAAGTTCGCCGGGTCAGCTAGTATTGAATAAGAACCAATATAAGTATGGTAACTACAATAATGAAAGATAATGAACTTTCCTATTATTTTATTAAAACAATTTAACTTCCTTAAATATCTTTTTTCTCCAAGTGAATTCAGACATGCTGTCTTAGGATTAATTAAACTACTCCATGAGGTCAACAAATTCTGACGTAGTTCATAATGCTACAATTAACCTTGTCTCTGGGTAGGTACCGTCTTCTCAAAACCAATTTAACTTCCTTAAATATCTTTTTTCTCCAAGTGAATTTAGACATGCTGTCTTAGGATTAATTAAACTACTCCATGAGGTCAACAAATACCGACATAGTTCATAATGCTACAATTAACCTTGTCTCTGGGTACCGTCTTCTCAAACCAATTTAACTTCCTTAAATATCTTTTTTCTCCAAGTGAATTCAGACATGCTGTCTTAGGATTAATTAAACTACTCCATGAGGGCAACGAATACCGATATAGCTCATAATGCTACAGTCCTTTTTTTTTTTTGGGTACGGGGCCCATACAACTTTACCCATTGTTCTTTATATGGATCCTTTTTGGTGCATTTCATAATTTGAATCAGGAACTGTGAATCAAATTCGAGTAAAAGATGAAAATCAGCTGTCAATATTTTCCCTATAAAAACATACAACGCATTGAAGACATTATTAGTGCTACTGTTTCCCTACTACTGATTAAAACCAACGTTATTATGGAGCGGCGACGTCATTTAAGCAGGGAAGTAATGCTCAGAGCCGTGGGAATGATAGAAGCTGGTTCCCGGCAACGTACTGTGGCTTTAGCTCTGAATACAAGTCAGAGTGTTATCAGTCGACTTTGGACACGTTACCGAAGCACTGGTACCGTGGCTGAGCGCCATGGAGGACGGTATCGCTGCACCACACGGAGACAAGACCGATACATTCAAATCTTAACTCGAAGAGCTCCAACAATAACCGCCATGATGTTAGCCGTGAGGCTTCATCACTCTTCAGGGAACTTAATTAGCGACCAAACAGTCAGAAACCGCTTGCATGAAGTGAACCTTCATTCCCGAAGACCGCTACGGGTACCACCTATAGCAATGCACAATCGTAGGATTCGATATCAATGGGCTCTTGAACACAGAAATTGGGCAGAAGAACAATGGCGTTTCGTGTGCTTTTCTGATGAGTCTCGTTTTGGTATGAGACCGGATACAAGACGTATACGACACTGGAGAACCCCTGGACGCCAACAGCGATTAAAATCCTGCCAGGAAGTCCATCCTTATAGTGGTGGAACCATCATGGTATGGGCGGGTATTTGGATCGGCGGAAGAACTGAGTTGATTTGGATCAGAGGCAACCTCAACGCTCAAATTTATGCTGAGACGATTGTATCAGACGTCATCGTTCCTCTACAAGTGCAAATCGGTCCCTTATTTCAGTTAATGCATGATAATGCACGACCGCACACCGCAAGAGTTGTAAGACAGACTCTCGCCGCAGCTAACATCAATGTCCTGCCCTGGCCTGCTCAGTCGCCAGACTTGAACCCGATTGAGCATGCATGGAATATGCTACAGAGAAGAGCTCTGCCGAATATGGAGGGTATCCAGTCGCAAGAAGACCTTTTTTTGTTGTTGCAACGAACATGGGCGGCCATTCCACAGCGTGATTTGGATGAACTCATTTTGAGTATGCCAAACCGATGTTCTTGTGTTGTTAGTGTTCGCGGTAGAAACACGGATTATTAATTGTTTAAGTTACCCAATAAAATTTTAAAGAAAACTGTTATTTCAGTCTTTTTTTCGAACTTTTGTGTTAGTGGTTCAAATGTCAAAAATCCCTTTATTAGGAAAATGGCAAATTTCTTTACTAATGCAAAGGTGACTTGGTTCATCGTTACTGTGACAAACGAAAACACTTTATTTGATGAATCCTTAAAGAAAATTTTAATTAATATCAATCAGGAGAAAAGTTATTGCAAAAATATATGTTGATCCCTAGACACTTTTGATGTGTGTAATTTACTTATAATAATAATACTTTACCATTTCACTTATATACGTATGTGTTTTAAGGATTTGTCGTTTAAATATTCGTTGACTACTGTAATCTATACAGGGTGAAATTGAAAACATGCGACAAATCGAAATGGGAGATTGTACTCATCATTATGAACAACTTTTACTATGGGCACAAACCTGAAATTGCGAAAAAAAAAACAGCTGTTTCCTACATTTATGTCCGCATAACTCGTCAAAATGTAGGGAACAGCTGACTTTTTTTTCGCGACTTCAAGTTTGGTCCCATAGTAAAAGTTGTTCATAATGATGAGTACAATCTCCCATTTCGATTTGTCGCATGTTTTCAATTTCATCCTGTATACAAAATACTGTCTCCCGTTGAAGCCGTGGCAGATATTTTTATAGCACCTTATATACAGGGTGTTACGGAAAGGGTATATCAGTACAAACGGGTTGAAGAGTGTGTCTGGTCTAGAACCTCTGTACAAAATTTCAGCTCAAAAGCATTAACTTTGAAAATGCTTAATATTTTTTTATTTCGACATCACGGCGCTGCACTGGCGCGCGGCGGCGTGATGTGCGTGTACTAGGCACACAGACACACTACAGATAATGGATAATGACCCTCGTGGTGTGGTGACACCTTTGTTATGATTTCAATTTAATAAAGTATCGAAATAAAAAAATATTAAGCATTTTCAAAGTTACTGCTTTTGAGCTGAAATTTTGTACAGAGATTCTAAACCAGATACACCCTTCAACCCGTTTGTATTGATATACCCTTTCTGTAACACCCTGTAGATAGAAGGATAGGAAGAAGAAATCTTCTAATACAAAAAAAAAGTACCAAGTACAGAGTAAGTTACTTCACAAAGTGGATGCATAATATCTACTTTAAGAAAGTAACTTATTCTTCATTTCCTTCCACAATTGACCACAAATAGCCTCACTGTGTTTCGAAGCAAGCTGCCATAAAAATAGATCTTCCTTTACGGACTGGTTTTAATAGTTCGGCTTCAGTATATGCTTCACAACGAACGCCCATTTTGTTAAGAGTTCAAAGATAAGCCTCTCGAATGGTTTGTGATGTACTTTAAATAACACAACTGAATTCCAACTCTACAACACTGACTCAAGACTGAAAATTCTTTGACCCAAATTATGAGAAACATTTTCATCGGTAAAGGTAGGCTGCTTCAGAAATTTAGACTTTCTGACGTTGTAATAAGGATGGTGAAGTTGTTGCTTATAAATGATGCTTCAGAAGCTGGCAGGCGGAAGGATTTGGAACTTTTTCATCGACACACGGGGAGAGGATGCCAATGATGATGTTATCTGACGTGTGTAGTTGCTATCAATAAAGCGAGTTTTCTTTGGAAAATGTTCTTTTTTTTTTCTTTTTTTTTTATTCGTAAATGTAGGTTTCATTACAATAGGATGTTATAATAATATGGTCACTTCGCTACATTTTACTCGAGAGTACACAAATAATAATAAAGTTAGTGGTGTCAAACCACAGACACACATTTAAAATGAAATAATTACTTAGTGTCAACATAATAATAATCTAAATATATGAACAAGAAAATAAGAAAGTGTAACTTAGAATATACTTAAATCTACATTGAAAACAAAAGAAACAGCCGTTTCAACATTGTTCATGCTTTTAATAATGAACGCTTCAAGCAGTTTATGGGTTTAAGCCACAATACACTCAATGCATTAAATTAAAGAGCAGTGGTGGCCCAGTGGTAATGGCCGCGACTTATGAGTTGTAGGTCGTAAGTTCGAACCCAGGCAGGCACTTTACTCTGAGTAAATTATTTCGTCACCACTGATCTCAAAACGGTGATGGAAAACATCGTGAGGAAACCGGCATGTCCTAGAACCAAAAATTCGAAGACATGTGACATCTACCAACCAACATGCACTGGGCCCGCGTTGTAGATCACAGTCTAATCCCTCTCGGTGTCCCAGCAGTGGGAACATTATAGGCTGATTATGCTAACTGTACTGGTTGTATTAAAATGTCGGTGCCATTGGTTCCGCATTTTCGTTTTTTGACACCGACTTCCGAAATTAAAACTATTTATCACTTTGTTGTGTTTTTTTTTTTTTGAAGTCGGTTGTGTTTTTTGTAAAAAAGTTTTTATTTTTTACTTTTTGTTCTACTTACCCCACACAAACTCAATTAACACTAGTGCATTAAAGAGTCGAAGAACCTGACTAGAAGAATCATCAAAATTCGCATAGAAATGCCGGATATGCAGTAGGTACTTTTATACATATATAACTTCGTACATAAGAATAATTACCTAAAGTATTATATACTTAAACTTTCCTGAAAGTATGTAGATCACATTGATGAAAGAATCATCAAAATTGATTCATGAGTTTTTGAGAAAATTGCGGACATACATACATACTGGTCTAATACACAACCTCCTTTTTTGAAGTCTGTTCAAAATGGCTTCGAATTCATCGTCGAATTTCCGTCTCGATACATAATTATTGATTCGTGTGAGTTATGAATGTAGGAAATGGATGCTTTCTGACAACGCTTTTCTAATGCAGGTCTTAGGTAATATGAGCAGTATTAGCGCAAGTTTAAATTGCTACAGGAGCCATTACAGGACCTACGTTACTTTCCATTTACCTTCTCACCCTACTATGAAAAATAACTGCGCCCAAAACGCCCCAAAACTGAAATTAGTTCTTTAGAAAGATTAGACTACCATTACAAATTCATTATCTTCCTTCTAACGGTCAGATAACAATCAGAACATCATAAAAAGAACGACAGACGTTTTTAAATCTAATAAAAGAAGCAATTTACCATCAAAACAAAGTCATTGTACTTCCAGAAGGACATCGGAGACGGTTAATTTCGATCGTTTGTTTAAACATGGCTCCCAGTTTAAATAAACTGGCGTTTAGGATTCGGAATAAATCGTTTAATAAGGGGGAAAGTTGAAACCGTATTTTGTTATAAGGTTGGTTCTAAGGTATATTGACAGCATAACTTAGGGATACCTAACCTACCCCTAAGTTATAAATAAAACTCAAAATTTGCTAGGTTATCTATACTAATATTATGCTGCTGCGGCTGCGGAAAACCTCAAGCGGCGAAAATATAATAACCTTATCGGAAATTATATTTTCGAGCTGTTTGGGGTTGAAACCCTCGGGCCGTGGGGTCCGAGTGCTCATGGTCTTTTTAAGGAGATTTCAAAACGGCTGGTTGACACTTCCCGTGACCCAAGGGCTGGCTTTTACCTTGGCCAAAGGCCATACAACGTGGTAGTAATGCCGCCAGTCTCTTGGGTACATTGCCAGTCGACAGCGATGCGGATGAATTTTTCGATGCTATATTTTAGGTTAAATATAGTTTTAGTTAAGTTAGATTTTCAGTTTGTTATTTTTGTTAATTAAGAATATATGTATTACTAATATTATAAAGAGGTATTTGTTTGTATGTTTGTTTTTGTATGTAAGTTTGCATGTAGGGGGTAATTTGTAACTACTAGTCGGATTTGAAAAATTCTTTTTGCATTTGATAGCCCAATTCTTGAGGAAGGCTATAGGCTATTTAACATCACGCTATGATCCTTAGGAGCCGAGCAAAAAGAAAAAAAATAGAAAGAACGCTAAGCGAAAACGAAGTGATAGCGCGGGCAGATGATGCGATGCCACGGGGTGGGTCGGGGGAACAAGAAATTTCACGCGGACGAAGTCGCGGTCAGAAGCTAGTTCTATATAAAAAGTCTGATTAACTAAGAGTCACTAGCACTATTGAAAAAGTTATAAAAATGTTTGAAGTTGTAGCGTAAACTGAACTTTCTGGTGTAGGATTTAAAGTTATTTTGCCATAAACTCATATTGTTTACATTTTTGGCAAATAAAATAAATTGCGAATGCAGATTATGTTTAATTCTATTTCAAGGTAGTAAGTATTATTGCTCGTTAGTGTTTTCCGTAAAGATAAGATGTAATATCCAATTAACATGGGCACGCAGTTGCTGGTATGATCATGGCCATTGGGAATAATTATGTTCATGTCATCGTCAAATCTGTTTTCATAGCGGAAATAGAAATGAACTTGAGAGAGAGGAAAAGAAGAGAGCGCTAGTAGTAGAGAGAGAGAGAGAGAGAGAGGAAAGAAAATACGTGTGGCACTCGGGGACTGCCGCGGTAAAGCATACCATTTTTATCAACTTATGCGCGCTTCGTACAGTCTACACGTATACGTCTAGTCGCACGCACACAAACACCGTGCCGAAGTCTGCCGACCTGAAACGACGTTAGACGATGCACGGCTTTCAACGCCGCACCGCTGTGCCGGTCGGAGTGGGGGGTGTAAGGTTTATTTTCATTACGGAATTTCTTGATTCGGTCGCCGCGCTCAAAGCCCGCGATAAAAGCTATGCAATAGCTTAAAAACATTATATGGGACAGTAAAACTGCAGAATGCGGTAAGCATTGATATGGACGAGACGAAGATAAATTACCTATGAGAAGCAAGTTTGGCACCGTGTACCACAACATCACATAAACAACACAGATTCATTAAAACCAACCCTAGATGGAACAAATCTGACAAAACAACTGGCTATAAGCCAGCCATTGTCCAAACTCACTTACTGGAAAGCAATGCAACACAATAAAACTATAAGCCACACAATACGGGATATTGGTAAGAAGAAAAGAATAAAGTAGATCCACTTTACACAATCTTCGATAGTGATAAAGATGCTGAACTTCTTTTCATGTTGTGGTACTGTGCGCACTCTGCGAGTTCACGGTTCCAGCAAAAGATTTGTTGAATAACTATGATAATCACACTTTCACACTAATATTATAAAGGCGAAGTTTGTGAGTGTGTGTGTGTGTTTATGTTTGTTACTTCTTCACGCTCAAACGGCTGGACCAATTTTGATAAAATTTTGTATGGAGGTAGCTGACACCCTGGATTAATATATAGGCTACTTTTTATTCCGATATTACTACGGGATCAACATTTACGCGGGTGAAACCACGGAGCGCAGCTAGTTATTTCTATAATCGGTTCTACGATTTAGTATTACATTTTTATATTTTGTCTAATTTCGTTTGTCAGCTAAACTGATTCCTACAGTTTTTTCGCCTTCTAAATCAATGTTTAACTCCTAAATATGCCATGAACTTATCAAAATATTCATAAATGTTGCATTTAAGCACCGAATAGGCCTCTACAGAAGGTCTCTACAGAACTCATCTGCCTAGCATGACCGACTATTTACTTTTGACCATTCAAAAGTGCCTGTACGAACAGCTTCAGAGAAAAGGAACCCCCCAAGACTTTAAAGATTATCGCCCGAGCGCGCTCGGGCGCGTCACGTGGCTCTGGCCTCAAGCAGCTCCCTCCCCCGCTGCCGCGCGGCGCGGCGCATCCATCTCTGCCCGAGCATCCACCGATCCCACTCAAATATTATTTGCAAGTTTTTAAATAATTATAATATGGTATTTTTTCGGCTTGTTGCCCGAACCGTATCCCAAGAATAACTTAACTTACAAAAAGACACTTTCCGTGCGATTGAGGATACGAACCCGCATCACCAGGCGCCAGCCGATCACATAGACCGCGCCTTATACCACTAGACTATTGAATCAGTTAGCCATCTTAACGAAAATTTGAATAGCTTTACTCCTTTTATCGAACAAGGTTGATAACGGTCTAATCTTCTAGATATTAAGGTTTAAATTTCAACTTCCACCACGTATTATAAATACTAACACCTTACCGTCTTGTTTTACAAAATGCAATTCGTAACTCCTCAATTTACTAAAAGATAAGGTTGAATTTTGCATAGATTTCTTGTTTGGTTGAATAGAATGTGCCTGATTCCGATTGTTGCACTACCTACCGTAATTTTACTTCAGAAACTTAACTAGCTGTATGAAATTTTCGTTCCAGAGAAAAACAGTTCGTAGATGGATACAAAGGTATCATGCAACTGGTGATGTGAAATGTGATCGCCAAGGCCCTCGCTCAATAATTGTTTACACTAATGAATCGGGGCGACACCGTAATATTGTGGAAGTTCACTCAGTGACACCCTTCAAAACTACGCGTTCAAGTGTGACTTCAAGAAGTGATAGACAGTGACGGCCATCCTCTCCGTTATTAATAAGCAATTTACTCGGCAGATTTATTGTGTAACTGATCTGATAAAATTACATTGGAACGTATGAGCAAGTGTTAATAATTCCCAATATTTGTGGAATCATTAATTCGTAGTTAATCAAAAATAAACAACCTTTATTATTATCAATCCAGATGCTTTTGTTTACAAGTAGTCTTGTAATGTGTGATGCACCATCTGACCTCACATATTTTTATAATTTCTAATGTTGTGTTAAATAAGGGTTATCAGAAAATGTGATAAAAGAGAAAGATGTATATTGCTATACTTTTATAGTTTAGCATGTTGGTTCTTCCTCTGTAATTCACAGGCATAAATGACAACATTTAATTTTTTAATCTTTTTTTCCGATAAGATCATACAAAGTATAAAAAATTAATGTTTTCACAACTTTAAATGAATAAATATTATTGTAGTTGTTTCTAGAAAAATCTATAAATGAACCGTTATCTAATGTTAAACATTCTAAACCTCACCCAGGGTATCTATTTTGTGTTTAGTTAATATTCTAAGTAAATAACCCCAATTTAACAGACATAGAAAACTGTATATTCAACCGTGAAGTGGATTCCATGAAGTCCTAGAAATGTAATTAGAGAAATAAATGAATATTGTTTATGCAACATGCCTAGATTTTCTTACAAACCTCATACCTACTTCAACATTTGATTTCTTAAATAATAATTAACAAAAATCACATAATAACCTGTAAAAGAAACAAAAAAAAACAAAAAAAGAACTTCTCGTCCGAGGATTTGAACTCGAGACCATCGAATTGTTAAGCCGCTGTCTTAACCACTAGACCAACACGCCATATACTCAATCATATGATCAAAAAACTTAAATGGGTTTAATGTCATTCCCAAAAGGGGTTCCCTTACTTTGAAGCGGACTGTACATGTTTTAATTGAAATAAATGCTTTGAGTTTAAGCCTTTTCCCAACTATGTTGGTGTCGGCTTCCAACCTAACCGGATGCAGCTGAATACCAGTATTTTACATGAAGCGACTGCCTATCTGACCTCCAAGACCCAGTTACTGGGTAATACGATACCCCTTGGTAAGACTTTCGGGCTTCTGACTACCCGTAACGACTGTCAAAGATCCACGAATGGCAGCTGGGACCAAGGTCTCTACAGTATATATAGACTATAGATGGGGAGACCATTTTCGTAGGGTAGCTGGTTGCAGCAACATATCAGTAGCCAAGGATCTAACTAAATGGCCCACGATTGGAGATGCCTAATAATGAAGATGCTGGCTGATTAAGATCTTTAAACGCTTCTATTCCAAATTCAATTATGAAAGTACTAGGCCCTTTTAATCGCTTGAGCCCCGCTAATGAGATTCAATTGATTTTCTATTGTATCGCACTAAATAGGATACGCGCGAGGCTTGACCGCTTAATGAAAATTTGCCAACTATAATATTCTTTCTCTCATTTACGAGTAAATTAACCACTCAACCTATTTATAAATTTCCTCTCAACCAAATCACCATCTATTCTCTTCACTACACTTGGTTGACTGGTAGAGAAAGCCTAAGGCATTAGGTCCGCCTTTGTACAGCCGCCAGCATATCAAGCCACTACAATCTGTCAAATTTCTTTAATAGATTTTCGACTTTATTGCTTAAGTTTAAGATTCAAAGTTGATTGGGAACATTTGACAGTTTCGGGTAGCTTAATGTGCGTCTTTACCTTTTTTGTATGCGTTTAAATAAATAAATCCTCCTGCCTTTGTTTTTGATAACATCACACCAGATTTTTCAGAGAATGAAAAACTACTTGAAGGAACTTCTTAATCTTTTCTCTCCATCTGAAAAAGATCCTGAAACTCAAACCAAAACATTAACAAACCCTCGCGACATTATTAAAAGGAAAGAAACAGTTTCTTTTCTCCAAACAAAAGGGTTGGGTCTTGGATAAATAGGACTGAACATCGTAGCAACTGATTTGAGAGGGAACATAATTAAGAGACGTTAATTTGTCTCGGCTCTGAAAAACTTGGGGTACTATAAAAGTGGGCGTGAATGGGAATGAAGGGGTGTTTTTCTTTCATTCCTAGACTGTTTTGGTCGAAGGCTGGGCCCGCGTGGAGGTTTACGGCCTACTCCCTCTCACTGAGAGGAGGTCTGTGTCCCAGCAGTGGGAACGTTATAGCACACCCCGGACACTCCAAAGAACGCTCGCAAAATAATTACCTACTACTACTACATTAAAAAATGACGTTTGTATACATATGAATGTGTGCGTGAGGTACTTGTGTTTGCGAGCGCTCTTTGTTAAAGAACTGCGACGGTAACCTCGAAGTGCGGGGTGAGGTGCGGTAACTGATGTTAGTGCGGGGAAGGGAGTGGCCTTTCTGTACGTAGTACTTTAAGTATTCTGTGGTTATAGGCTGATTATTTATTATGATTATGATTAGTGTGGAAATGCCTTTTAGACAAATAAGCAAGCAGTTAGAAAACACTGCCCCGTTGGCTGTATCAGTCATCATGTAGCCAATTAGTGCGCCGCTCAACTATTGAAAAATCAAAATTTTATTTATAACAATAGAAATTCAATTATGTCTCATTAGCCACAGCTGAGCTACTAAAATTCCAAGTACAGACGCCAGCCCATCAACCTACTACAATCTGTCAAATTTCTTTAATAGATTTTCAACTTTATCACTAAAGCATAAGGTTCAAAGTTGATTTGGAAAATTTGACAGTTTCGAGTAGGTTGATGTGCTGGCGTCTGTACATCTCCATAAAAACCTGCTTTCACCAATGTCTTTTTAGTAAAAAAAAAACATTACCCTCCTTCTGGGGCAGTCAGGTAAAAACAAAGTGACTTCGTTCTGCATGATTAAGTAGAATATTATTCATAGGATCATGAAAAATGGTATCATTTTAATATAATATCCGACGCCTCAAACTTTGTAGATAATCATAAGTTTACTCCCGCTGGGTCGAAGGGAAAAATATTCAGGAGTAAGGCAAAAATATTGTTCTAGATAATAACTTAACATTATCTGACAAACTGATCCGTTTCTCTTTTGTTATTCTCTCACGGAATGTGTTACAGTTATGAATAATTGAATACCTTTTTTTTTGTTCTTGAGTTTTTTGATTTTCGAGTTTTAGTTGCTAAGCTGGGCGCTTGTTTCTTTAAACTGATGTAATAAATGATAAATGATTTATTTTCTGTAAGTACTTACTTACGTACACACTTGTGTACAAACACTTTTACACGTCAATCAAATTTTTTTTAAGCTAGATGAGGTCGGCGTTTCCTATATGACTACTCTGAGAAGAAAGGCCGAAACAAACTCAGAGGTCACAGTCTCTTTTAAAATCTAGACAAAATCTTGGTCAGATCATGTGAAGACCATGTAGATTGGTGTCTGAAATGGTCTTTTGAGGAAAGAACCACACAGATTGAGTGGACCTGTCCAGTCAGTGCACGCATTTGTAAGTAACCGTGCAGCTCAACTCAGAACTTGGGGAGCTCAACGATTATACCTAATAAAGTTGTAGTTGTTTTTTTTTTTTTTTGTTTGAACGCGTTAATCTCTGGAACTACAAGATATTTCACATGGATGATGTTGCGAGTAGAAAATATATAACATTAATATATATAACTAATTATCAGACTGTAATTTAATACTGCTGCGCTACCTACTTCAATAAATACCTGTACGGTCTCATCAACCGTACATTTACTTTGCGAACACAGCAACCTACTTCGATGTCGTGCGTCACAAATCTTTTGCTATAATTATAACGTTTTAGCGATGCACGGCGAGTCAGACAATAACTGTGGAATTAACCACTTGTCAAGGGAAAGAATCGCTACCACTTACAAACTAAACACGTAAACTTTCTACATTATAATACACTTAACTTTAATCTCTACTAGTGGTTCTTTCTGTGTGCTCCATAACTAAACCAACATTAACAAAGTGATAGTGTACGGTGCCTACAACCATTGGCCCCTACAATACCCCTTTTTATTCCAATGTATTTATGCAGTAACAATTCACATTGTGTATAAGTATTACGTGTACAAAAATATGACAGAAACTTAAATGAAATTCATATTAGAAAATAAAATCTAAACAAAAAAAACCGGCCAAGAGCGAGTTGGACTCGCGCAACAAGGGTTCCGTTCAAATTTGTAGGTATGTATATAGTTTATCACAGGTTTTTTTTTTAATGTAACTACAAATTTACAGTTTTCAGATTTTTTCCTTTATTTGTGCTATATGACCGTGTTTCTTGCCAAATTTCATGATTCTAGGTCAACGGGATGTAGGTACCCTCATTTTGATTCCCTTGAGATTGTCGAAATATACGTTTTTTGCGGCATAACTGGCCGCGTCTTTTTTTCACGTTAACTTAGAAGTTTGATTTTTTCACAGCTTCAAGGGACCGCACACCTGAGTGTATGGTTTTAATTTCTACTTGATACCTATACGCGTCCCCAAGATAAAGGGTCTTGACAGACAGACAGATGGACAACAAAGTGATCGTATACGCGTTTCGTTTTTTCCTTTTGAGGTACGGAACCCTAAAAATACCATGCAAACATGCAAGTACACTAAAACTTTGGTCCTTGCCCAGTTTCGAACCTACGTTCTGAACTTCTGATGCACCAAAAATGATTCTTCAACCTCCGAATCACGACACCATCTAACTAAAGTAAAAACTTATTGTATTCTGTTCTTCATTGAAACAACAATATGTTCAAAAATCAGTGATCATTTATCTCAGCAACGAGGGCGAAGAACATTGACAAATTGTATCCGGAAGACGGCCGGACACGGCTGTCCAGAAAAAATATTGTGCTTACCTCTTTTGAAGGGTGGCTCTCGAGAAGGTAACGTTGTCGGTATTGGAATGGTGTGGGTTTGTTGCGAGTTCTTACAAATCGACTGTCAGTCGATTCTGTTCGACGCTTTGTTATATTTTCGGGAAAAGGAAGGATGGGGTATTTTCATGGAAATGTAAGAGTTAAAGGATAATATGAACTTAATGGTTTTGTGGAAGGAAAGTTTGTGTTTCCTGACAAGGAAGATTCTAGAAACTAAGTTACTATTATATCGTACGTCCGAAAATAGAACTTCATGTACCTACAATCAGTTATATCAATTAGCCGACCCATCTTTGCATAAATTTTTGAGATTTTTTCGAATATGAATCGATAGAATTTTATAATTCTTTTATATTTTATTAACTTTGCTCAAATAAATAAAATAATTATAAAATTCTATCGATTCGTATTCTAAAAAATCTCAACCATTTATGCAAAGGTGTGTCAGCTAATTGCTATAACCGACTGTACTCTCTCTTAAAATAAAGATGGTGGCTTGGAATCATATTTAAGGCATACAGCGACTCGTGGAGAGTTGATCACCACCCTACTAACGTTACAGAGATGATCATTCCACAATGTAAATGTCACAAAGGGGATGCGCTAAGGTAGCCCACGAAATTTAAATTGTCTTTAGTTTTTTACAATTTGCAGGTCAGTGTCAGGTTGTATGTAGATTTAAAAAAATGATTCGCAACCGTAACAAATATGGCTTTACAGAATTATAATCATAAGAAATTTAGAATCAGCAATACAACTCCTTGAGTTAAAATTAACTTCAAATGTCATAATTTCATGAAAAAGTTATTCACAAGGGTAATACATAGAGTGGTACAGAGTTCTATTGATATTTTTTATGATTCATATACCTAGCCTTTTCCCAACTATGTCGGGGTCGGCTTCCAGTCTAACGGATGGAACTGAATACCAGTATTTTATATGGAGCGACTGCCTACCTAACCTTCACAACCCAATTACTGGGTAATACGATACCCCTTGATAAGACTAGTTGACAGACTTTCCGGCTTCCGACTACCCGTAACGACTATCAAAGATCCGTGAATGACAGCCGGGACAACGTGTTTTCCGAGGCACGGAGGGGTCTCGGTATGTAAAGATGGTCACACATCCACAGACCAACCGCGGCAAGCGTAGCTTAACTTTATCGATCGGCCTGTGCGGCTGTTAATATTTAGACACGGGTCCCTCTTCCATTAATATTTTCCTTTTATATTCTCTCCTCCTAATGTTTTTTTTTATGATTATAATATTATAAATAAATATTTGTTACGGCCGTGAATCATATTTACCTACATAGATCAACGTGCAACCAGATACTGTCCTGCAGATTGCAAAAAACTTAAGAAAATTTAAATTTCGCGGGCTACCCTTGTTCCTTTCGCCTTGAGCAAAGCAAAACATAATTAAAATATGAAACAACAAGATAAACAGTTCATTAACAATCTCCGTAGAGCTGTAAACTGTGCTGGCTTCATTTTTGCAATCAACTCGGAGTTAGATTTACCTTTGCAGCTGAACTTGCTTGTCTGTCGCAGACTTAATCGCATTGCCGACGATCTACTGGCAGTCTCGTTGCCAATTAAAAGTTAATTTTTGTTTCTTTTGGTATTTATTTTTGTGTTCTGAATTGAGTATTTTATTGTAATTATTTGTATGAGAGGAATATTAAATGTTTGTACTTTTCGTGTCTTCATTTTGATCTGCCTATAGCAGTCAACTGCTGTTGGAGATGGTGTGCTATTGGAGAAGCCGTGTATGCCCTCTCCAATAGCACTGCATCTAAGTCGATCCACGGCCACCTATGTACCGACAGGTAATGCATTAAGGTATTCTAATCTATACTAATATCATAAATGCGACAGTGTGTCTGTCTGATACCTCTTCACGCTTAAACCACTGAACCGATTTAGATGAAATTTGGTATAGAGATAGTTTGAGTCCCAGGAAAGGACATAGGATAATTTTTTTCCCGATATTCCTACGGGATCGAAACCTATGCGGGTAAAACCGCGGGGCGCTGCTAGTTACTTCATAAAACGTGTGATTCTTTCGAGGCAAAGTCATCATTGTCATTCTCCTGCCATCATCCCAACTATTTGGCGTCGGCGCAACATGTATTTTACGAGGGAAATAATTTAATATTAAACTGTCCTTGTGTTACCGCTATTGTACACTTTCTTTACAGACTGTAAAAAACGGGAGCGTTACCAAACGGGAGAGTTACCAAACGGGCGCGACCCTCTTTTGTGACACGAATCAAAACAATGAAAACTCCCACAAGAAAAAACTGCCAAGCAATCACCTCCCATTCATTTTTATTGCATCATACACAAGTGTTGTTAACACGGATATTATCACCATGATGTGTTCCCCCTTGTGTCCCTCATGTTTTCCCCATGTCCCCCTAATGGGAGAATCTCGATTACGTGCTGATACTACACAAACATACACTTGTTTGTTATCGTGTCATATCAGTCGACTGTTTGATGAACGAAAATATCACGTCATGCCTGGTGGCGCCAGATGTTTCGGTCAATTCCGTATGTTTGACTCTTGTATGTAAAGAGTGTTGTAATTGATTGCACGTGGGAAGGCATGCTGATATGCCAAATTGATACTTGAATACCTAAGACGACATGCGTTCTCCGCTCAAGGTGGCTTGCTGTTTAACTGGTCAAGCACCGCGCGTCTCCAATTGGAGACGAAACAATAGAAAATCAATTGTGTCTCATTAGCGGAGCTCGACAGATTAACTGGCTAATTTTTAAGCAAAATCAAAATATTTTATTTCACATAAATCTTATAAAACTTCAGAAGCTAGGTGCACGGTTCCAATTGGTCGTTTCCTTTGGAGATGAGCCGGCAAGAAACTCCAAGGTTACTCTTTTAAAAATAACTGGCTTTTACAATGTTATCAAATTACAGTAGGTATGGGAAGACAGCATAGGCCAGTCAACAAGTCCTACTTGATAAAATATAAAATGGTCTACAAACCTAAAGTCTACAAGGCCTACAAAGTCATCACATTTACAAAATAAGAATCTATCAAAAGGATAAATAAAAAATAAAATATGAAACCCTACAAAAGAACAGGCAAATATAATTAATATAATTTCGTGACGTAACCAAGAAAAGATTACTAAATATATTTACTAAAAACCGTTTTCGTAATTGTTCGTTGCAGGGAAGTGAACTGACATTTTTTTTTAATGAAAACTTTTGAATGGCACTTTGCGGTCTTTCTGAACAGTAGGAACGAAACTGAACCGTCATGCCCGGGTCAGTGAAGTTGAGTCGGGTATACTCGGCTCCAGCCGGTCGGTGACCAAAAATTGCGATATAACTCTCGGCTCCAGTTGTAAGTTTTGTTAACTGGAAGACTAAGAACAAACAATAGCAGGTTTTTATCCCCAAAAACGTCAGTAGCAGCCAATCTGTCTGTCTTAACAAATGGAAGATTATTTACAAATCCTAGGGGTCTTTGGTCAACTGGACCCACACAAAACACACACACACACACACATACCAAATGCAAGATTATTTACAAATCCTAGTGATAAAACACACAGACACACACATACTTCACAAGCAATGTAACAATCTAAATACTCATTTTCCTCATTTAAATTTTCTTTCGTGTCTCTTTTATTTTTATTATTTCCTTTATTTCATTATAATACATATAAATTATATTTTTAAATATTAGAATATAAAAAAAAAATATAAAAACATTTATAAATATTATAAATTAGAATATAAAAAAAAGACGGGTTGCACTCCGGGAGTGCCGGCAGAAGTGAAAACTTGAATATTAACGTTGAAATAAATCAATTATTAATTTAATTAATATAACTCATTTTTTTCACTATTTCTGCGTCACTTTTTTCATTAATAGATGCGCTTTGTTCAATTTCCATATTTTAAACTCTTTCCCCATTATTCATAATCCTATTTTATCTCTATTTTAGCTAAAATAGGTTTATAGAACGTTTTTCTTTATCTGTCACGTTGTCATTTCTGTGTGTAAGAAAGAGACAAACCCCATTTTAACTAAAATAGGTTTGATAAGTTTTATGAATAAGGGGGTTTATACAGGGTGTTACGGAAAGGGTATATCACTACAAACGGGTTGAAGAGTGTATCTGGTCTAGAATCTCTGTACAAAATTTCAGCTCAAAAGCATTAACTTTGAAAATGCTTAATATTTTTTTATTTCGACATCACGGCGCTGCACTGGCGCGCGGCAGCGTGATGTGCGTGTACTAGGCGCACAGACACACTACAGATAATGTGTAATGACCCTCGTAGTGCGGTGACACGTTTGTTATGATTTCAATTCAATAAACTATCGAAATAAAAAAAATATTAAGCATTTTCAATGTTACTGCTTTTGAGCTGAAATTTTTTACAGAGATTCTAGACCAGATACACTCTTCAACCCGTTTGTATTGATATACCCTTTCTGTAACACCCTGTATACTTACACGAATTTTACGAATACACAGCAGTGTGTGTGGCTACTACACAGACGGTCGAGCCATCAGCTGTCCATCCATCCATCCATCCACTTCGACTTCGACTTCCACTTCGACTTCCACTTCGACTTCAACTTCCACTTCGACTTCCACTTCGACTTCCACTTCGACTTCGACTTCCACTTCGACTTCCACTTCGACTTCCACTTCGACTTCCACTTCGACTTCCACTTCGACTTCCACTTCGACTTCCACTTCGACATCCACTTCGACTTCGACTTCCACTTCGACTTCCACTTCGACTTCGACTTCCACTTCGACTTCCACTTCGACTTCGACTTCCACTTCGACTTCCACTTCGACTTCGACTTCCACTTCCACTTCCATCCATCCATCCATCCATCCATTGTGTCCGTGTGTCACTTCACTTCGGTTGGCGCCGCCGTCTACGGCGGCGCCAACCGAAACCTTTCTAAAGAGAGGGGGGGGAAATCTCTCCTGACGGTTACGTGTCCTGACGCGATGTCCTGACGCGAGTTTAACATTTTTTACCCATTACTAAAAGTGTGCAACGCCGCTAAAGAAGTTTACACTTCAAAAAAAATATAAAAACATTTAAAAATATAAAAAATAGTAGCCCACCGGTATCGGGAACAGGGTCCAAGCTACCGGCGGTCAGGGCTCCAGAGAGAGGAACCTCCTGACAATGCGAGCCGTGTCCATTTTTATTATTATCATTACCATTATTTCTCTGATTACACCGTTCATGTATTTAAATAGGTTCACTACGAACAAGATGCGACGAAAAGGACTATTTGTGCACGAAGTAACAGTAGAACAGTGTCTCCTAAGGCACAGGTTTCCCCTAGTTTAGGAGGCAGGGTTTCCACCATTCCAGACACCTTATCACAACCAATTGTTTTTGTAACCTATATGTACTATTTATTGTATCAAAGGTATTTAGTATCAATAAAGTTATTATTATTATTAAAACTGTAGAATTAGCGGAGGGACCGTAGACGGCCACACTGAAAGCAGATCGTTGTTCACGTTAATCATATTTAGAGCTGTCAAATGCAAAGCCTTTTGAAATGAGCTTTGAATCTTTGAATGCCTTTGAATTTTTTATCCTCTCATGACTTTTGAATACGGACTAGGTTACTTATCAGCATTAATTATTGTTTGATGTTCTAAAAGTAATTATTTTGTTCTAAAGTAATCAATTTTTTCTGCTTTGTATGCTGATGTGTATGCAAAGAGATTTAAGATAGGTACTATAACATTTTAATGTCTTTGTGTGTATGCTTATGTCAGTCCTTTACATTTTTGAAGTTTCTATCATCATTATCGCTGATATAATGTCACTTTATCTAGGTCCTAGCCACAGATATAGATACACCTAGATAACGCAAGAGCAACTACTTCACGTGCCACAAATCGCAACAGCTTACGTACAATAATCGTAAGCTGCCACTTTCGCGCTCAGTCTGTGTACTGCTGGTTGGGTGAGCGTGAGCGCTGGCGCTAGGCCCCGGGGGTGGGGCAAGACGGATGCCGCACGCGGCGGCATCATTAAATCGATTTGATTTTCCCATCACTAATTAGTGCTTGTGACGTCATAGTATAGTAGGTCTATCTATATCTGTGCTCCTAGCAGCTATTCGCTGTCCACATCCAGTGACGTCTTCTTTACATTATCTACGAAGGGTAAGCTTTTGTAAATTGCTAAAATAACTTCCGCATTTCATACAAACTAAGTACAGAAAAACAAAGACTCGTGAGTCTTTTACGATAAGAGTTTTCGAACTTTTTTCTTTGTCAAACAAGACATCAACACGTTTTTATTGGAGTACGTAGATACTTCGTAAGTTTTTGTATCAAAAAGGATCGCTTTCGCAGTGCACGTTTATGCGCTATCTACCTGATAAGATAAAATAAAATGTGAAACAAAAATTGTACCCGAAACTGTCAAATTTTCCCAATAAATTTTGAACCTTATGGTCTAGCGATAAAGTTAAAATTCTATTAAAGAAATTTGACAGATTATAGTAGCTTGATGTGCTGGCGTCTGTACAAGAATCTGTCGGATAAGTTAACAGGAACTTATGTGGTGAGGTGTTGAAACCGGCCAAATGGTATTTAAACTCCATCTATAGTTTGACTGACATGATAAATAATGCTTATCTTTTTTTTGTTCCTACAAAAATAAAATTTAAGAACAATAACGCTATTTCCACAATTAATGCCGCTGTCTGATTATAATAATATGAATGCACTCGTCGCTTTGTGACCGCATCAGTCGAACCAGTGAATCTGAAACCACGAGAGCACACATCAACAGTTACACACGACTTATCATTTGATTTGTGATTATGAATGCAAATGCACCACTTGTGAGATAAGTAGTCCAATGGTTTTCAATAATAACAGAACGTAACCCCTCTGTTTACTCGAAGACATAGGTTTTAAATTGTAATAAAGCTTTGTAAGGGTCAGCGCAGACAGAACGGAGCGCAGCGGAGAGGATTTCATTAACGCACTTGAAAATAAACTTTAAAATTATTACAATAAAGTGCATAAATGCTTGAACCTGACAAAAAATGCTCGCGCGTCCTCGAAGATACGCGGGAATCCCCGCGCGACTTTATTGTAATAATTTTAAAGTTTATTTTCAAGTGCGTTAATGAAATCCTCTCCGCTGCGCTCCGTTCTGTCTGCGCTGACCCTAAGAGCCTAGACTTCGAAAGTTACGAAACACCTGGTTTTAGAATTGAGAATCTGAAGTTTAATTCCGCTTGAGCAATGAAATTGAAGCAAATAATGACTTGCTCCGTTTAAAGACTGTTTAGACGGTGCAAATTTTAATGTTGCCTCTATGTTACCAGTATATCACCGGCAATTAAATCGCGCCGTGAATCAGGCTTTACACAGGGCAAGAAGGAAGGACCCGTAGCTAAAAATAACAGCCGCACAGTTCGATCGACCAGGTTAAGCTACGCTTGCCGCGGTTGGTCTGTAGATGGGTGACCATCTTTACATGAAGAGACCCCTCCATGCCTGAAAAGCACGTTAAGCCGTTGGTCTCGGCTGTCGTTACGGGTCGTCAGAAGCCCGAAAGTCTGACAACCAGCCTTACCAAGACTATTTGTCAGTCACTGGGTAATATTATTACCCAGTGATTGGGTTGTGGATGTCAGATAGGCAGTCGCTCTATGTAAAATACTGGTATTAAGCTGCATCTGGTTAGACTGAAAGCCGAGACATAGTTGAGAAAAGGCTAGGCAGATGATGACATGGCAAGAAGGAGCATAATTTTATAGTAACAATGTTTCTTGCAAAACTCAAGAAAACTACGGCGTCTTCATTGGTAAAGCTGTTTTTTATTGGTTAAATAAAACATGTGGTTCATCGGTTTGTTTAACTTATACTCGTAAACCTACCAAAAACATGAAAACGTAATCATAAACCCAGGTAAATTAAGGCCCGGCAGTAAATAATCTTAAGAACACCATCCGTCATCTTTATCTAATTTGAGCCTAAATTGAATCCCGGGACATGAAACAAAACGCTAAATTCTGTAGCCCAAAACGGAGTATTGTTGTAGTGTACCAATGTTTAATCTGATTGGTGAGGAAGAAGCGTGATAACCCTGATAAATAATACTCGGATTACCTACTGATATCAAACTTCTGGCACAGACCTTCTGGTTTGTCGGACCAGCGCGCTAGAGGTCTGGGCGGAGACTTCGAACCGGATATACCGATGATCGGAGTAGGTCTCCATCTCCTCCATGACGCGCCAGTCGATGACATGCTGTGACAGAGCGGGGCTGGCGAACGAAATGTCCACTACGGACTCACCCCGCATCCGCACACACGTGTCCCGTGTTCCGTGTCACGTGTCATCGGTTACGACTGGGTGCTGCGGGCTGACCTCCCTGATGGCGTCAGCGTGGTTTGCTATGCCGACGACACGCTGGTCCTGGCGCAGGGGAGGTCGCATCAGTTGCTATAGTCGTGGAAAAGATCCGGCGGTTGGGTCTCGAGGTGGCATTGCACAAGTCCGAGGCCATGTCTTTCCATGGGCCTCGGAACGGGCCACCATCGGGATCCCAACTAACGGTGGGAGGGGTTCACATCGGCGTCGAGACAACGATGAAATACCTGGGTCGCGGTCTGGGTCTGGGTTTGTTGTTTAAGAGCGTTTACGACTTAGGTACGGCATTTCATACAAACTTTCAAGCTCTTGTTTTTCGAAATGAATGAACCGATTTAAATGAAACTTCGTACGCATAAGCAGGATACAAAAGGTCTAAAAATGTAGTTAAGAACATTTTCGAAAAATAGTGTTACAGCCAAATTATACCGATTTTAAATTTTCTATAGAAACAGTTATCTTTTTTTAAATAAGACATTTCGAAAATGTTCTCAAATAAATTTTTAGACGTTTGTATCCTGCTTATGCCTATGAAGTAAAATCAAAATCTAATTAAAATCGGTCCATTCATTTCGAAAAACAAGGCCTTGAAAGTTTGTATGAAATGCCGTACGTCGTAAACACTCCTAGATATTGCAAATTCCTTGTTGTTTTCATACTTATTCAGATATTGGCTTTTGTCCGAGACTTCGTTGGCATGAAATTTATTATACCCCTGACCCTTAGCGTTCCTTTTGGATTTCCTTCTTTTGCTCGGCTCCTAAGGGTCTTAGCGTGATTATAGCCTTATAGTCTTCCTTAAGAATTTGCCTATCAAATACAAAACGAATTTTTCAAACCCGTAGTCTCACGGTAGCATCCAATATGTTAGCGCAACAATTTCATTTTCAAACTATTGCAATGAAGAAAATAGTTACGCTCTTATTGAATGCACAAACACCCAAAGTTGGGCGATATCAAAGCAATAAATATTGGCTGGTGAAGCAATTGCAGATGTTTGGAGCACAGCTGTTGAACTCGGTCAATAGTCAAATCTTTTGATGTGATATAACGTCTTATAAATCGATGAATGCGGGCTGCACGCACGAAAAAGCATGACTCATTGTCACGTTCCGCCTGAGTAGAGTGTGCAAGCGAGAGCGCGGAACAAGCGATAGAGAGGCACGATCGGATATTTTTTATGACGTTATCACGTAAAATTACCGTCCGTAAACCGACTTTACAGACAACCAATGTTTTTCGTAACGCAGAGATGTGTATTATCTATGTATGTATATCTATACTAATAACAAAGCTGAAGAGTTTGTTTGTTTTGTACGCACTAATCTTTGGAACTACTAGTCAGATTTCAAAAATTATTTTTGTATTTGATAACCCAATTCTTGAGGAAGACTATAGGTTATTTAACATCACGCTAGAACCATTAGGAATCGAGCAAAAAGAATGAAAGTCAGAAAGATCGGTAAGCGAAAACGAAGTAATAGCGCGGACGGCCGATGCAATGCGACAGGGTGGCGAACAAGCATGACTCATTGTCACGTTCCGCCTGAGCCGAGTGTGCAAGCGAGAGCGCGGAACAAGCGATAGAGAGGAACGATCGGATGTTTTCTTATGACAATATTGTGTATGTGTATCCTTTGTTGGAGATCATTAAAAAATAAATAAACAAGACATTTCACGCAGCCTAAGTCGCAGGCAGAAGCTAGCCATGTATAAAAGGGTGTCTCTAAAACAAATAAATGTGCCAAACCATTCAACACGTAGCAAATAGAAACAAAAACCGAAATTAATCCCCTTATCCTCAAACAGTGAGCGTAAACTAAGGGGGGTGGCTCACCGCGGTCCTCTATGAGCTCACAATCACTCACATTGTTTACACGTTTACATCTGTGAACATATCGCCTTACTGTGTGGAAGCAACCGGTGTTTGGGTAGCGGGGATTATCGGATTTCTAGCTGCTTCAGTATTTCGGTAAGATTGTGTAAGTAATTATGCTTAGAGAGAATGGTGTAACTTTAGGATATGCGATATGTGCTTTGACTTGCTAGGTGTAGTGTAGTTATTTTATAACAAAGAAATCCTAAATGTGTTACTGGGATCATTTGGAATTGATACTGGTAGACGATTTTGTAGATTTTGCAATACATGGTGAAATTGAACACATGCGACAAATCGAAATGGGAGATTGTACTCATTATTATGAACCACTTTGACTATGGGACCAAACTTAAAATCGCGAAAAAAAAAATCAGCTGTTCCCTACATTTATGTTCGCATAACTCCTCAAAATGTAGGGAACAACAGATTTTTTTTTTCAAAAGTTGTTCATAATAATGAGTACAATCTCCCATTTCTATTTGTCGCATGTATTCAATTTCACCCTGTATACAGGGTGTCCCTGGAAGTATGGATTAAATCGAATAGGGGCGTTAGCAAGTCCATTTCCAATTTAATTAAAAAAATAAAAAAAAGAGAAGAGAAATCGAATCGTTTTAAAAAAATCTTAACAAAAGACTATCTGGGCTATCAATTTATTTTTTTTGGATAGCCCTGATAGTATTTTTTTATGATTATGTTCTTTGCGCACTATGCGAAGTGATTGAAAAAAAATTGGTACCATAACTTTTGAACCGTAAAAAAATTCACCGACATTCTCAGGGTTTGAAAGTTTGACAATGACAAATAATACGAAATAATTATCACACTAATATTATAAAGGCGAAAGTTTGTGAGTGTGTGTGTGTGTTTATATGTTTGTTACTTCTTCACACCTAAACCACTGAACCGATTTAGATGAAATTTGGTATAGAGATAGTTTGAGCCCCGGAAAAGGACATAGGATAGTTTTTATCCCGATATTCCCACGGGATTGACATTTACGCGGGTGAAACCGCGGGGCGCAGCTAGTACAATATAATATTATTATAATATAATACGTTTATTAGTTAGGAGGTACGTATTTAATTTCTAAGCAACCGTTACATCTATTTACCCTACAAATAGACAATTCAAAATCTAGAACCATTCCCAGACTAATCTAGCGCTTGATACTCTAATCTCAAAGAGCAAGCCGAAGCAAGCTGTGGCAGCGATGACTGTAACAATAATTAAAGTCAGCTCGTGTCTCATACATCGTCTGGGGAGAGACTGTGTTCCATTCTACTGGGAATTAGCGGTAAATTGGTAGGTAAATTGATGGTGCAAGGTGTAGGGGACGGCGATTAGAAAAATGCATGTTTTCAAAGGAACTACGAGAAGGAACTAGTGAGCAATAAACGCCTCTAATCTCTTGTCAAAATGTGGGGAACAGCTGTTTTTTTTTTTGCGATTTCAGGTTTGGTCCCGTAGTAAAAGTTGTTCATAATAACGAGTACAATCTCCCATTCCGATTTGTCGCATTTTTTTAATTTCACCCTGCATACATACTGCTGAAGGTTGATTGTTCGTCTTTAACGTTCTAAAAATACATCAGTTGCATTGGATTACGATTCAACTAGGATTCAACGATTCAATTAGGTGTAATGACCGCAACTAAGCACAATAATTCTGCATACGCTTTTATCTGAAGTTTTGTACAGTGTGGACGCCCAATTTAAGAAACTGCTTCAGGCATTGCGTTTTGGGGTTTATTTATAATCGTTGCTTAAGGGTCAGAACACATTGATCGACGGCCTTTCGCATTTTGCCGATTGAAATGGAGCACACTACGCCGGAGCGCGTTCGTCGTGTCGATGCCAAAGCATGCGTACGTTGTTTCATACTTTGCTTTCTTTTTGTATGGACAAACCGTCGAACGCTGTCAATCAATGTGTCCTGACCCTAAAGTTAAGTAACGATTAGCGACTGACCGGAACCATACATTTTTGACGTTTTAGGCTGAGGCCAAACGAGCGTAATTTTTTGAGCTGTGAGTCGCGGAATTCACGCTGCAATCGGTTTCATACTAAAGTCCTTTTTGTACCACACGGCGACGTAAAATGAGTTGTCTGCTGACTCACGCTCGTTATTTCAACCGAATTGCGCTCGGGGTGAGGGAGGTTAGCGAGGCAAGCGTCAGTTATGTTACAGAATGCGACCGAAGTTACGTACCTACGTCCGTATTGCAGCCTAACCGAATTTTAGTTGAACGTAAATTGCGATACTCAAAATACGCGACTCACAACTCAAAAACTTACGCTTGTTTGGCCTCAACCTTAACGTCTCCTAACTTAATAAAGGGGTAGATATCTAGATTAAATGACCTATCGCCTATCCCTTGCTCCACACAACAAATAGCATAGTGTGAGATCATTATCACGGGGAATAGAAAAAGTAAGTGGTTTACCAGCAGCTAATAGAATGGCGCGGATTCGCCACAAATACGGGTAATAATTACATTCCGGTTGTGTACGATGAAGTTATTATCCTTGGTATAACCTGGTTGCCCGGCAGTCTGTTGTGGCAGTAATTGAATACAGCGTGTGAGTGAACGTGCCTCTTCAAATGAAGGGAAAAAATGTTTTTTTTTTTTTTTTGTGAAGGTAAGCTTGTAATTTCGGTTTCATGTAACTAGTTTCTTTGTTAATCGCTATTATTAGCAAGACGTCTTTCTCATGAGACGTGTTTCATTATTTAATGTTGTGTTTTTGGTGGAACGGAACGCAAATTCGAAATAATGTTTCGGTTGGCGCAGTGGTTAAGCGAGTGACTGCTGCGCTGCGTGTCGCGGGTTCGATTCCCGAACGGAACAAATATTTGTATGACTTATAAGTAGTTGTTCCGGGTCTGGCTGTTTGTGTATGTGAGTTTAAATGTTTGTAAACGCACGCACAATACAGGAGAAATTCCTAGTGCGGGGCAACGTTTAAAAAAAAAAACAAAATGGATTATTCCACTGTTAAGTACTTACTTGGCGTCCATAAATTGGCTCGGAAGATGGCGGTCGCTTGAAAAACTGTGCTGTGGGGTACCCTCACTTATTATAATAATCAACTGTCAGTCAATTATCAACTGTCAACTATCTGTCAAACACCACATGCCTTCCCCCATAGTCTTTATGCACTTCACTCACATTACTATAATATTATTTATAAGTTTATAACTAACTAACCTAACTATCCTAATACCTATCTAAATCACTCTTATTATTTAATTGTTTTGTAACATGCCTCCTTCACACGTTACCACTGCATCTGTTGGTATGCCGAGTATATCACGCATTTCATTACTCGGGCCTGAATCTTCATCAGAATCACGTCGTCGTAGTTGGTTTATGTGTCGTGTAACGATTGGTCCATCATTGATCTTTACCAAAAAACGCACAGGACCCTTGATTCTGAAGACTTCTCCTTTCACCCACTTCTCCCCTCTTGAATAGTTACGCAGCCACACCTTGTCCTTCAATCTAAATCCTCTCACGGGTACTTCTATGTTACTTTCAATTTGTCTTTCAGCAACTGGTTTTGTGGAGAAGGGATGTATGATATCGAATCGTGTTCTAAAACGACGTTTATTCAACAATTCTGCTGGAGACTTTCCAGTAACCGAGCTTGGCGCTACTCTCAAACCGAACAAAAGACGTGGTAATTTAATATCCATGTCAGTTCCAGCCAAACTATGTAATTTCTTTTTTACTGTTTGCACAAATCTTTCAGCTTGGCCATTTGACGATGGTGTGTATGGTGGAGTCAATATGTGTTGAATGCCGTTGCATTTCATAAAATTCTTGAATTGTTCAGATGTGAATGCCGTTCCATTATCCGACACTAATACTTGTGGCAATCCTTGCTGGGCAAAAATATCTCTTAAAGCCTTAATTGCACATTCACTTGACGTTGATTTAACTATCTTTACTTCTGGCCATTTTGAGTGTGGATCCACCACAATTAGATATATTCTATTGTCAACTGGACCAGCAAAGTCAATATGCAAACGTTGCCATGGGTTAGAAGGGGTGATCCATGAATGTCCAGTGCTTGCAGGCATATTTCTATTTACCTGACAGCTATCACAATTTGCCACTAACGCTTCAATCTCATGATCCAGTCCTGGCCACCAAAAATAGCTTCGTGCAATTGATTTTGATATTACTATGCCATCATGAGTCTCATGTAAAGCCTGTAACATGTGTTCCCGCATCAGTGGAGGTATAACCACTCGAGTACCCCATATTATACAGTCATTTGTAACAGATAGCTCCTTTCTTTTGAGCCAATATACTTTTATATTGCTGTCGTTTACAGTATCAGGCCATCCATGCAATATCCAGAATTTCACTTTAGATAAAATATTGTCTCGCCCGGTTTGTTCTGCAATATCTTTTGTTGTATACTGAATAGCGCTTGGTGTCTCCGACAGTAATAATATATCTTCAACATCGTCAGTATCTGACTTCCAATCTTCAGTAGTATCCATTGGCCACCTACTGAGAGCATCAGCGTTACCAATACAAGTGCCACGTTTATATTGTAATTCATAATCATGTGAGTTCAGCTTCAAAGCCCATCGCATCATTCTTGGAGACAACACTTTAGGTATTGCTTTATTTGGGCTTAAAATCCCAAGCAACGGTTTATGATCAGTATATATTACTACATGTCTTCCATACACATACTGATTGAATTTTTCTAAGCCGAATATAATCGCCGCCGCTTCTTTATCGATCTGTGCATAATTACGTTCCGATTTAGATAAAGTTCTGGATCCCATAGCAACAGGTTTTTCTGATCCATCATCCATAACGTGAGACAGAACGGCTCCAACCCCATATTCTGAAGCATCACATGTCAATGTTACCTTCCTGTTATTATCAAAATGTATTAGCGTATCTTTACTCGATAGTGTAGCTTTAGCCTTCTGGAATGTTTCTGCCTCTAACTTGCCCCACTTCCATACAGCATCTTTATCTAGCAGCCTATGTAGTGGTTCCAACAGTGTAGCTTTGTCTTTCATAAACCTGTCATAAAAATTCAACAATCCCAAAAAAGCTTGTAGCTCTTTAACATTTCTAGGGCTCCTTGCATTCATAATCAATTTGATTTTTTTGTCACTAGGGTGAATACCATCTTGATCCACCACATAACCAAGGAATTCTACTTTATTTGTTGCAAACTCACACTTCTTTCTGTTCAGCCTGAGTCCCACATCTTTTAGACACTCCAGTACCTTTTCCAGCCTTGTGTTATGCTGTATCCTATTTCCACTTATTAAAATGTCATCTAGCAATACAGTCACTCCTTTAATACCTGCCAATGTTGTTGACATGACCCGTTGAAATATACCTGGGCAAGCCTTCAAACCATAGGGTAATCTCTTCATCTTATATAATCCCTTTAATGTATTAATAGTCAGGAGCATACCTGTTTCATCCGATACTTTCAGCTGTGTATAAGCCTCTTTTAAATCCAGTTTGGTATAAATTACCCCACCTGCTACTTCAGACAGACTCTCGTTTATTGTTGGTTGAGGGTATGTATCCGTGTCAGTTGCTGAATTTACAGTCAACCGGTAGTCTCCACATAGTCGAATACTACCATCTTTTTTTAAAACTGGAACCACTGGTGTAGCCCAATTTGAATAAGCTATTGGCTCCATTACTCCCACGTTAACCAACCTATCTATTTCTTCACAAACTCTGTCCCTTATCGCAAATGGTACTGACCTGCTCCTCATAAACTTCGGCTGTACATCCTTCTTGCAATTGATCACAACTTCAGGTCCTTTATATTCGCCAAGTCCATCAAACAATTCTTCATATTTTTTAAGTATTTTCAACAGAGATTCATCCTTTTCACTATCTAGAGAATTGATGTTATTTATACCTTCAACTGATATCCCTAGAGGCTTGAACCAATTCCTACCAAGGAGATTACCTCGCCCCTGTCCAATGATTATTTGCAGGTAACCTTTAAAGTTTTTATATTCAATAAAAACTTTGGTCCTGCCATGCACCTGCACTTTAGCATCAGTCCAGGTGTGCAAGTTTAGCCTGCATTCCTGTAAATCCAATCCATTTGGCCAGATTAATTCTGCTTGTTCCCTTGACATCATTGTATACGAACAGCCGGAATCAACCTCAAACTTGACTAATTTGTTATTCAGTTGAAGTTCGGTATATATAGCAGGTTCACGATGTGTACCTCCCACACAATATATTCCATTCATAAATTCTTCTTCTTTTTCTTGAATCTCTTTGATATCACCAGTTCCATTATTATTTTTCCTGCACATTTTTGCAATATGGCCTACTTTGTTGCATGTGTTACATTTAGCAGAAACAAACTTACATTTGTGATACAAGTGGGTTCCTCCGCATCTGTAGCAGTATAGCTTCTTTTTCTTCTCGTCCACTGCATTTACCTCCATTGGTTCTACCTCACTGTCCCTGTTTGCACTTACCGGACAGGTGCTTGATGATTCCTCAATGGCCGGTACTTTCAGGATCTTTAGGTCTTCAACACATCTTTCCGCTTGCAATGCCAACTCCACAGCTGCTGCATAAGTTAGGTTAGCCTTCTTCAGTAAATTCTCTTGTAGTTTGGCATTATTTACGCCACACACTATTCTATCTCTCAAGGTTCTTTCTAAATCTACAAAGTTGCAAAATCTACACATTTTTCGAAGTGCTGCAATGTACTCTTGAATTGATTCATTTTTACCCTGATTTCTACTGTGGAATTTAAATGATTCTACTATCTCATTTGGTCGCGGACTAAAATGGCTATTCAATATTGTATCTATTTCACCTAATGTAATCTTGCTCACAGACTCCGGAAACACTAATGATTTAACTAAGTTATACAGATCACTACCACAAGACGCGAAAAATACAGCTTTTTGCTTATTAGGTTCTGATATGCAATGTGCTAATATGAAATAACCGAATCGTTCTTTATATGATTCCCAATCCCCACTTTTAATATCAAAACCCTCAAATCTTATATCAGCCATTGTATTTACACAGTTTTCACAAAGTTTTCACTGGTTTTTTCACGATATTTCACGTTTTATCTCGTCGCCACTGTTAAGTACTTACTTGGCGTCCATAAATTGGCTCGGAAGATGGCGGTCGCTTGAAAAACTGTGCTGTGGGGTACCCTCACTTATTATAATAATCAACTGTCAGTCAATTATCAACTGTCAACTATCTGTCAAACACCACATCCACTTTGCCCACCGGCCGCCCCACTGGTGGGGCAAAGTGGAATGTCTGAAATTGTGTCGTCTTCGACTAATAAGTGGCGTGAAATCTCAATATTATATAGTTTGGCAAATTTTGTCAAGGAATTTTAGTTGGTGGTTTTTAAAAAAATATGTACTAGGAAATTTCGTCGTAGAATCATTGTTAAGGGGACAACATGACCTAAAGCGCGGTCACTGTCGGACTGCATAGAAAAGAAAGAGAAGCGCTATGACACAACGCTGGTAAAATTTATTGCAAAATATGAAGCTATTATCTATTTACAAAAAATCTATTTTTGGACTAAAAAATTAAGACGCTATTGCTTTAGTGTGTTGCTTGGAGAATAATCTGACAAAAAAACAGAATGATTATATGTATATTAGTATGGTTTTTATTTTGAAAAGAAAGTTTTTAGAGGTATCTTCATGATTTTTTCTATCGAATCAAATTAGTTGTATTATGTTTTCAACACACTATCTAACTAGCATAAATCCTGAAGAATCCATAGTAATCTATATATATAAAAATGAAACCCGTTTTCCGTTGTCACGACATAACATGAAAACGGCTGGACCGATTTCGATGGAATTTGGATAGAGATAGTTTGAGTCCCGGGAAAGGACATAGGATAGTTTTTATCCCGTTATTCCCACGGGATCAACATTTACGCGGGTGAAACCGCGGGGCGCAGCTAGTAATATTATAAATTTGAAAGTAACTCTGTCTGTCTGTATGTTACCTTTTCATGCCTAACCACTGAACCGATTTAGATGAAATTTGGTATAGAGATAGTTTGAGTCCCGGGAAAGGACATATGATAGTTTTTATCCCGATATTCATACGTGATCGAAACTTATGCGGGTGAAACAGCGGAGCGCAGCTAGTATCATATATTTTTCTGATTTTGTTTACTGTAGTTGATCATATACTTTTAGGCATTATAAAACTTGCGTTTTTTGCGTTTAGGTCCTGTAGTACCTTTAAATAGAAATCTACCTGGCTACAGCAATGTTTTCCAAACAGTAGGTACAGTAAAACGGGGCTACTTTGACTTCCAGGGTTACTTTGAACGGGGCTACTTTGACTTCCAGGGTTACTTTGACAAGGCCGATCACAACGCTATGACGCGTTCCCCACACCCCGCGCCTCGCGCAATATTAAGCTAGGTCACGCACACTTGCTGAGCACACGTGAAAACCGATTTTGGCGCTCTGTTAAAGTAGTTCCAACGCCTGTCAAAGTAACCCTGGAAGTCAAAGTAGCCCCGTTTTGCAGTACTACGGTCGTTTAAGAACCACAGAAGCATAATAATGTAAACAAAATAAATCCCAAGAAAAACTCGGATTGCTCTCGTAGCTAAGACTTTTCCAATCCACTCGATCTCTTAGTCCCAGCGGCCAGATCGCTTCACTACGAGGTAAAAAGGAACTTTATTTTCATGGAGATATAAATTTTTTATTGCTCGCCCTTAAAATGAGGTAAATGGGAATTTTTGTGGTGTTCGTCAATAATAAAGTATCTTGTGATTTATATTGCGTGATTTTTAACCCAATTTTGCATTAGCTTTTGGTGAAAGAAGATTGTGTTAGAAAACTGGAGGACTGTTTTATGACATAATAGAAAAGAAAGAAAGAAAAATTCTTTATTCTGCACAAACAAAACGCACATTACAAATAAAAAAAAAATTACATAAAGTACACATATACAAAGTAGCCAAAAGCCTCGTACTCAAGCAATAAAAGGTTGTCCATTTTGTTCATTGCTTGATGTCAGGGCCAGGGACCAAACATAATGTAGATGGAAGACAAAGAGGAAGAAGTTTTGGATTGTTATAGGGCCAATTTGAAGCTATTGTTGACCAGTATCATAAATGCAAGCATTGGCTTCGTGATAATTGATCATCACATCATACAAAGTTTTTGATTTTTGTCCGAAAACGGTCCAACGACAATCGGTGTGACTGGTTGACATCATGTTATTGCGAAAAAGATGTTGGTAAAAACGATATAAAGACTCCTTTGCTTTGTAAGCGAAGCTCAATATAACTATCCATACTAATATTATAAATTCGGAAGTAACTCTGTCTGTCTGTATGTTACCTTTTCACGCCTAAACCACTGAACGGATTTCAATAAAATTTGGCAGAGATATAGATTGCATCCCGGGGAAGAACAAAGAATAGTTTTTATCCCGATATTCCCACGGGATCTAAAATAATGCGCGTGAAACCGCAGGGTGCAGCTAACAATAAATTCAAAACCTCGTTTAATTTCCGTTCAACACTTTAAAAACAGACCCCAGTGAACAGAACCTTGTGGAAAACCAAACTCTCATCGCACAAATGTTTAGTACTAGAAATCGGATCAAAAGACAATGTGCAATCGGCTAAAAGGATTGCTATCTAGCTACAAAATGTAGGATATACACAGTACACACGTGTTCTGGCTCAGCTGTTGCTAGGAGAAATGTATTCCTATCATAGTACCATTGTAAAAGAGGATAGTTTGTATGGATATACAAACTATCCTCTTTTACAATGGTACTGTGGTTTTACAATGGTGGTGTAATGGTAATGGTAGTAGAAAGGTTAATCAAATTGGTGACAACGTGATTTGTAATGGAAACTGGGGATAGCACACAAGCATTATGTGAGGGCTTATGTTTAACTTATCACCAGATAAAGTAAAATCACACTAATATTATAAAGGCGAAAGTTTGTGTGTGTGTGTATTTATATGTTTGTTTGTTCTTCACGCACAAACGGCTGGACCAATAGTGATAAAATTTTGTATAGAGGTAGCTGACACCCTGGATTAACATATAGGCTACTTTTTATCCCGATATTCCCACGGGATCGACATTAGCGCGGGTGAAACCGCAGGGCGCAGCTAGTATAATATCAAAAAACACTTTTTACTGCCAAAAATAGTAAATGATCATCAAAATTAAAACTCTATTTTATTGTAAAATACCTAGGTAAAGGTATTTGTATTCTCATTTGCTCGCTCTAGCATCCTATGTCGACGGAGCCCCGCGAAGTGGGGCTCCTATTTCTGTGTAAAGGGTTTAAAGTTAGCTAACCAAACCTAACCTCGGGGTATCTAGCTAGAACTATTGTAATTTTAGACTTCATTTTTTGGTGATCATTATATTCAACCCGTTATATGAGCTCAACTGTCACTAATAAAAAGGCACAATTACTTTTCTTATTGTTACGGAACTTTATAAGCTTGCCTAACTGACGATATTATGACCTAAGGACCCTGAAGACAAGCCGAATATGAAGCTAATAATGATGAAGGTGGACTTTTCATTCAATCCATCATCTTCATCAGCTAATAGGAGTCCATTGCTGGACATAGCATAATCAGGCTATAATGTTCCCACTGCTGGGAGACAGGCGTACTCTCGTTCAAAGGGAGTGCCCCTGTACTATCAATGGCTACTTATTGATAAGAGTCAGAGTATTACAATTTCACTAGTTGCTATGATAAATCTTTTACTGTGCAAGCAGTACGGTTATGGAATGACTTGCCCGTGTCGATAAGGCGTGCTCAATCTTTGTCCACTTTTAAAACTATGATAAAAAAGCACTTTCTCTCTCCTTAAACATCGTCATTG
Organism: Amphipoea lucens; assembly: GCA_947508005.1. Classification (NCBI taxonomy): domain Eukaryota; kingdom Metazoa; phylum Arthropoda; class Insecta; order Lepidoptera; family Noctuidae; genus Amphipoea; species Amphipoea lucens. The sequence continues at coordinate 1,590,986 of OX382374.1, read as the reverse complement.
TATTTTCTTTGCTCCTGTTTCATGTTTATTATTATGTATATATATGTATATATTTTTATAGATTAATAGTACTTTATGTATGTATCTATTTGTTGTATTGTGTAAATGGTACACTACAGACTACCTACAGTATTTGTCTGTCCTTCCCGTTTTTAATCCATCCAAAGGTTGTCATTAAAAGATCGCTCTTAGCGATAAGACCGCCCATTGTGTCACCCATTGTAAAGTTTCTATATTTATGTCTGTAATTTATATGGTGTACATAATAAAGAGTATTCTATTCTATTCTACAATCACTATTTCCAATTGCCCTTTGACATTTTCTGTAAATATTTACCCGGGTAGCATATAAGATATCAACACAATTTCACGTACGCTGAAAATGAAGTGATGCTAGCACCCCATACATAATATGGTAAAGCGAAGACGATAAAATTTCAGTGCCACTAAGATCTGATAGCTACAACCCATATCCCCATACAAAAGCCATTTAAGAGTACAATGAAGCTTTGAAAATCACACTTAAAGCGTAGAATGACCAGTAACTTTACAGTATGGTCATAGAATAGGCAAATGCAGAAGGCTAAGAACAGATTTAAGTATTTTAATCTAAGGTACGATTCACACCAACCGGCTCGCATCGCGCCGCATCGGAACGGAGCCTTACGCATGCCGCGGCAGCCGAACGCGTCCGTCGGAGCCGTACCGCTACCGCGGCATGCGTTCGGCTGCCGTGATAGCCGTACGCGTGCCGCGGCAGCCGACAGCGTCCGCTGAAATCCGCTAATTTGCTAGTTGCTGCACCGTAATCTCCGTTCGTATTCCACGACGCACGGCCGACCGGCTCCGAACGGACCCGACGGCAGCCGATTGGATGCCGACGGCGCCGTTCGGAGCTGGTAGGGGCCGGTCGGCCGTCGCGACAGCCGAACGCATTCTGCGACACGTCGCGACGCGTCGCGGAATGCCGACGGAGGTAAATATGCGTAAGTTGCATGCAAATATGAACTGTAATTACTGTTGATACATTTCAATGTTCTTTACCGCATTGTAAAATGCCGCCCGGCCCGGCGCGATGCGAGCCGGTTGGTGTGAATCGTACCTTAGTCGAAGAGTCGACTTTAATCTTTCAAGCTCCGCTATTGAGACACAATTGATTTTCTATTGTTTCGTCGCCGATCGGCGAACCGCGCCGCTTGACCGGTTAAAGTTAGATGCAGTCCGAACTTTTGAAGAGGATAACATAATTATGACAAATTCCTAGATAAATAATTCCCAATTCTTTATTGCGTACCATAATGTATGTAGTGGTCTTTAAACTCCTTGTAATAAGGTTGCTGTTGGATTGCTGCTACTGACAAGTCTGTCAAAAACACAATGATCTTTATTCTTATTATAATAAGGTTGCTGCTGTCAGAGTTAACTGTGAAAGGACTGTAGGCCGTTGATATTTTTTAACAAGGAATGAATTTGACAGTTTATTTACAGATCAGAAACTCCCCAAAAATATGGTTATTTCAGGAGTTTCTGATCTGTAAATATGCTGATCTATAAAAGATTATCGTAGAAAAAGATTGTCCTTTTATTTATAAGAAGCGAACCTTCTTTACCTATTTATTTTAATACAACTTACACAATATGACAGCACGGCGTTCTGTGATCTGTTGTAGGGACGGCCTTAATGTTACGCTATCGATATACGATAAATCATAGCAACATCGATAGGGACTCGTTGTCGTCGAGTTGTTTGCGGAACGATGCGTGCGGAATGGAAATAGGGCTGGGAAATGAGCATTGATTTTTATACATCGACACTCGACAGGTACTACAATGCTTGATTTAAAAAAAAGATTTCATGTTTGTTATCTTAATACATTTTGGAATAGTTGATGATTTAGTTATTTCACACCTTTTAAAAGATAAACTTGATTCTTTAATTACATTTAGGTTTCTATGCAATTATGGAATAAATTATGTTACCTGAACAAATACTGTAATAACCCTTTTATAGGACTAAATTACTGAAACGATCGAATTAATCTTGTCTCGTTATTTTTTATACTCTTAACAAAACTTCCTTCATTTCAAATTCCACATTTCTGTACAAAATAAAACCTTATCGACGCCACCCCATCCCTAGCACACGATCGCTTTGATAACGACTCGCCGCGGGCCCAGATGTTAGCACTCAACTCGGATAATTTGTACCGACTGAGCAAACATCGACGTTACGCACAACACTAATTTATTTTACATGTTCCTCTTAATTGTTGCGGAACTTTACCTTTCGTTTTAAGTTTTATTTTGACAAGAGTATGTTTGTTTTGTTTCCATCGCGGGTAGAACCTGGATAAGGCTGGCATAGGGGCGTGGGGCACTTGAAAAGAGAGGCCTATGGTCAGCAGTGGGTGAGGTCGGGCTTTGGATGATGATGTTTTGGGAAAATCTTCAGCCGGGTAATTGCACAAGACACTGTCAGTAGCAATGGGTTTCACTTTGACAGTTCAACAACATTCATTGCGTTATTTAAGTTGTTCAGCAGTCACATTTTCCGAACTTATGAAGCAATGGAATAGCAATATCCTTCAAAATGATTCAGATTGAGATTGATAGTGTGTTTCGCAATTAGGGTGCTGGTTATCGAGCTTAATTTCCTGAGGAGGTAACCAATCATGTAGTATATTTATTTATACAGGTTGAAATTGGAAACATGCGACAAATTGAAATAGGAGATTGTACTCATCATATGAACAACTTTTACTGTGGGACCAAACCAGAAAACGCGAAAAAAAAATCAGCTGTTCCCTACGTTTATGTTCGCAAAACTCGTCAAAATGTAGGGAATAGCTGATTTTTTTTCGCGATTTCAGGCTTGGTCCCATAGTAAAAGTTGTTCATAATGATGAGTACAACCTCCCATTTTGATTTGTCGCATGTTTTCAATTTCAACCTGTATATCGAACAAAAGCATTGAAATAAGTACAGAGTAAAGTCAGAGAAATACAAATGTTTATCAAATTGACAACCAACTTAAATTTTCCGTATAATCAAATTATACGAACAATTTATGTTGATAGTCAATTTGATAAACAATTATTTTCCCTGACTGCTCAATATTTTGACTGTATTTTGTTTTGCAATTTTTTTTTTCCAGAATCCTAGGGCTAATGACACTATACATATTCGTTGCCTGTGTCTACAAAATATATCCAATATTTTCGTATAGCGCTGAAGACATAAAGTGAAATTGCGTTGCATCATGATGCTCCTTTGTCACGCCTTTGTCTTTGTTGCTGACCTTTGTCACGCCAGTGGCTACATTTTTCTTCGTCGGAATAAAATTCAAGTTTGCTTATATTTCTCAGTAGGTACCTATATCTAGTCACAACTAACGGTTGCGTAGCATCTCTTCACGCCGTTGACACAAAGCTTGATTGCGTTGCGAAACGAATATCTCGTCTAGATGTCACGCTACGCTAGTACAGACGCCAGCACATGAAGCTACTACAATCTGTCAAATTTCTTTAATGGATTTTCAACTTTATCGCTACAACATAAGGTTCTAAGTTGATTGGGAAAATTTGACAGTTTCGGTAGCTTGATGTGCTGGCGTCTGTACATCTAGTCACAATGTTTGTTCACTTAGACTTTCATCACACAAAGGCTGATTGCTTTTCGACGCAGTCCGTCAGGGGTGTCACGCTACTGGTTGCAGTATACAGGGTGAAATTGAATTCATGGGCATCCTTTTAAGGGGTCATTGTAATCATCATTGTGAACAAGTTTTACTATGGGACCAAACCTGAAATCGCGAAAAAAAAAATCAGCTCTTCCCTACATTTTGACGAGTTATGTGAACATAAATTCAAGGAACAGCTGATTTTTTTTCGCGATTTTAGGTTTAGTCCCATAGTAAAAGTTGTTCGTAATGATGAGTACAATAATCCCTTAAAAGTATGCCCATGAATTTAATTTCACCCTGTATATCTAGTCACAACACTCGGTCACGTAGCATCTGATCACGCTGATGACACAAAGCGTGATTGCGTTGCGACACGACGCTGCTCGTCACCTACGTCACGCTATTGGCTAGGGACCGGGCACTTTCAATAAATAAGCTTTAGTTTGGAAACGCTAATCTGTGAAAGGTTTGATGTGGTATCCATGCTTCCAGTCTTTTTGCTTAGTTTCAAGTGCCTATGATTCTTATGTCGGACGGTTAGCTGCCTTTAAAAATCTGAAACAAAGTCGACCTATAACGTCCTCACCGCTGGAACTCAGAATATCTATTCTACGAAAAATAAGTAGACATGTCTTCTCTTTTGTGAGGTGTGTGGTACAGTAGATGATGCACAGCATGTGTTGGTGGAATGTGTCTGATATACTAACAAAAGAAACGCACTTCTCAACTCTTTGAAACTGTCACCAAACGACTCGGCCAATTTTGATAAAATTTTGTAAGGAAGGAGCTGACACCCTTTTTTTTATGGATGGGAAATCATCAAATGACCCCTCCCGCTCTGGGTGGAGCGAAGGGAGTGTCAGACTCTTACTGACTAAAACCCATCCGTGTTCCTTCCTTAGCCCTTTATGTTCCGGGGTAGCGGTAACCCTTTCGGACAATCCCGCACCCCCGGCAGGCTTCGGCCCTGGCAGGCCCCTTCCTTTATGCTGACATTTCTTTGAGGCGCGCGTGGAACACGTACGCGCCGTCCGGCACGGGCCTGGTCCTGATCGGACGGTGAGCTACCCATTACTCTCCGTCCGCAGGCCCGCGCCTACGGTGGCCGGGAGTCGTCACGCGGCTCCCGACGCCCGGAGCGTCTCCCGCGGCGGCTGGGGTGTGAGGCTCTCTCCCTCAGCCGTTCAGCCACCTCCTTCGCTAGCATGACTGCTTCGCAGAAGGAGGTGACCGCCCCCCACTCCCTCTCGCCCCGGACCATGGCTTGAACCAGGGCCGGACGCGAGAGGTCGCCGCCGCTGTCGATCGCCTCTACGAGGGCACGGGCGGTGCTCCGCCCATGCGGGGCAGACCTCCACCGTATGCTCCACCGTGTCCTCTGGGCGATCCTCGCAGTGGTGACACCCGGGCGTCTCCTCCCGCCTGATGATGTGCAGGAACCTCCCAAAACATCCGTGTCCGGTGAGGACCTGCGTCAGGCGATAGGTGAGGACGCCGTGACGCCTCTCTAGCCACTCCTCAAAGAGGGGTCTTATCGCCACTATCGTGGCGTGCCCTGCGCTGGGTTGCGAAAGTCGCTCCTTCCATGCCATCATGAGATCGCGCCGGAGGTCTGTCCGCTCCGCCGCGATTTGCCGCGGAAGCGGAGTTTCCCCCCGGCTCAGTGCCTCCGCGCGCCACTCATACAGGCGCGCGAGGACTATCGCCTCCAGATCCCATGGCGGCAGTCCGGCAAGGAGGCTTGCCGCCTCGCCCGAGATCGTGCGGTACCCCCGGAAGGAGGAGCTGACACCCTGGATTAACATATAGGCTACTTTTTATCCCGATATTCAAAATTAACGCGGGTGAAACCGCGGGGCGCAGCTAGTTAGGTAATAAATTAGATTATGTTAAGTTTAGTATGATTAAGATTAGTTTGTTTAGTTTAGTTAGTAAGTTGTCATTTGTAAAAGCACGATGGGATTAACATCGTCGCATAAGCGTACAAAGATCCCTTAAATAAAAAATATTTTTAAAAAATCTTTCTATCCAAAGTTACAATATCTTTTCTTAATTTTTGACATCGCGCCAAATCTTTCTACAATCTGCCATTATGTCTTTCGTTTCTTCCTGCACAGTCCGACCACAGTTATTTTACCTCTGATTTTGCATCACTGTCCAAATAACAGTGATATTTATTTTCATTCAAATAAGATTGCTATTGGATTGCTGCCATTGACAAGTCTGTCAAAATCATAGCGATCATTATTCTCATCACAATAAGATTGCCGCTAGCATAGTTAAATTAAGTGTGGACGGAATATAAGAAAAAGCTAGTGGACCGGAGAATGTTGTGCAGGTGTCTGATAGTTTTATAGAGGTATGAGGAACAAGGTGTAAAGTTCACTCATACTCTATAGAAAAGGGAGGATCCTCCGACCAGACGGGTGTTGTGCCTGGCGGGCAACTGCCCGATGATTCATGTCGGGCTGTTGTATCTATGCTAGTTGCGCGGTAAACTCTGCTTGCGAGATGTAGGATTTGCGTGACGTCAGACGCGTTGTTCGCATGTGGCGTTGTAGATACAGCTACAGTTTAACCAATAAGGACAATCCTAGTTTGGAAAATTCTTTTTCTCATAACTTTTAGTCACTAATTCAACATAACGTTCCCTTGGAATATTGCCAATGTCCATTTTGTTTATACTTGTAACTTGGGCAGAACTTGCTACTGTCATGTTCAACTTGTTGTTGGAATCGGGATAAAGTTAATCAGAAATCTTTTGTCTCAAGCGTTGTAGAGTTCTTATCTGTCTATTAATTCTGCAATTTAAAAACATTGTGTCAGGTCCGGAATGCAGCCGTATGACACTCACTCGCCCTTAGCTCTCTCTCTCTGTTCTAACATTTCTATGTCATGTTTTGGTCTATAATAAATAAATGCTAATTTAAGATACAACACATTGTAAAAGCCAAATATTTTTAAAAGAGTAACCGTGGAGTTCCTTGCCGGCTCTTCTCCAAAGGAAACGACCAATTGAAACCGTGCACCTAGCTTCTGACGTTTCATAAGTGCCCATGTAGGTTTATGTGAAATAAAATATTTAGATTTTTATAGTTATCTATTTTGTCAAAACGTGTTCTCCCATCAATCGGTAAGTACAGTCAACAAAAGAGATAAGTATGCAGAATCGTCGGATATAGTTGAAGTTTAGTAAGAAACCGATGGATGTTCTCGAATAAAATTTAATTTTTTCAATAGTAAACAATCAGCGCATTTATCAAATTAAATTTCAGTAAACAACTACCATCGTTTTCTTACTAAACTTCAACTATATCCGACGATCCTGCATACTTATCTCTTTTGTTGACTGTACAAGTGACGGTCAATTCCTCAACTCCAAAAAAAAAAGTGATAAAATTATCTACAAATGAAAGATTTTTGGACTTTCCTTCATGATTCTAGATCAACGGGAAGTACCCTATAGGTTTTTATATATTTACGATTGTCAAAATATATCGCAGAAATGACCGTATTTTTTATTGTGTTGACTTAGAAGCTTGCCCTGTTATTCATAATCCTATTTTATCTCTATTTTAGCTAAAATAGGTTTATAGAACGTTTGTCTTTATCTGTCACGTTGCCATTTCTGTGTGTAAGAAAGAGACAAACCCCATTTTAACTAAAATAGGTTTGATAAGTTTTATGAATAAGGGGGTTGATTTTTAGACCTCCATCGAACGTACCTACGTATTTGAAATTAATTTCAATGTGATACCTGTGGTGATACCTCCACGCGTTCCTGAGAAAAATTATCTTTACCGACTGACAGACGGACGGACGGAAAGCCGGACACCAAAGTGATCCTATACTTAAAGGTTCCGTTTTTTCCTTTTCAGGTACGGAACCCTAAAAAGGATCGCAACATATCTACCTACGATTGAATAACTTAAAAAAAAAGCAGCACCTTATCAACGCCCAAAAAAAAAAAGAAATTCCAACAGCCTTAAACACGTGAGCTCTGACCCCTAACCTACCAATGTTCAGCGAGTTAATGATTAATTACCTAATTTCGTTCAAGTGACGCAGATACAATAAGTTTCATTGCGTGGGCCGACCACCCACTACCCACGCACTATGCGCAGGTATAAGACGTAGGTAGGTGCTCGCGTGCGAACAGTGCCGGTATTAAGGGGTATTCCTCGAAACGCACCAACTTTGAAACGCACTAAAAGTATTCCTAAAAAAAAATTAAATATTAATAAAAATATAGTTGATATTTATTTGTATAGATATTTACATAATATAAGCTAACATACAAACTATAATAATATGTACAAGTTATATGAAAACATAAACAAAATAGTCATAGGGCATCAAAGAATTCGTCCGCATCGCTGTCAACGGGAACAGTGCCCAAAAGGCTGGCAGCATTGCCACGTCGTGTGGCAATGCTAATTCAAAGTACACTCATGCACAGCCGTCTTTGATAAAAAAAAAGTGGGACTCCGGGAGTGCCGACAAAAGTGAAAACTTGAACAATTACGGGAATATTTTTTAAATCGTCATATAAACAAAACACAAACAGAATACTTTTCCATCACTCACTGACATATCGGAAATACATTAAAACCGAGTAAATCCCGAGGACAGCCGAACACATCCGAAGCGGTGTCGGTTAAGGTAACAGTGGCGCGAATTCAATGCTTGTTCCCCATCTCAAAAAAAGCCCAAAAAGAAGAAGAAAAAAAAGAAGAAAAAGAAGAAGAAAGAAGTTTTCACTTTAAAAACGTAAGTTTCCTGCATACCACCTCCACAGTATTCATGTGATCCTGGTCAGTATAGAATGCATGTCGAACTAGCGGTACACGTCAATACACAGGGAATTGCTTGTGCTCAGTCTTTGTACCTACACGAGGGACGCTTGTTTGGACAGCACCTACCACCGACACAATCTGCTAAGGGAATTTGATATTTTGTTGAAACTACATGTTAGTTTGAATGGTTGAAAATAATATAGCAGTGGTAGGAAAATGGGTGGGGCCGAATGGGTTACCGCTACCACGGAACATAAAGGGCTAAGGAAGGAACACGGATGGGTTTTAGTCAGTAAGAGTCTGACACTCCCTTCCGCTCCACCCAGATCGGGAGGGGTCGTTTGATGATTTGCCATCCATAAAAAAAAGTGGTAGGAAAAACTGGTTTTCTAATCGCAATTTTTTTAAATACTAATGGACTTGGTCACAGAATAGATGAAAATAAAGGACAACAAACAAATTATTTTAAAATATACGAATAAGTAATACGAATTACATTACCTACATTAATTGCAAAAACCAATTATTAAATTGAAACATAATCCTTCGTAAGAACGGCAACCTCGCACTATTATGACCTAATTTTTCAGTCAGTTTTTCGATTATCCAATGCTGCTTTGCCGTATTTACATTTCGTGCGCTATGTTACTAATGTGAGCGTATGTAAAGGCGCTTTCAAACGGGACATATTATTTTTACTGCAAAGTGTGGCTGCAATATTTTGAATTGAGTATAACCTGGCATTATAATATCTGCAACAGTACCTACCTATGTCCGTTATTATTATATATTTTTTTTCCAAAAGGAACAACAAATGGCTACATATATCACACTAATAGTATAAAGACGAAAGTTTGTGAGTGTGTGTGTTTATATGTTTGTTACTTCTTCAGGCTCAAACGGCTGGACCAATTTTGATAAAATTTTATATGGAGGTAGCTGACACTCTGGATTAATCTGTCAAGCTCCAATGAGACTCAATTGATTTTCTATTGTTTCGTTACCGATCGGTAACGCGCGGGGCTTGACCAGTTAACATATAGGCTACTTTTATCCCGATATTCCCACGGGATCGACATTTACGGGGGTAAAACCGCGGGGCGCAGTTAGTAAAACACAAAACTTATAGACAACATTGCAGTCCACAGTTTAACTATAAGGATGCATAACACTGAACATAAATACAATTATTGTCTTGTATTTGGGTTACATTCAGAGCAACAATACAGAAATAACTACGAGAAAGTACAACAATCGTGCGCAGCAAACATATTTGGCTATAGTTGCCATATACTTCAAAAGTCAAAGCATTTATTTCAAATAGGCACATAAAAGGCACTATTGAACGTCAAAAAAAAAAAAAAATGTTGCTGGCTACCAATTGCAGCCACAAATTGTATTCAAAATATGGCCCGTTTAGAAGCTTACCAGGTTTGCGTGTGTGTGTTTATATGAAAATTCCATTTTCAAATTTGACAAACATTTTTTTATGACCAGAGAATAAAATGAATGCGGACGGCATAAGCCGCTTCTCGTCGCGTGTTAATTAAGAGGTTTTATTCAACTTTTCAACAAACGTATGAAGTAGCCAGAAACCCCTAAAAGCACAAAAGTAGATAGATTATGAACATGAATCATGCCAATTATTTTAAAAACCTTTTTATGCTAGGCTTTATGCCATTTTGTTAAACAAAATACAACTTTATTTCGACGTTTAATCCAATTTATTATTTTTGGTCTTACAAATGACGCAGTTTACAATTCTAATAGGTACATTTATATAATGTATTGCGATGTATTTGAATCATGTGATGAGTATAGTTATGACAATTTAAGGGTCCAGTACCTATAAACCCTGTACGAGCACAACAATTTTACCATGTTAAATGTAAATATACAGGGTGATTCATGTGCATCCTTTTAATGGGTCATTGTACTCATCGTTATGAACAACTTTTACTATGGGACTAAGCCTAAAATCGCAAAAAAAAATCAGCTGTTCCTTGCATTTATGTTCACATAACTCGTCAAAGTGTATGGAAGAGCTGGTTTTTTTTTTCGCGATTTCAGTCTTGGTCCCATAGTAAAAGTTGTTCATAATGATGATTACAATGACCCCTTAAAAGGATGCCCATGAATTCAATTTCACCATGTGTTATTAAGTATTGTTACATTTAACATTGTAAAATTGAATTACCTTTTTAGCTACTACTTAGTTTGTACAAAGCTTAAAGCTGAGTTTAAATTCCCACTACTTTAAAGTCCGTCTTTTGTTTTGAAAGTCCAAGTTACACTGTTTCGTTTTTAATTAAAACCTCTTTGGATTACTACTCGGCGCTCTGCACTCAGAACAAATAATTATGCGCCAGTCTGTAGGTGTACCTAAATACTTAGCACTTGGAAATCTAGCGAAAATAATTCACACTAATAAATGTAGGAATTTTAACAAAGTAGCGTGTAGCCTGCATGCAGCTTTATCTAATGATACTGGCTGTATTATCTGTAGCTATCTTTAAAAAAAATTTAAACAGGAGTGAGTTCTAGATTTGAAATGATTTGACAGAGAAAAAGATGAAGTAACGAGCTAAGAAGTGTATTTTGAAATGAAACTTCTTTATAGCGGGTTGGGCATTTTTTAAGATGGGAAAAACCATTGAATTCGCGCCACTGTTACCGTAACCGACACCGCTTCGGACGTTTTCGGCTGTCCTCGGGATGTTTTAATGTATATCCGATATGTCAGTGAGTGATGGAAAATTATTCTGTTTGTGTTTTGTTTTCACTTCTGTCGGCACTCCCGGTTTTATTTATATTTTATTACAAGAAGTTAAACGTATTTTCAAGTATCATTTCGGTCTGTACCCCTACTCTAATATTATATTTATGCAAGAGTAAGTGTACCTGTGTCTATCTGTTGTCTTTTCACGCCTTAAAAACTAGCCATGGTCTATCTATGCGAAATATCGGCTACTTCCCATTTGGTAAACTTCCCATTTCGTAAACCTCAAACTGTACCTACTAAAAAGTTGCGTTTGGTAAACATTATACATTTCATACATTTAGTCCCATTTCGAAAACATTTCAATATTTTTTTGTGTTATATCCCATTTGGTAAACTTTCAGATGAAATGGGTACAGTCAAGTAAAAAAAGAAAAACGAAACTAATGATAACATTGTCATTTATTTTGTTAAATATTTTTAATCACAGGTACAATAGTCGGATTATGTGTACGTATGCCATTTACACATATTGATATTTAAAAACAGAAATAAAAAGTGGGGTGTACATGTACAAATAACTTTCAAAAAATTTAAGAAAAATCACAGTTCGATTTGACTATTTCGATGACAAGTTTTATTTTTTTAATAACATAAGTCAATCTAGATGCGAAATCAACTTATATAAAAAAACAATAATCACAGATTTGGTACTATCTTTTTATGTTAATGTACATTAACATAAAAAAATACATACGAAATCAACTACTTATAAAATATAAAAATAAACAGTCACTGATTTGGTACGTTAACGTAAAAAAATACATACTAAATCAACTATAAAATATAAAAACAATAATAATCACAGATTTGGTACAATAACATAAAAAATACATGCAAAATCAACTTTTAAATATAAAAACAAATAATAATCACAGATTTGGTACATTAACATTAAAAATTACACACAAAATCAACTATAAAATATAATCACAGATTTGGAATATTAACATAAAAAATTTACTACCTACACTACAAAGTTAAAAATCAATAAATAAATTATAAAGTGATACAAGCAATTCTTGATAATTCGTTCAAACAATTTTCCAATGATATTTTTCCACTTTTGTAATCACCGAGAATATTGTTAATTCGTATATCATTTTGGATAGATTTTTTTCTTCGTTTTGATATACTTTCTCCATTATTATAAAAGCTGTAAAAAATTGTTATGATTAATTAAAGTAATAATGTATAATTTTTATCATATGTGTCGCCTAAAAATACAGGTCATTGAAACAAAAATATGTACCTTTTCAGAAGATTTTCATAATGTTTAATATTGCCTGATATCGTTTCGAAAAATAAAAGAATTGATGGCCTTTTTCCAATTTCACTATTGAAACTCCAATTCCAAGATTCCATGAGGTTTGTAGTGCGGTGTCTTTGTGCGTAGCAGCACCAAATATTCATCATATCTTCATTTTCCAACCACTGATCCACAAAGTAATCATTGAATTCAGTTATAGCTTTTTCTTCAAAACTGTAACAGAATTAATTCGTTGAAGATTATGATACGAAAAACCATATATTACCTAGTTTCTAACGCATAAAAATGGCTGTAGAAAATGGCGGTAGAAGAAATATCCAGAACTAAACGCGTTCATTTCAATACTGCAAAATTAATTTACCTTTGACTCATAACGTATAGCCATCCATCGTTTATGTCTTCTTTTGGTAAATGTGCCAGAGCCATACATAGTTTGACGTGATAGTGAGATTCTTCATGTTGTAATAAGCCAAGAGATTTTGCCTTTCTTAATAGCGCTCTGCCAAAGTGAACAAAACACCCCTTAACAATTATGTTTGGAAATGTCTTTTTAATTGCATTTATTGGAGCTTTTTCGAAATCCAAGGTAATAATATCGGCTGTCCACTCTGGTAAATGAAATTTTAGTTTGTAAAACAGTCTTTCATATGTAGTTTCTTCTTTGTTTGTCAACACTGCATAAAAAAATGGTACAATATTTGTCCCAGTTTCTGTACTTCCTATGTCTCCGTGTACAACGTATAGTTGAAGAAACGGCTTTGCACAACATTTGAACGTTCCGTCCGCAAAGTAGTGACGGACGTCATTTAAATGTGCAATTGCACTCTTTGAACCAAACACAATCATTCTATTTTCACCGTCAATCTCATCAAACAATAAATTGTCTTTAAAACGGTCAGGAATCACGATTTCTGTAGAGTTAGAGTGCTGAGATTTTGTGATTCCTAGTTGTCTATTTCTGTGTCTATACAAACTGCTTTTAACTTTGTCAAAATTTGGTAATTCTTTAATAATTTCATAACCATTATCTTTCAGCTTTTTAGTACATTTCCTGTATGTAGCTGGAATCGGCTTCAGATCTTCACATATAGTTTGTTTACATTTTTCGATGGCTACTTTCACTTCATTTTTTTCGAAATTCGGAATACAAGAACTGCAGTGAGCATTTTCTCTTAATACATGGCTTCGATTTGAATTCAAAGTTACACTTGCTGAACATCCATCTTTTCTATTAACACAGCGCCACCAACTTGAGTCCTTATTATTTTTCTGTTTATAATATTTATGCCCAGCGCGTAATAAAATTTCACCGCCTCGTGTACTATTAATAATTTTTAAATTCACTGCACCACTAGAAGATCCCTCACCCGACATTGCAACGACCTTGCACTATGCATAAAACGAGTGAACTGATAAGTTAAACCCGGTAATAGATATAATTTACGTATACTTACTTATGTCTATCTCATTCACACCTTTTGTTTAAAACGATGGTAAGGACAATAAATCCCTACCTGAGAACCCGCTCGGTGCTTCTTTTGCGGGAAAAGCACGTGGTATTTTTAGTAGCATCGTGGTATTTTTACAGACTTTAATACGTTTTTTTTACTTCTTCTTGATCAGCCATTCTTTTTGATGGTCGAGATACTATCTCAAGACTGAAGCATTTAAAAATATATACATCTCTAATTTAATACTAATTTGACACTGACTGTACCGTACAAAAATAACAATACTAACAAAGTTTACCAAATGGGATTAAATGTATGAAGTAACGAAATGTTTACCAAACGCAACTTTTTAGTAGGTACAGTTTGAGGTTTACGAAATGGGAAGTTTACCAAATGGGAAGTAGCCGAAATATCTACAGACGGACACATTCTATCAGACATTTTTTTTTTTGGATAGGAAATCATCAAATGCTCCCCCCGCTCTGGGTGGAGCGGAAGGGATTGTCAGACTCTTACTGACTAAAACCCACCCGTGTTCCTTCCTTAGCCCTTTATGTTCCGGGGTAGCGGTAACCCTTTCGGACAATCCCGCACCCCCGGCAGGCGTCGGCCCTAACAGGCCCCTTCCTTTATGCTGACATCTCTTTGAGGCGCGCGTGGAACACATACGCGCCATTCTATTAGACATAGGATTCTTTTTTATCTCTGTAGTACCTACATTCCCGTGAGATATTTTCACCCTTCAAAAGTATAAATCACTTACTTAATATAAGTTGATATCATCTGTAATATCTTTCATCAAACCTTACAAAAAAGGCGTTGGCTTTTCATTTACCTCGCCTGCCTACACATAACTATACTTAGGTATAAAATATTAATCAGAGCCCACAATCTCCTCATGCCATCTAATAAAAGGAGCTGTACAAACAGACAAACAGTATTAACTTATATTTGGACGATTTCGTCTTCATAAGGGATGAGAGCTGACGCGTCGGCTTTATTAACTTTCGTAATTTTTAGGGATCCGTAGAGTTACTATGAGAAATGTACTTACCTAATTATTATTTTACAAATATTATTACAGATGACATTCCTGGGAATTAATGAAAACTTGTGCATGTACCTAGTAGATAGATAAGATAGATAAATAAAACCTTTATTTAGTGCAACAAAAGACACAATACAGGCATGAAACAAATATCAGAAAAAAAAACAAAAATTAAAAAGATAAATTGATCCATAGACACCTCATATGACATTTATAACGGTCGATCACTACTGGTCGGCCACAGAGTACTTTTTGATAGACTGAGATGGTCGGCTGTCTCATGGTTGCACCAAATAGTACCTATTATAACTATCATCCAAGGAGAGGGGCAAAGGCAATTCCGATATTTCTAAGAACGTCTCAATCTGTCTGCGAGCAGTGAGCAGTGATAACGGCCGCGACGTACAAGTTGTAGGTCGTAGGTTCGAACCCGAGCGCTTTACTTTGTGTAAATTATTTCATTACCACTGCTCTCGAAACGGTGAAGGAAAACATCGTGAGGAAATCGTAAAATGTATTTTTACTACAAAATGGCTTATGTTTAAATTATCACCAGATAAAGTAAAATATAACATCAAAAAAACACTTTTTACTGCCAAAAATAGTAAATGATCACCAAGATTAAAGCTCCATTTTATTGTAAAATACCTAGGTAAAGGTATTTGTATTCTCATTTGCTCGCTCTGTGTAAAGGGTTTAAAGTAACCTAACCAAACCTAACCGCGGGGTACCCAGCTAGAACTATTGTAATTTTAGACTTAAATTTTTGGTGTTCGATATATTTTTTTGGTAATCATTATATTTAACCCCCAAAAAATTCTAACAAAAAATGAATAAATGAAAAGAACACCGCAAAGCAGTCAAAGGGTGTGTGGTGAATGTTATAAGTAAATGGTATCTAATTATTTGGATACAAGTATCTATGTGATCGTCCTGTTTGCTTCTGTACATCTTGTGCAAGTTACAACAAGATAAAATGCTAGAAGCAAACTAGAACTAAGTGGTTTGAGTTTTGAAGAGTGCATAGTTATAGGTTTCAACCTGCAAGCTCTTAAGAATCCTTCGAGAAACAAGCCCATTTTAAATTAAATAAAAGTTGAAAGCAGGCGGGACCCATTTGAGTTTGAAACTATAATAATAGTATGGGCCCCGCCACCTTTTTAGTTTACAAATGTGAAAGATTTCGTAGACAATTTAGTTCTTAGTACGTGTTTTTAACGATTTGTCACTTTGAATTACTTTTAACCATATAAGTGGAATATATTTTTATAATCTCCTTTTAAAACCGTTTATTTTGATACCCCACTCGATAGGATTTGAGAAAAAAAAATTTTTTGAAGGCATAATATGGCGCCAAAAAATCCGCCATTTTGGTTTTTTTATTTTGATATACCCAGTGTCACTATCACAGTAAATACGAATCTAACAACACCTCTCAAGCTAAAATCCATCGAGCCGTTCAGGCCGCAGATCATGCCAAACAATTATACATACATACATACTCTCGAAAAACATAACCCTCCTTCTGGCGCAGTCGGGTAAAAAAGGCTCAGTTTCCCTCCTTTTATTTTCTTTTTCTTCCCACCATAATTTCGTTGTATTACCAGGACACTTTTGCAAGGAACTTTTTAACTACGAAGAAGCAAGAACTACTGAACTAATTTAGGAAGATAAGTTGTTAAAAACTTTTTCTTTCCCAGCACTCGGAGTCATAATGAGTTGGCAAGTCCTGAGCACTCGCTACCATACAAACTGCAATAACTTGTAACTTGCCAGTAATATCGTGTTGCTGTGTTTTTTCTAGTTAATAAGGAAAACAATCTATTATAATAATTAGTAACGAAGAATTTTTGCTCCTTTTTTTGTTTGGCTGGATGTCATCATCTGCCTAGCCTTTTCCCTATGTTGGAGTCGGCTTCCAGCTGAATACCAGTATTTTACATGGAGCGACTGCCTATCTGACCTCCACAACCCGGTTACTGGGTAATACGATACCCCTTGGTAAGATTGGTTGTCAGATTTTCGGGCTTCTGACGACCCGTAACGACTGCCAAAGATCCACGAATGACAGCCGGGACCAACGGCTTAACGTGCTTTCCAAGGCACGTAGGGGTCTTGGTATGTAAAGATGATCACCCATCCACGGACCAACCGCGGCAAGCGTAGCTTAACCTGATCGATCGACCCGTGCGGCTGTTATTACTTAGCCACAAGTTTTGTTTGTCTAGATGTATGTTCCGGTTTGGCGTACAGATTTGAATGCAGATAATCTACAGGATGAAATTGAATTCATGGGCATCCTTATAAGGGGTCATTGTAATCATCATTATGAACAACTTTTACTATGGGACCAAAACTGAAATCGTGAAAAAAAAATCAGCTCTTCCCAACATTTTGACGAGCTATGTGAACATAAATGCAAAGAACAGCTGATTTTTTTTCGTAGTCCCATAGTAAAAGTTGTTCATAATGATGAGTACAATGACCTCTTAAAAGGATGCCCATGAATTAAATTTCATCCTGTATAACCTGCACCCTAATTGCGTAACACAGTATCAATCGGAATCAGAATAATTTTGAAACAAATTGCTAATCCATTGCTTCATAAGTTCGAAAAATTTGTCTGCTCAACACGTAAATAACGCAATGAATGTTGTTGAACTGTCAAAATGAAACCGATTCCGATTGATAATGTGTTACGCAATTGCCCCGCTGGATTAACACATAGGGTACCTACTTTTAATCCTGGTAGTACGTTCCCGTGGGATATTTCTCGACAACCACGCGGACAATGCCGTGGCCAAAAGCTAGCTTTTTCATTAATAAGGGCTGATTTTTCAATCGACAGATAATTTTTATTCGTGGAATAAAATTGACGGCTGACAGTTTTTGTATCGAAGAGCTGTCAAAAATTCAAAATTATTCCTCCGATAAATTTATCTGGCGTTGAAAAAATCAGCCCTTATTTTGGTTACAGATTATTTAAAGTACCTACCTAAACATTGTAAGGAAATCAGGGTAACTCCCGTATTTTTTGTAACGATCGCATTCTAATTTTAACCTAAATCTGTCAAAAACACCCGTAGTTTACCTACATTTTGTGAAAAGTTTTTGACATTGATTGTCGCTTGTTGAGATTGCTACTTGTTTTTGAACGTTTTTTAATCGACTTCAAAAAAGGCGGTTCTGTATTCGACCCGTATGTATGTTTGTACGTCCGCGATTTTCGCAAAAACTAATGAACCAATTTTTATGTTTATTTCATTAACGTGATCTACATACTGTCAGAAAGGTTTTAGTATATAATAAATTAGGTAATTATTCTCATTTACGATGTTATATGCATAAATGTATTGCATCTCCGGCATTTCTATGCGAATTTTGATGATTCTTCTAGTCGGTATCTTCAATGCACCTTAGCTTGGCACCGCATAGCTGCAATTGTATGTCTATGTATTGTTTTTAAGTACGAGAATTAGCCTTCAAAATTAAAACGTAGTGCTCAAGTGTGTCTTCTTAGAGTGTCGATGGCAATCTATCTAGAGTCAGCCCAGAATTAGGCAACGAGTTTGGCGCCTTCACTAGCGTCCGTCAACTCCTGCAGTGTGCAGACAACAGGACACGCTGGACATGATATTAAGTGCCACATTATTTGTGGTACAGCACCACATTTATGCGTGATGTTATCAAGTCAACAAGTGTGGTGATCACATACACACTTTCCCCATATGACCAGAAGCCTTTGTCTTGCAGTGCAGCAATTACAAGCTGCTCAACTGAATCCCTTTCCCTTATCCTACTAATCCTGTCCTACTTCCTACTAATCCATACTAATATTATAAATTCGAAAGTAACTCTGTCTGTCTGTCTGTACCTTTTCACGCCTAAACCGCTGAACCGATTTAGATGAAATTTGGTATAGAGATAGTTTGAGTCCCGGGAAAGGACAAAGGATCCTGATATTCATACGGGATCGAGACTTATGTGGGTGAAACCGCGGGGCGCTGTTAGTAGTAAATAAACAAGCAAAAATCACTTTCTTCAAAAATATACGTCAAATAGGTCGAATAATTTATAACAAATATTTTATTCTACCCTAATAATTCCTTTCTTTGCCACTCAACAATCAACTTCCCCAAACAAATCACGTACATTATCTCAATAAAGCCTCCATATTTTTTAATGTCAAAGCTATTTGTACGCGGCCATATTATTTTCACGACTGGGCTTAATAGATCGGGCGATGACATTCATAAACAAAAATGATTGTGACACTCTATGGAGCAGGTGCTTATTGAAACTTTTTTACGATACTTTTTACTTTATTGGATGAAAGAAAATGTTAACGGTATACGAGTACGCAATAAAGACGGGAAATAATAAATTGCTTAACGGTTTTGACAAAAAAACAAACTAAGGGAAAATTAAAATGCGTAATGTTTTTGACAGCTTGTAACTTGACAAACAGAGGCAAAGGAGATTGGCGAAAAATTTATTTCCGTAAAAATTCTGGGTTTTAAAAAGAAAATTAATTGAAGATAACATATACGAAATTACTTTCTTTAAAAATTGTCCTCATGATTGGCTGTGTATTTTTATTTTATTTTTAATAATAGTGATTGTCTTGTGTATATATCAATCGTCTTGCTTCCTCTATGTCAGTAAAGTTTGTTGTAAAGTTTATATGGTATATAGGAAAAGATACATGAAACAAAGCGCAGTAGGTACTTATTTATTATAAAAGATAGGTTCATCGCTGACACGTATCATCATGATCAACTAAGAAATAATATATCTGGTTGTTGCATATTGTCTTCACGCATAGCGTAGGCGAGATAATACAATATACAACATGCTGAATTATATGCGCACAAATTCTCAACTTTTTTGTTTATTTTTTTAATGCTTTAGGCGCCCGTCTTAGGTCAGTTCTTGATATGCATTAAAATGAGAACTACTGCGATTCAAATGTCACTCATTGAATTCGTCGCTGTTTTGTTGAAATAAGTGTTATTAACACTCTCAGTGCTAGACTTTCATTACTTGTTTCGATGGTGGAAATTATGTGCAACATAACCGCATGGTGCACTACTTATTCCTTTTTTATCACAGAAAACTAAACAGTTTTCTGTAATGTAACCACTTTATGCACGCTGTGGCGCTTAAGACAAATTGTTTTGTGAGAAACTTATTTCACATTTGATATCTACCCTACTATCGTACAATATATAATATAATTGGCTGCATGTTTCTTATTCCAGTGTATTTATTGTATTTATGTAAAGCTGTTGGTTTTCCATGTGATAAATAAATAAATATAAGTTTTTTTTATACGAGGCTAGATTCTTTTTTTGGGCATTCTCCTTTGATAAAAATAATGTTTGTCGTTTCTGACGGAGTGACAAACACAGGCAAAGTTTAAATTGACATTATGTGCCTGTCATTTTCCTTGAAACCAATTTCCTTCAAAATATAACCACTGTAGCTATATTATATACGTCCCGTAATTAGCTTACCTACATCAGCATGCTAGGGGTAAACCGACCACTGAAAATTAACATCCTTGTGGACCGGTTGAGCTGTCGAACGACAAGACAGTTGAGTGAAATATTTCCAAAATAACCGCGCTTGACACACTGATTGATCGACTGGTGTAGTATATTTTGTAGGCATGTGGTTGCCCCAGAGTTGACCTTTTACATAAAATTGGAGAGGCTTTATCAGAGAAAATATACAGGTAAGATAACAATATTGATCAAGTGTAAACCTAGGTATCTGTTAACTGTTTATTCAGAATAAAAATAATATGTACAGTCAACAAAATCGATAAGTATGCAGGACAGTTGAAGTTTAGTAAGAAACCGATAGAGGTTCTCGAATAAAAATTTATTTTATTAATAGAAAAAAACAGCTCATTTATCAAATTTTGACTGAAATTTACAGTCAAAATAGCCATCGGTTTCTTAGACGATCCTGCATACTTATCTTTTTTGTTGACCGTACGTAAATAACAGCAATTACCTAATTAATTTAATAAAAATAACAAAATTATATTCTAACTTAACTAAAACTATTCACAAACTAAAGTGTAGCGTCGGAAAATTCATCCGCATCGCTGTCGACTGGTAATGTACACAAGAGACTGGCGGCATTACCTCGTTGTATGGCCAATCTTGAATTTAATATCACTCACTTACCCTGGTCAAATTCAAGCCTTGATTTCAGGCTTGAATCTTCTTTGGTACGTTTTAAACTAGAAAACAAACAACTTTTACTATGGGACGAAACCCGAAATCGTGAAAAAAAAATCAGCTGTTCCCTACATTTATGTTCGCATAACTCGTCAAAATGTAGAGAACAGCTGATTTTTTTTCACGATTTCGGGTTTGGTCCCATAGTAAAAGTTGTTCATAATGTTGAGTACAATGACCCCTGAAGAGGAAAACGGTGATTAAAATTTCAATACAGGATATGTGTTTAACCAATGCGCAAACTGTAACTTTGAATTCAGCATTATGACTCTAGAGCGTAGAAATCTATCGTCAGTTATAAAAAAAATGCTATTTCATTGAAAAGTGCAATACCTACGCGGTCAAAATGTATGGCAAAGCTATTTTTGAAGTGAAACTTCTTTACGCACGCTTGACTTGGGTGTAAGCTGGCGAACGCGTGACGTAAGCGTTACGAAAAGTGTGATCGGGCGAGGCGAACGGGAGTTGAGTGGGGGATATAAGCAAGAGGAAGCAGTGCGCGTGCACATTTTCTTTCTCTCTTCCTCTCATAGCCAAATACGTTTGAAGTTTCATTTCAGTCGTGTGGTCATAAGCACACTCGGTTTTTTTTTTTTAATATCCATCAAAAAAGTTTAGATTCCTGTACTGAATTCATGGTTAAAGTTTGGGCACTGGTTAAAAAAAATCCTAACGCAATATTAATTTAAATAATAAATAGTAAATAACAAGGACGGACCTACTTATAGCTGGTTATTGCCAGTAACCAAATCCAACCCTCAATATCATGTCGGCTTTAAATCCCAGCCATGCATAAATTAAAAAGCCGTTACATATTGCTCACGCACGTGTAATTAACCTATTTACTTGTTCTCATTAAATTTTCCCGGAAAACAAGTATTTGTTAATATATAAGCATATTATTTATTCAGTTACAAATGAAGGCACATACAATTCTCGCCATTTTGTTGCGTTTCAGTAACTTCAATTTACACTACTACTCATTATTTTAATGGAATATTGCTTCCACACTGAATGCAGTAATACCGACCAGACCATGACCCACTTGCTGGAGTGTCCAAAGTATCCCTACACCTAACACACAGCAATTTTATGGATATAAAACCCTAGTGATGCCGTGATTAACGTGGTCACCTATTAGGCACAAGTAATTTGACAGGACGTACAATCGATACGAAAGTAGAATAAGATGAATGGAAGCATCATAAAAGTACATACCTACCAAGTTATCTTCATTTGGGTCACGCACGATGAATGTATAAACTCTGTTAACAAAACAGACTAATTACCTTTTTAACTACTTATTTGTTAAGCACATTAGGGATTCGAAACACTGAACTGGACTGGACAGGGTATGGCCGAGTACATCTCACATCTTCGATTTGCCGATGATATCGTCATAATAATAATAATAAAAATAATAATCATTTCATTATCAGGCAGCTGAGGCCCATAGACAAAATACACAAAATAATCTTGAGATGCTGAACAGCTAGATCAAATGCTGCACAGCCTAAATGGCGCCTCATGGCGGCTTGGCCTCGGCATGAATTTGGACCAGACAAAAGTCATCTACAATCGCACGTCTTGCCGAGTCCAATCCCCATCAAAGGGTCGCTTCTTGAAGTTGTGAAGGACTATGTCTACCTAGGGCAAGTCGTCTAGCTCGGTAGACATAACTTTGAGAAAGAAGCCGACAGAAGGATCCAGTTGGGTTGGGCAGCATTTGGAAAACTTCGTCAAGTCTTCTCGTCGCCTATCCCGCAGTATTTGAAGACTAAGATTTTCAACCAGTGCGTCCTGCCCGTCATGACATACGTGCCGAAACGTGAACACTGACGATCGGGTTGGTCTACAAATTCAAAGTCACCTAGCGCGCTATGGCGCGAGCTATGCTTGGAATCTCTCTGAAGGATATAATCAGGAATGAAATTATCCGGAAAGGAACCGGAGTTACCGAAATAGCTTGCAGAGTAAGAAAACTGAAGGGGTAGTGAGCTTGCTATGTTTGCCGAAGGACCAATGGCCGGTGGAGCGGACGAATCCTGGAGTGGAGACCGCGGATCGACAAACGTAGTGTGGGACGCCGTCCAGTTAGATGGACGGACGACCTAAAGAAGGTGGCTGGAACAGCCTGGATGCGGAAGGCGAAGAACAAGGAGTTGTGGTGCAGCCAGGGAGAGGCCTATGTCCAGCAGTGGACTGCAATAGGCTGAATTGATTTGGATTGAATCCCTTTTTGATTGACAATTTAAAGTTTCGTTGTTTGTTTGGTACCCCAGCTGGTTGTTTGCGGATTGATTCAATGAGTAACATGAATTTCAGTACTGTAAGTATATACATACGTAATTCGTAACAAGGTGAAACTCACCACTGATACGGCTCGCATATACCTAATCCATCATCGTCTGAACTTTGCTCGTGTGTCGTGGGCCGAAATCAACCGATCGAACCAAACATAGGTAAAATAAAGTAAGTACGTATGCACACATATACATATATTATCGGACGATTTCAGCTAAAGTATACGGCTTGCGATAGAGTTTGTTTACAGCTCCAAGCACAATGAATTATTAAGTTCACGCCAGACACCTTTTTCTCACCATCCAAAAAAAAAAACTAACCAATAAAATATTCCTCATATATCTGATTTATTCAAGTGCAGGTACGAAGGCCATTCGAGTTTATGTTACCTAAATGATTAATGTACACACGGGATCTTTGCACCAAGACGGTTGGGCAATAAAATTAATGTAATATGTGGGCAACCCTTGTATCCGGGCAACGGTTTGTAGGTCAGTAAGATAGTACTTATATACTTACGGGCAGCTCCCCAATGGGGAGGCAACGGGTAAATGTACCTTTAGGTTCGAGTTTTTTGGGTATTTTCGAAACGTTTCTTGAATAATTGTTGTGGTTTTGGGAACTGACGCCTTTTTCAGGTAAAGGGAACCTAAGTGCCTATATTATATAAGCAGGGACGGTTTTTACGTAAATTATTAACGTAATCACACTATCCTTACTAGTATTATAAATTCGAAAGTAACTCTAGCTGTCTGTCTGTATGTTACCTTTTCACGCCTAAACCACTGATCGAATTTCGATAAAATTTGGCAGAAAGATAGATTGCATCACGGGGATGGACATAGGCTACTTTTTATCCCGATATTCCCACGGGATCGACACTTATGTGAGTGAAACCGCGGGGCGCAGCTAGTATTGGTTCATAACGCCATAAAAATGGTGTTGTTACACGATGTATTTGCTAAGAAGTCGGTTAGTCAAACCTTACCAACTTACGCCATCATTGGCTTGTCCTTTATCCCAATTTATTTCGCGTCAGTTCAGTAAACAATACCTACGCGGCCAAGTAAAAATATGAAAGGCTACAATAAGTCCAAACACAAACTCAAAGTTACTTTATTCCAGTTCGGCAGTTCATCAGTATCATCGTCTCATCAGCCGAAAGACGTTCAACGCTTGACAGAGTCCTTGCTCAAGTGTAGCCTATTTAATAAATCTTCTGCTTATATTAAAATAGGCAAGCAATAAAGTTAAACATTTACCCCCTTACTAAACGTTGTATAGCGTCTGTATAGTTACACAACGCACTGTCTTCTTCTTTCGAAAGTCAAAGTACTGACGACTAAAAGAGAGAAATCGGTGTGTAACTATTCATCTGATATACCTTATACGTTTATTAGTAAGGGGGTTAATAGAAAATATACAAACCATACCATAATCAAAATATAATGTTCCCATTGCTGGGACACAGGCTTCATCTCGGTAAGAGGGACTGGGCCGTAATCTATCACGCGGGCCCAGAGTGGGTTGGTAGATGTCACAAGTCTACGTTTTTTTTTTTTGTTCTAGGACATAACGGTTTCCTCATGATGTTTTCCTTCACCGTTTTGAGATTGGAGATTAAAGAATGTACACATTTTTTTGTCTCAACTCGTAAATCGCAGGCGTTACCACTTGGCCACCACTGCTCACTCAAACCATAAAATAACATTATTTTCTGTACTTAAACGTTACTACTATACGGAACCATTACTATACGAAACCATTCTTACCAAACGTTTTCGGTTGACCATTTTGTTTTATGGCAATATAAAGCTAAAGGAAGTAAGGAAGGAATGTGCAAATATTAATCAAACAGCTCTGTGCCAATCTAGAACGTAATTATCACCAATATTTAATTAGGAAGATGGCCCCTGCAGTGTTCATTGTAGTGTAGGAGTACAATGTTAAAATCGGGAACACCCAAATACTCCGAAATATTTTATTCCGAATTTCGATGTTCCGATTTTCAAAAGTCCGAATTTCATAATACCTAAGAATCATAATGTCTATTATTAAAAATCACGAAATTTATTTTACCGAAAGTCATAAATGCGACTTGTTTGTTTACCGATTTTCATATATTCGAAGAATCAAATGCTCGATGGGTTCTCGGTCCGAAAAACGACATTCCGATTTTCAATACTCCGAATTACTCTGTTACCGTTACCGCACCCGAACTCAACGAACGCAATAGACGACGTAGGATGCAAGAGCAAGCGAAGGGCACCCCGAGGTTCGGTTTGGTTAGGTTACTTACGCGCGCTAATGAGACACAATTGATTTTCTATTGTTTGGTCACCGATCGGTGTCCCGCGGTACTTGAGCGGTTAAGCCATATACACAGAAATAGGGGCCCCGCCAAGCGGGGCTCCGTCGACATAGGATGCAAGAGCGAGCGAAGGGCACCCCGAGGTTCGGTTTGGTTAGGTTACTTTAAACCCTTTACACAGAAATAGATTCCCCGCGAAGCGGGGCTCCGTCGACATAGGATGCAAGAGCGAGCGAAGGGCACCCCGAGGTTCGGTTTGGTTAGGTCACTTTAAACCCTTTACACAGAAATAGGGGCTCTATTGTTGGTTTTGTGTCATCTATATTCTTACAATTGGAAATATGTGTTTATTTGTCTTGCTATTCAGTTTTACAAAGCGTTATTATTTCTAAATTCTAATTAATCGGTATTTTAATAATCGGAATTCGTATTTTTGATGTTTCGAATTATCATTAAGTCGGACTTTTTGTTATTCGATCTATTGAAACTCGGTATTTTGAGAATAGTAATTATAAACGTCAGGAATATTGAAATTTCGGAATTATTAATATAGGATTTATGATAAATCGGAGTTGTTATATTAGGAATTTTGAACCATTCGGAATTATGAAAATCGGTATTTTGAAATTCGTATTTGTGACTTTCGGAATAAAGTTTTTCGTATTAATGTAGTGTACCCGTTAAAATCATATTGCAGGGTAAGATATTAACGTCGTGCCCGAGATATTACGAGAAGAGCTTGCAGTAATGATTAAGTTTAATTGTTAAATCTGCATAGTTTTCAATCTAGATTAGTGGTGAGCCCATATGTTTTCCTTTTTGATGATACATTATTTTTATAAGCCTCAAAAAATGCTCAAAATTGCCGCTATCAACAGAGGCCTAGTGTACAAATTTGACAACTATTAATGAAAAAAAAAGATAAACATAGGGACACAGTGTATATCCTTCTTATTCTGTTTATGAAATATATTTTAAATTGGTCCAATATTGAAGGAGAAAACAGGCGAGAGCCAAACTTCGAAATATAAGTTTTTACTTAGGTTTTTTCAAAAAGTCTCTCCGACCACATTTGCTCTTAAGTTCGCGACCTCGTTTAGTGATTAGCTCATCATTTAATAAGAGACCCTTAATTTATTGTGATACTGTGGTAATCTACTGAAGTAGTTATTTTTTAAATTAAATCTTGTTGAATGTGATCGTTTAACCAAGACAGCCTTTTAAAGTGGCAATAGCGGTAACTTTCAGAACCATACTTAAACAAAATAACATCGCCATTACACAAATTAAATAAAAGGAATCAACTCTAGAATTAGAAATCTAACAAAGGAGTATGTCAGACAGAGAAAAGACAAGAAATTCACGAGATTAATCTCATTTATTCATCAACAAAAACATTTAACAATATTGGCAGTAACATCTTCTCAGTTATCCGGTCCATGTTGCTAGCAGTAAGTCAAGAGTTCGTCAATGGAGCATGGTTTCAAACAGCACTCGTCGACAGGTCCCCGCTTGCCACGAACTCCGCCCAGAGCCCTCGCACTTTGAGGGGGCATCCACCAACCAGCATCCCGCTTAGACTCAGAACCCCAGCACAACACCGCCAAGGTCCTGGACAGTTGCCTTCCGCAGTAGAAATTGGTGCCGTCTTGAGAAGCATAGCATGCAGCGCAAGCCATTATCAGGGCGAATACGGTGAAGAACTTCATGGTGATTTTGAAGGAGGTTGAGGTATTCAGTTACCATATAAGTACTGGTTGGAGTACTGTTCAGGTACTGGTGTTCCAAACGTTGGAATTCGAATGTGCTGTGTTCCTTTACTCCTGAGTTTATATACTGGGAATCTTCATTAATATTCAAACACTAATGAGTAGGTTTTCGACTTAATATATGTAGGTTGTGAAATATTCACCTTGTATGTCATCTTGATTTTACGCCTGGTTGCACCTTATTGGAAGTGGGTGACTGGAGATGATTTACCTAGTTTCCACGTTAAAATAAGAGCGAAGATGTTGTGGAGTATTTTTGGCTTGTTGCTAGTCTACTAAGGAAAGTTATGTTCTAGGCAATGATTGCCTATTCAAACCTAAGCGGTATTCGCTACCGTCTGTGGTAGGGAAAACCGAGTGGGTATGTGGTATTATTACTGTTCACACCGAGTTCGAGTTTTCTCAGGAAGGTAAAGAAGTTTTTGTTTAGTTATTGTTCCGCCCAAGAAGCGAAACAATACCTATGCGGTACTAACTATAGCACCAACTATTCCGCTCTAGCCGCGGAACTTGATACTAAATACCTGAGCGAAACCCGCGCGGTATGTACCTCTACCCACAGTGGCAGCGAATACCGCTTAGGTTTGAATAGACCTTAAAATATAATTTTACCCTTTTATAAAGGGTTAAAATTGTTTTTTTTTTTTTTATGCAACATTTTTTTTTAATCGGAATGGCGATATAAGATTAACTCCGATTTAAAAAAATGTTGCAGTTGCGTTATCTCCTTTCTTCGGTTCTCTTTTACAACTTTCCAAGGGCTGGCTCATTAAAAAGTTCCTTTAACTGTGAGAGAACGACAATCATAATTTAAACCAAATTAATATGAATTTTAAACACGAGATTGACTCGTACATCTATTTTATGTGCCAAGTCGCTTGTCGCCTCAGACGTTAGCGGATGTATTTCACCGGGTTATATTATTTTCTTATAGCTTCCACCATCTCTAAAAAATCGAAAGACTAAAGGCAGAATTCAAAGAAACGCAAAGTTTTCAAATATAATTTTTTGCGCAGTAGAGTATAACAACGAGCCAAAAAAAATGTTTCACAATATCTTTGCTCTTATTTCAACGTAGATACTAGGCAACTCATCTCCAGTCACCCAGTTCCAATAAGGTGCAACCAGGCGTAAAATCAAGGTGATATTCCATAACCTATAATCTCCTCATTAGTATTTGAATATTAATGAAGATTCCCAGTATATAAGCTTAGGAGTACAGGAACACGGCACTTTCGAATTCCAACGTTTGGAACACCAGTACCTACCTAAATAGGTAGTAACTGAATACGTCAACCTCCTTCAAAATCACCATGAAGTTCTTCACCGTATTCGCCCTGATAATGGCTTGCGCTGCGTGCTATGCTTCCCAAGATGCCACCGGTTTCTACTGCGGAAGGCATCTGTCCAGGACCTTGGCCGTGTTGTGCTGGGGTTCTGAGTCTAAGCGGGATGCTGGTTGGTGGATGCCCCCTCAAAGTGCGAGGGCTCTGGGAGGAGTTCGCGGCAAGCGGGGACCTGTCGACGAGTGCTGTTTGAAACCATGCTCCATTGACGAACTCTTGACTTACTGCTAGCAACGTGAACCTGATTACTGAGCTGTTACTGTTAATATTTTTAAATGTTTTTGTTGATGAATAAATGAGATTATTCATGTTTTGTCTGTCTAAAATGCTTGTTTTTTATTTAAAGTAAAATAATACTTTACAAAGTAAATATTAATATAACTTTGTATTTTATCTACACCCAATGCTATAAATCCTCTGTAAAAGTTTCTGAAACAGTTAGCTTATTGCCAACATTAGAACAACCAGTGTCATAGTAACTATAATAATTATCATCCAATCGAGTGTTATTATGTTGTACTAAAATTATGCAACTCGTTTTCAAAAAAAAAAAAAGAACCTTGTCATGCGCGCGTGTTTCACTTCCACAGCGCAGTAATTTAAAAAAGGAACTTATAGGTTATTCGAATTCACGTCGTATGCCGCCGGCCACCATTTTTGTTCTACATTAGTAATGAAAAAAAACTGTTTCAGAACCTTTTATATAGGATTCATATCATGGGTGTACCGTGTAGATAATAGTTATTTATGCAACTGTTTTATAATAAAGGGTATTAAAACACGAATGTGATAATAGTATCACACTAGCTGTGCCCGCGACTTCGATCGCGTGGATGTCGGAACTTAACAATATATTTTGTGTGCGTCGGTATCCTGCGAGGATACCGATTCAAATCTTTATTTTTTATTTATGCTAGTGCTTCTCTATAAACAACATTAGCTGTGGAACCATCTGGAGCGTACACAAAAAGGTTATTGGGGTTGTTTACGCGTGAAAGAGCTACGTATAGTTGACCATGGGAAAAGCATCCAATACTTAGGTCCACCCCCGCAACTCACTTCATGTTCTTCTTCTGATTCCTGGGACCTACTTAATCTCACCCTTTTCGCATCTCGGCTACGCTGCGAAAGGTTTGTTTTTTTTTTTCTAGAAGGCATTTTCAGAAAAAGAACTGAACCAAACAAATAAAATATTGAACAAAACACAAACTTTCAAAATGAGAATGAAGACAAATAAAATTTCAAACTACGAAGTAAATAAAACTACTTGACTCAAATTGCAAGTTATTATTTACTTCGCACTTTAGAATTTTGTCCAAAATTTACAGTTTTCTCTATCAATGTTACAGGCAACCCTCTAAATTACTTTATAAAGACCACCTTTTGAAATCAGCAGTTGGTTGTCAACAGGGTGACCCTCTTGGGCCAGTCATTTTTAGTTTGGCAATAAATCCAATTATTCGACAACTAAATTCTAAATTCAACGTATGGTATTTGGATGACGGAACCCTAGGAGGTGATGTAGACACAGTCTTAAAAGATTTACAGTTTTTAAAAGAAAAATTCAGTTTCATTGGCCTAGACCTTAACCATTCAAAATGCGAAATTTATCTTCCCCAAACGACTGACGGACAGACAACCATTGCAAAATTTAATACAATAGCTCCAAATATCAAAATTATGGAAAGAAACTCTTCACCTTCTGGGATCCCCAATTTTTGACGAAACCTTTCCAACGTTCATTGAGGAGAAGATACAAAATTTTAATGACGTCTCCGAAAGACTTTTCAAAATTAATATTCATTCGGCCTTCACTCTCATTCGGTACTGTTGCATCCTAAATGTGGTCCTGGACGACCGTGCGTGGCAGCAAGCCACACTACCCATTCGCTTGGGCGGTCTCGGCGTCCGCAAAATTTCAAGTATTAGTTTACCAGCTTTCCTCTCCTCGGTCCACAGTACCGATAAATTAACCAGGAACATTTTATCTTCCTCACTGGTCGATTTTGAAGTGCCGTTTTTGACCGATGCGTTGAACGCTTGGAAAATGGCTTGTCCCAATACGGTTTTGCCTGATAACCCGTCTTCCCAGAGACGGTGGGACGTGCCCCTCTGCAGTATTATACGGAATACCCTTGTAAACACGTCACGTAATACTGTTGAGCGTGCCCGTCTGCTGGCTGTGGGAGAATGGGAGTCAGGTTTGTGGCTTCAGGCGCTCCCGTCATCCACCATAGGCACAATGATGGATGACTCATCGTTTCGGCTCGCTACGTGTCTCCGCTTGGGCGCACCTTGTGTTGCTCCGCATCGATGTCACTGCGGTGAAGCTGTCGACAGTCTCGGACACCATGGCCTGTCCTGCTGCAGGAGCGCAGGTCGCATAGCACGGCACGCCAGCATCAACGATATTATTCGTCGAGCTCTTGTCACCGCCGGCGTACCAGCGGTGTTAGAACCAAACGGCTTGGTACGTGATGATGGGAAGAGACCAGACGGCATGACGTTGTTGCCTTGGAAGGTGGGTAGGCCTCTGGTGTGGGACGCAACATGTGTCGATACCCTAGCGCCATCTCATGTTCCTAGCACTGCGGGCTGTGCTGGCGCCGCTGCTGCAGCTGCTGAGACCCTCAAGCGGCGCAAATACTGTAACCTTGTGGGCAACTACAGCTTTGAGCCGTTTGGGGTCGAAACGCTCGGGTCATGGGGCCCGAGCGCGCGTCTCCTTTTTAAGGAAATTTCTCGCCGGCTGGTCGATACTTTACGTGACCAGAGGGCTGGGTCGTTCTTTGGCCAAAGAATTAGCATTGCCATTCAACGTGGCAATGCTGCCAGTCTTCTGGGCACGTTTCCGGATGACAGCGATGCGGATGAATACTTCGACGCCTAAGTGTCCTTTGTTTTTTTTTTATTTTTATATATTTGTATTGTAAGTTAGTTAGTCATTTTGTCAATAGATGGCGCTGTTTTAATATTTATTTCTGAAACACTTATAATTTTCTAATTTACAGTTTTTAGGTGTGAACTGATTACGATGAAACAAAAAACTCAATGTTACTTCAATTTATATAATTATTAACGCAAATATATATAAACGTGAAGTTGTGAGACCAAGTGCACATTAACACACGTTAACTATTTTTTCTTCTGGAACACTTTAAATTCAAAAATCTTTTGATAGACTGAACCGATTGCGATGAAACAAAAACTAAATGTTACTTCAAGTTACGCTAAATCGTTGTGTATAAAAGTTATCTACATTGATTTCGTACATTTTACGTGATGCTCGGATAACTAAACATACAAACAGACAAACAGACAAAAATTCTAAAAATGCTGGAAATGGGTTCTATTGGTTGTCCTTTAACACCCTGGCTATATTTTTTTATTTATTTTTTAATGTACAAAAACTTCTTTTCTACAGTTTTATTATATGTATAGATGAGTGTTACACAAGGCTTAGCAGAGCGAGCTGATCAATCCCAAGCTTTTTAACCGACTTCTAAAAAAGGAGGAGGTTCTCAATTCGAATGTTTGTATTTTTTTTTTTGTTTTTTTTTTATGTTTGTTCGCGCATAACTCCGTTGTTTGCCAACCGATTTGAAAAACTTCTGTTTTTGTTGGAAAGGGTATACTTTCCAAAAGGTCCCATGAAAATTTTATCGAAATCGGACAAGCGGTTTTTGAAAAATCAACAAAAATCTAAAAAATTATCTATACTGTTTACATAAACGATCTTTTTTAAAAAAAAAACAACCGACTTAAAAAAAAAAGACACTACAAAGTGATAAATAACTTTAATTTCGGAAGTCGGTGTCAAAAAACGAAAATGCGGAACCAACGACACCGACTTCCGAAATTAAAGTTATTTATCACTTTGTAGTGTTTTTTTCTTTTTTTTTGAAGTCGTTGTTTTTTTTTTAAAAAAAGTTTTTATTTGTCTTCTAAATAATCAGGAATTTTATAGTACCCGTTTTTTACAAAGTTTGGTTTCAATACTGCTTTTAAATGGTTTCATGGGTTTTTAAAAGCGAATACATTGACCCATGAATGAATTAACGCAATTGCCACGATTTTCAGGGTATCTTCGTTCTCGAGTGCATCTTGGTTAAGGTGAATGCGTAGTTGTAGCCCGCGAAATTCAATTTTTCTTACGTTTTTTGCAATTTTCAGGTCAGTGTCAGGTTGTATCTTGATGAAAATTTGATTCGCGACTATAACAGGTACGTATTCACAGAATTATAATCATCAGAATCATTAATACATCTGTTTAAGTTAGATTTCTACCACCAACACTTTTCCATACGAGATTTGTTCTTAACGGTAGAAATCTAACTTAGAAAGATGTATTAATGATTCTAATTATTATAATTCTGTAAATACGTACCTGTTATTGTCGCGAATCATATTTTGATCAAGATACAACCTGACACTGACCTGAAAATTGCAAAAAACGTAAGAAAAATTGAATTTCGCGGGCTACAACTACCCATTCGCCTTAAACGATCTTATTCAAAATTGAAACAATTTGACATCTAGATTTAATAATAAAACTTTGGCAGTTATAATTGTACTGGCTACCATCAGTAGGTTATTGTGTTCGGCCGTTAACGAGGTCGCAAATGTAACCGCTAATCTAGATTGAAAACTATGCAGATTTAACAATAATTACTGCAAGCTCTTCTCGTAATATTTCGGGCACGATGTTTATAGACTAGTAGCTTGTCTAACACGGTAAAAGCTGGAAGCGTTTTTCTAAAAACTGAGGCGACAAGCCGCATAGTACATAAAATTGATGTAACTCTTGTGTCTAAAATTCATAATAATTTGGTTTAAGTCTATAATTGTCGTTCTCACACAGTTGGGAGAAACTTTTTAATGAGCCAGCCCTTGGGAAATTGTAAAAGAGAACCAAAGAAAGGTGAAAGTGCAACAGCAACATTTTTTCTGAATCGCACTTTGTTCTAATTTTGCCATATATCATGGTTACCTAAAACATAACTTTCCCCACTTTTAGGGTTCCGTAGGTCCGAATGAAAAAAAAAACGGGATCCTTGTAAAATCCACTTGTGTGTCTGTTTGTCCGTCTATCACAGCCAATTTTCTCCGAATCTACTCGAATGATTAAGTTAAACTTTGGTACATACATTATGAGCAAATTATAAGTAAGGTACGTTGGTTGCGTTATAAGTTTTTAATGCGGGGTGCTAAAATTTTCGAACTCTCTTCGCTCGCTCTTGCATCCAAGATTTTAATTCTTTGCTAATTATTGAGCTCGCTTCGCTCGCTCTTGCATCCAAGATTTTAATTCTTTACATTTTATGCATAACTCAGTAAAGTAACTTCTATTTCTGTCTGAATGAAACCTTACTTATCTGACGACCTAAAATTTCCAAGCTCGCTTTGCTTCTCAGTCGAATACTATTAATAATAACATGTATTAAACGATAATGCAGTTAAAACCAGCGTGCTACAGTAAAATTAAGCGTATAAAAACTGTTTGGGGTAGTTTAATTAGTTTAGTTTCATTTTATATTTTACTAAACCTAATTAATTAGTAGATAAGGATGATATGATGGTGTTAGAACTAATAGGTACAGCCGCGGACAATGGCGGTCGGGTACTTTTCACCCTCATGCCCTTGGTACAGTTAGCGCCACGAAAGATGAGACTTGACCCCGCCTCCCGCGCTCTTTCCGCCGCCCCTATGACGTCCGGTCCTGTCCCGCGCTCAGACCTCATACCGCTAAAGAGACCTAAAATCGTGTACTGCGCAAGTCAAACCACGTGGTGTGTCAAGTCTCATCTTTCGTGGCGCTAACTATAATAAGGTTGAAAAATGGTCCACCGCCAGTGCCCGCGATGGTACATATAGCACTAAGACTAGGTACCCCGTTGATCTCGTGGTCGTAAGCGCGACTGCTGAGCGTGGGGTCCTGGGTTCAATTCCCTTGTCAGGCAGTGTTTTTGGGTTTTTCCATTAGGAATTTCTTAGTTACAGCCCGGAATATGGAAGATGGCGGTGCGATGCCCTTGTGCCTCTGAAAGCACGTTAAGCCGTTGTTCCTGCGCCTAATCTCTCACCGGTCGTGTCGGAGTTGAGAGTTGCATTTTGAGAGAGGCTTTGAGAGTGAGGGAATAGAGAGTGCACCTGTGTCTGCGCACATACTGGTACACTATAATATCTCCCGCACCGAAGGCTAATAGTTTCCGTTGAGATTGGCCGCCATGGCTGAAAATATCGTCTGGAGGACTATTATATTATTTTTACATAAAAAATATGAATGCGTTCTTGATCGAACTAGCATTTTTTACTTGGCATTCCTAAGTATGAGCAGTGCACCCTCAAGGTATTCTAAAACTACCTTTGATACTTAACTAATATGTTTAATGATTTGTTTATTTATTTTCTGTAAGTTATAACAGTCGGTGGTACTTTATTAACTTTACAATCTAGCCTATTAGCTAATAAGTAATTTAAATATTTAAACTTAAACTACTAAGCACCTAACTATACAATAATTATTAAGAAATCGCCGAATAACATCTTTCTTATTAACTATGTTAAAGGGAACTCACTTGATTCACGTGTTCTTTATCCTACTAATATCCTACTTCCTACTTCCTACTATCCTATCCTACTACCTATCCTACTAATATCCTATCCAATCCTATCCTACTACCCTACTAATATTATAATCCTATCCTACTTCCTATCCTACTAATCCTACTAATATTATAAATGCGAAAGTTTGTAAGGATGTTTGTTACTCATTCACGCAAAAACTACTGAACGGATTTTGATGAAACTTTACAGTAATATAGCTTATTTATTTATTTAAGGATTACCAACGAGATACATTACAATAAATTAACTTTATAACTTATATTTTTATACATTATCCTGTAATGCACACTCAATTATAGGTAACCACAGCTTACATATTATCGAGTACACATGCTCTGAATACATAATTAAATTAAAAATATATTAAATAAAAAAAAAACAACAATAACATGCTAATGAGAGATTTACATGCTTATACATCAGAATAACACAAAGGATACTTTTTATCCCGATATTCTTACGGGATCGACACTTATGCGGGTGAAACCGCGGGGTGCTGCTAGTAATTTATAGTCAGCACTTGCACTGTAGTTTAAGTTCACTCACACTGCACTAAACTAACTCAAAAGGTTTTCTCCTTTTTAGTTCTCGCACTAGATCAGTATTGTCAAGGAGATGGGTCGCTTCGACAATCACGTGTTCCAAAAAAAAGATGGCACAAAACTCTACACTTCACTGCTTTAAAGTGTCGCTGAAAAGTATCAATCAAATAACTCAGCCTATCGCAGTCCACTGCTGGACATAGGCCCCTCCCAGGCTGCGCCACAGCACCCTGTCCTCCGCCTTCCGCATCCAGTCTACCCCAGCCACCTTCTTAAGATCGTCCGTCTATCTAGCTGGGGGGCGTCTCACACTACGCTTGCCGGTACGCGGTCTCCACTCCAGGACTCGTCTGCTCCACCGGCCATCGGTCCTTCGACAAACATGGCCAGCCTACTGCCACTTCAGTACAAGATCAAGATCACGGTTCTCTATCCATTTGCATAAAATTTTAAGACCTTATATAACTTAGCATAATTTTGTTTGGCATAATTATATTTTCGCATAATATAATTACGCATAACAGCTTACGCATATTTTTTTAAGCATAATTTTTCTAATCATAATAATGATTAAGCATAACATTCTAAAGCATAAATTTAGCATGCTCGTTTTATTTCTAACGACGTCAGGTCGACGGAGCCCCGCTGCGCGGGGCTCCTATTTCTGTCTGCAGGGTTAGAAGGAACCTAACCAAACCGAACCTCGGGGTGCCCCTAACGTCGTTTAGTATTATGCGAATTAAATTTATGCCAAAATAAATTAGTCTTTAAGATGATTATGCCAACATAAAATGTATGCCTAAAAAAATTATGCCGAAGTATTATTATGCCAAAACAAATTGTGCCAAAATCGTTATATATTTTTATTTTTATTTTTATTGCTGAATGGGCCCGCTCTTGACCTCGATCACGCCTGATGGAAAGCGTTGGATGAGGTCTATGATCGAACGAGCGTGCCCAGAAGATGCCTAAGGCACTGGAACTCCCACGCATCGACGAAACACAGCAGGCTGCTTGACGCCGAACTCCGGTGGGAGGGTGGTCGCAAACCAGGCGGGCGTTAGCCCTACCACCGCAAGGGAAGAATTGGCCAGTCAAATAAGATGTTGGGTGTGCCAGGATGTGTTATGCCGAAGTATATTAGGACAAAGAACATTATGAGAAAAGAAGGGATCCCCAAGATCACTTCTGACAAGACACACACAAGACCTACACAAGTAACAAACTCCCCAGCAACGTCACATACCAAAAATCAATATCTAAAGCACAGTTTCAGGTAACACGATTAATATTCCACATCCTACGCAATTAGGTTTAAGCTAAACTCATTAGTATCAGAATATTAATCAGTTTTCCAGTATAAAAGCTGGTGCAGCTTATGGAAACATCACATTCAACCAACATCGTTTGGAACCGTAACAACTGAAGCTACTTCCAACTCATCATGAAGTTTTACATGGTCTTCGTTCTGTTGTTTGCTTCTTTCTCCTGCTACTATGCTCAAGAAGGTACCAGCTTCTACTGTGGAAGGACCTTGTCGAGAGCTCTGGCGGTGCTCTGCTGGGGAGCTGAGTCCAAGCGGGACGCTGGCTGGTGGATGCCGGAGCATGGAGCCCGCGCGCTTGCTGGCGTGCGCGGCAAACGCGGACCGGTTGATGAGTGTTGTGAAAAGGCGTGTTCCATTCAAGAACTAATGACTTACTGCTAGATGATGATTGTTAATTATTGACTTTAGGGCAAACCAATGTGAATAAATGATTATTTATCAAATAAACGTTGTATTGTTTTCATCCCAATGATTGTATTCTTTTCACTCGACTATTCTTGTTAACTTAGGTGTTTTTATTATACTTGGAAACGAATCTTACTATGGACACTTGTATCCAGTAAATCACACAAAAAAAATCTCCAATACAGCAGTACATTTTTTCTTTACATTTTTTTTTTTTTGCTTTAAACCTAATTTACAACCAGTCTCTTGGGTACATTACCAGTCGACAGCGATGCGGATGAATTTTTTGACGCTATATTTTAGTTTTTGTATAGTTTTAGTTAAGTTAGGTTTTAATTTTGTGATTTTTGTTAATTAAGATTAAATACCATATAAATTATAAACAAATTTACAACAAAGAAACTTCTTTATTAATTGATAAAATAAATAACTAATTTTGCGCAATTACTAGTTTCGTAGTGTAAATTTGGCTTGAAGCTAGTTGCACATTCGAAAACGTAGGTCTCTATGGAGAAGAACGGGCAAGAAACTCCTAAGGCACTAGGTCAAGATTTTACAAAATCCTGGGTACTTTATTTTTGTTGCTTCTATATGTGAGAACAATGTATGAAAAAAATAAAGAAACAATTAAAAATAATCCCTGACAGTCAAGGGATGACCAGTCTCAACCGACGGCGCCTGTTCACGAACACGACGCGTGGATCAGCACCATCCAGCTCAACCATTTTGTAGGAAACTGACTGTGTCCACGTTACAAACGAAAGTGTAACATTAAAGTATGAAAGAACCAAAAAATCTCTTTTTTATTTCTCATACTCGGAAAGTAGTGTTTGTTTGATTCAAATAGCGGATGGAAGACGCTGCTTCCCACCACAGGGCGGGAAAGACTCATAGTAATTACTTCCCTCTTTAGGGTGGGAATGAATTTTAAAAATAGAATAGTCAGCTACGAAATTTACATAAATTAAGAAAAATGCTGCAGTCTTGTGAGTGTATAAACAGCCAGTGTGAATTAAAAAAAAACCGGCGATGACGCGGTGTGTTCCATATTTAAAATAAAAAAGACAATAGTATTATTTGGCGGGATACTAACCCTGTAAGCTGTACCGAAATTCAAAAACTTTGCATGTTATTGTTATCAATAAATATTTTAGAAAAACTACTACTTTTTACTTTCCTTATATTCGAAATGAAAAGTAGAGTGTTTAACACGGGTGAAAGTCATCAATTCCTACTCGGGCTATAGCCGCCCTCGCTGCGCTCGGGCGTCTACATGCCTCGTATAGGAATTGATTCCTTTCGACCCTTGCATAACAATGTACTATTATCTCGGAAAACCCTGCTCGTATTAGTCGTAGGTACCTAAAAATATATTTTTTTTCTTTTCTAGCCTGCGTTGTCCCAGTCCTGGGCAAAGGCCTCTAAAAATATCTTGACAAAGTATATCTAGAAATCCAAATAAGCTCAACACTCACACTATCTAACACCCACAAAGGTGAAACCGATGCGTCAATGGTACATAATGCGAAGGGTTCCGCAGAGCCGCCCACTGAACCACGCGGAGCATTCACACTCCAACGGACAATTGTGACGTCCCTAGGGTAGGCGCCAATTTAGGAAACATGGCGAATTTTGTGAAATGTGGACGTTTTGCGGTGTTTCGTTGGATAATGTGAGGGTTTTCAATGAAGCTGATATGAATAATTTAGTGGGCGTATGTATGAAACGGTAGAAATATGTCATCACACTAATATTATAAAGGCGAAAGTTTGTGAGTGTGTGTGTGTGTGTTTATATGTTTGTTACTTCTTCACGCCTAAACCACTGAACTGATTTAGATGAAATTTGGTATAGAGATATTTTGAGTCCCGTAAAAGGACATAGGGATAGTTTTTATCCCGATATTCCCACGGGATCGACATTTACGCGGGTAAAACCGCGGGGCGCAGCTACTCTAATAATAGAAGAACGATATTTTAATAAATAAAAATTACCTATGTACCTGTATGTATTTGGTGTAAATTGTTACTGGTTATATCAAAACGACGCGATGGAATGGCGGACCACCCTGTATTTGCAACCATTCTTCAATCACCACCTCAATTGCTAAGTTAGGTGATTTTAATAGTAGATTATGCACTAAGGGGATAAAGCAGTGTCTTATGTCACGGGCGCTATTTTGAATCCCGAACGCAACGAAAGATTCGAGGGCTCTGAGTTAACTCCTGAGCGAAGCGAGGGAATTAAGACTGGAATCTTGAGTGCAGCGAGGGATTCAAGCTCGCCCAAGACGAAGACACGTTTATCCCCGAGGAGAATACTCTACTTTTTACACCTACTGCAAGGTAATAAAAAACAATTGTAGTGTAACCGTGGTAGTTAAGTGTAGTTACATATACACTATTTTATCTAAACTCATGCAGTTTCGTGAAGTACACAATAGTATACATAATATCGTAATTATGACGCCCAAATCCAACATTTCAAGGCGGGGTCAGCGCCACAGCAGCCGATCAGCTGTTGCGATGATAATTATGCTGCCATTACGGCCACAGATAATGTAGAAACAGCGCGGCAGCGGTTGGGCAAGTCTATTAAGCACATTATTCAATAATTTGGAAACAAACAAGATTTTTTTTTTTTTTATAATAATTTGGAAGAAAACAATTGTTTTTATTGTTTTAATTATTTGTATCTATCTATTTAATTACCTTACATTATTGTTACTATAACATCTCTATAAAGTTGCGAAATTAAATTATTTTGTTCGTCAACGGTAACTAAAACCTACGAAGACACCTACGAGTTGTACATTAATACAAAAAAAAACTTTCCATACGATTTTCTCATTTGACATTCCAAATTCAAATCACATTAATGACCATAATGAAATTCAGTACAATATACTCAAGCCGGGCATTCATAAATTGTACTGAAATAACGTAAAGTAAGTATAAGACGTAAGGCGTAGGCGTAAGTACTCGTAGTATGTAGCGTTAAGTTTAGGTTAGCGTTAGGTTTGCATAACATATAATTAATTTGATATTAGAGAGAAGGTGGTGTGAAAAAAAAAAACACATGCCTTTATGTTGCAGTAGATATAGGTCCACATTTGTATCATTTTGGTGTATTTATTTCATTTATGAGTCAAGGTTAACCCGATACTACAATAAAATTGATTAGTAGATTTCCGAAAAATAATCGAAAAATCCACCAAGTTCAAAAAAATTTTTTTTACTCAATTTTTTTTTTGTTTTTTTGCTGCTCATAGTGCAAGCTCACTGACCAAGCTTTCTTTTTATGCACTATGAAGATATTATATGATCGTTAGAGTAAACACAAAAGGATA
Source organism: Amphipoea lucens (assembly GCA_947508005.1). NCBI lineage: Eukaryota > Metazoa > Arthropoda > Insecta > Lepidoptera > Noctuidae > Amphipoea > Amphipoea lucens. The sequence continues at coordinate 1,549,728 of OX382374.1, read as the reverse complement.
CCCAACTTAATACACCGTCAAACTCTTTCGAAGCACGTAACTTCATCAAACCACAGCTTAACAAAACTTGACTATTACCTATCTATAATCTATGCCACGTGTCTATCCCCTTGCCTTCTTCTATATTCCACCGACGTCAGTTCGTCGGTCTATCCGTAAATATATACGTTAAATATTCACAAGTTTGTTCAAAAGCTGATTGAAAGTCCCCAACTTTGCCTGAACTTATAAAAAATGCAAGCAACGTCGCAGGAGTCAAACTAGTTAGCATCCAGTTTTCCCACAACATTATTATGAATATAGGTGTGTTATGAACTTATGACTGGGAATTGAATTTTATAACGTGGATACAAACGTAGGTACGTGTGACGTCAGTATCTACATCTACCTTGGCTTTTTTAAACTATGTTGGGGTCGGCTTCCACTCTAACAGGATGCAGCTGAGTACCAGTATTTTACATGGAGCGATTGCCTATCTGACCCGAACCAAAACCCAATTACTGGGTAATACAAAAAGTGGCACTCCGGGAGTGCCGACAGAAGTGAAAACTTGAACAATTACCTACGTATGTATTTTTTGTATCGTCATATAAACAAAACACAAACAGAATACTTTGCCATCAGTCACTGACATATCGGAAATACATCAAAACCGAGTACATCCTGAGGACAGCCGAACACGTCCCAAGCGGTGTCGGTTACGGTAACAGTGGCGCAAATTCAATGGATTTTTCCCATCTCAAAAAATGTCCGACGCGCCTAAAGAAGTGTTCACTTCAAAATTAATGGATAATACAAAATCCATTGGTAAGACTGGTTGTCAGACGTTCGGGCTTCTGACGACCCGTAACGACGTCAAAGATCCACGAATGACAGCCAACGGCTTAACGTGTTTTCCAAGGAGTGGAGGGGTCTTGGTATTTGAAGATGGTCTACGGACCGACCGCGGCAAGCGTAGCTTAACCTGATCGATCTGCTCGTGCGTCTGTTTTTACCTATCCACATGCCCCTATAAGACATCTGTATCTAAATACTAATAAACTTGAAACATCGGAAATTATACAGGCTGACATTTTCTTCATTGGTTATCATTCTTTCCAGGGGGGTAATATTAGTCAGTAAGAGTTTGACACTCCCGCTCCACCCAGAGCGTGCGGGGTCATTTGATGATTTCCCATCCACAAAAAAGGGGGGGGGGGGGGGCATCCCTTTTTAGGGTTCCGTAGCCAAATGGCAAAAAACGGAACCCTTATGGATTCGTCATGTCTGTCTGTCTGTCTGTCTGTCTGTCTGTCTGTCTGTCCGTCCGTCCGTATGTCACAGCCACTTTTTTCCGAAACTATAAGAACTATACTGTTGAAACTTGGTAAGTAGATGTATTCTGTGAACCGCAGTAAGATTTTCACACAAAAATAGAAAAAAAATAATAAATTTTGGGGTTCCCCATACTTACAACTGAAACTCCAAAAATTTTTTTTCATCAAACCTGTACGTGTGGGGTATCTATGGATAGGTCTTCAAAAATGATATTGAGGTTTCTAATATCATTTTTTTCTGAACTGAATAGTTTGCGCGAGAGACACTTCCAAAGTGGTAAAATGTGTGTCCCCCCCCCTCTAACTTCTAAAATAAGAGAATGATAAAATTAAAAAAATATATATAATGTACATTACCATGTAAACTACCAGCGAAAATTGGTTTGAACGAGATCTAGTAAGTAGTTTTTTTTTAATACGTCATAAATCGAAAACCGCAATTTACCTTTCACAAAGTTACAACGAACTACAAGAACTTTTATATTATGTTACTTGCTGCTACGGAAGCCTTCATGGGCGAGTCCGACTCGCGCTTGGCCGGTTTTTTTTACATATGGATTCATGAAAATGAACAACATACTGTAAAATTAGGTTCTAAAAGTAACATGGGTAATTTTTGTATTTTTATATGAAAGAAAGAAAGAAAAAGTATTTATTGCGACTCGTACAAGAAGATCACAAACTAAACTAAACACAGTAAAAAATAAAAAAAACAAGTTATATAAAAAAAAGTAACAAAAAGAAAAATGAGACAGAAACTATACGAGGCCAAAAGGCAAACGGCAAATATTTTTTAATATTACAGAGTTCCCTTACCCTTCTGAGAATACAGTTATGACCTATTACATTTTTATATTTTTTATTTCCTATATTTATAAATGGTTTATGTTATTGTGTAGGTACATTCACCTTTTTAAAGATTTCCAATAAAGTCTGTTGTGTATCTAGAGCTACTCAAGGCCAAATATTGCTTTATACAGGGTGAAATTAAATTCATGGGCATCCTTTTAAGGGGTCATTGTACTCACCGTTATGAACAACTTTTACAATGGGACTAAGCCTAAAATCGCGAAAAAAAATCAGCTGTTCCTTGCATTTATGTTCACATAACTCGTCAAAATGTATGGAAGAGTTGATTTTTTTTCGCGATTTCAGTCTTGGTCCCATAGTAAAAGTTGTTCATAATGATGATTACAATGATCCCTTAAAAGGATGCCCATGAATTCAATTTCACCCTGTATAAGAAATATCATAAAATTAATCAATCAAGCAATAACTCCACAAATATTAATTAAATCTTCGAACAAACTAAAAGCTCTTCAAAGAGCCTACAGCGCCATTTTAAATCTCTAAGACGTAATGAAGATGGCGAAGCGACAATCTTTCACAATGGAAGGAATTTCCAATAAAGCGCGCTAATGAAATAACCCACAGCATAGAGTAACAAAACCGTATAGAAGCGAAACTCATAATATCTTTCTACGCGCACCTCTTTTTACCTAGCCATATGCCATACAGGCTGCTATACAGGTATTCCTAGTGCAGACACCAGTCTCTCACAAACTAGTTTCTAACTTTTTCTAAATTTATATGATAACATTGATTGTGAAGAGAAAAATATGGACTTTTATTCATCTGTGATTGTATAGATATTTACATAATATAAGCTAACATACAAACTATAATAATATGTACAATTATATGAAAAAATAAACAAAATAGTCATAGGGCATCAAAGAATTTGTCCGCATCGCTGTCAACAGGAACAGTGCCCAAAAGGCTGGCAGCATTGCCACGTTGTGTGGCAATGCTAATTGTTTGGCCAAGAAATAGGCCAGCCCTCTGGTCACGTTAAGAGTCGACTAACTGCGAATAAATTAACTAATTATTTGTATTTTATGCCACCTCATTTGGGATCGGCTCTTCTGTATTGGGTGGTCGAAACATCTACTTAGGCTTCATATAGGTCGTTGTTGACGACAGGCATCCAAGCTATGGGGGGTTTTTTGCGCTTTTTCATACACCGATGCCGCTGAAATAATCAATTTCATGTCGATAGGAGGCTTTTGGCCTCGCACAGGGTCTACCTTTTTATTTTTTGTTGTTTTTACTATTTTGTTAGTTTCAATCTTTATGAGATATTATAATTATATTAGATAATCTTAAAAGTTCTATTGTTTTTTTAGGGTTCCGTACCCAAAGGGTGAAAACGGGACCCTATTACTAAGACTTCGCTGTCTGTCCGTCTGTCTGTCACCAGGCTGTATCTCAAGAACCGCGATAGCTAGACAGTTGAAATTTTCACAAATTATGTATTTCTATTACCGCTATAACAAAAAGTACTAAAAACAAAATAAAATAAATAATTAAGGGGGGCTCCCATACAACAGACCTGATTTTTTGGCCGTTTTTGCTCTAATAACGGCAATACGTAGACGCTTGAAATATTTACAGATTAGCTACTTCAATTTACTTACTTTACTTTGATTTCACTTTAAAAATAAATAAATGAAATTAAAATAAAATAAATTAAGGGGGGCTCCCATACAACAAACGTGATTTTTTTATATTATGTTGTGTTAAATATTGTACGGTGGTACGGAACCCTTCGTTTTCGAGTACGACTCGCACTTGGCCGGTATTTTGATTTTATTGTCATGATTTTGTTAGATTTAATGTTTTTTTTATTTATTGTTCGTATTTTCTGTGCGTATCACAAATGTAATATTTTTCTTTCTCAAGTTCAAGTTTCTCAAATCGAAACTGTAGGCAGTAAGGAGTGTCTCTTCTGTATTTTTTCTATGCTACAGCTTCACGGCTCACTCTAGATGAATCTGGGGAATACTTTCATAACTATATGCAGACAATCAATGCGACTTGTGTAAGTTCATTAGTTTTCTGCGGACAGAACGTTGGGCTTTGGTTTTAGTTTGATCTTGGTCGTAGCTGACTTGATCAACTTGTATATATAATTATCCTGATCAATATTTACAATGTTCGATATCAGTTGTGGCGATTAATACCATGTTATTTACACTTATATATAAATTCACGCCATCTACCCATGGGGGTAGACACGAATGAACGATGGAACGCCCCCTGCTACGATCCTTACCTTTCCTTTTGCCTTATTTACGCTCATACATTTTGTCATACACGCACATTTTACTTATGGCGGGTGACTTATTGAGGTGGTTCAGTATGGACAAATTTAAAACTATTAGAGGTACATATAAGATCAAAAAAATAAAAAAAACTAAGCAAAAAATAATCATCTGCTCAAACAGATAAAATATTCTAGGGAACCACTTAGCATATAGAGAAACATAAAACCGTAGTTAAACTTTTCCAAGAGTTAAACATTATTATATTATTGTTGCCTAAGTAATAGTACTCAGAAATAAACCCGCTTAAGTGTCACAGAAGTGTCCACAAAACTGTCTGTCACACAGGCGGGTAGGCGGTACACTGTCACCCCCAACTTAGATTGTGTGCGATGACTCGACAACGTAACACAATGAACTTGTTCTGGCAGAAAGTTGTAGTCATCGTAGTTTTGTGTTTAGGTTAGGTTATGTAGGTATCGATATTTCGGAGTGTATTGCAAACGCTAGGGTGAATAACCACATTTTCAACGAAATAACTGAATAACTATTCACAAACACTCGTTACGCTTCCGTATCATATCGAACATTAATCATTGTTATCGTAGGAGTCTTCTAAACGCTGTTCACAAGTCCAAAACCCGAATTTTTTTACAGTTTAAATCAAACTAGCCTCTGCCCGCGACTTCGTTCGCGTGAAATTTCTTGTTCCCCTGACCATCCCCGTCGCATCGCATCACCTACCCGCGCTATCACTTCGCTTTCGCTTAGCGTTCTTTCTGACTTTTTATTCTTTTCGCTCGGCTCCTAAGAGACATAGCATGATGTTAAATAGACTATAGCATTCCTTAAGAATTGGGCTATCAAATGTAAAAAGAATTTTTCATATCCAACTGGTAGTTCCAGAGATTACCCCTACATACAAACTTACAAACAAATTTTACCTCTTTATAATATTAGCTATTTTCTGTTGAGGGCAAGTCAAATCAGGTTATCGAAACGTCAGGTTTTCGATACGATATCTTGTCGTATGGTTGTGAATAGCTGATGGAAAACCAAATTCACTCTGTAATACTTTCAAGTTTATAAGTATAAAACAACCTGTCAAAGGACCAATGGCCGTTAGAGCAGACGAGTCCTTGAAAGAAGACCGCATCGGAAAGCGTAGCGCGGAACATCTAACATTTAGATAGACTGGCGACCTTAAAAAGGCATCTAGAACAGACAGAAAGCGGAGAACGGAGATTAGTGGGACAACTTGGAAGAGCCACATGTCGAGCAATGAAATGTGTTGACTCACTAAGCTAAAAGTGTCTGAATTAGGGGAGACCTATCTACAACAATAGTCTAGTTCGTTTTTCAGCTGAATGATGTAGATAAAGTGTTCAAAATCATACAAGGCAAAGTACCAAATATAAACATGGCTTAACGTCACGCCTTGTTTCCCAACGGTTTGGGCAGTGGTGTACCTATAAGTACACCATGATTTCGCGTCCCATGTAATATTTGCATGTATTGTGGGTCGTGGGTTCGAACCCACACAGGCGTTTTACTTTCTGTAAATTAATTACATCACCACTGTTCTCAAAATGGTGAATGAAAACATCGTGAGGAAATCGGCATGGCTTAGAACCAAAAATTCGAAAACGTGACATCTACCAACCCCCACTGGGCCCGCGTGGTGGATTGCGGCCCACTCCCTCTCACAGAGAGGAGGCCTGTGTCCCAGCAGTGGGAACATTATAGGCTGATAATGCTAATTGGGGGCGAGTCTATTGCTATCAACTGGGCACAAGTCCAGACTTAGGCTGCTACTGAGACTTCCCAGATAGAAAAATCCAATAACAAATTGCTCGACCTGGGAATCGAACCGAGAACCTCATACTGAGTAGTAGCGCTTGCGACCACTTTACCAACGAGGCAGTCAAACCAACCAAATATATTCATCATAATCACACTAATATTACAAAGGCGAAAGTTTGTGAGTGTGTGTGTGTGTGTGTGTTTATATGTTTGTTACTTCTTCACGCTCAAACGGCTGGACCAATTTTAATTAAACTTTGTATGGAGGTAGCTGACATTCTGGATTAACATATCGGCTACTTTTTATCCCGATATTCCCACGAGATCGAAACTTATGCGGGTGAAACCGCGGGGCGCAGCTAGTAAAGAATAAATCTCAAACAGCGTCGCACTCACGAGATAAAATATCGTATAATTTTACTCACAGAATAATTCGGGATCAGCGGAACGTTTACAGATGAAAATAGCTGTTTAATTATGTATACGGCATCCATTGGTTCCGCTTCCATCGGAACTCGTTTGCTGAGGTTTCTGAGGCGTCTTGTTAGAGGTGTCATTAACATTTTGAGCTGACGAAGAGCACTATACGATATGAGGGAACTAAACTATCTGCCTAGACTTTTGCCGGCTAGTATTTCATAATATCTTGATTTAAAAGAGTGTCCTTGGAGTTTCTTGCCCGTTCTTCTCCACAAAGATCTACGTTTTAGAATGGGCAACTAGCTTCAACTTTCTGACTAACTGACCGATTCTTTGACAGTTTAAAAGTGCCTGTAAATGGTTTAATTGAAATAAATGCTTTGTGTTTTGAGTTTAAGTCTAACCGGACGCAGCTGAGTACCAGTATTTCCGTGGAGCGACTTCCTGTCCGACTTCCACAACCCAGTTACTGGGTAACACGATTCCCCATTATTAAGACTGGTTGCTAGACATTCGGGCTTCTGACGACTTATAACGATTGTCAAAGATCCTCTAATGACAGCCGGGACCAACGGTTTAACATGCTTTCCGAGGCTCGAAGGGGTCTTGGTATGTATTAAAAATGGTCACCCAATCACTGAACAACCGCGGCAAGCGTAGCTTAAACTGAACAAACACAATCAAGCAATGGCTGTTATTACTTAGTCAGCCCCTATAAACTCCCAAAAGGGTCTACAATGATATCATAAACCTCCCATCAAAATGAATTTTGTCAATTGAACTAGGTAAGTTACCTAGGTAGGTACCTATCTAGGATTAAGCATTGTAGGTAACAACTATACAGACGTATAACATCACTATACGCTACTATATTATACAATGACATATACAGTATACAATGACATGAATATTTACTTTGTAAAGTATTTTTATTTTAATTAATTATTGTGAATGTGAGGACTATGTGGGTAATTTCTTTTTTCTGTTTTCCTTCTTAGTTAGTTTTAATCATGATCTGGCAGTTTGAGCAATTTACGCGGCCTACCCAAATGTCATTTCTCTGGTATTGTTCGTCGAATCGTTGTGCGCCTCAAGTTCTGAGTTGAGCTGCACGATTTTTGACAAATGCGTGCACTGACTGGACAGGTCCGCTCAATCTGTGTGGTTCTTTCCTCAAAAGACCATTTCAGACACCAATCTATCTGAAATCTTGGTCAGATCATGTGAAGACCATGTGGTCTTATAATAGTCTGAAATCTTGGTCAGATCATGTGAAGACCATGTGGTCTTCATATGATCTGACCAAGATTTTGTCTGAACTTTAAAAGAGACTGTGACCTCTGAGTTTGTTTCAGCCTTTCTGCTCAGAGTAGTCAGATAGGAATCGCCGACCTCATCTAGATTAAAAAAATATGATTGACGTGTAAAAGTGTTTGTACAAACCTACTTACAGAAAATATATCATTTATCACTATCTAGATGCCTTCCCTGCATGAGAAGAAGCTTGAACACTGTGATGCGGCGACAGGCTAGTTGGTATTTTAAAACGATGCAATTTCCCGTACCCAACAAAGCCGTCATCCCCATTTCCTGCGAACGTTAAATAAAAGAAGAACCATAAATAAATTGCCTACATACCTATGTCCTACAAGTACATATAGTGACGTCATCGCGGAACAACGTCATATTCATAAAAGAATACGTCCGCGGCGGGGGACTCAGACTGGGGAAGGATTGGGACAGGCAACATTGTGAGCGGGTAGCGGGAATGTTACACGCCTGATAAAATGTACAATCATAAATATTACTGCCGGTAGTCTGGCGTGAACTATGTCCGGCAGAGAACCAAAGTTGTCGACTTAGCTTATAGAACAAACTCACAGAATAAGCAAGCTAAAGTGGCAATGGACCGGCACCCTAATTGCGTAACACACTATCAATCGGAATTTGAAACATTTTGAAGCCAATTGCTAATCCAGTGCTTCATAAGTTCGAAAAATTTGTCTGCTCAACACGTAAATAACGCAATGAATGTTGTTGAACTGTCAAAATGAAACCGATTCCGATTGATAAAGTGTTATGGAATTGCCCCGCGGAACTGATGACCATTGGGATGGACATGTTCTTGAGTGGAGACCGCGAATCGGCAAACGTAAGGTAAGACGCCCTCAGGCTAGGTGGAGTGACGATCTTCGCAGGGTGACTGACTGCAGCTGTATGAGAGTTGCCGAGAATAGCGTGCAATTGGAGAGGCCTATGTCCAGCAGTGGACTTTTGTAGACTGATGATGATGAGACTAGCGTGTTCCCACCCAAAAAGCATATAAGCAGCTGGAATTAGCACTTGAGCACGATTTTGTGGTTTCAAACGCAAACTTGTTCTGTTTGAGCACGGTTTGAAGTTTCAAAACGGAGCGCTTACTATCGATGCTGCATCTGTTGACCGACAAGTCAGTCGGTCGCTGGTATCAATCTTCTCGAAAGTGACTACATAGCCAATGCTAAATATACCATGTCTGCAAAGCGTCTAATTAAAAATTCTTAAGTTTTTTTGCAAAAAAACAAAAATTTATATCGCATATTTACAAATTTCTAAAATAGCATCTTGGAGCAACCTGTACACGGGGGTCATAAGCCGGGGTGACGGATCTTAACATCGCATCAACGAAATTAAAACGAATAACTTGCAAAGAGTAGGCGAATTTAAGGAAAGAGAGAGAGCCCTATGCCGCGAGCGGCGCAGGCGGTAATTTTCAAATTACGAATTATTTTATGTTGTTATAATTTTTACTATTACTGGCCACTAGCCCATGCGATAAATTAATATCGTCGTTGTAGCGTAGCGGCACCTTGTATTAAAGGAATCAGCGTAATGCTAAAGTAAAGTTTGACAAGTTCTCAAGTCAGCACGTCAGTGACCGGGTGTGTTTGTTCATTATAATAATAATAATAAAAGCTTTTTGAACATACAGTTTTTATATTAGGTTTAAAATAGTAGATTGTACAACAAAGGCATAAAAGAAGCTATTTCACCCCGAGACGTTTATATCCACCCGAGCCGCAGGCGAGGGTGGATAGTTAAGTCGAGGGGTAAAATGGCTCGTTTATGCCTGAGTTATACACTCTGCTTTTCACTTCGATTGCGAGAAAATGAAACAGGCATAAAGTATACAGTACATAATTAATCAAAAATGTTGCATTCATAGCTAATTCCCGCCACCACAGATAATACCGCCACGAAACTTTTTTAAAGTTTTTTTTTTTTTTAATTTTCAACATTTGTCGTTCGACTTGGGTACTTCATACTGCCAAAAAATGAAAACGTTTCTTTGCCTTTTTAAATAATAAATGACAAATATTTTACCTGATTTTATTAAATTAACGATAGAAAACACGGAAGTGGTATAAATTAAAGAAAATGAAATAAATCACGACTATAATCTGCGAAGTTTTATTGTGCGTGTGGCTGTTGGGCCTGATTACTTTAGTCTTAGAAAAAAAATTTACTTTATGCACTAGAACATAAAAAGCGATTTTATGTCGCCTAAGCACGACATAAAGACGGACTTTTAGAGCATGAGAAGTGAAAATATATTTATAGTTTATGTTGCACATTCTGTACAAGAATAATACTCTACCTCTTAAGCTAGGTTATACCTGTATTTTAAGAGGTAGTTGACGGTCAAGGTACAACGATCAACAAAAACTTATCTCACGTGAATGTGTCATCCTACTGTATGGTTTAAAAAGAATAATAAGAATAAAATTTTATGTATTGTATAACTGTGTTGTATGTTTGTGAGTGGTGTGTGTGTCGGCGATTACCCGCTCCCGCTACCGCTTTTTAGTTGCAGTTACATCTATCCTTAAAACAAACACGATCTACCATACCAGGCTCGTACAGTCGCGCACAAAACATCCGATGAGATTAGTTACGTCCGTCATCGCGACGTACACCGAGAACACGTGTACCTACGCGACGTATAGTCGAGAACAGACGTGTTTACACTGAAATGTGGTGTACCTACAAGTATTTTAGATCCTTCTTCTTGGGAAATCTTTTTAGCGTTAGGTACTTTGTTTTCCCTGTATGATTATAACAGTTTGACATTAATGAGATTTGTGGCTTGATGTCAATCCTTCATAGCATAATCAGCCTATAATATTCCCACTGCTGGGACACAGGCCTCCTCTCTTCGAGAGGGAGTGGGCTATAATCTACCACGCGGACCCAGTGTGTGTTGGTAGTTGTCACATGTCTTCAAATGATTGGTTCTAGGACATGCCGGCTTCCTCACGATGTTTTCTTCACCGTTTTAAGAGCAGTGGTGATAAATTATGTACACAAAGCAAAGCGCCTGTCTGGGTTCGAACCCACGACCTACAACTCGTTAGTCGGAGTCGTTACCACTGGGACAACACTGCTCTAATTCTATCCTTAGTTGGAACGAACTGTGCAGAAAGAAAGAATGTCTTATAATTTTTGAGAAAAATATACATATTTTTGACCCTTTACTCTAGCAACAAGATTTCTTCCCAAAGAAACCTTCAATGCATAGACGTATGTACGTTTATACAATTCATACAAGTGTTACTACAAAAGGGAAGTGGCTCTATTTCAGGGACCCTCGAATAAATCCACACATTTGGGAAAACTTATGAGAAAGGTAGGTACTCGTAAAGTAAAATATTTTGCGACATTGATGGTTTCAAGTGGATCTTGTGTGGAAGACATTTTCGAGAAACCCACTTGCGCGAAAAGACATTTCCGCGAGTGTACTTTTTCGAAAAGACATTTTCGCGATAGATACTTGCGCGAAGCCACTTGTATCAAATGACAGTTGCGCGAAAAATTGCGGTATTAAGATTTCTTCATAACATTACACCGGAAATATCTTTTCGCGCAAGAGTCTTTCGCGCAAAAGACCATTCGCGGAAATGTATTTTCGCGCAATTGGGTTCACGCAAGTGTCTTTCGCGAAAATGTCGTACTACCGTTTCAAGTACGTCTGCACCCGCACCCCCTATTATAAGACTGGTGAAATGCGAGTATAAGATAAACATTTACAAAAAAATAATAATAATAAAGACGTTTATAGAGGTATGAGGAACAGGGTGTAAAGTTCACTCATACTCTATAGAAAAGGGAGGATCCTCCGACCAGACGGGTGTTGTGTCTGGCGGGCAACTGCCCGATGATTCATTTCGGGCTGTTGTATCTATGCTAGTTGCGCGGTAAACTCTGCTTGCGAGATGCAGGATTTGCGTGACGTCAGTAAGACGCGTTGTTCGCATGTGGCGTTGTAGATACCGCTACACGTTATATACATAGATATAGACATTCTCTTATTTATACCAAGTCTAACTCCCAACTACTTACTGCACCTCCAACGTAGCCCCCTTCCACAAAAACAACACCATCAATCTCGACCCATTCAATTTGATCCCTAACCTCATAACTGATGTCAGTAACAGGCTCAAGCCCCTTCAAGTCAATGACCGGTGGCGCCACCTGTTACATTGAGAGTCAACTGACCATGAAGCCGGATTAATATCTGTGCCAAGATATAGTAGGCTGGCAATCTATTCAAACACCTCGACGGCTGTTGAGATTCAAAGGAAAATTGACATTTAATTATCATTAATATTATTGGCAGTCTATCAAAAAGTACTCTGTGATTATTGCTTATTATTTGAGTCAAATTCTTATTTATAATTATTGGATAAAACATATAATATGTTTGTAAACAAAATATAATTTAAATATATAATATAAAGGACTTATTAAAGATAAAAGCAGCTATGTATGACATCAAAAAAAGATATTAATATTCAAAAGAAGATTCAAAGAAGTACTTTTCATCCAGAAAAGTAATCTAACACTTCTACACGATATATTTTTCACGTATTATGGAGACCTGTGCCAAGTTAAGAATTACTTACTCACGTCCGACTTTTGAAACGAACGAAAAAGAAATATGATGAAAAATTGTTCGCGACGATGTAGCTCGTGCGTGTTGACTTATACATATAAGATGTTATGTATGAAACTTAGAGATGTGGTACTCAAATAGCGAAGAACTTGTTTAGATTCTTTTGGCAAACAAGCAGGCGGCCCAGCTGATGGTTAAGGATCATGCGAGAGACACGCAGTTCATAGATTATCCTAATTATAGGTATTGTTATCATTTTACTGTTAAAACTTGACAAAATAGTATCTAATATTTTTCATAACCTAAAACATGTCTGTAAAAATATTAAGGAATAATGTAGCAAAACATAGAAAATATTCCAAACGGATATCCACCTTTTATGTCGTCGATATTTTGGATGACGGTAGATAGAAACTTTAAAGTTGTTTGTTCACGACTATAAAGGGGGGAGCTCCGAGTGGCGGGGATCATCTTGTTCGAGACACTGACCAGAACGGAGCTCCGGCCTACAGATGAGGGTACATACCATATTCATAGTTACTTTTACATATATTAAATAACTAGTAACCAATCCGATATTTAAAGCTTTATATTTGGGTAATATACATATAGACTTATAAATAGATTCTACCCCATTTTCTGACACACTCATACTCAAAAACAACAATTTGTATCTCGTTGCACTCTATACAGAACCTATGTGAATAATTATCGGTCCAAACGTCAAATGTGTTATGCATGTTTCTCAAATTTTCGGATAGCTATGTGAGTGTACCCAACCCATCTCTATCTTTATAGGTTTATATACCTAAATATAAGCACGTGCAAGATGGTCTGACGCGATCAAGACGGCTGTTGGAGGCAGCATTTACCAAGCGGTCGACTCTGCAGAAGACCGCATAACTTGGAGACGTGACGTATGTGGTCACGATGTTGCTAAGGGCATTGACGGAACGACGAAGAACTACCGGAATAAAAAAATGTATGTGGTCGGGAACCCTGTCAGGAACAACGTTCCTTACACTATACTAGTAAGCACACACACACACACACGTATATTATAGACAGAGACACAGAGAATCGCATGGAGCATAATAAGGAGTCTTCAGGATGCTGATGCGACTGCCTCGCTATTGTATTGCGTCCGGAATGTTTGCGGAGGCGCGAACGGACGGCTTTCATGCGGTTATACGGAAGAAGGTAGCCTCCTTGTTGCAGCGCGTGCGAGGCTGCAGACGGTTGTAGCTCATGCGGATTGCCCTATACAGAACAAATGGATATGGATATATTGTGATGGGTGTTGACTAACATAGTGCATAAGACTTTACTAACACCATATGTACAGACGTCAGCACATCAACTTACCCGAAACTGTCAGATTTTCCCAATCAACTTTGAATAAGGTTCAAAGTGTTCAATCAACTTTGAACCTTATGCTTTAGTGATAAAGTTGAAAATCTATTAAAGAAATTTGACAGATTGTAGTAGGTTGATGTGCTGGCGTCTGTACCTTAAAATTGTTATAATTTACTGTGTTTTTGTTTGTTTATTTAATTCTAAGTATTTATAATTTGTAATTGTATGGATTGATTTTTATCTGAAATAAATTGATTAATAATTAATAATAATGCATTTTCCTGACGTGACGATTTCTTCCAGTCAACTTCTACCTCAAGCCAGCTTAAGGAACTTCGTTCCTAAAATGCAAATAAGATCCCACAGAAAACTATTCGCAAAAACTCCTTGATTTAAATTAGGTACACGACTTAATTAAAATCTGGATAGCGTTTTAATGAGCAAACAAGCAGTGAGGCAGCATATTCCAAAGCATCTACCTTTTACTTTTATTGCGAAAACCATTATTTTCACTCTCCTATTTTCCGGTCGAACAAACACTCATTTATTTTTTGTTGTGAAGCTCGCTACCATTGCGTACTCGTTAGAAAAACGGATAGTTAATAGCGTGGTTTTAGACCCCTCCGTGCCTCGGAAAGCACGTTAAGCCGTTGGCCACGGCTGTCATTCGTGGATCTTTGATAGTCGTTACGGGTCGTCAGGAGCCCGAAAGTCTGACAATGAGTCTTACCTAAGGGTATCGTATTATCCAGTAACTTGGTTGTGGAGGTCAGATAGGCAGTCGCTCCATGTAAAATACTAGTATTAGATAGATAGATAAACCATTTATTCGGCGCACACAAAAGACAGCACAACACATAAAAGTACAATATTAGATGAGAACCAATTATCCACATGAAGCTGCATACGGTTAGACTGGAAGCTGACCCCAACATAGTTGGGAAAAGGCTAGGCAGATGAGAATAGTAACTTAATTGAAATCTAACGACACGTTTATGAATCTTTTGCTTTCTAATTACAGAGCAATATAATAATGAAGGTAATTTACATAACATTCCGCCTATAATCCCCAAGGGTTACACGTTTAACGTGGATGTTACTATAGTAACACGCACATTACACTAGGGCCCCAATTATGTAATTATTCCCCGTGAAATCTTACCACGTGCAAACCACGTCAATATCGTGTCTTGTTAACGGCAAGGAATCGCAATGTCAACCGTACGGACAACATGTATTTATATACCTACTAGCTGCGCCCCGCGGTTTCACCCGCAGTAAATGTATTGTAGTCCTTTTTTATTGATTCCCTTTACAAATCTCCACCCCCCTTTTTACACCCTTAAGGGATAATTTCGGGGATAAAATCTATTTTATATCCTTCCCCACAACTCAAACTATCTCTATACTTTTCATCTAAATCGGTTCAGCGGTTATTGATTCCCCATACAAACTTCCACCCCCCTTTTCACCCCCTTAAAGGATGATTTCTGGGATAAAAACTAGCCTATGTCCTTCCCCGGGATGCAATCTATCTCACTGCCAAATTTCATCTAAATCCGTTCAGTGTTTTAGGCGTGAAAAGGTAACATACAGACAGACAGAGTTACTTTCGAATTTATAATATTATATATCAAACCACGACAACTTTACGTTCATTTCGCGCGGTTTCGTTGTTTGTGTCATAAAGAATACGTTAATACGTGATTAACTAAGGAATTGACGTGGTTTCGAAGTAAGGAATCGTTAAATAGTCGAAGTGAATTAGGGCCCAGTTACCTATGTTTAAGTCCCATGTAATAAGGGGTGACCCTATTGCCATCATCATCATTACAGCCGAAAGACGTCCACTGCTGGACATAGGCCTCCCCAAGCACATCCACTTCGACCGGTTCTGTGCTTCTCGCATCCAACGGGTTCCTGCGGCCTTCACAAGGTCGTGTTTCAACGCTATTGCCATCAACCAGGCACAAATCCAAACTCCGGGCTGCTACTAAGAACAGAATGGTACTTTGGCTGACCTGAAAATCGAACCCAGGACCTAATCCTCAGCAGAGCGCTTGCAACACACTTTCGAAACCGTCGGTGCTCCATGGACCAATTGGAATTTGACGAAGTGTTTGTATTAGTGAAGGTACATCATCATCATCATCATCATCATTTCAGCCGAAAGACGTCCACTGCTGGACATAGGCCTCCCCCAAGCACCTCCACTTCGACCGGTTTTGTGCTTCTCGCATTATGAAGGTACATACGTATAGTTAAATATAATATAGATAGGTTAAGTCCTTAAGACAATAAGCCTTATCGAACAGGCCGTTATAAATCATACAGGGTTTCGATATTGCCAAATACCGGGTTGAGCTAGCTAGTACAGTAGTAGTGGCGTTCTATCGAAGTATAAACATAATACACACTTTAATAACAACGATTAATGGTCTAGGGATAAAAAAGGAATATACATCACAATAGATTAGGATTGAGTACCTACTTCTAATATTTTGAACACTTTTGTTTTATAGTCGAACAGCTAGACCGGATTTCCGGAGATAACCTACCCCCACAGGAAAACGCCCAATAGGTAGGTACTCACGACATTTCAAGTAATACTATAAAATGTAAACCAAAGGAAAAAAAAATCGGACCTTAGAAAAACTAATTCAGTTGATCTACTGTAAATATTTTATACTGTGGCATGGATTTTCCGCGAAATTTTCGGCGGCGCATCTGCGTTGCATTTGGGGGAGAGGACGCGGTTCAAAGGGCAACAGGCCCAGAAAACCTCGCCTTAAATCTAAATCACTGAATCGCTCGTTAGTTTGGGACCTGTAGAAGGACCTAAGCTACTTTTCATCCTGTATATTTGTATACCAATAATCACACCAATAAAATATACCCGGATGAATAAATCAAGCGAGGTGTCAGTGTGACCGGATATCAGATCGGTCGTCAAATCGGCCATCTTACTCGGATTGTAAGTTTGGTAATCGGATAACGGCTATGTAATCTTATTGGATCGGCTTTGATCGGCCAGTAGACTGTCGAAAGCCGATTCTGGCGGAAGTTTGATTTTGTTAGTAACTTTTTGAAGATGTTTTTATTTTATGTGGTTTGTAAGAAGACGTTTAGTAGTTCATATTCTTGTGTATTGAATTGAGTGGTGTTAGGGTGTTGGATAAGTATTGTAAATATTTGATTTAATATTTCTGTATACAGGGTTATTTGAAAAACACCAACAACCTCTTAAGAGGTCATTGTACTCATCATTATGAACAACTTTTACTATGGGACCAAACCTGAAATCGCGAAAAAAAAATCAGCTGTTCCCTACATTTACGTTCGTAGAACTCGTCAAAATGTATGGAACAGCTGATTTTTTTTTTCGCGATTTCAGGTTTGGTCCCATAGTAAAAGTTGTTCATAATGATGAGTACAATGACCTCTTAAGAGGTTGTTGGTGTTTTTCAAATAACCCTGTATAATTATCTGTCTCATGTTAAAGTCAAAGCATTTAAGGTATGTTGGGATAAGATCGTTGCTAGGGTAAGACCATAGGAATCAAATTCTTAGCCTGCAAAATTAAATTTTGCTCTAATAATAAGAATAAAACTAATGATGGAGGACACCAATGATTATTACTGCATTAAAAACATCGCCACAATTTGATTCATATGGTCTTATATATACCAGTGTCAATCTTACCCCAACATACTACATTTCAAATAGGCACATAAGAGGCACTTTTGAACGTCATGAACCTCAGTAGTGAGGTAGCTGTCACTTATGTCTTTCACTTTCAGTCCTCCACGAATGGCGAGAAACACTGAAAAGCGAAGCGTGCCTGCACGAAAGGATGGTGTCATTGTGGTGATGAGCCAGTTTAGCGATATAATCAGCTTAA
Source organism: Amphipoea lucens (assembly GCA_947508005.1). NCBI lineage: Eukaryota > Metazoa > Arthropoda > Insecta > Lepidoptera > Noctuidae > Amphipoea > Amphipoea lucens. Next base: position 1,531,896 of record OX382374.1, on the reverse strand, counting down.
CACGTTCACTGCGGATCACACAAAATCGGCCCGATGCGGTGCTTAGTGCTAGTGCGCACGGACAAAACTTTATTTATTTATTTTATTTATTTATTTATTTATCACAAACACTGCTACCATTACAGGAAATTCCTAATGCGGTAGCGTGGTCCTTAATTAAACTATATTAAATAATTAACTTAAATAACATAACACGTATAACATTGTTTTTGTGAATTCATTCAGAGAGCATGAAAATAAATCGATCCTGTCAGCCGTGTCATTCAGTGCGTGTAAGGCGCTAATCTTAACTATATCTTTCTCGCTGGTGCGGATCGAACGATTATCTTCGGTATTTGTAGGAGTTCGACAAAGACAAATATAGATTTCGGCTCGTGGTTAAAAATGTAGGTATTTGGTATTAAACCATCGTGGCGGGCCCTTTTCGACCACCATCGCACTGACGGTGAAAAACACCCGCTCCCTGCGGCGGCGGGCCTATTGTGGTATATGACCGATGCCGACCTGTTGCCGCACGGAGCGCGCGCGCAAGCGTCGAGTCGCCAGTCAGTGCTGTGCTCTTTACAAGACAGTACTTGTGCGTGTCGTTATTTTATCGACAGGTGAGAAGAATTCTTTCTAAGAGAAGAAATTGTGCACGGTCCTATGAAAAGCTACGACAGACATTAGAGTGCAAAGAAGCAAAAAAAAAAGTTAAAAAAATAAAACATTTTGCAACAAATGCAATCAATCCCTTTGCGTGCAGTGTTATGAAGAAAGACACGTACCAAATTAGTTTACTGTTCCTGTCTGGCTTATGTGATTTACTAAATACACACTTTTTTATTTCTTATATTTCTGTTTTATTTTCGATAACCCTATATTTTTGTCTGTCCCATCACTATAAAAAAGTACTTTCTAGTGCGGTATCGGTCGTTATCGGCCTGCCACTTTCCTTGGTTGATTTCTCATTTCCTGTTTGGCAGATCCAGGGGCGAAACGAACGTAAAGAAACTGGGTTCAGGATCATTTTAACAGTATAAAAAAAAACAGTGTACACCATGTATTCGCAAAGTTATAGCTCTTTAATCTATCCTAGTGGTGTCAGGTCAAAAACGACTGATACGCACTGTCGAAAAGGTCAATGGATGTCCATTTCGACCGCCACCGCACCAGATGAAAGTTTATGATTTTTTTGCCGCAGCTAAGGTGTTAAATACGGAGCAACAGGATTCTACAATTAGGTTTTCTTGGAGGCATATAGAAAGAAACTGCAGTTTTTTTAATGATGAAACACGAAGTACGTACCCATGCCCATGCAACTGTCATTTGTTTAATTCGTTTCCACCTCAATAAACAGATGTTAACCGGTCAAGCGGCGCGGTTCGCCGATCGGCGACGAAGCAATAGAAAATCAGTTGTGTCTCATTAGCAGCGCTTGACAGATTAAAATAACCTAACATTTCTTCAACTCCATACTTACAGTCTTACATATAACAAGAATTTAAAAAATCACATCATACGAATAACATTATTCTATATGTATATTTTTTTACATTTTTTTTCTTTGGATAGCAGAAAAGGGTAAACATTTTTTCTCATCTTTAATATTATTATGAGTGACCCCACTCAGTCTCGGGCTGTAATGAGATTGCTAATCTCTTTTGCGGTGCGTTTTAAGAGCAAAGCAGTTAATATTTTAATTGGATACTGATATTACCTTGCTAAGATCCGTGCGCAGCATATTTATAGTAGTTCTTACTGTGTGTGTGTGTGTTTTTTTGTTGTAGTTGTGTTTTGTTTTGGTTAGATTTAATGTTCTTTTTTTGCTGTGCGTGTCCCAAATAAAATAATTTCTTTCTTTCTTTTCCTTCTTAAAAAAACAATGGAAATCTATCGTGTATACTCTAAACGACTTACAGGACAATGATTTTGTACTAAAAAATGGGGCTACCTGAAAAGATTTCCAAGTAGGTATTCTGAAAACAAAAATGTCCGCCATTTTAAAACTCCGCTAGATTAGGTACTTAAGATATTAATCAAGCAAATAAATCCTTCAGCAAACGATAAAATCTTAGAATAAGTGCCGCGAGCACGGCGGAGTTATTACCCCAGGTGAAAAATGAAAAGAAATGACCAGCTGTTTGCGATTACATTTTTCTATCTTTTTTTAAATCCAGGAGTAAGATTTTTCTATTAAATGTTCGGGAAAACCTCATATTTCATATGATTTGAGATAGAATTTACTCACGTTCTTTATTATTTAAGAGATTTTGAGTCAATTGGAACTAGGTATCTACTTATTTACCTCAGGGATGCCGGCGCAGGGTGGTCACACCTCAAGGAGATGTCAGCATAAAGGGAGGGGCCTGTTAGGACCGAAGCCTGCGGGGGGTGCGGGATTGTCCGAAAGGGTTACCGCTACCCCGGAACATAAAGGGCTAAGGAAGGAACACGGGTGGGTTTTAGTCAGTAAGAGTCTGACACTCCCTGCCGCTAAACCCAGAGCGGGAGGGGTCATTTGATGATTTCCCATCAAAAAAAAAAAGGATGGTCACGTACTGCGTTGCACATTTGCAGCTAGGTTTCAGGGAGACCCCATTACAGTCTCCCGAGAGACGTGCCCTAACAGGCGTTGCACAGAAGGGGGTTTCGGCTCGGTTTTTTGAGAGGTAACGGTGCCCTTTCATGCTAACCGCTGGAGTGGTTTTAGTGAGGCAAAAATTCCACACTCCCTAGTCCCTCCCTAGTCTTATCCCCAAAGCCCGGGCGCCCTTTGAAGGTTTCCCCCCGAAAACAAAAAAATAAATTTATAAAAGGTACTTGCCTATTATTCTTTAACTTTTCTTTTGTTTGCCGTAAAAAACATTACTTTCCTAACAAAGACGGCTTCTGAAAGGCTAATTAAAATCAACATAAAAACAAACTGACAGGTTTTCAAACTCATGTCAAAAGATTTAATTGGCTGTTGTTATTTCAGTCAGTTTATCAAATCACTTGACGTGAGTTTGGAAACCTGTCAGCTAAATTATTTGTCTTGATTGGCTTTTCAAAAACCGGGAGGTAGACTGTAATTTTAGCAAGAATTTGGAGATTTTATCTAACCAAGTTGGTGTGGCGTGTAAATAGCCTGCACCTTTGTGTAGGTTGTTAGAAAAAATTTAATTAAGAACCTATGGAAAAAGTGTAATGGCGGACGTCAAAAAATAAAACCAATTTCCCTAAACAACTGATTTGTTTTTTTTATAACCGATGAAACATTTCTACGCTAAGGGTCTAGAATCATGTGCTGAATTCATGGTTTCAGTTTGCGCGTCGAAGTGCCTTACACCCTATATAGCAGCTTCAGGCTTGAAACCCGCAGCCTAATTGCGGAACGCCAAATCGTCAAATGATTCTGATCAGTTGGCTTCATTTCTATCACAATTGGCTTCATTTTACGATTTTCGAATTGCGAAACTCTAGTTTATTATGAAACCAATTATGAACGTTAAGGCCCTGCGCAGAAACTAGAGTTTCGCAATTCGAAAATCGTAAAATGAAGCCAATTGTGATAGAAATGAAGCCAACTGATCAGAATCATTTGACGATTTGGCGTTCCGCAATTAGGCTGCCGTTCAGAAATTTTGTATTTATTTGCTACCAGCTGCGCCCCGCGGTTTCACCCGTATAAGTTCCGGTCCCGTGGGAATATCGGGGTAAAACTATCCTATGTCCTTATCCGGGACTCAAACTATCTCTATACCAAATTTCATCTAAATCGGTTCAGTGGTTTAGGCGTGAAAAGGTAACATACAGACAGACAGACAGACAGAGTTACTTTCGAATTTAAAATATTGTTAGTATTGATTAGTATGGATTAAAAATGTTCACATAAGTATGCGTGAGAATATTAAAAAAAAGTTTCAGTCCACATACCACCACAAGCTATGCAAAGAACGGCACGTGCCGATGACACGCGCCGTGGAGTTACCCCGCAGTATGGATGGATCATTTATAACTCTTTTTTTATGCAATGTTACATTAATTTATAGTGGTAACGTTTCAGTTATTTACTGGCACATTGAGTGGACGGTAGTGGGTTCTTAAGTTCAGGAAAATGAATGAAAATTCTATTGGGTTTTTCCATTAGGATATTCTCAATATCAGCCAAACGACTGTCCAAAAAAAATATTATCCATACTACCTAATATTATAAATGCGAAAGTGTGTCATCTGTTACCTCCTCCCTCTCTCTCTGTCGGTTAAACCGCTGAACTGATTTAGATAATATTTGGTATAGAGATAGTTTGAGTCCTGGGGAAGGACATTGGATAGTTTTTATCCCGATATTCCCTCAGGATCTAAACTAATGCGGGTGAAACCGCGGGGTGCTGCTAGTTTAATTATATTTACTTACATAATTTAAGACGCTAACAGTCATACAATATGTACTAGTATATAAAAAGAAGAGGGGAAATAATCAAAGGGCATCAAAAGAGGCGAATCTTTTGATGCCCTTTGATTATTTCCCGTCAGAGGACTTGATAATTATGTACAGACGCCAGCACATCAAACTACTAGATTTTCAACTTTATCGCTAAACCATAAGGTTCAATGTTGATTGGGAAAATTTGACAGTTTCGGGTAGCTTGATGTGCTGGCCTCTTTACCTACCCAGTTAATAAAAGGTCCCCCTTAAACATGGGGTTCGTAACATAACTGGAGAAATGGGGATGAACTATTAAACATGATTTATTATAATCCCAGACCCCTACCCCCCCTTCCCCCTCCCCCCTCCCCCTAGCCCTACCCCTTCTAGCTTACAGCGAATACAGGCTTAATTTCATGTCCCACCACAAAAAAATGCACAAGTTATAAAACGTTTCATTATAATAAAGTAAACAAGAAAGCCCAGAATAACGTTTCAAAGAAAAACCCATCATCATCAACTTTTACCCAAAGAAAACAAAAACAGAAGGGTTTTACAGTAGTTCCACCGACTTGTAATGGTCTTTTTTTCCGACGGTACCGTAATAACGCGGTACTACTTGTAGGTACTATTTAATTTTATTCTGTGGCGGTACCGTGAACGCAATGCGATACTACCCGACACGTGCATGAGAGATACACTCAACAAAAGAGATAAGTATGCAGGATCGTCGGATATAGTTGAAGTTTAGTCGATGGATGTTCTTGAATGAAATTTAATTTTATTAATAGACAACAAACGGCTCTATTATCAAATTCAATTTCAGTCGACAACATCTATCGGTTTCTTACTAAACTTCAACTATATCCGACGATCCTGCATACTTATCTCAGACGCGAGAACTGTATCTGTAATACGGGGTTATTTTAGATTAGTTAGTTAAACTCTGCAGACGCGATGGATATCGATATTTAAACACGATAAAATAAAAAATAAAAGATTTGATATTTTTTACGAGAGTGTTAAGAGCAGTGGTGGCCAAGTGGTAACGGCCGCGACTTACGAGTTGTAGGTCGTAGGTTCGAACCCAGACAGGCGCTTTACTTTGTGTAAATTATTTCATCACCACTGCTCTCAAAACGGTGAAGGAAAACATCGTGAGGAAACCGCGGCATGTCTTAGAACCAAAAATTCGAAGACATGACACTGGGCCCGCGTGGTGGATTAATGCCCACTCCCTCTCACTGAGAGGAGGCCTGTGTCCCAGCAGTGGGAACATTATAGGCTGATTATGTGATTATGTATGAGAGTGTTATTACTTGAAGTATCAGTTGAGAAAAACTGTTTTCTCACTCTGTAATCAACTTAATTGTCATTGAAATAAAGTTGATATTTGTTTATCTTGATATAGTGTGGGAGTGTGCAATTCTTCGTACTTTTATTAGAATTTTTTGGTTTGATGTTTTCTTTCACCATTTTGAGAGCAGTGGTGATGAAATAATTTACAAAAAGTAAAGCACCTGTCTGGGTTCGAACCTACGGCTTACAACTCGTCAGTCGCAGCCATTACCACTGGGCCACCACTGCTCTTGTAAGTACGGAAAGCGCACTTAAATATGCAGTCAGCCTCGCTACATGGAAAATCTTTTCACATGTATGTGGTAACTATTCTCGCCTTCTAAAATTCGTATCGAAACGAAAAAAAACCGGCCAAGTGCGAGTCGGACTGCGCACCGAGGGTTCCGTACAAACCTGTTTAAAATATTTTTATTATATGATTGTAGGTAACTAAAAGTTTACGGTTTTCGCAATTTTTCCTTTATATGTGCTATAAGACGTTGCTTCGTACCAATTTTCAAGATTCTGAGTTCACGGGAAGTACCCTGTAGGTTTTGATTTCCTTGCGAGTGTCGAAAATTTGCGGCGACATAAACGGCTGTATCTTTTGATGGCGTTGGCTTAGAAGTTTGATTTTTTCACAGCTCTAAGGGACAGTAGACCTAAGTATTTGATATAAATTCCAGCTTGATACCTCCACGCGTTCCTGCGAAAAAGGGTCTTGACAGACGGACAGACGGATGGACAACAAAGTGATCCTATAAGGGCTCCGTTTTTTCCTTTCGAGGTACGGAACCCTATAAAGGTCCAAATAACTCAAAACTACAACGCGAAAAACATAAGCAATAGCGAAATAAAAAGACAGTACAAATACATAAACGCACTCAGTTGAAACTCATAAAATCTTCAAAGTACTCAATGAACAAAGAAAAAGCGCCTCGTAAAACTCCTGAAGCAAGTTTTTCCTTTTAAAAATTACTTTTCGAATATAATTTTTACTGAAACGAGAAGTCAAAAGCGTTTTAAAAAAACATCGCAATTGTATTCAATGGAGTTTAAACTTTATGTTCTGGATAGAGAAATCTGTGGAGTTGCATATGTTGAGTTTTGCATTTGTATTCTTACATGTTTAGGCGCGTGATGGCGCCCCTTTTTTTTTTGTTTTCGGGGGGAAACCTTCAAAAGGCACCCGACCTCCGGGGAGAGGTCGGGGAGTGTGGCATTTTTATCTCGCTAAAACCACCCCGGTGATCACCATCAGCACATAGGGGTGGTCCCGGTTCCTCTTAAAAGACCAATTCCGGAACCCCCCCGTGCAACGCCTGTAAGGCACATCCCTGGGGAGACTGTAAAGGGGCCTCCCCTGAGCCTCGATATGCACGGCAGCACGTGACCACTGTGCCACCGTCTTCTCTGGGGTCACTTCGTGGTCGGACAGAGTCCCCACTCGGTGCGCCCACGTCCCCAAAGGTCCACCTACTTTATTTGGTAAGCGGGTTGCGGCGTATTAGGTGCCAAGGCGGTTGCCACCCCGGCGCCTCCTTCTCCGAGCAGGATCAGCCCTCTCCCGATCCCGCTCGGCAGCCTCCTTCTTGTACCATCACGGTCTCACAGAAGGAGGCTACTTCCGTCCAATTCTCTGTCTCTGCCAGCATAGCCCTCACTACTGCCGGCAGATGTGATGGCGCCCCTAATGGTGTAGCAAACTTCCAATCACAATGTGAATCATTTTAAAGGATATTGCTAATCCATTGCTTCATATGTTCGAAAAATTTGTCTGCTCCACAATGTAAATAACGAAATGAATGTTGTTGAACTGTCAAAATGAAAGCCATTGCTACTGATATTGTGTTATGCAATTACTCTGCTGTTTCCTTGAATAAAACTCGGTCCAGTTATATAGATCTAGATGTATATTATTATAAAAGCAAAGTATCTAAGAGACATGGGAAAAATATACATTTACACAAACATTAGACATAAATCCTATCTTTGCGTATATATTAAGTAATAACTAACAAGATCTTATTAGTTATTCACACAGTGTCATCAGTTGGGGTCGGCTTCCAGTCTAACCGGGTGGAATTTCTGCGACAGAGAACATGCACGATTTTTTCGTTCTATTTCAGCGTGGTACAACTAAAACCATTTTTAAATAGAGATAAAAACTTTTTGACTATTTTTAATCGATACAACGATTGCTCCTCCTTATTTATTGTATTTCCTTATTTTTGTGTATTTTATCGATTTGTAGCCGCGCGCTAGGGGCACGGCAATTAATATTTAGCCAAGCGCTTAAGGTTAAATAGCACTGTATGCATAGCATAATTTCTTTGAATAAAAAAGACTAGGAAAAACATAGTTTACCTACTACATAAAAAGCGTCATGCATATTTTTCCCCATTTTTTATCAGCCACTCCACCCCTCCCTTCTTCGATACTTCAAGTTAGTAAAAAGTAAACTTGACTGTGGGTGATTTTTTGTTCATTTTGCGGAGCGCCGGCGGCGGTAGAGATGTACCTAGATATCGCTGAATATCGGATCGCTCGTGATCTTTCACGACGTCATTTATATTCTTCAGCTTGTAAGATATGAGATAAGAAGGTTCTTTTTTTGGTGGTTAAATTGTTACATTATAAAAGAATAAAATATATCTCTGTAACGCGCAGAAAACCAATATTGCTAAGAGTTGTACTTAAATGATTAGACAGTTGACCATGCCTGATCATTTTGAGGTTATGCGGTCGGAGAGACTTTTGAAAAAGCCTAAGTAAAAAGTCATAATTCGAGGTTTGGCTCTGGCCTATTTCCTCCTCCAATATTGGACCAAATTAAAAGATATTTCATAGACTGAATAAGACGAATATATACTGTGTCCCGATGTTTTCCTTTTTTCATTAATATTTGTCAAAATTGTACACTAAGCCACTGTTCACAGCGGTTTAAATCGCCATTTTTTTATGGTTCTAGTGCTTCTAAAAATAATTTATCATCAAAAAGGAAAGCATAGGGATATACAAGTAGTTAATATGTTTTACTCTGTAAAAAAACATTGCTTTATGGTCATTAACCAGAAAGAAAACAGGCGAGAGCGTTTCTATGGAGAAATTACCACCCGCATTTCCTCTTAAGTACCTACCTCATTCGAGTTAGGTACAGTTGAGATTATAACTTATTTGGTGCTTGAATGCAACCTTTGTAAGTACTTCGAATAATGGATGGTAGAAATACGAGACAAACATTGATTTATAATAACGGAGTTCTGAGGTAACAAACAAAAAAAATATATGCAACCGAATTGATAACCACCTAATTTTTTTGAAGTCTGTTAAAAATAATCCATATTAATATTATAATTTCGAAAGTGTATCTGTCTTTCTGTTACCTCTTTACGCTTAAACCGCTGAACCGATGTAGATGAAATTTGGTATAGAGATAGTTTGAGTCCCGAGAAAAGACATAGGGTAGTTTTTATCCCGATATTCCCATGGGTAACTTATGCGGCTGAAACCGCGAGGTGCTGCTAGTAGAAAATAAAAAACGACGGTAGGGATAATATTTGGCTGACAAGCCGAAGGACAAGGATAAAAATGTAAAAATGTAGGACTCTAAAAATGAAAAACTGTCATTTCATTTACTCGTCCCGGTACTGAGGGCTCTCACAGTAGGTACTCTGATTGGGTTTGTACCCAAGACAATTAATTTAACAACAGATTTAAAAATCCAGAAACGGTGAAACAGAGTAAATAAAACTGTACCTATATGGTTGAAGCTATGGATGAAAGATGGTCACAAATCTTTTCAAATTGGTACCCAATATTTATAAAAAAGAAAAAGGGTAGACCTTTTATAAAATGGAGTGACGACATCGTACAAATAGCCGGAAACTTATGACCCAAACGGGCAAAGGATAGAGCCACCTGGAACGGTTTGGAGGTGGCTTTCACCGCAAAAGGCGGCCCTTACACCTAACAATTCTAAGCTTATTTAAGTACAAAACTAACATTACTAACAAAGAAATAAATAAGCACACAACACAAAACAGCAAATAAGAACTACATATTATCATCGTCATCTGCCTAGCCTTTTCCCAACTATATTGAGGTCAGCTTCCAGTCTAACCGGATGCAGCAGTCATCAGTATTTTACATGAAGCGACTGCCTATCTGACCTCCACAACCCAGTTACTGGGCAATACGATACTCCTTGGTAGGAACTAAATGTAAGGGATAAAATAAAGTTAATAAATAAATATGGTTGAAGAAAATGAAAAAATTTAATTTATCAACATTCAAAAAGTATCTCTACAAGATACCTCTAGGGTGTACCAATTTACACTAAGCTGACTTCTTTTATACGCATTCAACGCCAAATTAAATCACAAAACAATAATCAATGAAAACAAGTAAATTAATGGACGAGCACTCAAAACAAAGATCCTCAAATGCATCCAAACTCGAGCACCGATTAGTACCACTATCAAGTACCAGAAGTGCAAAGTGCACCTGAACCAATAAATATACTCCGCACCGAGCTGGCACTAATTTGTCCAGGTGGTACCAACGAGCAAGTACCGCTTAGAGATTTATCCGGTAATTGCTATAGAGGAAGTTCAGATTGGTACTTGGTAATGATTTGTTCAAACTGACACTATTGCGTCATCTGAACGCGTTGCAAAACTGAAGTTTTTTAATCCGGGGAAGATATTTAACAAATTAAAAGATAAAAAAGATAAGACATTTTATTTTGCAAATATGGGTACAGTACATGGTGTTATAGGGAAAAAGGTTCAGCCATATTTTACCAGTAGGCATGCAAAAATTACAAAAAATAAAAATGTTTTTTTTCTTTACCCAAAACTTGTAGCGTATTGACGAAAACATTGTCAACACGCTCGCGCTATAGTAAACTTATCTATTGTTCAAAACTTTGATAATAATCATTTGATACACTTTATAATTTAGGTATGCCCATGTCCTGTATGCAAATTTAATGTATAATTATGTATTTTCGTCCTTCATAATATCGTAATATCACAATAATATTATAAAGACGAAAGTTTGTGAGTGTGTGTGTTTATATGTTTGTTACTTTTTCACGCTCAAACGGCTGGACCAATTTAGTGCCTCAATTCATTATTTCACATGGGCACTTATGAAACGTAAGTGTGCATACGACACGCGTCTGAAGGCTGCAGTTGCCTGTGTCGCTCGTGTGTATAAGCATTAAGAAGCTAGATGCACGGTTCCCATTGGTCGTTTCCTACGGAGAAAGGCAGTTATTTTTTAAAACTAAGCAGGCTCTACTTAGCTTTAAAAAAAAAATAACTGGTTTTTGCAATGTTTTCAAATAGGTAGCCAATATTATGAGAAGAGGCTTGCAATTATTACGTGGGACTTAAACGTTACTCACAAAACGTGTTTGTACAAACAACTCTGCTACCCCTTCGGTAAATACAGGCTTAAGGCGACTACATGACCTAAAGCGCGGCCTTTGTCGGACTGCATAGAAAAGAAAGAGAAGCGCGATGACACAACGGTGGTAATTTATTGCAAATATGAAGCAATTATCTATTTACAAAAACTCATCATCATCAGCCTATAATGTTCCCACTGCTGGGCCACAGGCCTCCTCTCTGTGAGAGGGAGTGGGCCGTAATCCACCACGCGGGCCCAGTGCGGGTTGGTAGACGTCACATGTCTTTGAATTTTTGGTTCTAGGACATGCCGGTTTCCTCACGATGTTTTCCTTCACCGTTTTGAGAGCAGTGGTGATGAAATAATTTACACAAAGTAAAGCGCCTGTCTGGGTTCGAACCTACGACCTACAACTCGTAAGTCGCGGCCGATACCACTGGGCCACCACTGCTCTCCTTTACAAAAACTATTTAATAAAAAATAATCTATCACTGAATGCAGTTTGGCATTAGTTTAATGGTGTTTTTTTAATTATAATTAATATTGTTAATGAAGAGATAAACTGCTTTTAAAGACAATTAGGAGGTGTATTTGAACATTTTTTTGATGCATTAATGTATATTTAATTATGATTTGAGTTCCATCATTGTATTAAAATAAGACTGAATCATGTTTTTTTTTGGTCAAAATTATTTACGGTTTAAGAGATACACTGCTTTAAAAAACAAACTTTTTGGCCGTTTTCTGAAACATCCGCCTGTTGTGTTGACATGACACTAACTTCAGTCTACAGCATTCCTAAACAAAATAAAAAGAAGGTGACTCTTGCAATTTTCTCCCCTTAATACGTTCAACAGTAAACTGGACAAGCGCTTTCAAGTCAGCTGGCATCCTCAGCGCCATCTGGTGGCTCTTATGTCATAAATTGCACAATAGGTGCTGACACAGATGTTAAAGGATGTTAAACTTTAATGTGAGGGAGGGAAAGTGGACTTTTGTTTAGCAGTTGTCGTGGTAATTTTCGCTGGTAGTAAACCTCTTGCTGGATTGCATTGAGTTAAGAAGTTATTGTAGTGGTCATATTATTATAGGTAAAACATGTTTTTATCTTAACAATATAATACCTAATTAATTAATAATACAGGGTGCAGGGACATCCACGCGAAAATTGTAACCATGAATTTAGCACATAATTCTAAACACTTTTTATTTAATAATCGACGCAGGGGTTCCAGAATCTTGTACTGAATCCATGATAACGGAGGCGTAATTCTCGAAATTTTAAAAACGTTCGCAATCTGAACTGTCTCAAACTCTCAATCTGTCAGAATTAACTACCTCTAATTTCCCTACATTTTTGACAAGTTTTTGACATTTGTTTGTCGCCGAGATGAGACTGCGTTTAGATTTTAAACGTTTTAAACTACCCGAATTGGCCTTCAGGTTGCACGTCATGTCCCTGCAACTCTTTATAATACCTATCTATTAGCAAACCAAAAAAAATCATCCTTCCAAATTCGTTAAATTATTATGGCATCGAAAAATTCATCCGCGTAACTGTCAACTGGTAAGTATATACTGAGGAGGTGGAGGAACCTCAAAAACAGATAATTATGGGTAATTCGAAAATGTCTCATTGCTTGGCCAGAATGGCAGCACGAGGCGGGGAGCGGCGCGGGTTTGTCAAAATATAATATGGATGAAGAAGACTTATTTTAACTAGAAAAAGGCTCGAACTAGTTTGAGAACCCCGGTCCCCGCACGGGCCACCCGCGCTCCCACTGCGGCCACTTATATGAGCTATGGCGTGAATTGCCCGCGTGCTCGCCGCGCTGAGCAGCCCGCGCCGCTCACAGAGCCCGCGTGCCCACTATGAACACTCAAATGAAGTTCATATGTTTGAGTTCGCCGCCGCACCCGCCCAGCGCCCGCGCTGCCAGTCTGGCCAAACACTCAAATGCAATTTTCATGTCCCGCCACCTGCCGGGATCTGGACAGTCCATTGTGGTGATCATTTAATTATACTGGTAGCTAGCAGGGCAGCTATTTATTGGTACATGAGGTGATGTAAGTGGTGATGAACTCGTATGTAGGATTTGAAATCCTATCTTAATAGATGTGCAAATCATCATCTGCCTAGCCTTTTCCCAACTATGTTGGGGTCGGCTTCCAGTCCAACCGGATGCAGCTGAATACCAGTATTTTACATGGAGCGACTGCCTATCTAACCTCCATAACCCCGTTACTAGGTAATACGTAACCCCTTGGTAAGACTCGTTGTCAGACTTTCGGGCTTGACGACCCGTAACGACTCTCAAAGATCCACGAATGACAGCCGGGACCAACGGCTTAACGTGCTTTCTAAGGCACGGAGGGTTCTTGGTATGTAAAGATGGTCACCCATTCACAGACCAACCGCGGCAAGCGTAGCTTAACCTGATCGATCGACCCTTGCGGCTGATATTGCTTAGCTACAAGCCCCTCTATATTATCCCTCTATATAATATTCTCAATAGCTGTTCAAATACTTACACTTACACACTTACCTACTAGCTGCGCCCTGCGGTTTCATTCGCATAATTGTCAGTTCCGTGGGAATGTCGGGATAAAAAGTAGCCTATATGTTAATCCAGGGTGTCAGTTACCTCCATAGAATTTTTTATCAAAATTGGTCCAGCCGTTTGAGTGTGAAAAAGTAACAAACATATAAACACACACACACACTCACAAACTTTCGCCTATATAATATTAGTGTGATATTAAAAATATACACATACATACATAAACTCACGCCTTCCTCCCATGAGGATAGGCAGAAACTGCAGAACGCCACCCGCTCCGACCCTTCATTCCTTTTGCCTCGCTTACGCTCACTCATAATATGCGGTTGTACACACACGCCGGTTGCGAGAAATTAATCCATAACAAGAGAGAGAGAGCATTCACTTTTAAATTCAATTGTTTTTCACTGTTATTTTAATATTTTTTTGCTGCACCGGACGACGTCATTACGTCAGCGCCAGCTGTCGCAGAAAACCAGCGCTGGGGCTCTGTCTTGCATAGGGTCGCAGCATAATGCTGAGCGATAGCCGTTTTGCGTGGATGTGACGCATGTTTCCCCCTTTTTATTTTATATTTTGTGTTTATATTCTTTTTTGCGTCATTTTCACCGCAAATAAACGTATTTTCTTTCTTCTTTCTTTCTTTCATTCTTCAATCCGTATTTTCTCATCATACAAGGAGTGTCCACTGTCCCCCGATCGGTTTCCTACCTCACTGGAAGATACAAGGGTTAACGAGGCATTAAACTAGCTGTATTGCCTTAATGCCACGCTGCAGTAACAGTATTATACTGAGACAATAATATACAATGTATCTGGCTAAATAATAACAGCCGCACAGGTCGATCGATTGCCGCGGTTGGTCTGTGGATGGTGTGGGTGACCATCTTTACATACCGAGGCCGGAGCCGGGACCAACGTCCCGGGTGTCATTCGTGGATCTTTGACAGTCGTTACGGGAATTCAGAAGCCCGAAGTCTGACAACCAGTCTTACCAAGGGGTATCGTATTATATTACCCAGTAACTGGGTTGTGGAGGTCAGATTTTGACAGGCCTGATGGTCTAGTGGTTAGTGACCCTGACTGCTATGCCGGAGGTCGTGGGTTCGATTCCCACCCAGGACAAATGTTTGTGTGATGAGCACGATCATTTGTTCTGTGTCTGGGTGTAATTTATCTATAATATGTATGTACATATTTAGAAATATATAAGTATGTTTATCAGTTGTCTAGTACCCATAACACAAGCTCTGCTTAGCTTGGGACTAGATGGCGTTGTGTGATAGTTGTGGAATATTATATTATTATTATTTCCTTTATTTCACTATATACATATAAATAGATAGCGAGTCGCTCCATGTAAAATACTGGTATTCAGCTGCATCCGGTTAGATTGGAAGCCGATTCCTACATATATAGTTGGGAAAAAGGCTACGCAGATGATGCATCTGGTAATGCATAAAGTGACAAGTTTACAAAGCAAGCAATGAATGATGAATGATTTTTCAAAAAAAAAAAGTATAAAGTAAAGTATAAAAGTAATGAAGTACTTATGACTAAATAATCCAATATAATCATAAATCTTGTATCAAACATGTTCTTCTTGTTTTGTAAGTCAACCAATAGGTCATCATTGCAGTCAAAAACGTCCACCGCCGGACATAAGACTCCCCCACGCACCACCACTTCGACCGGTTCTGTTCTCTTCTCGCTTCCTGCGGATTCCTGCGGCCTTTACCAGGTTATCGGTCCACCTTGTGGGAGGCCTTCCAACGCTACGTCTTCCAGTACGCGGTCGCCACATCGGAGCCTTTCGGCCTCATTTGACATCCGTTCTGTCGGTTACCTTGGTTCTCCTACGTGCTAACTTGGATTCATTCCAGTCTGATCCACTGAACCCCCCCTCCACCCCCCACTGGATCCCCTGCTAGTTCTTCTTTTGTTTTAATCTCTGTCTTATCAATAACTCACTTTATCGATTTATTTTCGTTGGATCCCGCTTTTGAATCCCAGTTTAATATTTTTGGCGTTGGATCCCGCAAAACATTATTATGTATTTCCGTTGGATCCCGAATTTAAAAAATGCAAGATAATTACGTTTTATTGTCGTTGAATCCCGAAAAGTATTTCCGTTGGATCCCGAATGCTTAAAAAAATCTGAATGCGTGTACTTTCAACAACAAAATTGTTTATAATAAAATGAGGGGTTCACTAATGTTTCACCAAGACTCCATTGATACTCTTTTTGACAGGTAAGAGAATCAACGTTTCATGTTTTACAAAATTAAATAACGAATCATTTTATTTAATGTCCCATGTGTGTGGGGATTGAGGCCACGGCAATACCCGAATGTTTTCCATTGCCAAGTACTCTCTGGTTCTCCGTTGCAGTTTACGCGTCGATACCACCCTGTATAGTCTCCCACTTTCTATCGTTAGCTTAACTTGAATACCTAGATCTGTGTGACTAGAAACTAGTCGCTAATAACACTCAGGGACACTTGACCCAACTTGATTGCAGTTCAGTTCGTGACTTCCACTGGGTTTGGTTTGAGCTCTCGCTTGATAGTCAGTCATTAGTGGCATTTGTAGTTATTAGAATAGAATAGAATACTCTTTACTCTTTTTTCTTTTTTTTTAGTTATTCAACTTAGTTGGTACCGTAGAAGTTTTAGCCAAAATTAAAATATTTCATTTCACACTAGCTGCGCGATTTCACTCGCATAACTGTCGATCCTGTGGAAATATCGGGATAAAAACTATCCTATGTCCTTCCCCGGGATGTAATCTATCTCTCTGCCAAATTTTATCGAAATCCGTTCAGTGGTTTAGGCGTGAAAAGATAACATACAGACAAACAGACAGACCGACAGACAGAGTTACTTTCGAATTTATAATATTAGTATGGATAAACCAACATGGGCACTTATGAAATGTCAGAAGCTAGGTGCACGGTTCCAATTGGTCGTTTCCTATGGAGAAGAGCCGACAAGAAACTCCACGGTTACTCTTTTAAAAATAATTGGCGTTTACAATACTTTCAAATTACAGTAGGTATGGGAGGACAGCGTAGGTCTGTCAACAAGTACCAGGTACTTGATAAAATAAAAAATGGGCTACAGATCTAAAGTCTACAAGGCTACAAAGTCCTCACATTTATTTACAAAATAAGAATCTGTCAAAAGGATTATAGAGGTATGAGGAACAGGGTGTAAAGTTCACTCAACCTCCATAGAAAAGGGAGGATCCTCCGACCAGACGGGTGTTGTGTCTGGCGGGCAACTGCCCAATGAGTCATGTCGGGCTGTTGTATATATGCTAGTTGCGTGGTAAACTCTGCTTGCGCGATGCAGGATTTGCGTGACGTCAGTATGACGCGTTGTTCGCATGTGGCGTTGTAGGTACCGCTACAGGATAAATAAAATATAAAACCCATAAAAAGCCTGCATGGCTTTCCCATGCAACGTCCACGGATACTTTGTAAACACCATTTCATAATTAAAAAATAATAGAGGATCAGCTCGGAAGGCTGATGGGGCGCATCATGATGTAAAATTATGTAGTCTCATTGACAGGAATGATTTTGAGATTTTATTCGACCAAATGCAACTACATTCTAATATCTTATTCTAAAGTAGCTATCGACAAAGTAGCGGAGATCTTTCAAATTGGTACTTAACTCTACAAAGTAGTTATTTTTACGAAGTAGTAAAGAAAAACTCAGTTCTTTAACAAAAAGCGATAGGTGTTTTATTATTTTGCGGTTACCACAAAAGTCTTTTATCATCCCCAACAAGATTTGTACAAATCTTTGTAACATTAATAGAGAAATAAAAGTTATCCCCGGGCTACAAACTGTGTTTCACCTATAACAGACCAGTTACATTGGACCGTGGTTAACTCTAAGTCCGACAAGATACGATCGAGAAAACGATTTCATTGTGTCGACTTTATATCTGATTCTTAGCAACCGACTTCCGAAATTAAAGTAATTTTTCCCTTTGTAGTGTTTTTTTTTTTTGAAGTCGGTTGTTTTTTTTTTTGTAAAAAAGTTTTTATTTTTCACTTTTTAGTTGTACCTACCCCACACAAATTCAATTAACACTAGCGCATTGAAGAGTTGAAGACACCGACTAGAAGAATCATCAAAAATTCGCATAGAAATGCCGGAGATGCATTACATTGATGCATATAACTTCGTATATAAGAATAATTACCTAATGTATTATATACTCAAACCTTCCTGAAAGTATGTAGATCACATAAGTGAAAAAATATCAAAATCGGTTCATTAGTTTTTGAGAAAATCGCGGACATACAAACATACATACATACATACGGGTCGAATACAGAACCTCCTTTTTTGAAGTCGGTTAATAAAAGAAGTAACAACTTATAGACACTACTGATACTTTTATCTTAACCCAAAATAAAGTTTCTCCTTCTCCCCAAACCTAACTCAGCGTGAAGGTCGAACGTATCAAACAAAGAAACGTCAAAGTTCCAGAGAACAGCATTAACAATAAATACTAACATCGAACTAAAGCGTCTAGATTAGTCTTCTAACTTGTAACAACTTTTATTGTTCCCGAAACGTCCGAACTTTGGCAGAGTTTCACGAAGTTTTCCGAAGTTCCAGGACTATGGACGACTTTGGTTAGAGTAGCGCGAAAACTTGGCTCTATGAGTGTACTTACAACCGATGTTTATATGTGCCTGATTGTTTAGTTTCGTTTAGGGGGTAGATATATTTAGGGTTAGTGGTTGTTGTTTTAAGAGACCTAAATATACTGTTATGTAAAGTAACCGTACAAGACAAAAAACCGGCCAAGTGCGAGTCGGACTCGCGCACCGAGGGTTCCGTAACTTCCGTACAAACCTGTTTAATGTTTAAAATATTTTTAACCGACTTTAAAAAAGGAGGTTCTGTATTCGACCCGTATGTATGTATGTATGTATGTTTGTATGTCCGCGATTATCTCAAAAACTACTGAACCGATTTAGATAATTCTTTCATTAGTGTGATCTACATACTTTCAGGAAGGTTTTAGTATATAATACATTAGGTAATTATTCTTATGTACGAAGTTATATGCATAAATGTACTGCATCTCTTGCATTTCTATGGGAATTTTGATGATTCTTCGAGTCGTGTCTTCAATTCTTCAATGCACTAGTATTAATTGAATTGGTGTGGGGTAGGTACAACTAAAAAGTGAAAAATAAAAATTTTTTTACAAAAAAAAAACAACCGACTTCAAAAAAAAAACACTACAAAGTGAAAAATAACTTTAATTTCGGAAGTCGGTGTCAAAAAACGAAAATGCGGAACCAACGACACCGACTTCCGAAATTAAAGTTATTTTTCACTTTGGAGTGTTTGTTTTTTGAAGTCGGTTGTTTTTTTTTTTTGTAAAAAAGTTTTTATCATATGATGTGACTAAAATTTACAGTTTTCGCAATTTTTCCTTTATCTGTGCTAAAAGACGTTGCTTCGTACCAAATTTCAAGATTCTGAGTTCACGGGAAGTACCCTGTAGGTTTTGATTCCCTTACGAGTGTCGAAAATTAGCGGCATAAATAGCTGTATCTTTTGATTGCGTTGGCTTAGAAGTTTGATTTTTTCACAGCTCCAAGGGACAGTAGATTTGAGTATTGGATATAAATTCCAGCTTGACACCTCCACGCGTTCCTGAGAAAAAGGGTTTTGACAGACAGACAGACGGACGGACGGACAACAAAGTGATCCTATAAGGGTTCCGTTTTTTCCTTTCGAGGTACGGAACCCTAAAAATAGGGTTCGATCTGCATGCGTGCGTGATATTACGTCAAGAGAATTATTAGGGACTGCGATGGCCGAGCGTATTGAGGCAATTTTCTTTTTGAACTTTCTCTGCATCGGTCACTGAAGGAGAAGTGGATGTTCAGACTGATATGATGACTGTGCTTGTTGGTGTAATGGTCGCAATTGAGGAGCGTGGGGTCTTGGATTTGAACTCTAAGTCGGGCAAATTGTAATTGAGTTTTTTCTCCAGGAACTTCTCAGATACAGCCCGGAGTCTGTTTTTGGGCCTTATTGCACGAGCTTTCAAAAACAGCTGGTGAAACCTTGGTACTATAAACTTCTGCCTTTCGGGTAACACCTGTCTAATCGGTAAAACTGACGAATCAGTGAAACTGACTAATCAAGGAAACTGGCAAATTAAATAAACTGACGACTGAGGGAAACTGACCAGTGATACGCTGATACGCGGACTCGACCTACAGGCATGGAATTTTATGATGATAATAATGACAGCAACCTATGACATATATATAAAAGTTGGTCAAAAAGTCGTGGATCAAACGAAATAGGGAGATAAAGGGTCATTTTCACCAAAAAATCTTTCTACAGCATGGCCATAATTCAATTGCCCTGAAAATTATGAATATTTTTGTATACCGACTTCTTTTACAATAGACTAATTAAAAAAATGTAATATAAAACAAACGGTGTTTTATAATTACTAGATAATCTATCAGCACTACAAAAGTTCTATTGCGGCTCTGGGTACCAAACAAGAGCAATTCATTTTTTTCCAAGAATTTTGAAGCATTACCAAAAATATTTCTCACTTTAAAAGCATTGGAAATGACCTCCTTTGTCTCCCTATTTCGTTTGATCCACGACTTTTGACCACCCTGCATAATTTTCCAATAAAGACCTTGCGCAAAAACTAGCATTTTACGAAAGTGGTTTAGGAAGCTTCCTAACCCAGTTTTTTATTCATTTAATTCTGCTAGCTGTGTGCGTCGGACTATTGCACTTCGCCCGAAGGTAGGGAAATAGCTTCATGGGAAAAACTGCGCTACCGAAATTCGGAAAAGCCGATAAATTGGAAATACCTTTTTTTTCATATGGTAACGAAAAAATTTTCACTCAATTTTAGTATGGCCGCCTGTATGAAGTTTTTTAATTTCCAGAAAAAAAACGGATGAGCAAAAAATTTTAGGATACAGACAGACAGAGTTACTTTCGAATTTATAATATTAGTATGGATTTTTTGCCGTTCATGCCCACCGCTAGGCAAAAGCCTCCCTACTCTCTTTCCACATGCATATTTTCAAGGTCATAATACACTAACTAATACATAAAGCTCTAGTTTTCAACCCTAGCCACAATCCAGCTTATTTAACTTAAGCTACTCGATACCGGATGCGATCAGAATAGTGAGCGAACAAATGCCTCCAGCTTAGCTTGTTCACAGACTCACGCTGCTTGCATGTCGAAATGTTTAGCTTTGGCTAACAAACATTGGCACAGTTTCAAGCTACAGCAAGTGGACCACCGCAGTGTTGTTGGTCTTAAGAGCCTATACTACCTCAAATGGCTTAGCGTGATCCTCCGTTATGTCGAAAATAATGCACCATTAATTTTAAAATAAATATATGGTAAAGTTGAGGATTAATGCTAAGTCCTATGTTAGACGAAAACACGATTCCATAAAATTTTCTCGATAGAAAAAAAATCCAAAGTTACTTCTAACCCGAAAAATAAACCACTGGTATTCAAAAAATACTTCAAATTAGATCATGACACTTTGCATACTAACTGAACTTACTTTAAAGCAGGTCTTATGTTATTTATTTTTTTATAATTACTATTATTTTCACTGTAAAAAGCAAATACCTAAACTATTGGCGCTGCCTGCTGCCTGCAGCACCGCACTCTGTCTCGCTCTCACTCAGTCCGCGAGCAGTATCGTATGAGCGAAATAAAGAGTGAATCTTAGCTGAGGTAGTATAGGCTCTTAAGTAAAAAGTTAATGTTAAGGTATTGAAAAGCTTTGAACGCCTTTTTGCGTTGAAAGGATTTCTAATCACACAAAGGGGGCAAATTGACGAAGACAATTTTTTTTTTAAAGCATTTTTTTTTCTTTTTTTTTTTAATGAAAACTTCTTTAGGCGCGTTGGGCATTTTTTGAGTTAGGAAAACCATTGAACTCGTGACACTGTTACTGACACCGCGCTATGTGTGCGCAATGTGTTCGGCTGTCCTCAGGATGTACTCGGTTTTAATGTATTTCTGATAGGTCAGTGAGTGATGGCAAAGTATTCTGTTTGTGTTTTGTTTATATGACGATTCAAAAAATGCACACGTAGGTAATTGTTCAAGTTTTCACTTCTGTCGGCACTCGCGGAGTGCCACTTTTATTTATTTTTTCTTTATACGGTTACTAAAAGGCCAACGACTCATTGATGATTAAAAATACTTTCCTTAATTCCGAGTAAAAGTGCAAACCTTAACCCCATTTTTCTTTTTCTCTATTCTTTGAACCAAAATACACCTTTTCTTTGTGTTAGTAGTACAGTTAGCCACAAAAAGTCTACCTACAACCATTGTTCCATAACATTGTATCCATCGTCCAGGTACAGACGCCAGCACATCAACCTACCCGAAACTGTCACATTTTCCCAATCAACTTTCAATCAAGGTGTGAACTACCGACCGCTGGTTCGAATCCCAAGAATAGAATCTCTTTTTGGTCATTTTTTTTTGCATATTATTCTGTTTGAATCGATTAGACATTAAGTTCGATTCTAACCTACTTGCATAAATTCTTTTTTTGATAAATATTACAATTTTTAAAACCAATTATGGAGAGTGGAGGCAACAGTAACGTAACATTAAGGAAACTACGAAAAACGTACTCTCATAATAATGTGTCGATTATGAACACATCAGACTCGTCACTTTTTGATACCACGATCCAAAGTCTGCCTGACCCATGTGAGACTTTGGAAGTACGTGAATTGCAAATAAAATTGTCATCTATACAGGAGGAATTGATAATTGCAAATAACGAAATTGATAATTTGAACACAGAAAATATTAATTTAAAATCGGAATTGGATAGATGTAAGAACATTATAGAACTATACAAAAAGGTAGGATACGGGGAATCTTCTCCCACCCCTCCAACATCGACGCGAAAAGAGAAGAAGAAAGGTGAAAAAAAAAATACTCCCTATAATAGTTCACAGACATGTAACTCGACCAACAAGAACGAAAATACCCCAGCAACGGAACAGAAGAACCAAGATAAGACGCATCCTGTTCATAATATACTACCAAAAAATATAGTAAGACAGAAAAATGTATGCATTCTGAGTACAAACAACAGAAATAAAATCTTAACGATTGCAGAAAATACATTCCTAGATTACAAAATCTGTCACTATTTAACACCGGGCTGTGGTATAGAGAAGCTTATTAAGAACATTGACCTTAAATTGAAGAACTACACTATGGATGATTACTGTCTGATCTTCATCGGTGAGGCAGACTTTCGCCGAACTAACAACTATGTCGATCTCATAATGACTCTACGTGAAACTCTTTTAAAAATTGATTATACTAATATTATAATATGTGCACCTACATTTAAATTAGATAACTACTCTATGATGTTTAATGGACGAATAGAAACATTTAACAGTCTCTTATACTTAGATGCTTGTACCCATCAATATGCTTATTTGTTTGATACAAATTTTTATTTGTCATATGACTTTAAAATGTTTTCACCAAGAAGTTTCTCAGTGAATAATAATGGCTTAGTGAACATATTTAAAAATATTAATTCAATGATTGACGAGATCAGTAGTTGCGAGGATATGCACTTAATTGATGGGGATTATCATGGTAAGTCTTCTTCTAGTTCTCTCACTTGCACAAAAGATAACACGATTGATTTTTTTCTCAAATAAATGTATTAAAATGTTACATCAAAATATTGCTGGTTTAGCTAACAAAGCAAATATCCTTACTGTATGTTTAGATGAGTTGTCCGAAAAAAATATAGTTGTTGATGTTCTGTGTATAACGGAACATTTCATTATGGAGGGGTGCCAACATCAACTGTATGTACCAAATTACAGTCTGGCTGCCTATTTCTGTAGAGAAGGGAAAAAAAGAGGAGGGGCTTGTATTCTCGTGAAAAATGGTCTTCAATATAAGGAAATACCCAAAATTTCGAAATTATCATCATCGGGTATATTTGAATGTTGTGCAATTGAGCTTACTTGTTTTAAGATAATTGTTATTTGTATTTACAGAGTACCAAATATAAATAATCTCAATCACTGCCTTGATAAAATGGAAACGCTTCTGCGTGAAATATCACGCACACGGTACAACAACATTGTAATAGCTGGGGACTTTAACATAGACATGCTTAAACCTAATAGCCATTCAAATGCTTTTGAGTATCTTTTAATGAGTTATAACTTAAAACTAGCATTAAAGCAGCCGACTCGCATGGCCAGTATGACATGCATAGACAACTTTGCTCACAATTTTAGTAAAGTGTGTAAAACTGACGTATTAGAATTAGCTTTGTCAGATCACACAGCACAGCTGCTTCATTGTCCAGTTCAAACCAAATGTCTCATAAATTATTGGTACACGGCTAAAAGAGACTACAGCCTTGACAATATATCTAGGTTTAAAAATCATATAAAAAATCTATCTTTTGCGGAGATTTATGACACAGTCGATCCGAACGAAGCCTATAACAAATTTCTCGATTTATTTAAATTAATATACGACTTGTGTTTTCCAACTAAGTTGATCAAAATAGATGTCGTAAAAAAACCTAAATGGTTGTCAAAAGGAATCAAACTAGGTAGTCAAAAAAAAAGAAAACTTTTGTGGCAATATAGATTAAACCCAAACAAAAATAATAAGTACACCTTCTTAACCTACTCTCGTTTACACAGAAAAATTATACATCTAACACAAAAGGCGCAAAATAATCATAAAATAAAATCGTCGAAAAATAAGTCTAAAACCACGTGGCAAATTATTAATCGTGCAAAATATAACATACCAAAATCTAGTATTACTAAAATTAAAAATAATAATAGCACTCTATCAAATCCCAATGACATTGCTGAAGCATTTAATAATTATTTTATCGATAAAGTACAAGGGAAACTTGATGTGACTAGCAAACCAAAATGTAACAAAATTGATACAAATAATAAAACAATGTTCATGGCCCCTAGTATACCACGAGATATAGAGAGAATCATCAATTCATTAAATAATTCAAATAGTGTAGGATATGATGGTATTGCTACAAAAGTACTAAAACATGTGTCTATGGAAATAAGCGGTCATTTAAGTTACCTTATTAACCTAAGTATTGGTGCAGGTTTATACCCGGATGCGTTAAAAATATCAATAGTTAAGCCACTTTTCAAAAGAGAAAATCGGGAGCTAATGGAATATTACCGACCAATTTCATTGGTTCCAGTCATTTCTAAAATTTTTGAAAAGTATATTTATAAGGAACTTTATAAATTCATAGATAAACATGACATTCTGTGTGAGGAACAAAAAGGATTTCGGACACACAGGACTATTAATATGGCTATATATGATTTTTTGTATAGAGTCATTAAAAATGTTGATCAACGGAATCCTGTTTGTGGTATATTTTGCGACATGACCCAGGCATTCGACTATGTACATCATGCTACTCTTTTAAAAAAACTCGAAGCCTACGGGATTAGGGGCAATGTCCTTAATTTGCTTAATTCGTACCTACAAGACAGAAAACAAATGACTGAAGTCAATAAAATTAACATGGTAAGTAAACGTGAAGAGATATCTCGATCTTCGGAGCGTAAAGTATTATTTGGAGTACCGCAGGGGAGTGTTGTAGGGCCCTTTGCATTTATTTTATACATAAACGACCTACCGAAATCTATTGAATGGCCTATAACACTATTTGCGGATGATAGCACGATCACAATAGCTTGTAAAAATATTGATACATATGAGAGTGAAATTAATAGTAGTTTAAAACAGATGGTAAACTGGCTAGATGCAAATAATTTAAAAATAAATTTGTGTAAAACTAAAGTTATCCATTTTAGACAACAGACCTCTAGTATTGACTTAAATATACACTATAATAATGATACCATAGATGAAGTTGAAACGACAAAATTCCTGGGTCTCGAAATAGATCAAAAACTAAACTGGAAATCACACGTTGAGACTTTATGCAAGAAAATAAGTAAGTCTGCATACGCTCTTCGTTCATTATCACCTATATTGAACACGGATGCTCTTCTGACTGCTTATTATGGGATAACAGAATCACATTTACGGTATGGGATCATATTTTGGGGAAATTCTACTGAAAGAGAGACCGCTTTCAAAGTACAAAAAAAATGCATTAGAGCAATGTTTAAACTTAAAC
This sequence comes from Amphipoea lucens, assembly GCA_947508005.1. Classification (NCBI taxonomy): domain Eukaryota; kingdom Metazoa; phylum Arthropoda; class Insecta; order Lepidoptera; family Noctuidae; genus Amphipoea; species Amphipoea lucens. Next base: position 1,505,935 of record OX382374.1, on the reverse strand, counting down.
CCACTGACAGTTGTGCACCGTACTTTAGAAATTACAAAATATTAACATTACCTTGTTTGTACATATTGGAAGTAGCTGTGTTTGTAAAGACAAATCCGAGTCGATTTAGACGACTATCAGATGTAGTACCACGCAATAGACGTGATAATAGTGTGCTATGTCTGGAGCCAGCCAGGACAGCACTTATGCGCAAAAGTGTCTACTGCATGGCGCCAGTCATTTATAACAAATTGCCGAAGACATGGAAAGAGCTTCCGCAATCATTATTTAAAAAGAGACTCCGAAGCTTTTTAGTGGCGAAAGCATATTATACTATTAAGGAGTTCCTAACTGAGAAAGAGTTCTTAAGCTAGTGCATAATGTATAATTAATTAATATTTTTTGAAATTGTATTTTGTGTGTAATATTTTAAAATTGTATGTATAATTAATGTAAATGTAAAATTGTGTGTGTAATATTTTAAATTTTTATTTTAAATTTTTATTTATCTAGTTATAAGTCGATGTTAAATCTTTTGCATGCCTACGTGGTAAAATATGGCTGTACTATAATGTTTTTTTTTTTTTTTGTCATCGTTATATCTTACCCATATTTGCAAAATAAAATTATCTTTATCTTTATCTTTATCTTTAACTTTGAACCTTATGCTTTAGTGATAAAGTTGAAAATCGATTAAAGAAATTTGACAGATTGTAGTAGGTTGATGTGCTGGCGTCTTTACAAAACATAGTATAAATTGTATAGTATCGTATACCGTGTATACATTTTTTTGGGGCTGACTGTGCCATCTACGAACTAATAAATATATAAATAAAAATAAGCCCCTTACTTACAGGCGATGCTTCAAGTTGAGAAAAGCTTATACATCAAAAAAAAAATATTATGTTGAAACAGACGTTCATCATTACTTAACTACCCTTCATTAAACAGAACCCGAGCAAACCAAAGTAAAAGGTCTAACATCTAATACAGTAATTACCGTTTTGCTAAGTTAAAGTGAAATAGCAACAATTAATCAATCCAGTGAGATTGAGGCATTTCGTAAAAGAAGACAGCTGTTGAAAAGAAGAACCATTTCAAGAAGACGGTTCGTTTTCATTAATTTTGGGGAACGACATAAAGCAGGTATATTCTCAGAAGGTATACTTGCGACAACAAGTTCACATTACCATAGTGCCTAATGTAAGTACACTGTACCAGTACAGTGTTTTAATAATTATTTGCTGCACCGGACGACGTCATTACGTCAGCGCCGGCTGTCGCTGAAAACACTGGTAAACACTGTTTTTGTCACACGAACTTTGTGATGATTTTTGTTAATGTTAGTGTGTCCTCATTAACAATATATAATAATTTTGTTTCAATTACGTCCAGTTTTTTTGTGACAGCTACATATTCATTTCTGACCTCATATAAGTGTCTTTTTTTGAATAACTTAATTTAGACGACTGTATAACTATTGCATTCAACTTACATCTTATATACGTTTGTTACATCGTAAACATGCCACGAAAGTGTTGTAACAACCCCGACAGTTTTTGTTATGTGTGTGGAGAATTAACTTTTACATCTCAGCGTCGAAATTTCACATCACTAATTGAAACAGTGCTATTTAAACTATTTTGGATTTCCTGTCAGAAATCAAGATAAATCCTGGGTTCCACAAAAATGTTGTGTAACGTGTGTGAGACTGCTATAAGGTTGGGATAAACTGGAACCCAGACATATGCCATTTGCTAAACCAATGATTTGGACCGAACCAAAGGATCATGGTTATTTTAACCTGACGTGTCAATTTTTTTTCATTCACATATTTTTGTTTGCTGGCCCTAGTACATTCAAAATTTGATGTAAGTTTTCATGTGACAAAAAAAAGTTAAAATTTTGTTAACCAGTGAAACCAGCGCTGGGGCTCTGTCCTGCATAGGGTCGCAGCATAAAGCTGAGCGATAGCCGTTTTGCGTGGATGTGACGCATGTTTCCCCCTACCTTTTTATTTTATTTTTTGTGTTTATGTTCTTTTTTGCGTCATTTTCACCGCAAATAAACGTATTTTCTTTCTTTCTTAATGATACGAGTGACCAATTCTCGAGTGCCTCAACAAAGTTTAAAGCTCATTAGAGTCTGTGACAGGTTTTCATTATAAAACAACTTTTCATACTTCTGTTGTCTAGCCTTTTCCCAACTACATACGGATCGGCTTCCAGTCTAACCAGATGTATCTGAGTATCAGTATTTTACATGGAGCGACTGCCTATCTGACCTCTACAACCCAGTTACTGGGTAATACGATACCCCTTGGTATGACTGGTTTTCAGACTTTCACTTCTGACGACCCGCAATGACTGTCAAAGATCCACCAATGGCAGCCGGAAACAACGCCTTAACGTGCTCTCCGAGGCACGGAAGGGTCTTCGTATGTAAAAATGGTCACCCATTCACGGACCAACCAGATAGATCGACCCTGCGGCTGTTATTTTTTATTATTATTACTTAGCCACAAACAACTTTTAATACTTATATAGGCCTAAAACATTAGCCAAAAATGTGATTACCTCTGCCTATAAAGCGATGCAGAGAAAGGTTAAAGTAGTTTGTAGATAATTTTACTAATCTTAGAAACACAATCACCTGGGTCTTCATATAAAAAAGAAAGATGCAAGAAGACTTCTGGCCGCAGGACGTGGTGTTCCGTCGCTTCCGCGGACAAGTACCACAGAACAGCACAAGAACAAGCTAGTGAAGTGAAGTTCTATTCTATAATAAAAATATGTATTTTTAGGCTAAAGTATTTATCTATGGGCCTGGGTCGCCTGAAATAAATCCCTTGCAAACAGGAACATAAAAAAAAAACACTACAAAGTGAAAAATAACTTTAATTTCGGAAGTCGGTGTCTTTGGTTCCGCATTTTCGTTTTTTGACACCGACTTCCGAAATTAAAGTTATTTTTCACTTTGTAGTGTTTTTTTTTTGAAGTCGGTTGTTTTTTTTTGTAAAAAAGTTTTTATTTTTCACTTTTTAGTTGAACCTACCCCACATAAATTCAATTAACACTAGTGCATTGAAGAATTGAAGACAACTCGAAGAATCATCAAAATTCGCATAGAAATGCCGGAGATGCAGTACATTTATGCATATAACTTCGTACATAAGAATAATTACCTAATGTATTATATACTAAAACCTTCCTGAAAGTATGTAGATTACACTAATGAAAGAATTATCAAAATCGGTTCAGTAGTTTTTGAGATAATCGCGGACATACAAACATACATACATACATACATACGGGTCGAATACAGAACCTCCTTTTTTAAAGTCGGTTAAAAATGCTGCTTTGTGGCATTAATCTGTTAATATAGTGTTACTATTTACTTAAAAGACACGATATTCGGAAGAAAACTTTCTTATGACGTCATAATCAAGTCATCATTACCTTCAAACATTGCATGAAGTGGATCTTCTGCTCTTCATCATTTCATGTCTCCACGCTCTGCATCTTTCTTTAACCACAGCCCTACAGTTTACGGCCATATACATATACTTTGTTTAGAATCTTTAGCTAACGAATTTTAGCTGACTTTCTGTCGCTTAGAGTGAGGGCTACATTTGGAAGGGTTAATGAGAAAGGGGTAATGACAATGTGTTTAGTAGTTGTGACGTTCGAAACTAATGTTTTGAAGGTGCTTTTTCATTATAGTCAAATTATTATTGTATTGGAATATATTAATCTGTCAAGCTCCGCTAATGAGACACAATTGATTTTCTATTGTTTCTTCGCCAATGGGCGACGCGCGCCGCTTGACCGGTTAATGGTTTTCCTGCTAACCTTCAAATAAATATATGCTTGTGGTAAGAATGAATGCACATAAACGGTGCAAATCTGAAGACCTTTCTCAAGACAACCGATTTTTAAAGAAATTTCGGACCTTTGATTCTTCCACGTAATCTCGTTTCCATACACCGCACGCACCAGAAATCAAAAGTATTATAGCCTATAATATTCTCACTCCTGGAACACAGGCCTCCTCTCTTCGAGAAGGAGTGAGCCATAATCCACCACACGGGCCCAGTGCGAGTTGGTAGATGTAACCTGTCTTCGAATTTTTGGTTCTAGGACACGCCGGTTTGTTCACGATGTTTTCCGTAACCGTTTTGAGAGTCCGTTTTGATTCCCATCATAATGTTGGTAATTAATGTAAAGACACACTGGACACACTTGGAAAACTTCTAAACTCAATTTCGCGGTCCCACGTGATCCCTTAAGCCCTGTGACAAACAATCAGGGAGTTTTGGCCCCTGTAACATTATTTAATCTAAAATATGATGTAATTGGGGCACAAAGGAGCCGTCCCAGCCGCCATTTTGAATTAAAATGTTCTAATTTGAGGAGCGTGTGGGTAATTTATGAGTTTTATTAAGTGGTGTGACGCGTGAGGTGCTCCTAGATTAGTTCGTGGCACTGAAGAGTGGCTTTAAAGTGGAATTATCATCCATGTTTGGTGGGGTATCAAAAATTTATCCCAGATTATGAAACTTGACGGCGAGGGATCATAATTCCGATTTGGATGTACTGTACATATCGATGGTCATACGTTGACAACTCGTAACCCATATTTTTTCGCAAAATGAGTTACGTATATCAATTTTTGAAGTGAAACTTCTTTACGCACGCTTGACTTGGGGAGTACGCTGGCGAACGCGTGACGTAAGCGTTACGAAAAGTGTGATAGGGCGAGGCGAACGGGAGTTGAGTGGGGCACATTTTCTTTCCCTCTTCCTCTCATAGCCAAATACGTTTGAAGTTTCACTTCAGTCGTGTGGTCATAAGCACACTCAGTTTTTTTTTTAATAATATACATGATTCGAAAGACATGTGGCGCTATCTATTATCATAATAACGTTATTGTTGTTTTCCTCGGGAACAGCACTTTTTTCGGGTTGAAACGTACCCTGTGTCCGTTTCTGAACACCTGACAACTTATATGCAAAATTTCAAGATGATCGGTTCAATGGTTTAGGAGTGAAAAGGTAACAAACTAACTTACTTTCGCTTTTATAATATTAGTTAAGATTTTCTTGTCAACGGCCTTTCAAGAAATACAACCACTGCACGTTTTTTACTGAAAACTCCCTGAAAAAAAAAATACGAAAAAAACTTCAACAACACTCGTAATTCATTCGGAAAACAACCTGAAAACTTCAACTACCGAATCAAAAATAACAAAAACACTTGTCGGACAACAATTCACAACAGAACTGTTTGAGAAACTTTCACGTTTTTACAAAACTACTTTTAATAATGAAAATTCTTACTGACTTTTACATTGCTTAACACTGTAAAAGGTACAAGCTGAAATCTACTCTATTTTCTTAGACATATGGTTGGATGTCGTTTGGTGTTGTGTTATTTGCAAAGTCCATAATATTTTAAAGTGGATACCCTGTAAAATCAACAGTGTAGAGCTACTTTAAATAAATGCACGCAGATTAATGACATCAGAATGCAGCTACTCAAAAATTTACAAACAAAATATACTTTGTATACGAGTAGGTACAGTGGCGGACATTTTATGTTGCCAGCTTTGGATTTTTATGTAAATAGTGGTGAACGTTTTTTTATCGTACAATGTCGTACATTTAGCAATTCCAGTTTGTTTTTATGTTTTGCGACCAATTTTCTTTTATAAGATTAAACAGAAATACCTCTACCTACTGCTTTCTTCGTTCTCCCGTTTGTGGAGCGAAAAGCAATCTTTATGCATACATTTTCCGTTAACAGGACCACGAAATTGCCAAAGAAAATCTACGTCTTTTCAGAAAATGCAACGAAATTTTACATCAAGCCATTTTGGAGGATAACAGTGATTAAGTTAGGCGTCTGGGAGCCCACAAAACTTTTCACTTGACTCGCGAAAATCACCATTTACAACTCCATACGTGAGCCGCGTTCAAAATTTAAGCTTTTGCAAACTTCAACGGTGGAATTTTAAAGCAATCTATATAGGTTTGTAACGACGTAGATATACTATTAGCTACTTTGTAATAGGTAAATTGCGCAAATTAAACAGGAATTTGAATATCTTTTTCATTTGCACAAGTCAATAGGAAGTTCAACAACAGTTATTAGTTATTAACCGTTTTTATAAATAGGTACCCACTTCAGCAAAATGTTCGTATTTTAGTAACTGATCCGACGTCTTAAAGCTATTTTGAGTTGAAAAACAACTTAATGCTCAAACAAATTGATACTTAAAACATCTTAAGGTAAAATTATTCAAACAATGTTTCAGCTGTAATGGACATCCCACGCCTGAATTCTTAGGCACCCAATTATATTTACATTCCGTTTTCAGACTATGACTAGGCGTTGCTTCGTATCATCGCTTTGTAGTCGTGAAAATAACTTGAAAAGTTTTAGTCAGGTTATTTTGCCTGATTCTGAAGCGAATGCAGTCGATACACGTGGAAACTTGTAATTGGCCTTATTTTGTTTGATCTATTACCTGTAAGTTTTCCTAAAAATAAAATAAATAAATACCTGTATTTAAATTTGATCGTTTACTGAATCCCGATTAAAATTTTACAATGTGTAAGAGATTAACTTCCGTCACCTTTTTCGGTAGAAAAATAGAAAACTATGTAAGTACTGACTCGATAATTCATTTACAGAAAAATGGAATTTAATTCATACAATAATAAAACATAAAATAGAAAATAAATCATGGTAAATCATGGTATGGGTTTGTGATTCGGAGGAATGAGGAAAATGTATGAATGTCGATGGCTATAAGAGTAGGGGAAGACCAAAGGAACGATGGATGGACTTTGTGAATAATGATATGGTTAGAAAGGGTGACTACCGAGATGACGACTAATAGAGAAATATGACCCCAAATAAATTGAGATAAGGACAGGAGAATTATCACACTAATATTATAAAGGCGAAAGTTTGTGAGAGTGTACGAGTGTGTGTATTTATATGTTTGTTACTTCTTCACGCTCAAACGGCTGGACCAATTTTGATAAAATTTTGTATAGAGGTAGCTCACATCCTGGATTAACATATAAGTTACTTTTTATTCTGATTTTCCCACGGGATCGACATTTACGCGGGTGAAACCGCGAGGCGCAGCTAGTGAACAATAAAAACATAAACACTTACAGAATTACTTATATTCTGGCCACCGAGCATTCTCTCAGCAGCCAGATTATGTAATACCTGACACCTGTCAGTTACATATGTGTTTTATGAATGTGATCTTTATTAGTTCCTAATTATGTCCAAATAAAAAACAACAGACTAACATAATCAATTAGTAGACCTACTTTAATATTATTAAAACTAAACAACATAAATAAAGAAAAAAAGACAATTTTTGCACATTTGTAATAAAATTTCCTTCTATCATTTACAGTGTCCACGTTTTGATGAACGCACGTGTACAGGAGGTAAAGCAAGCCCAGCGTTTTAAAATTTATTATATTTTAATTAAGTCCTCTAAAGCAGAATGAGTCTCAAAGAGAAATGCATAACATTTTACGTCCATGAGAGTGCAGAAATACATTAGTTTTAGCGTAAGCAACAACTCATCAGACTGAAAGCATGCTCTTTAAGTAAGATTGTACAGACGCCAGCACATGAAGCTACCCGAATCTGTCAAATTTTCCCAATCAACTTTGAACCTTAATGCTTTAGAGATAAAGTTGAAAATGTATTAAAGAAATTTGACAGATTGTAGTAGCTTGATGTGCTGGCGTCTGTACCAACTATGCGCAACGACTAGCCCTGCCGAACTAAACTAGTCCTAACTTAGGCATTTTCTGGGTACGCTCGTTCCATAATAGACTTCATCTATCGCTTTCCATCAGGCGTGATTAAGGTCAAGAGCGGGCCCATTCAGGAACAAAATAATAAAAAAAAAAACCGGCCAAGTGCGAGTCGGATTCGCGCACCGAGGGTTCTGTACAAACCTGTTTAAAATATTTTTATTACATGATGTAACTAAAAATTTACGGTTTTCGCAATTTTTCCTTTATCTGTGCTATAAGACGTTGCTTCGTACCAAATTTCAAGATTCTGAGTTCACAGGAAGTACCCTGTAGGTTTCGATTCCCTTGCGAGTGTCGAAAATTTGCGGCATAAACGGCTGTATCTTTTGATTGCGTTGGCTCAGAAGTTTGATTTTTTCACAGCCCCAAGAGACAATAGACTTGAGTATTTGATAGAAATTCCAGCTTGATACCTCTACGCGTTCCTGAGAAAAAGGGTCTTGACAGACAGACGGACGGACGGACAACAAAGTGATCCTATAAGGGTTCTGTTTTTTCCTATCGAGGTACGGAACCCTAAACAACAGCTAGCTTCAAGCTCACTTCATCTACGTTCTCATTGTAAGTTTTTATTGAATAGACCGGCTAATGCAATATTAACAGCTCACTTCACTTAAGTATGTTTTCACTGTGAGATTTTCGCAGAATAGGTCAGCTGCTGCCAAGATTAGTGATTTTTAAAAAAGCCTTAAAAATCAAGTTTACTTATTTATGAGATAACATCACGCTTGTTTTCACAGAGCCATTAAGCTGAAGTATAAATTGTACACCTCTTTCGGCAGTCTGTGTGAATTGTCCCGAGGAAGTAACACGAATCTAGACCCCGAACCTCTATTGATTAATTTCCAATAACATGTCCCGCCGCACTCGCAGTTCCAACTCTGAATCCCAAACTTTGTAATCGCCCTTTGGAACCAACTAACTGAACAGTCAATCAGTACAACCAGTTATCGCTTACGGGATCAAAGGATTTCCAGCATAGCTATTCACAAACACTCGATACGCTTCCGCATCGTATCGAACATTAATCATTGTTATCGTGGGAGTCTTCTAAACGCTGTTCACAAGTCCAAAACCCGAAAATTTTGTCAGTTTAAATCAAATAGACGCCTGCTGTTCTTCTAACAGCTATTTGCTGTTGAGGGCAAGTCAAATCAGGTTATCGAAATGTCAGGTTTTCGATACGATAGCCTGTCGTATGGTTGTGAATCAGGGCTCAGTATAGACAGAATACACACCGAATATGACGAAATTACTCAGCGTTACTTTGCTGAGATCTGATACTATCAAGATTATCGAATAACAGAAGCTTTCTACGTTCTGTTTCATACCGTTTACTCAAAACTTATCTAATAAAAACTCCGGAACACATTCTCATAGGTATACAGGGATATTTTTTATCACCATCCAAATTTTTACAGGGTCTTCTCCTCATGAATATGAACAACTTTCACTATGGGACCAACTCAGAAATCACGAAAAAAAATCAGCTGTTTCATACAAAAGTTCAATACCTACTTGACCAAAATGTATGAAACAGCTGAATTTTTTTTCGTGATTTCAGAGTTGGTCCTATAGTAAAAGTTGTTCATATTCATGGGTAAAACACCCTGTAAAAATTTGGATGGTGATAAAAAATCTTCCTGTAATATTGCCATATACAGGTTGACTTCAAATTCATTGACAATCTTTCAAGGGGTGAAAGTACTCATGAATACAAAGAACTTTTACTACAAGACCAACTTTAAAAAAACAGTTACAAACAAAGTTATCCTGTATATCCTGTAATAGGTATTCCCAGAATATAACTAATCCTAGTTTTCAATGCATTGGCTACGGCTGTACCTACATAGGTACGTCAAACAATCCAATCTAACTTGCTCGACTGCAATGCAGTCTATCACACCGATGCGTAACACAACCTTAGTCTGGTGGAATCTATTTGATATGTGATTTATAATGAGCTAGTGAATTTCCTGTGCTTCAAAATGATTTCCGAGTGTTGATGGTGAATGATTTATGAGGAAAAAGAAAGAAAGAAAATACGTTCATGAAAAAAAAAAATAAAAAAAAACTTTTTTTACGAAAGAAACAACCGACTTCAAAAAAAACACTACAAAGGGATAAATGACTATAATTTCGGAAGTCGGTGTCGTTAGTTCCACATTTTCGGTTTTTGCCACCGACTTCCGAAATTAAAGTTATTTTTCACTTTGTAGTGTTTTTTTTTTTGAAGTCGGTTGTTTTTTTTTTTTTAAATAAAAGTCCTCCAGACCGTATTTCGGCCAAGGCAGCCAATCTCAACGTAGACTAGGCCGTGTATTGCCCATGGTCCACCCACCTAGTTCACCTAGGTGGACTTCGGCGCGGGTCATATTATAGTGCACAAGTATGTACGCAGACACAGGTGCACTCCCTCTTCCCTTACTCTCATAGTCCGGTCGTGTCGGATTGCCGCCCCATCGGATTAACCTGTTTTACGATGCACGGCAAAAGACACCTATGTTACCAGATATCTAGAGATCTTAACAGACCTATCCATTTCATTTTTTTTTTTGGTAACCGTAACAGTTACGGGATTATTAAAGGCGACCATTCTTTGCACAGACCCACAGAATATAGCTAGTTTCTTTGAGCTTATAGTTTTGTGTCTAATGTAACTGCAGTTATAAGGTTTCCCATCCATACACATGCATAGACCAAATTGCTTTGACTATCAATCAACCATTGCGACGATACGGTGTGATTGTAGATCTTTCTGTATGTTATTCTGTCAGAAACCACGTAGCTTTGTACTTTACGTTGTATATGAAATACAATACAAACTACATGCGTTCTGAAATTTCAAGAATACAACTGAGATTCCCTCAGCTGTAAAGGCTCTCCCCAACAGCCGCGTTATTATCTGGTCGATAATATCGGATGCGTTATTGCGATATCTTTTTTTTTCATTACATTTTGTATTAGGACAACCACGAAGTTACACACTGCTGCGATAATAACGACGGAATAGAAGTAGGAATCTTGCGTTCGTCCGTCCTAGGATATTACGATATGACTTCTTAGAATATTTTGTATTAAGACGCATACGATCTTACACATACCTGCGTTAATAACGTAGTAACGTTTAGTATGGGTGGGGGGCCTGTAGTGTAGGTTACAAGCACACGTTAGAAATATCGGACGATAAAAACGCAGCTGTGTAGCATGGAACCGGGACGCATTATCGCCTCCGATATTATCGACCGATAATAACAAGCCTGTGGGGGAGAGCCTTTACTTGATCCTACAATGAACTCTTTAGTAAGACTCCTATTAATATGTTAATATTTATTCATAACCAAAACCCTAATTTTCGTAACACACTATCTGTCACCAACTAAAAAAAAAATATAGGAAATTACTAATCTATTGCTTCATATGTTTGAAAAATTCGTCTGCTCAACAACGTTAATAACGCAATGAATGTTGTCGAACTGTCAAAACAAAAGGCATTGCCATTGTAAGTGTGCTACGGAATTTCCCCGCAGTTTGAAATGGTTTTCTTAGGACGAAAATATCTATTGTTTCACTTTACCTAAGCAATAACAAAACATTATCTTACATCAAGTATGGAACTTTTATGGCACCAATATGACATGTTACCGGGCTGTTCTTGTTTCGTCCTAATTTACATTTGGGAAAGACGCGAATTACGAAATTGTTCAGTCCTGTCGTTTTGATTGCTATAATTTATGGATGACACGTATTACGTATTCACGTATTTATGGAGTTTCCGAGGTTTTGTTCAGTTCAAAATTGAATGTTTGTTGGTAAGTACTAAAATAAGCGGCTTTCAAGTTGCTACTTTTGTCTTTTTCGAGTAAACTCTTATTATTTATATCTATCTATCTGGATATTTGAGACATACTTACGTGTGCAAATAATAATCACTAAGCAGTAAGCACGTCTTAAGTCATACTGACGTCACGCAAATCCTGCATCTCGCAAGCAGAGTTTACCGCGCAACTAGCATAGATACAACAGCCCAACATGAATCATCGGGCAGTTGCCCGGCAGACACAACACCCGTCTGGTCGGAGGATCCACCCTTTTCTATAGAGTGTGAGTGAACTTTACACCCTGCTCCTCATACCTCTATAAACTCATTGTTAGCAAAAAACAAAGAACTGCTATAAAACCGTTTGCATCTGTGGTTATCACCGTTACCACCATGTAGTGCCACTTTACCAATACAATAACAATGACACAAAACACCTAATAAAAAACTGGCTAAGTGCAAGTTCGACTCGCACACTAAGGGTTCCGTAGCACAAAGCAAAAAAAAACGCCGAAAAAACAGGTTTCTTGATGAAGATCTCCTTTAATTTTTAATTTTATTATGTGTTGTTATAGTGGCAATAAAAATACACACTCTATGAAAATGTCAACTGTCTATACACCATGAAATTTAATCACCGTTTTCCTCTTAAGGGGTCATTGTACTCATCATTGTGAACAACTCTTACTATGGGACCAAACCTGAAATCGTGAAAAAAAAAATCAGCTATTCCCTACAATTTTGACGAGTTATGCGAACATAAATGTAGGGAACAGCTGATTTTTTTTCACGATTTCAGGTTTGGTCCTTTAGTAAAAGTTGTTCATAATGATGAGTACAATGACCCATTAAGAGGAAAACGCTGATTAAAATTTCACGGTGTATAATACGGATCATAGGATACCTACAGCCCGCTGACAGACAGACAGACGGACAACGGAGGCTTATTAATTGGGTCTCGTTGGCACCCTTTGAGTACGGAACCCTAAAAAGTACGGTCATAACCTTTCCTGTTATTAAATCTATGGTTTAAATTTATCTGTGTTTTGAAAACCGAAACTACATTTCCGTACATCAGAATTCATTAAAAAGCTCCTAACGACCTCAAACCAAGGGATTGAGGAAGCTCAACAGTAGATTCTAGACCTCCACATAGCTACATCTTGATGTTCATGTTACTTAAAAACAAACCTTCCCAAACTTGTTGCGCTTTTCTCAAGCATGTAGATTTTTCTCCCCGTTGCACTTTCAAGAGTGATAATTAAATTCGCAATTTAATTTGGGCGTGAGTTGTGAATCTTTTGGGAAAAAAGTAATAAGGGTTCCCCAAAATCACTGGTGTAGAACGTTTTATTAACAAAAATGTCGCAAAAACGAACTCGTCAGGAAGCCGTCGTCTACGCATCCTTTTTTATTAAATAATCTACTTAACTTTGTACAAAAATAATTGCTGGGAGACGAATTTTATTTTTGGTGTGAAAATTCTGTGTTTACGGTAGTGCGCAACGCACGCAAGTGCACGCAAAACATTGGGCTTATGGGTGCATTCAACGGTACAGGGGTCGTGGGTGTATTAAAAGTTAAGTAATTTTTATATATTATTTTTTTGTTAGCCTATTTTGTGTCCCACTGCTGGGCAAAGGCCTCCCCTTTTTTCTTCCAAACCTCCCTGTCTTGTGCGATCTCTGGCCATGTTGGCCCTGCGAATGATATTAGATCGTCACACCACCTTCTTCTTGGTCTACCTCGACGGCGATGTCCTGCCTCAGGCGTCCAGTGAGTGACGATCTTTGCCCATCTCTCCGGGTGCATTCATGAGACGTGTCCGGCCCATTCCCACTTCAGCCTGGCTGTTTTTTCTCAAACATCCGCTACTTGAGTTATGGAGCGCAGCGTGGTGTTTCTAACTCGGTCTGTACAGTTAAAACCTAACATGCTGCGCTCCATTGCCCGTTGGCAAATCTTGAGTTTGGACTTCTGTTGTTCAGTAAGTGACCAACTTTGTGCACCGTAGGTTAGGACGGGCAGGATGCACATGTCGATGAGTTTCCTTTTAAGAGATATAAGAAGACTACCTTTCATATGTTCTTTAAGGGGCCAATAGGTCTTCCAAGCATTTTAGACTCGTCTTTCGACTTTCTTATCCTGTCTGTTTTTGAAAGACACTATCTGGCCCAAGTATGTGTACTCATCGACATATTGCAACCCATGTCCGTCTACCTCGACCCTACGTTTCGTGATGTTAGTCATGACCTTTTTTAATTTTGTATATAATTTTCGTAAAAGGTATGGTATGGTCGAGTATTAAAATAGTATATTACTGCAGCGGCCAGCAATAGAGGCATTGATGGACGAACGTGTAAATGTGGACCGAGGCAAAGCCGAGGCTCACATACGTAAGTCCAGTTGTGGACAAGGCTTGTATTGTATAGTACATTTCTCAAATAATGCGCATAATTAAACACTCATTGTCTTATCTTGAACTCATTTTGTCAAATACAATTACTTTTCAAAATCAATGATAAACAACGAACAACGATAATTTTTCCCGCGTTAAAGTGTTCATTTGTTTTTTTTTTTTTTAATAAATTGCTTTCCATTTGCAAGCCAGTTCGAAATTTAAATAAAACCTTTGATAAGTTAACTCCTTGGTTGCCATGTTTCGGAGTAAGAGATCGTTCCATTTTTAAATTACACGATAGATATGAGTTTACTATGTAATTTATTTGGCCGCTATACCACGACAGATATGGATTGTCATACAACTTTTGCCGGCCGCTGCTCGCGTGTATTTGGCCAGTACAGCAATTTCGATTTATCTCGAAGAAGGTTGTCAAGATAATGCTCTCAGAGCATGTTTGAGAAAAATGTCATAACAACGGGAAAAATAAGTGACTCGCGGCTTCGTTATGGAGATTTTTACACCCGTTATTTTGTACTGATTACAAAAAAAATGGCAGAAGTTTCTCGGCTTCTCGGGTATGTCTAGGTATGTAGATTTTTCTTAAATTTTCGAACTCTCAGAACGTGTTTTTAGATATGATCTAATAACGATGACATTCCGTAATAGTAGTACCTACATACTTTGTTACGAGTATTCAACAACTTTGTCAATCAACTTATTCAACAAAAGTTTAAATTTTTCCCGACAGAATTTATCACCAAAGAGTAAAGACCCGTCCCCGAAATCCTGAGCCCATTAAATTTCACGATCCCGTTTTTACGGCGCGACTTTTGACAGCACCCCTTACATAGTTTATTGTTTATGTTGATTTTTATCACTTAGATTACGTGTTACATCTTTTTTATTCGAAATATTTATGAAGTCATAATTTGAGACGTAAAGATGTTTTATTGCGTTCGAATAGGTAGGTTAAGGTGATTGTGTACCTTATTGGGGTTGGGGTGAACAGTGGTAGCGGCCGCGACTTACGAGTTTGTATGTCGTAGATCCCTACCCATACAGGCGCTTTACTTTGTGTAAATTATTTAATCAACACTGTTCTCAAAAAAATATGTTTAAACACTAAAACCCGACTACTGAAAAGGATGAAACAAGAAAGTACCTTCCCGTGGTCGCATGCTATCATAGCTTATATTAATTATATGAGTACAGCGGCATGCGACCACGGGAAGGTACTTTCTTGTTTCATCCTTTTCAGTAGTCGGGTTTTAGTTTTTAAACTTATTTTTTATTTAATTATTTTGGGACTTATATCAGGAATATTTATTATATTTTTGAAATGTGCTAATTAAGCCCTTTCATTTGATACCCAACAAGGCATGATGAAAAAATTTTTTTTTTTACGTATCTTGACTTTGTGTCCACTAGAGGGCGCCATACTCAATTTAATGTGACGTCATATAGCCTATAACCAGCGGACAATCAAGACGCTTCCAATAATACCTCATTTATGCAATTATTACATGGAGTTTAGAAGTTATGAGGGAACAGATGAACATACATACATACCGGTCAAAATCATAACTCTCCTTATTGCTTCGCCGTAATCGGGTAAAAACGGGTCCGGACCCGTGCTTCACCTAGTTTCTCCACCTGGGTGATGTACGGGGACTACGCTCCCGTGCTCGGGTCCCGTGCTCCAACTGATGACGTTATTGTATAGCGATGCAGAAAATTGTCTTTCCAATATTATTCAAAAGATCTAAACAATTATTTAATAGGAGTGAATTTATAATATGTCCCTTGCCTGACCAATGTTAAACATATAATATACACGGATAAAATGGCAGGGGGTGACTTGCACACTCAATAATGGGCTCCCGAAAACGTTCGCTAGCACAAGTTAATAAATGAATAACTAACATTTTGTGTATTATTCATCTTTTCCCGGTACTTTTTTGACAGAGTAGTATATAAGGTGTAAAAAAATTAACCTTAAAAACTTTAGGAGGTGCTTTAGACCATCGAACTGAACAACTTTCACTATGGGACCAACTCTGAAATCACGAAAAAAAAATGAGCTGTTTCATACAAAAGTTCAATACCTACTCGGTCAAAATGTATGAAACAGCTCATTTTTTCCGTGATTTCAGAGTTGGTCCCATAGTGAAAGTTGTTCAGTTCGATGGTCTAAAGCATCTCTTAAAGTTTTTAAGGTTAATTTTTTTACACCTTATATTATTAAATTATGTATTTTTCTTAATTACTTAACTGGACTGATCATCAGTTGGACCACGGGACCCGATCACGGGGCCCTAGTCCCCATGCTTCACCCAGGTGAAGAGGCTAGGTGAAGCACGGGTCCGGACCCCTCAAAACGGTGAAGGAAAACATTGTGAGGGAACCGGCATGTTCTAGAACCAAAAATTCGATGACAAGTGACGTTTTCCAACCCGCACTGAGCAGCGTTGTAGATTACGATCCACTTGTTCTCACTTACAGGAGGCCTGTGTCCCAGCAGTAGGAACATTATAGGCTGATTATGATTAGGTGAAAAAAGCCCCTATTATGTGCTGAAATAGTCAGAAAAGAAACAAAAGAAAGATTTGACAGATTTGATATATTTCTTCATGTAGAAACGTACCATCCACCATGGATCTACGATAGTAGGTATGTGTTAGAGTATTAACTTCATCATCTGCCCATAACTGGCCCTAGGAATCGAAGTCAAGGACCTTGCCATAGTAAGCATAGCTATTGTCATCATTTTAAGGCCTAGCTGTCCTCAGATAATAAAAGAACCATCCATATCCCCGGCGATAACACTATAAACAATAAGTTGTATGAGTCAATTGCATTCATCGCGACAGGTCACCTCATATTATAGTCATTCAAACAATTTATATTACAAAAACATAATTATCTTTTTAACCTCAATATTTTCAAATACTTTCATTGTTTGTTTGTACGGTTATTTCGCAAACACTCGACAACGCATTGTTGGCTTGTTGCTCAAACTGTGAAGAGTGTCTTAGTGAGTGTTTAAAAAGGCTGAAAATAATCATATTAATCTTCAGAAATTACTAAAACACACAATTAATATAAAAAATATTAAAAAGTGCAAAGAATTTATGGAGTGTGGACTTTGGAGTCAATTTAAAATTCTAGCAACGTTTCCGTTTAAAGCTAGTCTAATTTCAAGCATCGGCTCCGGAAAAGTGCAATCTCATATTATCCCAATAATTCCAGATCAGTTAAAATTTTCTGGTCGTTGAAAATTTAAAACAGAAGATGAGGCTTTACTTGTTGGTTTCAATAATAGTGAGTATCAAAGCGAAAGAACAATCCAGAAAGTACTGCGACGTTGTATCCGCGGACCCAACGAAGCATTGTTACGTGAAAGAAATTTTGACGACTGTCGCTCACAGTCCCAACCAACTATCAGTGGACAAAACTACCAATACACTATACTTCAGTTTCGACTTTGGCCAAGGGGAGTACGTGCCCGCCATACTCCACATTGGCAGCAAAAACCTCAATGTACTAAAAGGAGTGAAAGACGCATTTGCCATCTCCAATGATCCTACAACAGGACAAATGTATTTCGGAGGTAGTCACGGGATCTACAGATACAGCTCAAGCAACAGGACGTTGCAGAGACTGAACATAAAGAACTTGGACATCTGGTGGTTGTACATCAAGAAGCACATCTATTTCATCAAGTTTCCGAGTCTTAGCGCGTACTATTATGCAAACAGAACAGTGAGACCTGTACCAGAATTAATAGGTGATATAGTCCATCAATTTGTTTTAGATAGGGATGATAATATTTTCTTTATCAATGGAACAGGTTTGTTTGGTATAAAACGTGGTGAAGACGTGGCGATCTTGTTGAGAGACCACCCGAGATTTCTGGGGATTGCAACAGATAACAATGGGTACGTCTATGTATGCAGTGAAGATGGAATATTTGTGGTCACTAAAATGGTCCAAAAAGTGAAGAAAGTCATCAGCGTGCAAGGAGTGTTAGGTATCACCTTCGATGAAGCAAATAATATCATTTATTCGGATTCTCACGAGATTATTAGACTAGTTCCGATGTTACACGAAAATTATTATGATAAAGTTTGACTATAGAACTATTTATTGTTTAATTAATCTAATATTGAACATACATCCAATCTCCCATCGTTTGTCAAACTCAAATGACTTAAAACAATAAACTCCTTTATTTGATAACATTGTGTTATTAACACTTAGGCTCTCCTAACTGACGCTACAAGTGCTACAAAACCGGTTTTCCGCCTTTTACATACAGCAGCCGCCCCATTAAGATCATTAGTTTATAGCTGGAAAGCCTATATCCAGCAGAGGACTGCGATATATATTTATATAAAAATGCGACGGACTCAACTGAAGAGGTTCGCTGGGTCATATTACATTACCTAATTTAGGGGCGTCAGTTATAACGTTTTCGTTGTGAAAGTGTTGATTGTCAACCCGTTTTCAATAAATGAGACTGTAATTTATATACTCTACTCGATATTATATCAGCTTCCAGCGTTGAATTCATACTAAACGTGGTTCCGATTTAGGCACTAATTGAATCGGTATAATTGATTGATTCTCTGAATAACGCAGTGTGTTTGCGTGTTTCCCAGCAATTCCGGATATTAACCATGCCCTAGTTAACATAAACAGGCAGTGATACAAGTCATCAACAGTGTAATGTATTTTAGCTGAATGTTTACACACAAATGTCGACGTGGCTATTTCACAGACGCAACCAAATAAACATACTGCTTTTCACTGGACTGGTTTTGGTTCATATTGTGGAATTGTCTGTTTATATTTGTTTGTTGAAAGATTAGAGAGAGTTTTGAATTGATAGGTTCGCCACATTCCATGTGTCCACCAAATGGAAAGAAAGAATTAAAATATATTTTGTAACACATCTATTTAAGAAGAGCTAGTGTATTCTTCGTAAACAGGGACTAAAATGGCTCCCTAGGGACTAAAAGTGATTTCAATTTAGAATGTGGATATTGTTAGTAAAAGTTCCAATCACCAAAGAGATCAATCACGGACATTGTATGGACAAGTAACAGGCTGTATGATAAAACAAAAACGCGCGCGAGCCAATATAAAAAAAAAGTTTGTGAAAAAATTTAAAACGCGCGAGCGCGACGTAATTTTTTACTCAAAATTGTATGTAAAGAAATAAACGTACTATTCTTATTCATAAGTTGCACTTGCTTATTTTTTCGTACTTTCGCCTTCAAAATAGTTGTTTGCTCCCTTGGCAAACTATCTACTATTTTTGCACAGAATAAAAGACACACAACGCCACATATAAAAAAAAAAGAAAACAAAAAATTGCGATGTGAGAAATTAGCAGGAAAGTGTGCCTCGCAGCTGCGCCAAATAGGCCCAGTTCAGCAAAAATGCCAGACAACTAGTGCCTGACGCTGGTTTTCAACTGGGTCTGAAGTGTGAGGTGACGGATATAAATCAGTTTTAAACTGCAATATTTGTGATGAAATGAAATTATCCGGAAAAGAACCAGAGTTACCGACATAGCTTGCAGAGTAAGCAAACTGAAGTGGCAGTGGGCTGGCCATGTCTGTCGAAGGACCGATGGCCGGTGGAGCAGACGAGTCCTGGAGTGGAGACCGCGTACCGGCAAGCGTAGTGTGGGACGCCCCCCAGCTAGATGGACGGACGACCTAAAGAAGGTGGCTGGGGTAGACTGGATGCGGAAGGCGGAGGACAGGGTGCTGTGGCGCAGTTTGGGAGAGGCCTATGTCCAGCAGTGGACTGCGATAGGCTGAGTTGAAATTGGAAGATAGAAAGTGGTAACCAAACCTAGATCTTCTTCACCAATGTTTCTCTCATGGAATTACATTGATCATTTAATTTTACTAGCACACCTTTGGTTTTGGGTGTTAAAAATCCCACACTCCCCGACCTCCCTCCCCGGAGGTTGGGTGCCTTTTGAAGGATTCCATCCGACAAAAACAAAAAAAAAGACAGGTTGCACTCCGGGAGTACCGGCAGAAGTGAAAACGTTGTGCATTTTTGATATTTTGGAATGGTTAGGGAATAATTTTGCACGAATTGCTTTAATTATCAGTATAAAAGTACTATCATTTATGTGGTAGAATACAATATTTATTTATTGCGCTATCGTACACAAACATGATAATTAAAGTAGCTATTTTTTTGTTTTATAATAATTTTACAAATACACAGCAGTGTGGCCACTACACAGGCGGTCGAGCCATCAGCTGTCACCATCCATGGATGCGCGTGGCACGCTGTAACATAAACACACACGAACATTCGCGCAAGCGCCCTGCGCCGCCTAAACGAAACAGCAGGCATACATTTTCACCGCGCCGTAGAAAGAAAGGGGGATACTTCCTCTCCTACGCCGCGCCGGCTGTCTACTCTCCATCCGTCTTACGAATTTTCCATCAGTGTCACGTGCCCTGACGCGAGTTTAACATTTTTTACCTATTACAAAAAAGTGTATAACGCCGCTAAAGAAGTTTTCACTTCAAAAAAAGTAGCACTTCTATAAAAATGTCGTTATGTCATAAAACAGCATGTTACCTTTTTCCACCTTTTCATCACCACATTCCTTCCCCAATCTCCCCTACTCCTCCCCTCATTACGCCAATATTTCAATCAAGCGATCCCTCACAACCAGTACATCGGTATTTGGTTGGAGAATGCACCTTATTTAATTCAAAGCACGGACATTGACATGGAACTTTATTAATTAAATACCTAGGCAAAGCCGTACGGTTCAATTTTCAGTGTACATTACATGAGGTCAGTTGTCAAAGGAATGGGGTCACTCAATGATAAGGGTTTGTGAAAATCATCTTGGTTTTATCGGGAATTCTACTGAAAGTACATTCTACAGGTATAGAGCCAGATGGATATTTGGTTGTAGTGGAAATGGCAATGACCAGTGATATTTTAAAACTTGATTTAAAAGAGTACCCATGGAGATACCTGTATGGTGGCTAGGATATTAAGATGAGGTATGTTCGGAGTCCGAGAGATCCGCAGGAGAACCAAAGTAACCCACATAGCCCGAAGAGTTGCCAAACTTAAGTGGCAGTGGGTAGGGCACATTGCTCGCAGAACAGATGGCCGATAGGGCCGAAAGGTTCTGTAGTAGCGGCCGCGTACCGGAAGACGTAGCGTTGGAAGGCCTCCTACAAGGTGGACCGACGACCTTGTGAAGGCCGCAGGAACTCGTTGGATGCGAGAAGCACAAAACCGGTCGAAGTGGAGGTGCTTGGGGGAGGCCTATGTCCAGCAGTGGACGTCTTTCGGCTGAAATGATGATGTTCGGAGTGGCCGGATAAGCAGAAAGAGAGATTTTGAAGTCTGTTAGGGAGAGCTTTTCCCAGCAGAGTAGTAGGGCAATAATAGTAAGTAAAAAAAAGTTGTTTCGGTGACCAGTCATTATATTGTGAAAAAGCTTAATTCAAAAGAATAACCATGAAGTTTCTGTCTGTTCTATTTAGTTGTCATCTTTTATAATAAGGCCTGATGTACACACACGTTTTTCTTGCCGTAAAAAACTATGGTTTATTCGCCGTGTGTAGGCACGGTCGTCAGTGTGTGATCGTTATGGAAGCTCGTTAACGGACACGTATTTTCTACGGCGCGGTTTGTACACCGTACAAAGGGCCTAAGTGTCTCATTTCGAATCAAAATTTTAAACTGAATATCTTTCTGGAAAACGTGACATTAGAATTTCAGTCAGCAGAATTAGAAGTGGGCTGTAACAGGTAAAATCGCATATCTGTTCCGCCTGTTCCTGTTCCACCTAATTAACAGTTCCAAAAACCTGTTACAAAATAACAGGCTGTTATTTCATACTATGTGGGAACAAACTATTGTGTGTTCTCTGTTACCAGAGGTGATACACGTAGGTACTTCTCTTTCTAACTAAGGTGTTACCATGCGCGGTCCGAGGGGGGGGGTCGTGGGGGTCATGACCCCCCCCAAAATCATTCAAGCTGTCGAGAGTCTGAATGATTTACTTGCCTTAATAACTTAAAACTGTACTTGAGCCATGAAAACCCCGATTGGCATATTCAAAACATTAAGAACATCGGCAGACATGGGGACTGCCGACTGAAGTAAAAACTTAAAACGATGAAATGACAGTGGGTTTTTAACGCGCCTAAAAAATATTTTCCTTTAAAAAGGCTGTTAATAAAAATATAGAATCCAGGATTCAAGAGCGAGCGAAGCAAACTCGGGATATTGGGCACCCCGCTCGTACGTAAGGTTGAAAGGCTTAGGTAAGGCCAGATTCCAAAACCTAAACTGCTGTAAAACGAGTTTAAGTTTTTCGTCATAATTCTATTAAGTAAGTTCTCTTTTTGTTGATGGGTAAAATAAAACAGAGACTATTCAAGACCGAGCGTAGCGAGCCTGAAAATTTTAGCACCCCTAAAATTTTCAGGCTCGCTACGCTCGGTCTTGCAATTTACATTGGTTCTTGAGCTTTTCTTCAAAAGTCGACAAAGCAAGTAATTCCTAGTCCTTTTGGAATGATCTAAAGAAAATCGAACCTATCCGAGAGGAGTGTGCAAAATTTTCGAGCTCGCTTCGCTCGCTCTTGCATTTTAGATTCTGATAGCTGCTTGAGCTTGCCTGCATAAGTCGAGAATGTACCTCCTATTTCTACTTGAAAATATAAAATAAAACCTAATCAAACAGGCGAATTGTTAAAATTTTCGAGCTCGCTTCGCTCGCTCTCCCCACCCTACACAATCAACTGTTCTAATACATACGACCAATTTGGCAGCATTTAAGTAACACACCTATGTAAAAGCTGCGTCCCTGAATAGCATAAGTAATGTGGAGCTGGAGGTGCACATGAACCTTAACATATCATCACGCCTTTAATCCCTAAAAGGTTGTTGGGCAGGGGTGTACCTTCATAATAGTACTTACACCCACATTTCGCCAGATGTCATAGAAGGCAAGCCTACTGCCGCCAACCGGGCACAAATCCAGACTCTAGGTTGCTTCTGAGATATTTGTGATGGAATAACCCTTTAACACTACCCGACCTAGGAATCGAACCTTGCGACCACTAGACCAACGAGGAGATGTACCTCCTTTAAAATATTCCTAAAATATTCCTCGGTACCCATATGATGACCCCCCCCAAAATCTTGGGCTGCGACCGCGCCTGGGTGTTACACCTATGCGAGAAAAAGAAAGAGCTTGTGACGGACGATGTAACAGGGTGTCACAACGTATCAGTAACATTTTTTATCTAATTCTAACTAAGGTAACTGTCATAAGCATGAATAGAGAAAAGCTTGTGACTGGATGGATTCTGTTATCTCGTCGTGGAACAGAAGCTGTTTTATCAGTTTATTTGTCACAGTTACAGTCTGTTATCTTGTGATACCTGTTATATTTAGCTGTTACGATATATACGCCTCACTCCTAATCAGAATCACAAAAGTTTGGAAAATAATAAACTAACTAGTCTGTATTGTCCCACTTCAAGACAAAGGCCTCCCTCTCCCTTTTCCACACAATTCTGTCTTTTGCGAGTGCCGGCCAGTCCTTTAGGTAGGAACCAAACTCGTCCCGCGATCTTCGTCTCGACCTGCTGAGACGGTGGCGTCGTACATTTAGTGGGACCCAATCAGTGGTTCTCTTAGCCCAGTTGTCATCTGACATGCGGCAGACATGTCCGGCCCGTTTGGCAGCTTTTTGGGTAAACGTCCATGATCTTGGTTTTGGCGTGCTGTATTGTGTTCCTTATATGGTCAGAAATTGAAACCCCCAAGATACTGCGCTCCATGACTCGCTGACAAACGAAATAAAAACCAATTTAAATAATGAAGTCTATTATTAAACAAGTTCTATTTTATTCCGCTATCAGTTTTAATATTAACTGCTTCGACGTTCTGCAAACAGTTATCCAGCTGAAGCGTGCTTAATCTGATTTCAAAAGCATTAATGGCTTCAGTGTAGCTATCAATAAATATCTGTTTGATGGCTGCAAATATTTGATAACGGACTTGTACTATAATAATATAAACATAACCAAATAATAGGGAAATCTAAATAATTTGAGCCAATATTTTTGAACTGTTGGTTCATATTATGATGTTATATTATACAGGGTGAATTTTTGAGATGGGGCAGTAAGGGAGATACCGTAACTGTTGTTGCTATAGGAAAACCGTCTTAGGGGACTGTCCTTAACTTTTTGAGACAATATAGGTACATAAACGTTTGTGAAGGTTCACTTGCACTTGGAAAGACTTCAGGCAAATAGGGACAAATCAATTCTGTACAAATTA
The DNA here is from genome assembly GCA_947508005.1 of Amphipoea lucens. Classification (NCBI taxonomy): domain Eukaryota; kingdom Metazoa; phylum Arthropoda; class Insecta; order Lepidoptera; family Noctuidae; genus Amphipoea; species Amphipoea lucens. The sequence goes on along the minus strand of OX382374.1, from coordinate 1,481,516 downwards.
GTCCATCTAAATCCTCAGATCAGATGTCCTATCTGATCTGAGGATTTAGATGGACTAATTGTCTAAGATGCGCCAGGATCTCCATTTATAGGAGCTACTTGATTGCAGGTATATCATCATCTGCCTAGCCTTTTCCCAACTAGGTACGTTGGGGTCGGCTTCCAGTCTAACCGGATGCAGTTGAATACCATTGCAGGTATATACTAACTACAAATAAATTGTCTTCCCAAATCTCTAAGGTCAAAATTATTTGCGTAATTAGCGTATAATTTTCCCACTGCCGGGACGGATGCCTCCTCTCTGTGAGGGGGATAATTATTTATAACATTTATTAACCTTTGTTTAACTTATGGAAATTATTCGAGTTAAAAAACAACAGAACGGAACTTATCTCATGAAAACTCTAGTCCAAGTTTTAGTACTTCAAAATGTAAATGACTTAATTGGGTTTGTAGATTTTATAGGCCGGATATATTATTTTAATAAAACATAATACTTCCCATGTCCCAACGAACGGAACACATAACTCCTAATGTCAAAGATTAGATAAGCCGTGTTAATCCCATCGAGTTGACTGGACAACCCGCACAAAATGGCGGCTCGAATACATTTTTATATGAACGAGAGACGTGGAATTAAAACACCATGAGTAAGGGCTTTGAGCCCTTTGTTGAGAACTTTACAGATGGCACGTACTTAAATAATACCGTGAGCGTAAAATTTGTTTAATTTGACGTGTTAGTTTTGTTGTACTAAAAGATATACCTATAGAGGTATGAGGAACAGGGTGTAAAGTTCACTCATACTCTATATAAAAGGGAGGACCCTCCGACCAGACGGGTTTTGTGTCTGGCGGGCAACTGCCTGATGATTCATGTCGGGCTGTTGTATCTATGCTAGTTGCGCGGTAAACTCTACTTGCGAGATGCAGGATTTGCGTGACGTCAGTATGACGCATTGATTTCGCATGTGGCGTTGTAGATACCGCTACATAGGGTACCTACATGCATATTATTATATGGAAGTCATTTCTATGTCCGGTGCCTATATCTTACTGGCCCTCATTCAGGCACCTCGCAAACTATTCTGAAGTTAAAATTAAAACTAAGACACTGGCAACAACATAAATGATTAAAGACTTAGAGACGATTTTAGATGCAAATATGTTCAGCTTTTCCTGTAGATTTCAAATGTAAAACCTTCATTCATGGTTACGCCATATATTAATGACTAGCTGCGTCCCGCGGTTTCAGCCGCATAAGTATCGATCCCATGAGAATATCGGGATAAAAACTACCCTATGTCCTTCCCCGGGATACTATCTATGTCTCTGCCAAATTTTATCGAAATCCGTTCAGTGGTTTAGGCGTGAAAAGGTAATATACAGACAGATAGACAGAGTTACTTTCGAATTTATAATATTAGTATGGATATATACTCGTATATAAATAATAAGTATATAAACATGGATGCTCATGAAGACGGGAGAACCCCAGGAATTATCTAAACTTCATTACAACTTAACTCTCTCACAGAAAAACACAAGATAAATATATCTCCTATCACCCATTAACCTATACCCCAATCTATCAGACAAACATTCGGCACAGCCAGGTCACGTCTCCCGCCGATTGTGGCCTTCTAACTTCGTGTAATTTCGCAGAACTTCGCGCAACTCCGCGTAATACGCGTAATTTCACCGAAACGACGCGCAGCACCGTCGCAAATGGGAACGAAATGGAACGACCGCGACGGCAATGTTCTCAGAAAGTCGCACGTATTCGGAGAGAGTTGTGCGTGAACGGACGATTTGGATAGAAGTTTTGTTTGTTGGCAGATGACATGGTATGGAGAAGCCTGATTTTCGAGTTTGGTTCAATACTGCATTGGAACAACCCTCAGTTTCAGCATTCCCTAGTTTTTTTGACAATTCTCTAATTTGGTAACAGATTTATCTGTATATGAAGGCTTTCAGGTACCTAGGATTTCTCGTTCAAGCGCGTATTTGGCCACTCTAATCCTTATAACACGAAATAATTAGCAGACTGATGTATCTGCAGTTAATAAAATATTTGTGGCAGCATCTACGTTGCCACATACGAAATAGGAACGCATCACACTTCAACGTCACGCAAAATCCTGCATCGCGCAAGCAGAGTTTACCGCGCAACTAGCATATTATACAACATCCCGACATCAATCTTGAGGCAGTTGCCCGCCAGACACGACGCCCGTCTGGTCGGTGGATCTTCCCTTTTCTATGGAGAATCCATAATAATATTATACATTCGAAAGTAACTCTGTCTGTCTGTCTGTATGTAACCTTTTCACGTTTAAACCACTGAATCGATTTAGATGAAATTTGGTATAGAGATACTTTTAGTCCCGGGAAGGACATAGGATAGTTTTTATCCCGATATTCCCACGGGATCGACACTAATGCGGGTGAAACCGCGGGGCGCAACTACTATTATTATATAACTATACAGGGTGTTACGGAAAGGGTATATCAATACAAACGGGTTGAAGAGTTTATCTGGTCTAGAATCTCTGTACAAAATTTAAGCTCAAAATTTCGACATCACGGCGCTGCACTGGCGCGCGGCGGCGTGATGTGCGTGTACTAGGCGCACAGACACACTACAGATAATGGATAATGACCCTCGTAGTGCGGTGACATGTTTGTTATAATTTCAATTTAATAAAATATGGAAATAAAAAAATATTAAGCATTATCAAAGTTACTGCTTTTGAGCTGAAGTTTTGTACAGAGATTCTAAACCAGAGACACTCTTCAACCCGTTTCTATTGATATACCCTTTCCGTAACACCCTGTATATCCATGAAAATTTCAAGAAATATATGATCACTTAATAAAGAGCCAACCCTATAAGGGCGCCCACACAAAACTGCGAATCGGCGCGATGCGAATTCGCAACGCAGAAAGATTAATTATAGGCTAGAACTAGTAAGAGCTCGCAGATTTTTACGATACGACGTCGCATCGCAGTTTTGTGTGGGCGCCCTAAAGCCAACGAAATGGGACGCATGCACCAATAGGCTTACAAAGCACGCGATTGAAAACGGACGAGATGCGGATGACGATCAAACAATACAGAAAATAGAATACGCGCAATGGCGGGAAAAGTAGCGATAGATATCAATGTTTTATGTCCGCCCATGTCCAGTTGTCCAGCCATGTCACGATTTGTGTGCAGCCATATTTTATTTCACATACGATGTGTTTTGGTTTTGTTTTATATAAAATTTATTTAATTTTCTCTTGACTGTACTTACCTGTCAAAAAGAATAACCTAACATAAAGTGGATAATGGAATTATTATGTACTACGTACAACGTAGTACATAACAATTCCATGGATAAGCCAGAGATTAAAACAGAAGAAGAACTAGCAGGGGATCGAGGAGGGGTGGGGGTGGGGGGGTGTAGGGATCGGACCGGAATAAATCGTATATTAACAGTAATATTTTTAAATTCTGTCACTAGATTTTTTGAAGTGAAACTTCTTTAGGCGCGCTTGACTTGGGGAGTAAACTGGCGAACGCGTTACGAAAACGTGTGATCGGGCGAGTAGGGAGTAGGTACGTAAAAAATAGCTGGAAATACCTGGTGTAAAAACCCGGTCCCGGTCGCATTTTACACCAGGTATTTGCTTCCAAGTACGCACACCAGGTACCGACTCAAAATACTTGCAAGACTATTAAGTATCTTATACGGCTACTCGCTCAAATACGTAGGTACTCAACCGCCTTAGTTTTCGCAAATGCGATCATGCTCCTTATCAGTAAGAGTCTACGGAACAATTTCATATGCAAGTATTTTTTACTTAAATGGTTTGCAAGTATTTATTTGTAAACGCGATTTTGCTCCTTATTTATAGGAAGTCATTGATCAATTTCCTATGCAAGTAGTTTTCCTTCCAACGGGGCTTTTGAATACGCGATTGTACTTCTTATCTGTATGAAGTTATGGATCAATTTTCTATGCAGATAGAAAATACTTGAAAGTATCTCGCTCTGTCGTGCCTCGACGCTCGAGTACGTAGGTACTCAAATAGTTCAACAACCGCGTTTGTTTTCGCAAATGCGATCATGCTCCTCATCAGTAAGAGCACAGAATACTTAATAGTACTACGTACAGAAAGGACACTCCCTTCCTCGCTCATATCAGATACCGCACCTCACCCCGCACTTCGAGGTATTCGTCGCCGACTCTTTAGCAAGAGCGCTCACGAACCGCAGCGCTGTATTGCTGACACGAACACACAATTATGCGATTTAAAAGTTTTATTTGAGTTTTAATCACGATGGTTGGATATTGTGATGCTTTTCCGAATTCGTATTTACATAAACTGTTTGTAAGATTTCGCATTTTTAATAACATGCGATTTAATAACTGAGTTTACAGATAAGTCATTTAAACTAAACTATTTTAGTGTTTTTATTTCATTACGAACCCGACTATATAAATAAATAATTGAACTACATGGTCACTTCATAATAATGCACACGTTCGGGCAGCGCCGCCGCCGACGTCGTTCGGTTCCCCGACACAAATTGCTTTCCGCGCCATTTTTTTTACGCTACTAGATTTCACGCAAACATTTGCACGTATACAAACGTAATTTGTTTATGTAGTAGTAATAGGTAATTATTTTGCGAGCTTTGTATGGAGTGTCCGAGGTGTGGTAAGAGTCTAAGGAACAATTTCGTATGCAAGTATTTTTACTTTAATGGTTTGTAAAAGTATTTATTTGTAAACGCGATTGTGCTCCTTATTTATAGGAATTCACGGGTCAATTTCCTATGCAAGTACTTTTTTCTTCCAAGAGGGCTTTTGTTTGATTACGCGATTGTACTTCTTATTTGTATGAAGTTATGAATCAATTTTCGATGCAGATAGAAAATACTTGAAAGTATCTCGAGCCCTGGTTTTAGGCCCTGGTTTCTTAAGGTGGACGTACTTGGAAGCCCTGGTACTCGATTTTGCAAGTACGACTCATGTCTACGGGCTACGGGCGAGGCGAACGGAAGTTGAGTGGGGGATATAAGCAAGAGAAAGCAGTGCGCGCGCACATTTTCTTTCTCTCTTCCTCTCATAGCCAAATACGTTTGAAGTTTCACTTCAGTCGTGTGGTCATAAGCACACTCGGTTTTTTTAAATATTACTATATTTTAAATACTCTACAATACTTTCCTTGATTTATAGTCCGCTTGAAATTTGTTGTTCCTTCTTTTTGCTTAACTCCTTAGGGTCCTAGCGTGATGTTAAATAGCCTAAAGCTTTGCTCAAGAATTGGGCTATCAAATTCAAAAATATTTTTTACGGTAATACAGTAATAGGAAGAGATTAGCGCATTCAAACAAACAAACTCTTCAGTTTTATTATTGTACTAGCTGCGCCCCGCGGTTTCACCCACGTAAATGTCGATCCCGTGGGAATATCGGAATAAAAAGTAGCTTATATGTTAATGCAGGGTTTCAGCTATCTCCATACAAAATTTTACTAAAATTGGTCCAGTCGTTTGAGCGTGAAAAAGTAACAAACATATAAACACACACACACAAACACACTCACAAATTTTCGCCTTTATAATATTAGTGTGATACTAATAATATAGCTGAAGAGTTTGTTTGCTTACATCCCGAGGTTTACATCCCGACGTTGAGTACATCCCGAGGACGGCCGAACACATCCGAAGCGGTGTCGGTTACGGTAACAGTGGCGCGAATTCAATGGTTTTTTCCCATCTCAAAAAATGCCCAACGCGCCTAAAGAAGTTTTCACTTCAATAATTTATACGAAGTAAAGCGCCTGTCTGGGTCACCTACGACCTACAACACATAAGTGGCGGTCACCACTGCGCCACCACTGCGCCACCACTGCGCCACCACTGCTCCCTACTGCTCTTTGCTCCTATAACCATGTTTACAGTAATTTCCGCTGCCAAAAACATATCTCCTTACTAATAAACGTATTATATCAGATGAATAGTTACACGCCGATTTCTCTCTTTCAGTCGTCAGGAATTTGACTTTCGAAAGAAGAAGACAAAGCGTTGCGTAACTATACAGACGCTGTACAACGTTTATTAGTAAGGGGATAGTTTATAGGTACCTAATGAAGCGCTAGGTACATTTACAGACTAAAATTTCAAAAGCAACTCACAGACCATAACGACTCGCAACAGCAAAGTGCAAAACGTCTGTAAAAAAGAACGCGACGCATTAGGAGCTAATGGCAGCACACGAAGTGATGCATTACGTGCGAAATAAAGTCGCCGGCTTTTAAGCGACTTCCATATTGATGTGGTAACAGGCTTCCATATAGACGTGGTTACAGACGACCATATAGACAATGGCTAAAGCCTCGTACAATGCCTCTTGTGTCTTCAGGGAAAAAACAAAAAACACGATCGCTTGCAGAATCAATTTTTGATTGAAAATGTGCTGAAGAATGTGCGTCTGGCAGATATTGGTAACATTGTTATATCTTTATTGATACTGTACAAAATTGTGGAGAGGTAGGTAGGTATTATACCAGTGTGGGTGCTGTCAGCAACAAAAGTCGACTTACTGTAACTTTTACAAGTCATCTAAAATATAAATAAAATATTTGATACATTGCTTCTCAGCATTTCATGTAATTTCAATAAAGAAAAACAAAATTTTCTATCAGTACAGATTTTTTTATGAACATTTTACTCATTAAGATTTATAAAAGTCATGTGTTTATTGACTGTTGTTACTGATGTTACATAAATACTATAAATAGTGCTGCGCCTTTGAAAATTGTCATTTACATTAAATTAAATCTCGACGTGGTTTCAGGTTCATTTTCAGTTGGGCAGTGCAGCTGCTAGCGACTAGATAAACGGCAAGAAACCTTAAGACGTATACTAAAACAAAATGTAAAATGTCATCGCTCTTACGACTCATAACATGTAGCTAACCGGTCTCAATTTATGCAATTTATTTCATGATAAGTTCAGACATCAAATATCAAAAACATCGTGGAACAAATTGCATGGTAGCACCCGGACTGGCCTTTTGAGGAAAGAACCAGATACAGTTTAAGTAAACCTGTCCACACTGACACAGACGGCATCAGGCATCGTACGCTCATCCCTATCTTAGGGCTTCCTTCTACTTCAATTAACTCGGCCTAAAGTCCACTGCTGGACATAGGCCTCTCCCAGATAAACAGCAGACGTTGAATCACTTAAAAGCCAACATTTGCCGCGTTATTGCCGATTTACGGCCCCAGTTGCTCGAAAAAGTGGTCGAAAATTGGACTTCCCGATTACGCTGCATTCGAGCCAGCTGTGGCGCCCATATGCCCGAAGTCATTTTTAGCACTAATGGCATAAGAATATCTTTTAAATAAAATGAATACCATGATACTGAAATTTATTTTTAGGTGTTTTATTTGATTTTGAATTTGTATACCTACCTCTAAAAAAAACATCTTTTAGAAATCGTCACGTACCTAAGGTAAAACCGTTATTCCTTCTACATCCGACTTTCTCTATCTGTGTCTTTTCTATTATGTACGAGTGTGTGTGTGTGTGTGTTCCACAAATCATCTTAATATATCAGGGTTATTAAGTTTTCGTATTGAAAAAATACATCGACATGCTATTAAGTTTATGATTCAAGTTATAACTTTTAAGAATAAGATGTGCAGATAAAAAGGGTGTTAAAAAGATTGGATATCTATCTCGAGGATTACACGAGGACCTTGCTAAGGAAAATGCACTTCCAATATTAGAGGTGCCACACACATATACGGCTCGGCATGATTCGGCACAGCCGGGCGGCAACATCGATTATTTAATTTATGTGGATAGGTTCGGGAAAAAGTCGCTCGGCTTAGGTCGAATTGTGCCGAATATAATCCCGAATATGATTTAGCGAGGAGTACATGCCGAAGTTTTACGATTGGTACGAGCCGAATGAAAGCCGAATATGTAATTGCTTCGAGTCGGCTTTCTTGCTAAACAAATCGGCAGTATTTGTTCAGCAAGAAAGCCGAATGTGTGTAGGTATCACCCCTTAATTGATTTTAAAATCCAATTTCTCTAAATCCATTGAAAAAGCAAGTAATTTCACGTATCTCATAATGTGAGCGGCTTACGTCCAGCTCGCATGGTAACTAATCCGCTTAGTTCGTCTAGAGGCGAGTCGATCGGGGGGTATTAGCCCCCTCGACTTACAATAAAGCGCACCTCTTGAATGGGAATTATTAGCAGTCGATTGAATTTTCTTCAAAGCTTATATTGAGTCAAAGACGAACTTCATCTAGCTCAGTCTTAGATGGAGGTTACCTTCGTAAGAGAGCTCTGCTTTCAGCCAAACTTAATAAGGGTAGTATAATATTGAAGAACAGTGGTGGCTCAGTGGTAACGACCGTGACTTACGAGTTTTAGGTAATAGATTCGATCCCACAGTCAGGCGTTTTTTTTTTTTTTTTGGTTAGCCTATTCTGTCCCACAACTGGGCAAAAGGCATTCCTCAAATCTTTCCGGGCGTTTTACTTTGTGTAAATTATTTCATCACCACTGCTTTCAAAACGGTGAAGGAAAACATCGTGAGGAAACCGGCATGTCCTAGAACCAAAAATTCGAAGACATGTGACATATGCCAACCCGCACTGTACCCGCGTGGTGGTTTACCGCTCTCTGATTGTGAGAGGAGGCCTGTGTCCTAACAGTGGGAACACTATAGACTGAACAAGTGACCATGCCATGCACAAAAATGCCGCTCAAATGTTGAAAAATCAAAATTTGATTTATAACAATAGAAATTCAATTGTATCTCATTAGCCACAGTTGGGCTAGCGGGCATGGATTCTACGTCAAAAATACACTACGATCAAAACAATAACCGTTTTAAAGGACTACACCCAAAATTATTTCACCAATTTACAGGGTGAAATTGAATTCATGGGCATCCTTTTAAGGGGTCATTGTAATCATCATTATGAACAACTTTTACTATGGGACTAAACCTGAAATCGGGAAAAAAAAACAGCTCTTTCCTACATTTTGACGAGTTATGTGAACATAAATGCAAGGAACAGCTGATTTTTTTTCGCGATTTCAGGTTTAGTCCCATAGTAAAAGTTGTTCATAATGATGATTACAATGACCCCTTAAAAGGATGCCCATGAATTGAATGTCACCCTGTATATTATGACAAGCTTTTAAAAAACGCCAACCATAAGTGTCACTCTAAGTTACCTATTGCAACACCTATTATATAGACTGCCAGCGTGAAAGTGAGAATCGGTGTAAAAATGAAAAACGACGGTGCATATAGCGAGTGGTTCGTCGTCGGGGAATAAATTGGGGACTTTTATCCCTCACGGATAGGCTTTTCGGATAGAAGGAAGAAATATGAGCTCTTTGTCACACTATCGCTTCTGGGTAGATCGATACTTTGTTGAAGTCGGAAGTTGGATAAGTTAATCCGATACCTTCAGTTGTACAGTATTTATTATCTCACGTAGCGACGCGCGCTTTATTTGTGTTTTAAACCGACTTCAAAAAAGGAGGTTATGTATTCGACCCATATGTATGTATGTTTGTATGTCCGCGATTTTCTCAAAAACTAATGAACTAATTTTGATAATTCTTTCACTGATGTGATCTACATACTTTTAGGAAGGTTTTAGTATATAATACATTAGGTATTCTTATGTACGAAGTTATATGCATAAATGTTCTGCACCTCCGACATTTCTATGCGAATTTTGAAGATTCTTCTAGTCGGTGTCTTCAATTCTTCAATGCACTAGTGTTAATTGCATTTGTGTAGGGTAGATACAACTAAAAAGTGAAAAATAAAAACTTTTTTACAACAAAAAAAACAACCGACTTCAAAAAAAAAAACACTACAAAGTGATACAATAACTTTAATTTCAGAAGTTGGTGTCAAAAAACCAAAATGCAGAACCAACGACACCGACTTCCGAAATTAAAGTTATTTTATCACTTTGTAGTGTTTTTTAAATGTATAAGCACAACGTGAATGAGTGTGTGACAAACAAACACGCAAAAAATCTAAATATTTTCTCTTTAATATATTAGTTTAGATATGGGACAGAAGAGCTATAACTTAACAGTCTTATTTTTGAAAGTTCCTCAATTCAGAATTGAAGTGTATTTATTGAATGAATTGATAAACACTAAAGAACCATAAGGTACGGCGTACTGTGGGTCTTAGCAGTCAGGCACTCTACTAACACTATATTGTTCCCACTGCTGGGACACAGGCCTCCTCTCTTCAAGAGGGAGTGGGCTGTAATCCACCACGCGGGCCCAGTGCGTGTTGATAGATGTCACATGTGTCCCAATTTTTGGTTCTAAGACATGTCGGTTTCCTCACGATGTTTTCCTTCACCGTTTTAGGAGCAGTGGTGAAGAAATTATTTATAGAAAGTAAAGCACCTGTCTGGGTTCGAACCCACGACCTACAACTCGTAAGTTGGTTGGTTGATAGTTCACTGCTCTTTCTCTACCAGTTTAGCCATTTCTCATAAATCCCATACCGACCTAACACCAACTCATAATTTCCATCCTAAAACTATATCTCAATAAATCTAGGATAAAACACCCGGTTCCCTATTCCCTTTGATTCCGCGCGTCCGACTAGCTCGGACGCTTCGCGGGAATTATTCACCACTGCGAATTATTCACATTTATATACGCATGGTTTGTGCTACGATAATGTTGCTCCGATGTATTTTAAATGTAAATGCTTTGATGGCTACTTAGTCTAGGCTGGACTGGGTGTTGTCAGTCTCTGTATACAGGATAATTTTCTTATCACTATACAAATTTTACAGGGTGTTCTACCATACCCATGAAACTTACACTATGGGGCCAACTTTGAAATCACGAAAAAAAAACAGCTGTTTAATACAAAAGTTCAATACCTTCTTGACCAAAATGTATGAAACAGCTGATTTTTTTTTTCGTGATTTCAGAGTTGTTCCCATAGTGAAAGTTGTTCATCTTCATGGGTAGAAAAACCTGTAAAAATTTGGATGGTGATAAAAAAATATCCCTGTATAATTATGTGGCCAATTTTATGATTTGAGAACAGAAAACTTACTTTTGTTCGATTTCTTCGCCGAACAGATGTATTATATTAAGTACTTACTGCCCACGACTTCGTTCGTGTGGATGTCAAAAATTATACCACAGGGAATTGCTACCGAGACAAAAACTAAGTCTTTCCCCAGGATGCCATCATCTCCTTGTCAAATTTTATCGAAATCCGTTCAGTAGTTTAGGCTTAAAAAGGTAACATACATACCGAGTCTTATTCAAAATAATATTAATATGGATATATTTTATATCAGATTCAGTGAACTTTTGTCTACCGCGGTACCGGATGTATTTAAACATTTCATCTGCATTTCATTAATATTTTAACATAAAAAACTGTGGGAGAGTGAGTTATTAAAAATAGTGTTCAACATAAACATTTGTTTCACCTCAAAAACACCAACACCTTGCTAAGTACCCTGACAGCAAGATATTTTGAAAAATAAACTGTTACAAAAGACTAAAGAGTCTTTTAGCTATAATATTATTTATAAGACCCAAGTTAGGCGAATAAGTAGGTATGTGAAACCATTAATTTCCTTCTGCACAATAAGTCCTGGGAAAGGCTTTGATAGAGCAGAGAATATAGCAGTGGTGGCCCAGTGGTAACAGCCGCGATTTACGAGTTGTAGGTCGTAGGTTCGAACCCAGAAAGGTTCTTTATTTTATGTAAATTACTGCATCACCACTGCAGCAGCTCTCAAAACGGTGAAGAAAAACATCGTGAAGAAATTGGTATGTCCTAAAACCCAAAATCTGAGGACATGTGACATCTACCAACCTACACTGGGCCCGCGTGGTGGATTATGGCCCACTCCCTTTCACAGAGACGAGACCTGTGTCCCAGCAGTGGGAAAATTATAAGCTGATTATGCCAAGGCTATGATGCTAAGAGTTCTTGCGATCAGAAGAGATTGACGAATGACGAAGTCTGACGAAAAAATAAATAAATCCAATTCGTCAATACCGTTCCAATACAAAAGGTAAAAGAAATATTGTACTGAGAGCGCAACAAGAGCCTGATATCGATCAAAATGGCTCTAACAGGTTTAAAGAGACCACCGTGAAATAGGAGCACCTGTAAATCAAACTGACTACTACATATCTCGGCCATTGAGGTCTATAAAACCTTTCGGAAGACTTGATTTGTGAGACCGCACGCTGCATTTAAGGCTTTTTCTAGGTCCTCTTTTAAACTGTCAATGTTGGCACTATTCTATACTATTTATTTTAAACTTGTCTTTTACTGCATCAGAACCTCTTTGTCTCCCAGTTCCTGCTTTTTTATTGATAGGTACTCTACGTGGGATTTCTCAAAAGGGTTTTGCTAACAAGTAGTAGGTAAAGTGTATTTAAATTTTAAATTCTTTAACAACATTAGAATTAAGATTGTGTAGATAATGAGCATTATCAACAAGGTAATATTTTTCTAACAGACAGATTTATAGAAAAGGGTGTTTAAGACAGCATAGTCATTTCCTAGCTATTTATCCTGTATGTTGCACCTGACATGTTTTGTCTCTGCATCACCCTAAGGTTGACTGGTAGAAAAGGCCTCAGGCATTAAGTCTGACTTTGTACAGTATTTTTTTACTTGTGCACATAGTTTTAATAAATAAAATAGATATTTAAAAATTGGTGATATAAAAGTGTTCCATCCAAAGATTGTCTTTAAAAGATCGCTTTTAGCGATTTGTCACCCCTTGTAAAATGTCTGCATTTGTATCTGAAATATTTATGATGTACATAATAAAGAGTATTCTATTCTATACATATATTTCGCTCATAGTAGTGTCTACTCGATATGTTCCCAAAGGACTAACTACCAAATCAAATGCCAAATCAAAAACATACCTAGCTCGCGGGGAAGAACCAAAGCGGAGCTAGCAATTTCTAATTTAATTAGTTTACATACCTATCCTCTGTTCCTCATCGAGTCAACACAGTTCCAAGGAAATTCACATTGCTAGACACACAACCGCGCCGAGAAGACGTGAGCATGAAATTCAATATCCGCTGCAGGCGTCCTCGGAAAATGTTCTACTCATTTTTCGAGAAATAGAGAGAAATGGACTTTTTCTTCGTTTGAACGGAAGAGTTTCGGTGAATGGAAAAAAGAAAAAGCTGTAACATGTTCACTAATGTTTGCTATGGAAGTATTTTTAACTCAAACTCTAAGAATTAATTTCAAATAAACCAATTACAGGCACTTTTGAATTGTCAAGGGGTCGGTCAGTCATAACGATTAAGCTAGTTACCCATTCCAAAGCGTATTAGGTATACCTATGGAGAAGAACGGGCAAGAAACTCCACGAACACTCTTTTAAATCATAAATTATTACCAAATATTGATTAGGTACATCATTCATGTTGAAATTATACATGTAAAAATTATGTACAAAGACGTGCACGTTAAAAGCGTCAACAAAACAATTCAGACATTTACCCCTCAAACGTCCACTGTACACCAAGTGTACATAAGAGACAGTGCTTGAAACGTCAACGGTACACCAAGTGTACACGACTATTGTCATTGTTCTATCGTCATTGTGAAAACAATGACTTCACTGCATCCATTCAACTACTCCGACACGTGAGGTGTATTGACAGGTAGGCGGGCAAACGTTTGGAGAGGTTAAAATAAGCGGTGGCGGCTAAGAGATAACCAGCCACTAAGGACGGCGCCCGTTCATGAACTAACTACTTCATCATCTGCCTAGCCTTTTCCCAACTATGTTGGGGTCGGCTTCCAGTCTAACCGGATGCAGCTGAATACCAGTATTTACATGTACACCTCCACAACCCAGTTACTGGGTAATACGATACCCCTTGGTAATACTGGTTGTCAGAGTTTCGGGCTTCTGACTACCCGTAACGACTGTCAAAGATCCACGAATGACAGCCGGGACCAACGGCTTAAAAAACAAAAAAAAATTTTACCATATACATTGCTATGTATTTACCTAAATTCCTGTCGCCGTTTCAGAGTGCAACCATTGGAACAAAACCAGTAAACCTTTTACTTCGTTAGATTTCTACCCCACGTCATTATCTGTTATGTAGAGTGGCGCTTATTAAAATCTGCATTACTGGAAAAATCCTCATCGTCACGCCATGCGCCATTGCCAGCCAATTTGACGTCACGTTGTCACGCGCAGCCATTTTATCTGGCACGCACAAGCGTGACCAGTAGCCGCCATCAAAAATATATATTGCCGGGACGTTAGCCGGACATTTTTTACACTTTTAACCAAAAAAAACAGTATTGCATTTTTTTTTAACTACTTTTTTGGTTTTTATTTTACTGGATTGTGGTTTGTTGCTAGTCCGAATTTGAAATATTTATGGGCTTTTTAAACGGAGATTCAACTTGCAGTTTTCATGTTTTTGCGGTTTCCCCTGTTCAGTACTTATCATGGTAAGTAGGTACTGCGAGTTACCAGACGTAAAGAATGAGCCGTACCTAAGTAAATATTGAAAAAGAAACCTTTCTTTGTCATTGTCGTTCGTGACCTCTTTCAGCTACGCTACGCTGCCTATTAACGCTTCCATTCGCAAAGAAAACTTGGTAATAATACACACTTTCTTTGTGAAAAAAATTGTTTATTATATTTGACGTGGATACCGTGTTCCTTTATAAATATTAAATATTGCTTAACTGAGTGACAAGAAAATCCAACGTATACTTCTACTACGAGATCAGTAACTTTTATTCTTGTTTCTTTAATTATTTTTTGCAGAGCAAAATTACTAAAGAAATTCTACAGGGTGAAATTAAATTCATAGGCATCCTTTTAAGGGGTCATTGTACTCATCGTTATGAACAACTTTTACTATGGGACTAAGCCTAAAATCGCGAATAAAAATCAGCTGTTCCTTGCATTTATGTTCACATAACTCGTCAAAATGTATGGAAGAGCAGATTTTTTTTTTCGCGATTTCAGTCTTGGTCCCATAGTAAAAGTTGTTTTTAATTATGATTACAATGACCCCTTGAAAGGATGCCCATGAATTCAATTTCAACCTGTATAATTTCAAATTAGAGTAGATATTAAACAATTTTAATAATTAACTTTATTAATCTGTCAAGCTCCGCTAATGAGACACAATTGATTTTCTATTGTTTCGTCGCCGATCGGCGACACGCGCCGCTTGACCGGTTACAATTGCGTCCAAATTCCAGATATAGCCGTATAGATATGACCACGCCCAGATCGCCAATTATCATACAAATGTATTTGAACACATAAGGTTATTACGGGCAACTGCAAGTAAATCTAGCCGGCGGCGCGGGCGCCATGAATCCAGGTAATTTATCGAAGCCCATGGTATCTCTACATGTATTACTGGAGCAGTAGGGTGTCCACCAATAGTGACCGATGTTTTTCGGGTTTGACGCAAAATGTGCACTTCGCAAAAATGTGCACTTCGCAAAATGTGCACTTCGCAAAATGTGCACTTCGCAAAATGTGCACTTCGCAAAATGTGCACTTCGCAAAATGTGCATTTCGCAATTTGTGCACTTCGCAAAATGTACACTTCGCAAAATGTGCACTTCTCAAAATGAGTGTGAATTTTATCACAATGTGTCAAAATAAAAACCGTTTGCTTACACTATGCTTTTTTTATTATTTTGCACGATTATATGGTTAAAGAAAATTTCTCAATAAGAAATTACAAAGATTTCACTTACTTTGAGAATATTTTTAAAACTTATAAGAACTTTGAAACACAAACTAAGCAGCTATTGTTTTTCTTTAAAACAAAATAAACATTTTACTTCATACGCAAATAACATTAACGAATACAAAACTTAAAACTTTGCAATCCACCCGCAAAAGAAGTAATTGCCGGGGTCGCAAATATTAATAATAGCACGATAACAGTAGTTTCTTTGTAAAAAAGTAATCACGTTCAGGAAATGTTTGATTATGTATTTTCAGTACACGTCAGCTATACACATAATAATCACAATATATTTATTTATAGTAAATGAGAGATAACAATTTTACATAAGAATTAACTTTAACTGACGTTTAACGAGTGCAGCCCTAAATATTACTAACTAATGCAAAAAAAAAACAAAAAAATTAAATAAATAACACGACGCGGCCGCTCTCGTCTGGTATGTTGAGTGTTGCCTTGAAAAAAAGTAGGAATATCTATAAAAATAAGTTTAAATAAATAGATTCACTTGGCAATCACAGTCTAATTTAAAACTTAATAATAATATGGCACTATAAGATGTTGTTAGGTTAGCTAATTACGTAATAACTTAAGACAGAAGGTCCCTACGGTAGAAGAACTGAGTTGCGAGACTTGGTTTTTTTAAAGTTATTTTTTTGATGGTTTTTTTTTCTTCTAATACCATCGAGGGGATATCAAAATGTAGGGTTTCAAAAGGTGATTTCAACAAAAGTATTATACAACTTATACAGGGTGTTACGGAAAGGGTATATCAATACAAACGGGTTGAAGAGTGTATCTGGTCTAGAATCTCTGTACAAAATTTCAGCTCAAAAGCAGTAACTTTGAAATTGCTTAATTTTTTTTATTTCGATTGTTTATTAAATTGAAATCATAACAAACGTGTCACCGCACTACGACGGTCATTATCCATTATCTGTAGTGTGTCTGTGCGCCTAGTACACGCACATCACGCCGCCGCGCGCCAGTGCAGCGCCGTGATGTCGAAATAAAAAAATATTAAGCATTTTCAAAGTTAATGCTTTTGAGCTGAAATTTTGTACAGAGATTCTAGACCAGATACACTCTTCAACCCGTTTGTATTGATATACCCTTTCTGTAACACCCTGTATGGTTTAAAGTAATTCGAAGTGACAAAACTTAAAAAAAAATAAATAAAGTCTTTCACATTTTTTGTAAACTAAAAAGTTGGAATTTAAAAAAAGTAATTAAAAAAAAAAAAACTTTAAAAATCCGACTGCGAGTCTTGGGCGAGCTTGAATCCCTCACTGCACTCAGGATTCAAGTCTTGACTCCTGAGCGAAGCGAGGGAGTTAACTCAAACCTAGAATCCTTCATTGCGTTCAGGATTCAAAATAGCGCCCGCGACAACAAGACACTACTTTATCCCATTAGTGAATAATCTACTATACATATATCATGTTTGTTGAATTTGAAAAAATAAATAAAACGATTTTTTATTTTATTTCTAAGCTCCATGGATTTTGGAGTTAAAACTAGTTGCTAGTCTTTTTATAGACCTTTGTGAACCTACTAATACATACAAAAGTGCTGTTGTAGGGGGGGGGGGGGGGGTCTCATACAAATATGGTCATCGTTCTTTGGAAAAATAAAAATGTTTGTACGTTTATTTTATTCTAAGGTGCCAACCCTAGTGGGGCAGAATCTAACAGGATTTTAAAGTAGTGGAATCTGCCGCACTATTTCAATTTAGTGGGGCAGATTCCACTGCAAAATTTTAGGCATTCCACTTTGCCCCACCAGTGGGGCGGCTGGTGGGGCAAAGTGGAATAATCCAAAAAAACCCGGTTTTTTAAATAATTACGAACATGCCGAAAAACCGGTATTTCGGTTTTCGGTGAAACCTGTTTGCATTCCCTAACCACAATACGTATAACCGAACCGACGCAATTTTTTTATTTTGACAAAATACATGACAGGTGAAAAGAGTAAAAAAAAATCATAAATATAATATACATAAAAATACGTTACTCGATAATTGATACTTGATCATTTAATTCCTGATTTTATCCCTCAAAAAGACTCCGAACATAGCTCGCTCCATAGCGCCCTGAGTGACCTTGAATCTGTGGACCAGCCCGACCGTCAGTGTCCACGTTTCAGCACCGTATGTCATGACGGACAGGACGCACTGGTTGAAGACCTTAGTCTTCAAACACTGCGGGATAGGCGACGAGAAGACTTGATGAAGTATTCCAAATGTTGTCCAACCCAACTGGATCCCTCTGTCAGCCTCTTTCTTAAAGTTATGTCTACCGAGCTGGATGACTTGTCCTAGGTAGACATAATCCTTCACAACTTCGAGAAGCGACCCTTCGATCTGGATTAGACTCGGCACGACGTGCGAATTGTAAATGACTTTTCCTTTGTCCAAATTTATGCCGAGGCCAACCCGCCGGGAGGCTGCTCCATTTAGGCTGTGCAGCATTTGGTTTAGCTGTTCCAGCGTCTCTGCTATTATGACGATGTCATCGGCAAATCAAAGATGCGAGATGTACTCGCCGTTCATGTTGATACCCTGTCCAGTCCAGTCCAGCGTCTTGAAGACGCCTTCCAATGCGTTGGTAAACAATTTAGGGGAAATTACATCCCCCTGTCTAACCCCCCTGAGCAGTTGGATGGGGCTGGTTTTCTGATCCTGCATCGTTGCAGTGTCATACCAGTCAATTCGACATCTTTGCAGAGAGGCCTGTTGGAGTGTTAGGACTAAATAATAAAAAAAGCATAGTGTTAGCAAACGGTTTTTATTTTGACCCATTGTGATAAAATTCACACTCATTTTGCGAAGTGCACATTTTGCGAAGTGCACAAATTGCGAAGTGCACATTTTGCGAAGTGCACATTTTGCGAAGTGCACAAATTGCGAAGTGCACATTTTGCGAAGTGCACATTTTGCGAAGTGCACATTTTGCGAAGTGCACAAATTGCGAAGTGCACATTTTGCGAAGTGCACATTTTGCGAAGTGCACATTTTGCGAAGTGCACATTTTGAGAAGTGCACATTTTTGCGAAGTGCACATTTTGCGTCAAACCCTTTTATTCTTACTTGGGTCCCTTTGCTGCTGGTTTATATTGAAGTCGCGTAGACGCTTCGCTACCGTCGCGTTGACGCTGTCTTAGCGCTGCGTACAATGCGCGCCACGAAAGATGAGACTTGACCCTGCCTCCCGCGCTCCTGTGACGTTCGGTCCCGTCCCGCGCTCAGACCTCATACCACTAAAGAGACCTAAAATCGTGTACTGCGCAAGTCAAACCACGTGATGTGTCAAGTTTCACCTTGGCACACATTGTACACATTAATGCAATACTACGCTAGATGGTGCATGAAATTCAAAAAAAATGTAGCAAATGTTTTGTCTGTCAGATCCAGAGGAGACTAGTGGTAGATGTAAGTCTGCAAGATTACCTACCATTAGTTTAAATGTAGTTTCTTCATAAACCGTACTCGTAGGTATGTAAAGTGTTTCATATTTTTTTATATTTAGTAATCATTGTTTTTTACTGTCTTTTCGTTACGTACCAAAATAAGTATCACTCCTTTTAATAACAATATAGCTTTCAGCAACAGTTTCTTTTATAGTAGAATACAAAAATATAGACAGACACAATGATGCAATTGCATACATAACTTTAACAAAAACATGCAAATATTATTATGGTGTCGAATTTGCAACAGTTTCCATCGTTACACAATGAAACATCACTACATATTGCAATTCCATACAAACCAACTAAATACTCTTCACTAGTTTCAAATGCTAACAATAGGTAATTCGCAGTTAATGAGAAAATAATAGCATTTGTGGCCGTTAATTATCTCGTTACTAACTAATTAAATAGTGATCGGCGATGTGTGTGCATTTAGTAAAATACAAAGCTTTGAAATGGTAATGTCATGAACACTGCTTCGGACTAATTAGTTTGTGTATTATTTAGTTCTCAATTTAATGCTTCATTTGTTAATTACCTAGAGCTTTTAAATAGTTATTTTTTATCCTTGTTCCTCTCACTCAACCAAAGCACCTGTCTAATGTCTTCACCACCCTTGGTTGACTGGTAGAGCCTTTGTACCTTTTTTGTGCGAAAAGTTTAAATAAATAAATAAATAATTATTTTACTTTGTATGTATGTTGAGTAAGGTGATTTTTGATTTTCCATTGGTTTAGTATTAGGTATATTATATCAGCTTATACTGGTTCCAATGGGAAGAGTACCTATAGGCTGATTATGCGTTATTGGTATTAACCATTTAAAAGAAAAATTAATAAATTAATCCTAGTAAACGTTAAAGAAAATATTGGCCGTTCGTTCAATAAGCGATAGAGAGCCTTAAAAAGCGCCAACACAACAACAAAAACATCTGGAGGTTGTATCGAATTGGTGTAGACAATTTGAGCAATACTATTGATCCTCGAGGGCGTCGGAGGCGAAGAAAAGGTAGCATTTTGACAAATGAGAAAAATGTAAGATTTTTTACTCTCTAATGTTTACACGAACTTAATTAGCTTACGCTAAGAGAAAGTCAGCAGGTTAGGGACTCCCAAGCGAGCGCTGGATAAACGCGAAGTAGGTAGGTACTGTGGGACCTCGACGACGTTTGGATTAAATCAAAATCCTTTTATATATTTGTTAGGGTTATATTTTAAGTCTTTTTTATATTTTCATAATTCAATCCTTAAATATTAGACGTCAAACCTACAACACTTATATGACATCTGTTTGAATGTTCGAAAGGAACTCGTTATAAATATATGCAGCGGCCTGATCCGCAAGGAGGTCAGTAACCCTCAAAGAAGTCTCTACATCAGCTACGCCCACCTTAGAATAAAAGTATGGGCATAGCCGGAGACTTTTATTCACACCATTCGAATATCCAAACCCTATCTTCCTATCCTATTGTATATCTACTTAAATCCGAGGAACAAATTTACATGATGAGGTCCGTCTCTTGCAAGAGTAAGCTTAAGTCAGGACGTACGAACCGCGAATCCAACACCACGTTAAGTGTCAAGCAAATTAACATCTATATGTGCCAATATGCACCCATACAAACTAACGTCGTCATGCTTAAACCTCGTCGTGTCAAAACCTCGGTAAAAGGCGCGACGCGGCCTCCTAATAATAACACTTGATGTGAGAGTTCACATCGACCTAGAAGAGGCTTAAGAAAATTAACCGATCTTAGCATCAAATTCTTTTAACTCCGTCGGACGGGATTGAGCCAGAGGGAGGGAAAAGTTTAAGAGGCCAGGGTTCATTGAAGAAAATTAACATGCTCCTACTCCAGCAAAGAATGTCAAATACCTATTTCGAAAATCAATTATTTAATATCAGTCAATACTGATAAAACTGTTGGTCCTCAAACACAAGTTGAACCGAAAGTGTCAACCAAACACACTTTGCAAGGGTTATACCCCTGTTAGCAAAGTCGGTGACAACTTATGCTGAGTGTCTGTCACCCCCCCCTTCTATAGGAGTGACCACAGTTATAAGAGTGACTTTCCTCCCATAATTCGCGTCAAAATATGCTGGAGTAAGGGCAATCTATTCGATCCCTAAACATTGGAGCCGACGATTTATTCAAGCCTCCCTTCGGCCCGTCCCAGGTGTGAGGGCGCACCTCACAGCCCTCTGGGAGGTGAGATACCTCACACGCTCCCGGCCGCGTCCGATGTATTTTCTCACAGCATATGTAACACACAAATGGACACATATTAATAAATTGTAACAATCATCCAAATAAAAATAATGCACTAAAATATGATGTTTACATTCAAGTGACATATTTACATTACATGACAAGATACATGACAATTAAAAAAAACAACAACTATTAACATACTAATATGAAAAAGGTTTTAATTAAATAATCTGACTTAAAAAGGTTTCTTTCTCTAAACTTCCTTTTTCTGAATTTATATTTTAAAATCGAAAACTTCTTTATAAAATGACGCTTGTTTACAAAAAATGTTTTTATAAAATTATTAATTATTAAAAAACTTTTTGGAAAAAATATTTTAGTTTTCGCTTTCTTAATAAATGGGATTCTTTTCTTCTTTCGTGCTTTTCTCTTACTGTTTGCAGCACATCGTGAATAAAACTTATTAAAATTAGGGACATCTACATGACATATTATACAATTACTACGATTACGAACTATAACTTCATCCGTAGGAAAACTAAATGAGTCTATTGATCGTACGGAGTCGTTCAACACCTCTGCATCTTCATCTCTGACTGCATCCAAGATCATATCATCCTCAACTAACTCATCACTAATCATCTTATCATTATTATTCATGTCGATGATGAAGTGATCTTTCTTCTCTATTTTGGAAAAATCGGAATGGCCATCGTCCTTTATTTCGGAAAAATCGAAATGACCATTCTCCTTTATTTCGGACGAATCGATCGACACATTATCCACATCGAAATGATCAGCGGCGATGTTAATTTTATTTATTCCCACATCGCGATCATCGTGCTCATTCTGTGGCTCTGAAACATTGCTAATTACATTAATAATTGGACAGAACTGACCCGATTCGTTGTTTTCATCATTGTGTTCGCTCTCGAACACTTCTATCGGCTCCTTCTCCTCCTCTGCGAGGATGCACGCCTCGCTGCTGCGCTCGTCCTCATCTCCATCACTGCCAACTTCCACGCTGCTTCCTAGGCAGCACTGCTCGTTCTGTAGCGGGTCATCTTGTCTTCCACTAAATAATACAGAAGCATCATTATCTAAATTTACAATATTTACAACATTTTCTTGTCTGCTTTCCTCAGACCGATCTTGTGCTATCTCGACTACTTGCACCTTATTAATTCTTTTGTCTCTGTGACATTTACATGGAAGCTCCTCCCATAACACTTCACATATCTCATCAAATGACATGTCGTCATAGTATTTCCACTTATGAACTGCTAGGGCAGCACCCTCAAGATATGCGCTTAATATGAGCGCCCAGTCGCTCTCACGCCATTTATTATAGGCGGCAACAACTTCAAATCGCCTCAGAAAGTCTTCTAGGCATACACCGTCCATGCCCGCAAAAACTTGAGCCATCTTTCTCTCCTTATATAAAAAAAATACATATAACCACTTAGCTTTTTATCCTCCTGGCGACGTTTCTTCGCATCTAATAAATACTCACAGTATACTTTGAGGCCTCGCTTGGCATACGAGAGGTTTTTTCACTTCTATCAGTGCTGAAACAAATTCCTATCTCGCAAGCTTGGCGAAAATCCTGCGAAACACGGCGCACTCCACCAAATGTGGGACCTCGACGACGTTTGGATTAAATCAAAATCCTTTTATATATTTGTTAGGGTTATATTTTAAGTCTTTTTTATATTTTCATAATTCAATCCTTAAATATTAGACGTCAAACCTACAACACTTATATGCCATCTGTTTGAATGTTCGAAAGGAACTCGTTATAAATATATGCAGCGGCCTGACCCGCAAGGAGGTCAGTAACCCTCAAAGAAGTCTCTACAGTACCACTCGAGAACAGAAAAAGGTGGAAAAAGTGAGTTTAAAATTCTAACTTGAACTAAACCCCTAGGTTTAGTTCAAGAATTTTGTTTGTGATGAACTTATTCATCACAAACAAAATTCTTACTTTAGCCAAGGCTTAAACTAGCGAGACAGTGTTGTATTTCGAATTGTAAAAACTGACAACTTAGCACCGGACTAAATAATTGTCAGTTTTGTTTTAAGTAGGTCACAATTTAGCTTCGGTTATCCTAAAGTATCGTCAGATTGTCCGTGGCATACCAGTCTTAACAGTGTTTATAAAAAGTAAGAAAATACATTAATTTAGCATAGAAAGACATAAAATACACCAGACATCAGATAAAAACAAATAAAAAGTGTAAAGTCCGATGTAAGAAATTAGCAGGAAATTTTGCCTCACGGATGCCAAAAACGATATACGATGCGAGTCATGTATTGCTTCAATGTGCTTCAACCTTGCATCGTGTAAAACTGGCTAGATGGTTAAAACCATGTCTAAAGAAAAACCTTGATTTTTTAATAAGACGAAGATGTCTCCCCACATCGCATGGTCAGCCTGCATCTAAAGTAATGTCTTGGTACGCGCGACGCATACGCTCGCTGCGCCCTGCTTACCTACATTATGTGACTCGATACGAATACGTAACGTGCACGACGCCTTGTGATAGCAGGGTAGTTAGATAGTGTGGGGTGTTGCAACTGATAAGAATGTATTGATTATTGTGCTTGCTTTATAGGTATGGTCATCATCTATGTTCTATGTTATGGGTTTGGTTTCCACACTTAGTCCTTCAAATGGACCATTGTGCGTGAGCCATGGCGGCCGTCGGTGGTTATTCCAACCAGCCCACCTCCCTCCAGAAGCTGATTAGGTCTCCTAGTCTGTTGAGAATATCTGTGTATGATTTGGATGTCACGAGGGTTTCTGGACACCCAAATCATACACAGATATTCTGGTCATCATTTAGACTGCCTCGTCGGTCTAGTAGTCGCAATCTCTACTGCTAAGCATGAGGTCTCGGATTCGATTCCCGGGTCGGGCAAAGTGATACTGGGTTTTTGCATCTAGAATTTCTTAGCCCGGAGTCTGGATTTGGGCCCGATTGATGGCAAGAGGCTCGCCCCTTTTTACATGGGACTTAAAATCATAACCGGCAAAATGTAGGTGTACTATCTGCCTAATCCTTTGGGGATTACAGGCGCGATGTTATGATAATATTTATGTTAGCTGTAACATGATATCTAGATGATCATCAGCCTACAGCAGTCCACTGCTGGGCATAGGCCTCTCCAATTGCACGCCAGTCAGCTCGATTCTCGGCAACTCTCATCCAGCTGCTACCAGTCACCCTGCGAAGATCGTCGCTCCACATAGCCTGAGGGTGTCCTGCCTTACGTTTGCCGATTCGCGTCTCCACTTAAGAACACTTCTACCCCAACAGTCATTGGTTCTCTTCGGCTAATATGGCCGGCCCATTGCCACGTCAGCCTGCTTCTTCCGTGCGCTATTTCGACAAAATTGGTTCTCTGCCGGATCACCTCGTTCCGGAAGCTTAACAGTTCATAGTCGATGTATAAAGTTATTATAATATATACAGAGATGAGGAAGTATTTAAGAGAGGTATTTAAACATTTAGGTACTCAATAAATGGTCCTTTCATGCACTGATAACGATGTCTATGCTTATTTTAACCTGTCAGTTCCACTGTGTACAAACCCTAGCCTCGAGAATATAAAAAAAATCTTCCATAAAGCATCTAAATAATCATGTATAGCAACGCGTCGTTCATTCGTAAAACTGCTAACACAAAATGCACAGGCGCTAAACTGATTCCGAATGCAGAAACAATAGACTGTCACTGAATAAAATATAACACGATCTTACTAAATCGCCAAATGTTTAGGAACACTGGAAAACTGTCTGAGCCATAAATCAAAAGAATTTCTGAACAGAATATCTTATTTCAGTCGAAAACGTTTTCGTTGTGTCACCCTAGAAATGCAGCAAATGGACACATTTTATCAGGAGGAAGGCCCCGTTCACGGGCTTGAGCGATTGGACTTGCGTCAAGCGAAACGCGCCCGTGTCTCCTGTTGCCACCCGTCGCTCCGCACGTCACGTCACGGTGACTCGTGGCATAATGTAGGTACCTAAGCAACTTGTTTCATTTGTTTTCTCCGAAGTCGCAGTCGCAAGACGAGTGTCACTTGAGTGTGTAGCTCGTGGCCACAGACAGGGTAAGGCCGGTTGTATCTACACACACGGTTTTTCGCAGGTAAAATTACTTCGTGTGTAGGCACGGTCATCAGTGTTGTACGAGCCACTATGGTAGTCTTTTGTCGGAGACGGTGGCAAAACTGCAAAGCCACCTACGCGCCACGTGCATGCATGGCGTAGTTAACACTCGGCCATCCTGTATTGGTCGTTTTCCACGACTTCCGTTACGTCTGTCGCTTTTCACAAAAATGAAAGTGCCAAGGAACGTAATTAGTTGCGCGCTATCGAATGGCATCCATAATAGAGTGCAATAAGCGCTTAAGTAGTTTTCATTTTCACGCCGGGAGGGGGCGCCCTAGAAGGACGTATCAGGTGCGTAGTAGTCGCAACCCGCGTGCGTGTAAGACCAGATGTATAGATATGAAAGTAAACGAAGAACAAGGAGTATGTTCGAATCGTAGAAGGTGGAAGAAGATGTGGGTTTATGTATGTATGTAGGTAAGTTTCAAATAGAATATGGCCCCCTAACGAGGTAAAAGCTGCAAGTAATCAAGTAAAGTACGGGCACTTATATTCTCAACATTTACATTTTACGACTGCAGCGCTGGTGTAATTATAGGAATTGCTGCAAACGTACCAACTATCTACTAGTAACAACTCTCGTTAGACGCGTTTGATAGTATCCGCTCTCTAAAATTATCTGATTAAAATATCTATTTCGAATTCCTGTTTGATCATGCTTTAATTGCGGATCGATTTTACGGTGCATGACGAGCGGCAACAATTAAATTAATACTGAGATGTGGAAAGACTATTGGAACAATGTCCTTTATCGCACGCATGCATCATGCAAGCGAGCATGCAACATGCCGCAGGCATTCAGACCGAAACCATGCCTGCTGCATGCAGCACGCAAGCAAGCATGCATGATGCAAGCGAGCATGCGACATGCAGCAGGCATTTTTTCTGTCACGGCTCTGACGCTGCAGGGCTCCGGCAGTCCCATGCGAGCTAATTGTCGTCGATGATTTTAACGCCCGCCGCCGCAGCTTCGGCTTGCACACCAGCCTCAGCCGCGGCGGCGGGCGTTAAAGCATCATTGGTAAAGTCAAAAGGATGCCCATGAATTTAATTTCAACCTGTATAAGCCGACCCCAACATGTTTGGGAAAAGGCTAGCCGTTTCTCAACTATGTTGGGGTCAGCTTCCAGTCTAACCAGATGCAGCTGAATACCAGTATCTGACGTTCACAACCCAGTGACTTTGTCATACGATAATTCATTTACGTCACCAAATCGAAAGAAACCAAACAAAATAATTTAAAGGTATCTAAAACACCAACATGCTGATTCACTCCCTTTCAGAACCACTCAAACTTCTACCCACCCCTTTACAGCCAAGCATGAAGATAAGATAAATATCACGACTTTATTCACATGCTCGAGAGTTCCCGAGCTCGAGTGGCCGAGTTGCGTCCCTGTTGGGAACTTCTCCAATATTCGTAGCGAGACACTCTGAACAGTTCCTGACATTTAAAAACTTTTTTTACAAAAAAAAAACAACCGGCTTCAAGAAAAAATGTGTGTCGTTGGTTCCGCATCTTCGTTTTATGACACCGAGTTCCGAAATTAAAGTTATTTATCACTTTGTAGTGTTTTTTTTTAAGCCGGTTGTTTTTTTTTGTAAAAAGTTTTTATTTTTAACTTTTTAGTTGTGTCTATCCCACA
The DNA here is from genome assembly GCA_947508005.1 of Amphipoea lucens. NCBI lineage: Eukaryota > Metazoa > Arthropoda > Insecta > Lepidoptera > Noctuidae > Amphipoea > Amphipoea lucens. Next base: position 1,454,190 of record OX382374.1, on the reverse strand, counting down.
CAAATTCAATTAACACTAGTGCATTGAAGAATTGAAGACACCGACTACAAGAATCATCAAAATTCGCATAGAAATGCCGAAAATGCAGTACATTTATGCATATAACTTCGTACATAAGAATAATTACCTAATGTATTATATACTACAACCTTCCTGAAAGTATGTAGATCACATTAATAAAATAATAATCAAAATCGGTTCATTCGTTTTTGAGAAAATCGCGGACATACAAACATACATACATACGGGTCGAATACAGAACCTCCTTTTTTGAAGTCTGTAAAAACTTTTTTACAAAAAAAACAACCGACTTCAAAAAAAAAAACACTCCAAAGTGAAAAATAACTTTAATTTCGGAAGTCGGTGTCGTTGCTTCAGCATTTTCGTTTTTTGACACCGACTTCCGAAATTAAAGTTATTTTTCACTTTGGAGTGTTTTTTTTTTGAAGTCGGTTGTTTTTTTTGTAAAAAAGTTTTTATTTTTCACTTTTTAGTTGTACCTACCCCACACAAATTCAATTAACACTAGTGCATTGAAGACACGACTCGAAGAATCATCAAAATTCACAAAAAATGCCGGAGATGCAGTACATTTATGCATATAACTTCGTACATAAGAATAATTACCTAATGTTTTATATACTAAAACCTTCCTGAAAGTATGTAGATCACACTCATGAAAGAATGATCAAAATCGGTTCAGTAGTTTTTGAGATAATCGCGGACATACAAACATACATACATACATACGGGTCGAATACAGAACCTCCTTTTTTAAAGTCGGTTAAAAAAGCGTGACTTTCGTCTGATTCTATTGATTGGAACTTTAATTCATGCATGTGTGGAGTATTGAGTTTAAAGGTAAAGAGGGTTGCCATGCACTCTTATAGAAGGCCGATATTTGACTGAAGCGTCAAGCGATTTTGAACCATGCGAGGTACAAATACCTGCATATTACTGCCAAGTTATGCTGCCTTGCCCTTTGACTGGTCTGCTAATTCGTTAGTATTTGTCGGTCTCACGTAAAACCACATTACAGTAAATTAGCGCATAAAAAACGTGTACCTATCACGGCAGTTTTACTTCGGGTGCACTCTGTGCAATGCACAGGTACATTATAGTAGATTAGTATGCCTGTCATATGTACTCGTATGATTAGCAGTGGCGGATTTACACATTTGCCGCCCCTACCGACCTCTACAATAATGTCCCAAGTCTTTTGTATACTGCCTCGTCTTTTCTTCAAAATACTTAAAATGTTCTCGTTCATCAGCTACGACAAACTTGCAAAGAGATTTGTAAAGATCGGCAACTGTAATAAAATCTACGGTAGAAGCCTGAATTTGAGCATTCATTTTTGTTTATTCTTTCCAAAAAAGCATGGTAGGTATATAATATTAATCTTTTTAATTTCAGTAAGACATTTTGCCACCCCTAAAATCTGCCGCCCTAGGCCCCAGCTTACTCAGCCTATTGGTAAATCCGCCACTGATGATTAGTAGCCTAGGTAGGTATGTTTGACATAAGTTGCGATAGCCAAAAGGTAATTATGAAGTCACTTATGTAAACAATAGGCACCAACACCTGGAATAAGTTATGTATGACTGTTCCAGTCTTATGGTACTTTTCCTATTTATAGAAGATGCAAACACAGACTGACGATAAAGGAAAATATCCTTTGGAAATCTGAAATTAGCTGCCTAAAATCGTCAAGTTGCAGTGAGCTAGCGAGATATTAAAAATCCTTCTTTCTTCATAAAGAAGAATTTACCTCACATTGAAAGAAGTAAAGACTGTTCTTATATTCTGAAATTCAAAATAAATAAGTGTAGGTACATGCATCTCCCTTATCCTTGCCGTAACAATCTTGATTAATATGGTCAGTGTTAAACTGCCAAACCATTTTACTTGCATGCTCTATCACGAAGAGCAGCGAATTTATTAGGTTCACTACAAGATTTATGCGACCGGTATTGACGAAGCTAAGGGGGTGGTTTATACTAAACAAAGGAACGGTGCCGGTATTCTTGCGATATTTTCACCCCTTAATTGGCGTCAATTTCACAGAACTGCAATTACCAATGTATTTGCTAATGATGATCTGATAATTTATTTTTATTATAAAATAGTACTTCACTTCACTAGCTTGTTCTTGTGCTGTTTTGTGGTACTTGTCCGCGAAAGCGAACCCTGAAGGCTTTTATTTAGGTATTGATTTAAGTTAACGCTTTTGATATTTATTTCTGCTTGAGTATAGTTTCTATGTTATTTTAGTACCTACAGGGTGTCCCTGGAAGTATGAATCAAATCAAATAGGGATGTGGGCAAGGTCATTTCCAAACGTTTTAGCAAAAAAAAAATACTAAAAAAAAAAACAAAAAAAAAAATACTAAGAAAAAGAGAAGAAAGATCGAATTCGCGAAAACTATCAGGGCTATCAATTTTTTTTTTTTAGATAGCCCTGATAGTATTTTTTTATGATTATTTTCTTTGAACACTAAGCGAAGTGATTGAAAAAAAAATTAAAACCAGTCATAACTTTCGAAACGTAAAAAAATTCACTGACATCAGGGTTAAAAAGTTTGGAAATGACCTTGCCCACGACCCTATTCGATTTGATCGATACTTCCAGGGACATCCTGTATATTGGCGTGTGCTAGCTGACATATATGGCAAATAATTTAGTTTAATGTTTTGTGTTTCATAATGTTAATTACTTACTATTGTATGTAATCAAGTTATTCTATCTGAACAGACAGCTGTGCTGCTAGGGAGTTAGTTGCGCCATTTCTTTTTTCCAGCTAAAGCATTAGGAAGTGGTGAAGGGCGGGCATTTTGGGGGACTGTTTTTGTAATTTTTACGTTCAGATAGTGCTAATTCCCAGCCCACTTTGAATAAATGAATGTTGATTTTATTTTGACATCGATTTTATCACATTTTGCCAAATCTAAACACAAACTAGCAAGATTTCCATACTCAAGTATATATGGTAGCAGTGTCTAGTAGGCTCTATGTTCAGAAGGGGATATTCAAGCTGATGATAATTTAGTGCTTACAATGAAAGGCAAACATTCGTAAGGAACCCAAAAAATCGATCAATGAGAGAACATCTTTCTATCTATAAGAAGAAACCTTACATATACCTGAACAATTACAGAGCCTAAAAAAAAGTTAAGCTTGAATGATATCTTTATTTGCTAGAATATAGGTTGTACATGAGATGTTTTATAGTTTATTTGTTACACTATATTCGACCTTACGGCTGTGCAAATGTTAAGTCAGAATAAAATAATAAGGAACGTTGGCATACAGCTTCATGTAGTTTTAACTTGATTAACAATAGCTTTGTAAGTCATTAAAATCATTTGACTTGACGTTGGTATGAGTTTCAGCGGGATTGTCCGAAAGGGTTACCGCTGCCCCGGAACATAAAGGGCTAAGGAAGGAACACAGGTGGGTTTTAGTCAGTAAGAGTCTGACACTCCCTTCCGCTCCACCCAGAGCGGGAGGAGTCATTTGATGATCAACAAAAAAAAAAAAATTGTTGAGTTGAGAAAATTAATAAGTTAATTTCTTGTTTCAACGTGTTTAAATATCGATACCCATCACGCGTGCCTAGTTTCGCCAGCTAATTTAATTTGACCTTGTATTACTGATATACTGCAGATATAGGCTGATGATGATGATCACACATAAACAAATATACAAACCTCTCAATGTTTTTATACAACTTTCATCTACCAATTTAATATAGGAGCGAAAAATCTACACATAACTCTAACCGCTGTTTTGATTTCCCGAGGGTACACCAAAATTTCCTGAAACATTAGCTGTAGCACTTGAAATAATAATGACTATACATTTTAGCTGAATTACTTTAGAACTTGGAAACGCAATGAATTTTGAATAGGTATACATTCAGAATACGATATGGTAATTTGTTATAAGTGTTGTGGAAACATGTATCATTTTCTTTTATAAAGAATTGTCACTGGGGAAACAATTTGGTGAAATTACAGAGAAGTAAAATATAGTATAAGGTTATTGTTATTATAGTGTCCATTATTGCAAGTTCAACAGCTTTGTGACTAGCATAGTCATATTGAGTGATTCAGTAAAAGCCATAGTCTCTTCCTATGTTCGGATCCTCATTCAGGCTCACCAGATACGGAAGAATCTACGTTCAACACGAAGCGACAACATGAATTGAAATATTTATTTCCATCTTCCAAGACACGTTAGACATCTCATAAGCCAATTTGGTGAAAACTTTTGAGTAATCCCTGAGAAGAATTAATGTCAAAACAAATTTAAGAGGTCGTGGTCTCTTAGCGATAAGACCGCCCATTGTGCCACGCCTTGTAATACTTGTACATTTATATTCTGTAATATTATGGTGTACAGACGCCAGCATATCAACCTACTACAATCTATCAAATTTCTTTAATAGATTTTCAACTTTATCACTAAAGTTTAAGGTTCAAAGTTGATTGGGAAAATTTTACAGTTTCGGGTAAGTTGATGTGCTGGCGTCTGTACATAATAAAGAATATTCTATTCTCTTCTAAACACAAACAAAACATAAAACATCCTGAATTCATCTCCTACTAATATTCAAATGTCAATATTTGTGGTGCTATTTGGTTATCTGTTCCTCAATCACGAATCAATGGCTGAATGTACTGGGCACATACCAAGAGCAAGTCCTGAATTAACATATCGTTTATCTCCATTCCTAACTAATCGTGCAACTACAACTTCTACTCGGTGCAAAGCTGCGAAGGCATTAAAACTTCTGCTGACGCTCCATGCTAAAGCTCCGATCGATTTGCGATTTATAGTTTGAAACAATTAATAAGCACGGCCCATATGTAGTTCGGAACAGTGCATTGAGAGTCGTCGAAATTAGAGGTCAAAATTCAGCTGTAAAGTTGGAAATTGCCAGAAAAGCCAATGGTGCAACTAGTCATAAACTCAATCTAAGTATTTGACCAAGTTTAAAGTCACCTAACGTCACTTCGTGTATCTCTATTATTACATTATAGTCCGCTAGACCGTATTTCGACCATGGCGGCCAATCCCAAAGTAGACTAGCCTTCGGCGCAGGAGATATGTCACACACACACACACACAGGAGGAGACACAGGTGCACTCTCTTTCCTAACTCTCATAGTCCGATGGGGCTACAAGTGATCGGACACAATCGGAGAGAGATCAGGTACTTAAATACAGCATCAAAAAATAATAAAATACTAGAATTGATGTTTTCGGACGATATAAAAGGTACGATATTGGCTTTTGTAATACCATCCTTGCTTTTCCAGTTTCCGATAAGGGTAAACAATTATTGTACAAGGTAGTTATAAGATAGTCCGTAATCAACAATTTTGTAGTTTTCTGCACTGGGCGATGTGGTCGCTAACCGACAAAGCCCTTAAAATAAATAAAAAAATAATAATAGCAGTAATTTGAAATTCAAAATATCCTATTCACTAATGAATACACTATCTATATACATATTAGTGAATAGGCTAGGAAGAATATCAAATATAGTTAGATATACCTACATTTACCTATGTATATTACCTATTCATCTTTGAGTTAAACGGGTAAATTAAACATGATAACCATATCAAATCGTGTTTTGATTTCAAGTCGATCCAGACATTTATTGAATTATACAACATGTATATGTGGAGATAAATTATAACCCACTTAATTGAGTTTGTATAGTTTGAACGATTTCTGTGCAAAGTCACTATTCGAGCACAATTTTGATGCGAACTAGTAGATATAGATACTATTAATAACTATCCTATATTCATCATCATCAGCCTATAATGTTCCCACTGCTGGGACACAGGCCTCCTCTCTGTGAGAGGGAGTGGGCCACAATCCACCACGCGGGCCCAGTGCGGGTTGGTAGATGTCACATGTCTTTGAATTTTTGGTTCTAGGACATGCCGGTTTCCTCCTCCTCCTCATCCTATATTAAATGAATGAAACTACTTACAACGTATATTTTTATCTGATCAATACAAAGAAAATTTTACTGATTGTCAATGGCTGTCCAATCACATCACAGTATAGATAGTGTGGCAACATAATTTAACGAAATGGCAGTAAGAAGTGTGATTTTACTGCAGCTAATTAAGTCAGACTGTATGATATAACACCTTTGTAATATTATGACGTTTATTACCCTACAAATTTTCTTAAAAATACACAGTTTAAATCAAACTTTTGATAACAAATAACTTAACTGATCAAACAGCAAAATATGAAAACCTTTAGAAATTTTCCACTCTGTTAATCATAACTCCAATCTTTTCAATTTCGCTGACAATCGCGTCACCCGGCATTAGGAACTCTGGGGGGTCTCTGTACACCCCCACACCTCCAGGGGTACCAGTCAGGATGACATCACCAGGCAGCAAAGTAAACAGCTTCGATAATCTCTCAATGACATCAGGAATCCTATGAATGAACTGATCTGTGTTACTCTTCTGTTTCTGCACTCCGTTGACGATGCATCTTATGCCTAAGGTTTGTGGGTCCCCGACCTCGTCACTAGTCGTGATGCAAGGGCCAATAGGACAGAATGTATCCATAGCTTTACCAAGCAACAGTTGTCCCATACTTTGGTTCGTGCTCCAATCTGTAGCTCCTATATCTTGAGCAATAGTGTACCCCAATATGTAATCGTAAGCATCTTCTGCTTTCACTTTGGAAGCTGTTTTTCCAATAACGATAGTCAGTTCTACTTCACAGACAACTTTTTCGGAGACATCCGGCTTCAGTCTAATTGGTTCATTGGGTCCAATGATTGTACTCGGGAATTTGTTGAAGATGAATGGTATTTCTGGTGGTGGGAATTTCTGTTCTTCACAATGGTCTTTATAGTTCAAACCAACGCAAAGGACTTTGTCTCCTCCGTGTATCGGTGCTTTTATAATCACTCTTGATATAGGAACAATTTCTTGATTCGTTGCTTGTAGTTTTTTGACTTTTTCGAAGACTCCATTCTTCAGGATTTCTATAAGAGTGCTGGGTACTGTAGGATCAACTTTGTTGATGTCAACAACATCATCACCAGATAGATACCCAACGCGAATTTCTGTTGGATTATCTTTGTACACAAATTGTACCAGCTTCATTGTTATATTTTATTATGATACACAGCACTAGAAACGTTCAAGACTTCTTTTAGTCCCAATAAAAATGTCACTGGGATTAAATAAAATGTTTTGAACACTGAGATAAATGGTAGCTTTCTCTTCAAGATCTCTTGTTTAGCAACAAGTGGCGATAGTACTGTCAACTAGTTAAGATAAACGTACTGTTTTATACTCCGTATCAAGAGTGTTATCTACAATCTTACTCTCAAGTGGAAATATCAGTTGATAGCGTCGGGTATGATGGATTTATGTAAACAAAACGAAAGGGTTATGTAATAATTGATGATGCTACAGTAAGATATATTTTTTATTCAATCTAAAACGTTGAGCATCCTGGGATCCTTTTGATAATAATATTATTCAATGTGGCAGATAGTTGGACTACATTTTAATGAAAAATATAGAAAACATTGTGAATAGGTAATGATCATCAACACGCTATGTAAATTGCCCTCAACTTCATCAAGTTTTTAATCCATAGGTGTTTACTTCAAAATAACATAATGTAGGTAGGTTCAAAAACTACTACCAGTACCTATTACTTTACTGAGAATATTGTACCTATTATTCATTGGTTTGCAGGTACAGACGGACGCCAGTACATCAAGCTACTACAGTCTGTCAAATTTCTTTAATAGATTTTCAACATTGTCGCTAAAGCATAAGGTTCAAAGTAGATTGGGAAAATTTTACAGTTTCGAATTTCGGGTAGCTTGATGTACTGGCGTCTGTACATAAATAATATATTAAGTACATCCAAGGTCCTCACGTTATTACATCTACCAAGAAATTCTCATACTACCTGTAGCGATAGCATTAAGTAAGACTGGTTGTCACTTTCAGGCTTCTAACGATCCGTAACGACTGTCAAATATCCACGAATGACAGGGGGGACCACGTGCTTTCCGAGGCCCGGAGGGGTAAAAAAGATCCACGGACCAACCGCAGCAAGCGTAGCTTAACCTAATCGATCGACCTGTGCGGCTGTTATTACTTAACCATGAGAAAAAAACAGTAGAACATAAATTAAAACGTTTCTAACTACTTTCAGACTGATAAGATAGTAAGAAAGAAAGAAAATACGTTTATTTGCGGTGAAAATGACGCAAAAAAGAGCATAACCACAAAAATAAAATAAAAAGGTAGGGGGAAACATGCGTCATATCCACGCATAACGGCTATCGCTCAGCATTATGCTGCGGCCGAGATAGCTGAAAACGTCTACAACACTTCACGTCTACGCCATTTTCAAGTATACCTGTTACAGGTAGCAGTACTAATTACCTAAATGAACCCTCTAGCTAATTATTGTTGCCAACTAAAGCGTACACCGGCTGAAACCGACTGAGCAGCAGAAACCAGTAATTATTGACGTGACTAATTTAATTACAATCATTCAGTTCGTAGTTTCGCATCAGTTATGCATCAATCCATCATGGTATTAATTATTGTGTCTGGGCCACAGTCACATATCGTTATTAGATACCAGTTATACCCAGTAATATTTAGCCTTTGCTATAATAACAATAGTATGTTTAGGTACAGTCAGGGAAATAAAATGTTAAGCAAATTTACCACCAACTGAAATTACCCTTTTCGCAATCATTTTTTGACATTTCATGTATATAAAAAAAAACAAAGAGTAAGAGCTAGTCCACACGGCGCGTTAATACAGCAGGTAGCAACAACAAGTTCGCAGGTAATTACACCCCTCCCGCTTCGTCTCGGGGGCCGCTGTCCGTCATGTGTGCGTTGTGTCGACGCACGATGTCCCGTTACTTATAGCAAAAAAAAAACATACCTAAATCAAAATTTCAATCTGATAGTCATACAGTCGGGAACCTCTCTATGCCATGCATGTTGGCATCGAGGTATTACAGTGAGGCATCTTCGGCATGTAGGGAATTACCCTTAGTTACTGGGGCGAAGAACTGACAAACTGGACATATCTAGCTCCATCAGGTGCCCTATACGAACGAGACTTGGGACGACTTTCTGAAAATCCATGAATTTGCTTACCTCCAACTACGTCAAATTCTAAACTGAAACCTAAGAGAGATGAATACCTACAAACCAGAACAGAAATACAATAGAGAGCGTTAGGGCCCTAACGCTTTCTATTGTATTATCACACTGGCGAGTGCGCAGCGAGCGCGCGGCGAACTCGCCGCCAAGACGCCGCGCGCCGCCGCCGCGGGCGCGCAACGAGCTCGCCGCGAATAGCCAGTGTGTTAAGGTCCTTAGACCCAACAAGAAGGTATAAAACCTCTTTTTATATTTCATTTTTATAGTTCTTATTTAAACAAAATACATCTTCTTTTGTTTTTTACTTCTATCTCTATATCTTTTACCTATAAGTATATAATTGTACCATGTTACCTATGATATTTCATTTGCTTATGTCAAACAGAGAGACAAACGCCTACATTCTAGAATCATAGAAACTCCTTGAACTAATTAAACTCCGCACAGCCCCACATAGATAGCTAACCTAATATCGGTTTGTCCCACATATAAACAATAAGCTGATCAGTAACATCTCGATACGGCAGCCATTGTTGCTGTTCCAATAGTATTAGATTATTGCCTTGATTACAGAGAGGAGAACGCGATGCTAGCTATGTCGAATTAGCAGGGGTGGAATTATGGGATCTTGACTGAGTATTGTAGACGGTATAAATCAGTGCAGTGACTGACTGACCCATGCCCGTTCTCACTAAGAAGATTGATTGAGATTATATTTCTGTTAGGTACCATCGCGGACACTGGCGGTGGACCAGTTATCAACCTTATTACTAAGGGCATAGGGGGGTATATAATAGGGGTAATCCTAGTATGGTATTACAGTACTTTTATCTCTGGAAGTGACGCGCGCTTTACTTATCGTAACCAAGGGTACAAAAACCGGCCAAGTGCGAGTCGGACTCGCCCATGAAGGGTTCCGTAGCAGCAAGTAGCATAATATAAAAGTTCTTGTAGTTCGTTGTAACTTTGTGAAAGGTAAATTGCGGTTTTCGATTTATGACGTATTAAAAAAAAACTACTTACTAGATCTCGTTCAAACCAATTTTCGGTGGAAGTTTACATGGTAATGTACATTATATATATTTTTTTAATTTTATCATTCTCTTATTTTAGAAGTTAGAGGAGGGGGAACCCACATTTTACCACTTTGGAAGTGTCTCTCGGGCAAACTACTCAGTTCAGAAAAAAATGATATTAGAAACCTCAATATCATTTTTGAAGACCTATCCATAGATACCCCACACGTACAGGTTTGATGAAAAAAAAATTTTGGAGTTTCTGTTGTAAGTATGGGGAACCCCAAAATTTATTGTTTTTTTTTCTATTTTTGTGTGAAAATCTTACTGCGGTTCACAGAATACATCTACTTACCAAGTTTCAACAGTATAGTTCTTATAGTTTCGGAAAAAAGTGGCTGTGACATACGGACGGACGGACAGACAGACAGACAGACAGACATGACGAATCCATAAGGGTTCCGTTTTTTGCCATTTGGCTACGGAACCCTAAAAACGCTGTGAATGTGTGAGTGAAGACGAAGTAGCGTCAGCACGTAGCACGTACATAATTATATACACTTATGCACACACACTTGCCACTTTGCCCGTGTCTCAGACGGTAACGAGAGCTCCTGCGCTTGCACACACATTTACAGCATGTTTGTACACTTGGTTACCACAACTAAAGCGCGCGTCGCTTCGTAAGATAAAAATACTATACTTACCTCAATTAAAGTTTAATTCTTAATAAGGTACGATGGGGCGTTGGTATGCCAACCCCATTGTTTTAGGTACATCGTTTTTGACAATAATGTTTTTTTTTTTTTAACCGAATAATAAGTTTTCCCTAAACATTTAGCTGTTCCCGTCGTAACTACAGACTGGCCACCCATTTCAGTGACTGTACGTACCAACTAAGAAACACATGTTCTACCTAAAATATGTATATACTCAAGAACCCCATTAGTACTTCCATTACCAATATAATGCTGTTACATATAGGTTACATTATCGCATGTGTTAACATGACGATAGCGAGTTACTGGTAGCCGTAACAGCAATCAAAGCCGTTAGCAACGTTCCCAGGTATCGATAGCGAAATGGCCAGCCTAATGTGTGGTGAATGGGAAACGGAAATGAACGTTGAATGACTTGATACCTGCCGAACTATTCTGTGAAAATTCACCGTGAAGTGAGCTTCAAGTGAGCTGTCAATAGTGTCACTTCCTCAGGTGGAATTTACGGTAAGATTTTTATAGAATAGACCGGCTCATGAAGAACGAATACCGACTTAGTTCTTTTTTTTTCATTTCTATCGAGTCGACGCATTCCAGAGTATGAACTCGTGCCCTAGTAAAGATGAGATTAGTTGCGCTGATCGTAGGATCAGCGCAACTAATCTCATAAATGTAATAAATCATAATATGTAGATATTGAGACAAAGGCAGTGATGATGATAATTATTAAAACTTGTACAATATTAATTAATTAAACGTAATATGTTTTTTGTTTAGCCTATCTGTCCCACTGCTAGGCAAAGGCCTCCCCAAAATCCTTCCAGTAGCTCTTTTCCCGCGCCACCTCGAACCAGCCCTCGCGGAACGCGTCCAGCCCCCGTGCCGGCCCCGCGGCGCCGTGTATCTCCAGGCAGCACTGTGTGTGGAGACTTGCCCTGCGGACATCGTGCATGCGGCTGATGAGACGCGCCCACTCCCAAAAAAGTAATAACAAAGAGAGATTTTATGTACTTAGAGGTAAGTAATAACCGACATTGCTGCTGCAACATCGGTACACGTGTGTGAGATAAAATAAATAAAACACTTTGGTATAAACTTGTCGAAAAATAAATAATTTAATAAATAAATCACTTTTTTATACATAAATGCAAAATTCCTTAAAAGAAAGTCTACGAAACAAAGAAGAAACAAGTACATTACTATTTACAGTCACAGATAACTAAGAATAACGTGTTTTTACAAAACGGTTATTTTTTGGTTATTAAATAATTCTTCTACGATGGCACAGCTATCTAATACAATACAATAAATAGAACAAAACTAATTAAAAGTATCAATAAAAAATAAGACTAAGTTTTGTTATAAATTAGATTACGTATATAAATACAGACTTCTGTTACAGTACAAAACATTGAAAATGAAATACAACCAAAATAAAATATCCGAATCATAGGAACTAACACAATTACCCGCTTATTGATAAACGCTGCTTGTTTAAACGTCAGAAAATGTATGATTTTGCAGACATTAATCAAGCAGCGCGGCAGCGTTTATAAATAAGGGGTAAATTATTAACACTAATATTTTTGCGTAATTTCAGCAATAAACAACGGGATAATTTTATGCCTTACCTTCATTATATCGTCAAACTTTTCATAAATAATAGAAACTAGTTTGAGCAATGCACAGCGTCTATATGCTTTCTATATCTACACTTTTTCATACCTAAGCTTCGATTTCGAAATCGCCAGCCCGTCTTGAGAAAGCGTGGTGATCAATACTCGTACCTTCTTTGTAAGAGAAGAGGCTTTTGCCCAGCAGTGGGACAATAATAGGCTGGTATTATAAGCTTGGATTTAAATTAAGCATTTGAAAAAATTATCCAAAAATAGCACTTCTATGCAAAATTGTTACAGTAATAGACAGTGGTCCACATCGTATTTCGGTCATGCCGCGGCCAATTTCAACATCGACTAGCTTTCGGCGCGGGAGATAGTGCAGGCGTGTGCGCAGACGCAGGCACGAGCTCTCGCCCGGAGTCCGCGCCGGCGCAGCAGCAGGACGGAGGCTCGGCGGTATCACACCGCCAACTTACAAAGTCTGGGTTGTTACTGAAAAATTCCTAATGGAAAAACCGAATAACACTTTGCCCAATCTGGGATCAAACCCAGGAGCCCACGCTCCGCAGTCGCGCTTGCTACCACTAAACCAAACGGGGCAGTTAATTGTTAAGTACCCAACAATTAAACAAAATGTCTGGAAAACAATCACATCTCAAAACTTCACAAATTAACGTTTTGACACTAAAATAGAACTTTAAATTAATCCAAAGAGTTACAAAAGCCATTAACAAGATAATAAAACAATTCCCTAAATAATATATTTACAAAATAATTAGTTAAAAAGTCCTGGTCGGTACTAAATATCAATTAAGTTTCACCGAGCTAAAACAAATTCGTTGAATCCTCAATTAGTTAGTAATAGAATTTATATCGATTCGTTTGCATTCAGCGGCCATGGATGGAACACTAAAGATATAACAGAATGTCCGCTCCATCAACATGTCCCGGAATTAACACACACTACCAAACACCCCAATTACAATATTATATTATAACCATAATACATACACATAATTTTGAATATTAGATATACACATATAAAACGTTGTATATTTATTAAATTAGTTATACTGATTGTGGGAGAAAATTGTAGTCAGAAATCTACGCACACACACGTACATATATGGGTCTAGTGTAGTAGGTACCTAGTTTGTCCATTTTGGTAAATTTGTACTGTACAGAAGAAGTGTGACAGTAGTTTACGTAGTTTTAATTATTTTTAGGGTAAAAAATAACCTTCATTAAAAATGACTGAACATATTGAATATTTAAACCCAAAATTCCTATATTTAATTCACATTAAAGATGTTTTTCATTTGACAATTTTATTGAGAGTAATTTAATACCTAATCTTAATTTTTTTCAATGATTTTTCAATTACAATTTAGCACTTATCTAATGTTATTCAAACAATATTTGTTGGACAAAGTCGTGAGATATTAAGTTGAAACCTTCTGAATACGAATGTGTATTTAAATTCCCTTTAGTGAGTTATTGCGTAAGAATTTAACTTATAATAAACAGGATTGTTATCACTTTCATCAGATGCTTTTGAAACAAACCATACGCGATACGCGAGTGCGCATGCACTCGCTGTACATGAAGCATGTCAATGTGTGTGTGTGTTATCGCTCGTCTCAAAGACCCAACCTTCTGGATATATCTATTCTGTGGCGGAGCCTCACGACAGGTTTACAAATAATGTAATTCATCAAGTGAGATTAAGTTCTTGCGAAAAAGACGATTCTCTGAATTGGATTTATTGGATGAAGAAACAGATACTTATTGACGATATATTGCAGGAAATCAGTCGGTTAGAGACGGAGTTACTGAAAACTAAACAAAACGTTTCACAAATAGGTCTCGTGTTTCCAACTTAGCTTAGGTATTATTTGCTGAATCAATTAAAAAGACAATAATTTATGTTTAATTAATGTGTATTACTTATGTTCAATGAATTCCAATTTTTGAAGTGAAACTTCTTTACGCACGCTTGACTTGGGGAGTAAGCTGGCGAACGCGTGACATAAGCGTTACGAAAAGTGTGATCGGGCGAGGCGAACGGGAGTTGAGTGGGGGATATAAGCAAGAGAAAGCAGTGCGCGCGCACATTTTCTTTCTCTCTTCCTCTCATAGCCAAATACGTTTGAAGTTTCACTTCAGTCGCGTGGTCATAAGCAAACTCGGTTTTTTTTTTAAATCGAAACATTTTCGTTAAACATTTTGCGTCTTCATATTTCATATTTCGTATTCTTGTCATACCGCGTCACACTTATGAGACCCGAGGGAGAAAGTTCCCGAGACTCACTCCCTAATTTCGCGCCCCTATGTCATTTAATATCAAAACATTTTGATAGCACCACCGTCGTATCGTTTATCTAATTCGATTTCATCATTTTCGTGTAACATAGTTACTGGATATACAAGCGGTAGAATTATTTTCTTATTTATTGAAAACTGCTCCGTTACTGTATCATCATTCATTTTATACACATACTTTTACTAATCTAGTTTTACGACTAGATCAAAAATGTCAATAGCACCAATTGTCTCTGCTAGAAAGAAATTATCTTTCATGTAAAGAACGCTTACAAATTTATTTCCATCATCTTTCATAATACACTTAGATGCATGCTTATTCAAATGGACATACATTTTTCACCATTCAATTAAATGATTTCGTCCTTCACGAATCACAAGGCAACTGCATATATCTCAAGCACATTCCTATATTTTCCTCTGGACTTCTTTTGATCGTCGGTGGACCGAAGTGCACGGACACCGCGAATGGTGTGATGGACGTCTCGACGTGGCAGTCGCGGCGTTGTTGTGCTGGGCAGAAGGTGTTGCCGCAATGGTGAGGGTCACACACTCCTGCACCGAAATAAGAGCTCTGGAAAATGGAAATAATACTTGTAGTACAAATATAAGTACACACATATATACAGTATAGCTTCTGCCTGCGACTTCGTCCGCGTGAAATTTCGCTCTCCCCCCATTTACCCTCTTAGGAGTGGAATTTCGAAAAGCCCTTTCTTAGTGGATACCTACTCTTCACAAAAACACACCCTCCACATTTCTAGTCTCTAGGACCAGCGGTTTAGGCTGTGCGGTGATATATCAGTCAGACAGGACTTTGAATTTTATAATTATATAAGGTGTAAAAAAATTAACCTTAAAAACTTTAAGAGGTGCTTTAGACCATCGAACTGAACAACTTTCACTATGGGACCAACTCCGAAATCACGAAAAAAAAATCAGCTGTTTCATACAAAAGTTCAATACCTACTCGGCCAAAATGTATGAAACAGCTCATTTTTTTTTCGTGATTTCAGAGTTGGTCCCATAGTGAAACTTGTTCAGTTCGATGGTCTAAAGCACCTCTTAAAGTTTTTAAGGTTAATTTTTTTACACCTTATATATAGAATATAGATAGACATATTTATAAAGTTGGCTCTTGTGAAGATAATAGGTCTAAAATATTGTTATACTTGTTGCAGGACACTCGCAACTCAATTTTAAAATATTTTATTTCACATCGTTACTAATAAAACGTTAGAAGGTAAGTGCACGGTTCCAACTGATCGTTTCCTATGGAGAACTTTTCCTGGCAAGAAACTCTACGGTTGCTCTTTTAAAAATAGCTGGCTTTAACAATATGTTAATAGGTACGGGAAGACAGTGCAGGCCAATCCACAAGTACTAGGAACTTTTCAAAATATAAAAAGTTCAACAAATATAAGCGTCTATGAGTCTAGATAATATCCTTCCAACAGAGAAGAAGCCTGTGTCCCAGCAGTGGGAACATTATAGGCTGATTATACTCATGTAGGATACAACTACATATTTTGCAATGATGATACCAAACATTATGAAAACCAAATGCCTTTAGCTTTTGATACCTAAAAGAGAATTCAAGATGCTATGCTATAAACTATGTTTCAAACTAATATATTCTCAAATCTAGGTTCAAATCTTAATTTATGTGTGGATAGAACATAAGCCCTAATCTAAATGTACACTCAATTCTAGAGGGAATAGACTTCAAAGCGGTACATGAAAACTATGTCGTATTCGTATACAAGTGAGGAATACCGTATCAGCCAGACACTGTGTGATTAGTCGCTCCATAGCGGCTGCCTATCAAACTCAAACTCAGAGCATTTACTTCAATAAAACCATTTACAGGCACTTTTGAACTGTCAAGAAGTCGGTCAGTCAGAAAATATGAAGCTAGTTGCCCATTTCAAATCGTAGTAGGTACCTATGGAGAAAAACGGGCAAGAAACTCCATGGACACTCTTTAATTATATTTTTACAAAAATATTAGTTACATCATTAATGTTGAATTTTTGTTTCCTACGCCCGAATGGTCCATTTGAAGGACTAAGTGCGGAAACCAACCAATAATATACAGGGTGAAATTGAATTCATGGGCATCCTTTTAAGGGGTCGTTGTAATCATCATTATAACCAACTTTTACTTTGGGACCAAACCTGAAATCGTGAAAAAAAACCAGCTGTTCCCTACATTTATGTTCGTATAACTCGTCAAAATGTAGGGAACAGCTGATTTTTTTTTCGCGTTTGTTCATATCCCCCTAAAAGGATGCCCATGAACTTAATTTCGCCCTGTAGAACATAGATAATGTTGAATTTATATGTGAGAACGATGTAAAAAAAAAGACGTACGCAGAGTACAGCAAATAGGAACAAAACAACATTGTATCTGGGCTGGAAACCGACCACAACATAGTTCGGAAAAGGCTAGGTAGACTGATTTTGACCCGTATTTCAAGTGAGAATCACTCTAAAAGCCATGTAAATTGATACAATTAATTTCCACCATGTTTAAACACCGTATTTTAAAGCGTAAGCTTTTTAAAGCCTCGCTAATTATTGTAAGATCATGTTTACCTTCCTTCCTGGTTACAAACATGATGGATGCTTATTTTACATCCCGCTCTTAAAGTATTTTGTAAAGTTGATGTAACATTATTGGTTCAATCTACGTAAGCTGGGAAAGCTTCAGAAAGTTTTCCCTCGAATTATCAATCAATTATTCTGTCTGAAATGGTACATAAGGTAGTTTTAATTGCCTGCCAGGGTCGCGGGTTGTTCGATAATGATACGGTGGCCCTGGCACAGCAATTGAAGGAACACGGGTGGGTTTTGGTCAGTAAAAGTCTGACACGCCCTCCTGCTCCGCCCAGAGCTGGAGAAGTTATTTGATAATTTCCCACCCAAAAAAAGGTAGTTTTGATTGCTGGAGCTTAATTTTGTCAAGTTGAGTTTGAGCCTTATATTTTATGAATATTTCAAGGTCCATTTTACGCCACCGAAGCTTTGATATAGCACCTATAAACACATACACTGACACACACACACCATAGTACAAGCCTTAGGTTAAACCAATACTATATTATTTTGTGATCAGAATCGCACGAATGTTTTATTTTATTTTAACTCTTATCTTTCTGTAACTATCTAACATCCTCAAACTGTAATGTAATCATAAACATTGTAAAATTGCACTCCAGAGCCACAAGATACAAGCGATGCTTAGTTTGTGGCTCACCGAATCCGTCACATTGTATTTTACTTTTTGATGAATAAACTTATTATTATTATTTATTTATGCCATAACGGCAAGGATCTTTTTATCGTTCTAACAATGTTCTCGTCTATGGCTTTAATTAACTTGGGGCTAAAGAAACCCTTACCATTTTACTATTGAAGAAGTTAGCAAAGAATATTTCTCAGTACTTTCCTCTCAGTATGATCCAACTGTAGACCAGCACTCTATAAAGCGGGTCATTCTTGAGAGAACTTTAACAATATTACGTCCGTTCCGGATTATTAACTTCACAAGTACTCTGAAGTTTCTCTTTTATATTCCAACCTTTAATGGAAATCCTAAGCTTTAATACTATTATAATTAGACTCTTCAAACCCGAAGTTCTTTACTTTTAGAAGAAATTGGAATTGATATTGAAATATTAAAAACTTTACTTCAAAGTTTCATGGAAATTGGAGCATCTAACACTTCGAACTTGCTAATTAATAATAATAATAACCCCATCGCCGTATCTCTACGCCCCATCGCCGTATCTCTACGTTGACGTCGTGGTGGGGCTTGCGCGCTCTGAACTCTAGGCCTGAGCCGGAAGAGTTTACTTTGCTGGAACAGGTCTAGGGTGAGGAGCCAGACCAAGAGAGATACAGAAACCCGCAGGGCAGCATGTGGCGAGCTGTTGGGCAGTAGTGACCCCACGGACCCTATCTCCCGGGAGAAGTCTTGTTCCTCACCTCTGGCTTGCCTTTATTGGCCGGCTGGAGTGAACAATGACGAGGAACAGAGCTCCCACCTCATTCTTGCCTTTGTTGGCCGGCTTGAGTGGAGATTCGCAAGAGCAAACGTGCTCGGAGGAAGGAAGTATTTCAGTAAGATGCTGGTAGGGATCTTGACCGTACTTCCGGGATTGTCCTGATAGCCGTGGAATACCTCTCCACTCCTCAGCACTTCAGGACATGTTGCCCCCTTGTCGCTACGTCACTATGTGCTAGCGACCGTTTCCGGGGGCCCATTATTGAGTGTGCAAGTCACCCCCTGCTATTTTATCCGTGTGTATATAAAACATTGATTAGGCAGGGGTCATAGTTCTTTCATAGATATTGGTAACCAGTCCACTTGAGCCACCCAAACCTATAGTCCAACTTTTTATTTTTCCATATCCTGCAATAGTCCTACACCAACCGGGGGTTGTCCTTGGGTGCACTTGCATAGTGCATACAGGGATAATCGTCGGTTGGTGCCACATTTCATTAAAATTTCCTAAGGGGCCTCTGCGGGTTGGCTTCGGCCCCTCGTACGCCTTCCAAAGGACCGGGACCCCATGGTCCCGAGATATGTAAAATCAAATAATAATAATACTTTATTTCAGAACAAAGTTCCATAAACATGGTTAGTACTGCTTAAAAACTATGCTAGTACCTTAAAACTACTACAGAACATAACATACATATTAGTACGACTTAATAAACTATGTTAGTACCTTAAAACTACTTATTTATTAATTTAATTAAAGAGTTACTTGCAACGAATGACCAAAAACGGGGTATTCCTCGAAACGCACCAACTTTGAAGCGCACCATGCTCTTCTCTATTTCATCGTTGATGCATGTCGAGGAATAAAATTATATTATTTTTATTTTGATGATTTTTTTTTTCGTGGAATAATTTTGGTGCGTTTCGAGGAATACCCCCCAAAAACAATATAAATCATGCATGACTGACTATAGCTTACAAAAACACAAAAAAAAATCATAACATCGTTTATATAACTCACCGATATAAAATACTCGTTCTCACAGGGTATAGTGACCCTGTCGTCACAACGTTGTCTCCCAAAGCCCGTGAGGCCGATCCCGTAGTTCCCATACCCGAAGTACCGGAACCTGTCATCTTCTTCAGGGTAGTGCTGCGTGTACGGCGACCAGCGGGACCAGCTGGAAGCCCTGGCCTGACCCCACATCCAAGACGAGATATACGTCCAGATCTAGATGTGGTTAGTGAGGGTTACTCTAGCTACGGGGTAGGGTTGTATATAAATGTATATAGATATAATGGAGGAGCTCGATTTTGTGTACGTAAATATTTGAATGAATTTGATAAGAGTTTGGAGAATGTGTACGAAAAAAAAATATTTTACATAGACATACAATTAAACTAAATTCATATTGGATGATATTGGAATTAGGCACTAAGATTATCTCCTTCTTCCTCTTAGCATTTCGATGGCATCGGCCCAGAATTCGGTTATGTGTTTGACGCCATCACTAGCGTCCATCAGTTCAACGTGCAGCTGACAGGACACGCAGGACAATTAAGTGTCCCATCGTTTGTGGAACAGCACCACATTTACACTCCAAGGCGGAGTAGTCTATGAATGTCCAGCTGAACAGGTTTTCCTTGCTTCGGCCTACCTGGGTCCGGAGTCTGTTTAAAGACTTCCAGGTTACCCAATTACTATTATTATAGTAAAATACGAAAAGTAAAAGGGAAAGGGGAAGGACGTTTCATCTGTGAACATCAATTCGCTGAAGAGGATCTAAGAGCAATGACGTAACACACTCGTTCGCTTCACTGAATACATAAAGTGGAATGTCGACTCATACTAGATAAATATAGGACTTCGTTTTAAAGATATAAGAAACTAGTCTAATGCAAGTTGGGTCCTAGTTTTCTTCGTGACACACTCTTTGATTTTTTTACCAAATTGGTCCATCTTGAAAATTTAAATGATAAATGATTTATTTTCTGTAAGTAGGTTTCTACAAACACTTTTACACGTCAATCATATTTTTTAAGCTAGATGAGGTCGGCGTTTCCTATCTGACTACTCTGAGAAGAAAGGCCAAAACAAACTCAGAGGTCACAGTCTCTTTTAAAGTCCAGACAAAATCTTGGTCAGATCATGTGAAGACCATGTAGATTGGTGTCTGAAATGGTCTTTTGAGGAAAGAACCACACAGATTGAGCGGACCTGTCCAGTCTGTGCACGCATTTGTCAAAAATCGTGCAGCTCAACTCAGAACTTGAGGAGCTCAACGATTCGACGAACGATTTCGACGAAAGTAAGGACATTTGGGTAAAGGATGTTTGTGATGTCAAATGAGAGATTTTAGGGCTAGTAAAACCTCTTTAACAATAATAATTTAAAATGTTAGGAATCCTGCGAGTTGTCGAGAATATTTTTTTGTTGATGATGATAATTGAAAAATAATATCGAACTCCTCCATTAGAGCAAAAATAAAATAAAAGGAATTGTTGTAAATATTTTTTTTTGTCATAGGTTGGTTTCCATATAGTGTTATTTATAATATTTATATTTATGGGAATGAACCTTATCCATATTTTGTTTAATAAGCCTCTTCTGTGTACAAATAAAATATAGGGATCGTATCTCATAAAACATAATTATTAATTCTTAGTTAGGTATCCATTTTGCATTCCCATGTTACTTTACGGTAATGTAAAGGGACTGTGAAAACATTTTAGTAGAATGAATGATGATAATTAATTGATGGTTTCCAAAGCTTTGGGCACCTACCCATGGATTGTGATTAATTGCACACAGTTATGACGAGATGATAGAGCGCCTATTAATGTCAAATTTATGTCTCTCTAGAATAGTACTCTGTTTTGAGGACTTTTTGTATGTGAATGTACTCATTTCAATAAGGCACGTAACTGATTATTGAACTGAAACTTCTTAGGGTCAGCGCAGACAGAATGGAGCGCAGCGGAGAGGATTTTGTTAACGCACTTGAAAATAAACTTTAAAATGATTACTATAAAGTGCATAAATGCTTGAACCTGACAAAAAATGCTCGCGCGTCCTCGAGGATACGCGGGAATCCCCGCACGACTTTATTGTAATAATTTTAAAGTTTATTTTCAAGTGCGTTAATAAAATCCTCTCCGCTGCGCTCCGTTCTGTCTGCACTGACCCTAAGGCGGCGATTCGATAATCGGACGATAACTGAGAGTGAAATTTCAAGGACACGACACGTTTCGTTACATGAGAGAAAGAAGAAAGATATAGCTCTCTCTTTCTGCTCCTCCGCTATCACACTAATTCCCTCTTATTCTTTATTTTTAAGGAAGTTTTACTTCTATATATACAGGATTAAATTAAATTAGCTACCGAAACTCTGCAAATGTGACGGGCATCGATCGTTATCCAATGGCGCAAACCCGGGATATAAAAGGATTTTCGAAACTCATAACTAACTACACTACCAGTGGCCCTTGACCCCTTAGTCAGCGGTAGGTTTTTGCAAGAAGAGTTTAGGTTTTTTAAAGTGAAAACTTCTTTAGCGGCGTTGTACAATTTTTTTTGTAATAAAAAATGTTAAACTCGCGTCAGGACACATGACCGTCAGGACACGTGACCTGATCGAAAATTCGTAAGACGGATGGAGAGTAGACAGCTGGCGCGGCGTAGGACAGGAAGTATCCCCCTCTCTTTCTACGGTGCGGCAAAAATGTATGCCTGCTGTTTCGTTTAGGCGGCGCAGGGCGCTTGCGCGAATGTTCGTGTGTGTTTATGTTACAGCGTGCCACGCGCATCCATGGATGGTGACAGCTGATGGCTCGACCGTCTATGTAGTGGCCACACTGCTGTGTATTCGTAAAATTCGTGTATATAAAGTGTTTAAAATATGGAAATTGAACAAAGTGCATCTATTAATGAAAAATATCAAAAATGCACAACGTTAATATTCAAGTTTTCACTTCTGCCGGCACTCCCGGAGTGCAACCCGGATTTTTTTTGTTTTATCGTCATTAGATATCGATACCGATCACGTCTGCGGAGTTTCGTTACCTAATTTAACGTGTACGATTCTGAACGCGAAATTTTGTTGTATATAAATTTTTACGTGCCTTATTTTAAGACCTTAATTAAAAATTCTCAGTTTAATCTAAAAGGTACAATTATCTAAGCAGCTAATACTTCAATTTCTCACAAAGTACAAACACTCAAAATCTGCACTTTTGAGGACGCATCACTAAACTCAAAAGCAACTACGTCCTCAATCTTATCCTTTGACGGAACCCAAAATAAATCCTCGTTGCAGCAAAACGAGCTTCGTGTAAAGTTAAAAACTTCCTTGCTCGAGATATTTCCTGTATGCACAGTTTTTAAGAAGTCAGCAAATCATAAAGTAAGTCAGCTGCAGAGTTGCATGTTGCAGAGTTTGCCAACAATTTATGGCACTGTTGAGACCGTCCGTGAAAGTGTGGAGCTTGTTTACACTTTCAAAAGTCGTAAGAGTTCCTTTTGAAAAGATAAATCGAATGTGTGAGGTAAGTACCTATTTTAAATTATTTGGTCTCTGAATGCTTAGGTTCTTATATCGTAATTTCGTTTGCAAGTTTACACATAAATAATAGTATAGCTGCTTAGAACTTTTGCACCAACTTTATGTATTTTTATTTATGAACATAATATCGTCGGCTAAGTATTCTAAGCTGCTAACTCCATTTTTGGCTTAACTATTTAGTATCAAATGAAAGAGAAAATTCTATTTTTTATTCTAAAGATACAGTTAAGCAATGTTATGCAATATGGTTGGCACATATACCTACCTACCCTTCCAGGTGAGTTACGGCAGAAATAGGTGAGGTTTCTCTTTCATTTGATACTAAATAGTCAGTTAAGCCAAAAATGGAGTTAGCAGCTTAGAATATTTAGCTGACGATGTAAAAATTTTCTTACTTTTTAACTGATCATCCACAGAACATAAATGTACATGTACACGTATATGGTACATGTACCACAGTCTCCAAATGGGACGGAGATTATGATAAATTGCAAATGTATTTGTGAACAGTATTTATCTGGTCTTATCTTTAAGTAAAATATATCATTTACAATCATGTTCTATCGATCAAGGCTACGTCTTCCTCTTTCTTACCCTGGAGACGAGGCTAGGTTGTGATGCTTCGACCGTGTCCACCTGAGGGTCGTTGCCAGAACCTTCCATCTCGTCTTCTTGTGTCTGCGTGTCGTCTGCTGGCATCAATTCTTCTTGTTGTGTATCTATGGCAAGTCATTAGAAATTGAGATGAGATATACGTACCCACAATTTAACAGGGACCTTACCTAAACTTACCATCTATTATGGACATCTCTGTACACCATATCTTGTTTTATACATTTTCCTTACTACTGTGGTTTTCAAAAAAGATCAAATTGGTCTATCGTGCTCATCAGATAAACATTTATGGGTATTACGGCCCCCTACACCGAAACAAGGAAGTTATATCATCTGCCTAGCCTTTTCCCAACTATGTTGGGGTCGGCTTTTAGTCTAATCGGATGCAGCTGAATACCAGTATTTTACATGGAGCGACTGCCTATCTGATCTCCACAACCCAGTTACTGGGTAATACGATACCCCTTGGTATGACTGGTTGTCAGACTTTCAGGCTTCTGACTACCCGTAACGACTGTCAAAGATCCACGAATGACAGGAGAGACCATACGAGACCAACGGTTTAACGTGCTTTCCGAGGCACGGAGGGGTCTCGGTATGTAAAGACGGTCACCCATCCACTAACCAACCGCGGCAAGCGTAGCTTAACCTGATCGATCGACCTGTGCGGCTGTTATTATTTAGCCACGGACCCCTCAAACAAGGAAGTTATAAACACCATGAATTAAAAGCAAGGAAAAGCTTGTAGTAATATGCCATAACTTAACCACCGCTGTTAGGGCTCGCGAAGGTCACAAGTTCAAATCCGACCAGCATAAAGTTAGTAACAAATGGGTTTTGTTGGAACAGTTAACTGGAATATGAATGGTAGTAAAATAAACATGAATAATAATGTTCAACAGAATACCTTTTGTTTTTACGATTTGCATGTCAAAGGGTCTGTTTCGCCTAAAGGTTACAGAGGTCAGATGTGCGGTCACAGAGATAAAAATAATATTAAAAACTCGCAATTTGTTTTCAAATGGTTTTGGTTTCATGTATTTTAATACAGGCTGTATGGCCGATTGTTTATTGTATACGGGGTGTATTTTATCCAAGGTGTATTTTATGCAAGGTGTGTTTTATGCAAGGTGTTTTTCATATAAGGAATGGGAATTATAATTATAGACGATGTGCTAGGTAGGTACAAGGTATATACAGTGTACAGAACTTTCTTAAACAATCTTGTTTTTGCTAGAACGCTGTTTCTTTTTGCGATGATTTTGAGCGTGTAAACATAGTATGAATAAATATCAGGCATTAATTATTCCTTGCAGATAATCATACATATAAGGTGCTTTAAAAATATCTGTCACGGCTTCAATGGGAGACAGTATTCTGTATATACGTAGATTACAATAGTAAACATACACTATTGATCTTGTTATAAATTTTTTCATAAAAAAAAAAGACGGGTTGCACTCCGGGAGTGCTGGCAGAAGTGAAAACATGAATATTAACGTTGAAATAAATCAATTATGAATTGAATTAATATAACTAATTTTTTTCCACTATTTCTGCGTCACTTTTTTTATAAATCGATGCACTTTGTTCAATTTCCATATTTGAAACACTTTATATTCACGAATTTTACGAATACACAGCAGTGTAGCTACACAGACGGTCGAGCCATCAGCTGTCCATCCATCCATCCACATCCACGTCCACCATCACCGTCACCGTTACCGTCACCGTCACCGTCACCGTCACCGTCACCGTCACCGTCACCGTCACCGTCACCGTCACCGTCACCGTCACCGTCACCGTCACCGTCACCGTCACCGTCACCGTCACCGTCACCGTCACCGTCACCGTCACCGTCACCGTCACCGTCATCGACACCGTCACCGTCACCGACACCGTTACCGTCACCGTCTCCATCACCATCACCGTCACCGTCACCGTCACCCATCACCGTCACCGTCACCGTCACCGTCATCACCGTCACACCGTCACCGTCACCGTCGCCGTCACCGTCACCGACACCGTCACCGACACCGTCACCGTCACCGTCACCGACACAGTCACCGTCTCCGTCACCGTCATCACCGTCACACCGTCACCGTCACCGTCACCGTCACCGTCACCGTCGCCGACACCGTCACCGACACCGTCACCATCGCCGTCACCGTCACCGTCACCGTCACCGACACCGTCACCGTCACCGACACCGTCACCGACACCGTCACCGTCACCGTCACCGTCACCGTCACCGACACCGTCACCGTCACCATCACCGTCACCGTCACCGTACCGACACCGTCACCGTCACCGTCACCGACACCGTCACCGTCACCGTCACCGTCACCGTCACCGTCACCGTCACCGTCCGTCCGTCCGTCCGTCCATCCATCTATCCATCCACCCATCCATTATCGTGTCTCACTTGGTTCACTTCGGTTGGCGCCGCCGTAGAAAGAGGGGTGGGGGGGGGGGGGGAATCTCTCCTGACGGTCACGTGTCCTGACGCGAGTTTAACATTTTTTCCTCAGTACAAAAAGTGTTCTACGCCGCTAAAGAAGTTTTCACTTCAAAAATGTGCATAAAAAAAATTGAATTGATTTAGTTGCATGAAACCGTCCCATGGTAATTATTGCCGCACCGTCATTTCATTTCGCAAAATATGACGAAACGATACATCAGTAAATGTTTATTTAATTACAAACTTTATTTTCTCAAATTGATTTAACTATTCCGGGGTACAAAATTTCTTCACTACTGTAATCTATATACAAAATACTCTCTCCCATTGAAGCCGTGGCAGATATTTTTAAAGCACCTTATATATATTTCAAAGGTTGACTGGTAGAAAATGCCTATGGCATTAAGTCCGCCTCTGTACATTTATGTGCTTGAAGTATTAAATAAATAAATAAATATTTAAAGTTAACGTTCACTTACCAACAGGGTCCATAACTAGTGGGGTCCCACTACCAGGTCCTATCCTGAAGGAGCGGCTGTCACACGGAGTGTACCTTACGGAGCAGAAGCCAGTGTTCCGTCTGATGCACGCCTTGTAGTCCTGACTGGCGAGGTGTCGCCCGTTTGACGCATAGTTGAAAGTTCTTATTGTTCCTGTTGAGTAGAAAAAATTATGCATTAGACTACAAAAGGTGAAAATCTGACAACTAGTCTGCGTCGTGAACGGGCGCCGTCAGTAGGGACTGGTCATCTCTTTGCTGTCATGGCTTATGTATTTCAATTTAATATTTGAATTGCTTTTTTTCTCGTCTTTTCATTATGGACGCTTTTAACGTTCTGCATCGTTCTCACATGTTGAATGATGTAACCAAGACTTTGTAACCATATTATTTTGATTTAAAAGAGTTTCCATGGAGTTTTTTGCCCGTTCTTCTCCATAGGTACCTACGCTTTGGAATGGGCAACTAGCTTCATCTTTCTGACTGACCGACCCCTTGACAATTCAAAAGTGCCTGTAATTGGTTTAATTGAAATAAATGCTTTGAGTTTGAGGTTTTTGAGTCTTACCAAGGGGTATCGTACTACCCAGTGACTGGGTTGTGGAGTCGCTCCATGTAAAATACTGGTATTCAGCTGCATCCGGTTAGACTGAAACCGACTCCAATATAGTTGGGAAAAGGCTAGGCAGATGATGACTACAGAAAATGACCAGTGTGAAAATGTGACAGTAAAAGATAATCCCAAATCGGCATGACCATGAAATTAATATTTTTATATTATATGTGCAGTGTGATCTTTTATTGCATAACTCTTTAGTCGTATTCATCAAGGTTATGGAGAGTTGCCATCACTTCTATTGTGCGTCCTGCATAGTAGACGGAACAAGATATTAACACTTTGCGGGACACTAACTGCCCCTAGAGGAAATAACAATAGAACGTATTTCTGTGTCCTTCAATGGGTTACGGAAGATTGAACAACTCGACTGTCAGAAAAGGCGCTGCCTTTGCTTCAGGCAGTGGTTTGGCGACACGATACGGCAGGTCGTGAAATTCCCCCTATGTTTATAATCCCGCTACCACAGTCACCTTGTTTCCTACTCCTAGCTAAGGGGCCTTCCATTAAACTTCAAATAGTTACCATTATCATTCGTATAGTACTGCAGACAATTGTGCGGCGCGGTGTTGGCGAGCGGCATCTGCGCAAGTCGCATGAGCCAGATGCGCGGCATGTCGCCGCCACGCATGCGCATTGATAGCTTGATAGTCTTAGTGCCCGGCAGGTCACCGGCCTCGCGCTTCTCACTTCCTGTCGATAGAGTGTAGTACGCTGGAAATAATGAGGTACTTGGGTAAGTAAGAAACCTGCTGAAGCTGATTTAAACCACTTTCGATTTTAATATGCTCCAGAAACTGGCTCGGTGGTTTGGCAAGAAAAAGTTCTTTCATTAAATCCTTGGATATTTCGTAACTTAACGTCACATTATCAATTAAATCAATTCTACCAACCCTATTCTGGGTTACCCACAAGTGAAACTAGTACCTGTAAGTTAGTTGCAGTACCTATATCTACGTTAAAAGTAATAAAATAGCAACGAAGTCTTTTGACTTCGTTACTATTTTACATTTATTTACATAAATTTTTTTTTAATAATTGCTACGCGGTGTGGAAACGTATTTGATTCCAAAAATATAGTTTGTAGAATGTTTGTCTGTTTGTCTGGATGTATGTTCCGGTTGGCGCAAAAACGGCGGAACGGATTTGGATGAATTTTGACACACGGCTAGTTTATAACCTGGATTAACAAATAGGATACTTTTAATCCCAGTAGTACGTTCCTGTAAGATATTTTCCGACATCCACGCAGGCGAAGTCCCGGGCAAAAGCTAGTCAACGATAAAAACTGTCCGCACCAAGTGCTATAAAGTAGCATGATAAATAAAAAATATACATCAAAAAGATTTAAAAAATAGTTTTACCGTGTTGTCCATGGTTCTGTCCACATAACGTAAACTTGCTGTCTCCGTCCCCCAAAATCATGGCATCTTCATCGCAGTCTCCTGTGGTTCTATTTGGTTGACCCTGGAATAAAAAGAACACGTGGTATTCAGTGGTTATTACGGAGCCTTCGATCCATAGGTTAGCTGATGAAATGCGCAAGCACTCCAGCACCCCGGCTAAAGGTAGCAGCAGGACACCGTGTGGTTTTAGTCAGTAAGAGTCTGAGAGACCCCTCCACCCACCCCAGGGTGGTGGACATCCATGAGGATTTCCACACGATAAAAAAAAGGCTTATAACGATGTTTATTCCATGCCATGCCTTTACCATTCTGGTTTTTACTCTACATTTTTCTAAATGAATGAGACACATACTCACAATAGTAAAGTGCAGGAAGTCGATCCTGAGCTGCATGATGCCGGCGTGGGTCTTCTCTATGGTAATGTTGCAGTCCTCCTCGCCGCCCCAGAGCTCGGGGAAGCCGGGCGACATGAAGTACGTCAGGTTATTCTGAACCACGCCACCGCAGGATACCTCAACTGCAACAAAACAACAAAAATGTTGTAGCTGTACAAGGAACTCTTGGCGCGTGGCCAAAATCGGAACTAACGTAGCCATCTTGTTTTTCCAATACATTCCACAAACAATTTCACATAAATGTTTACCAACAGCGCCCTCCTGTAAACGTCATTCGAGCACCGAAATACAGTAATGTTATCAGACTAATATTATAAAGGCGAAAGTTTGTGAGTGTGTATGTTTGTTACTTCTTCAGGCACAAACGGCTGAACCAATTTTGATAAAATTTGGTATGGAGGTAGCTGACACCCTGGATTAACACATATACTAATTTTTATCCCGATATTCCTACAGCATCGAAACTTATGCGGGTGAAACCGCGGGACACAGCTAGCTTAAATAAGAGATCAAGAGGAATGATAAGAATATTACGTCAAGACTCATCAGACAACACATATTAATCAACACGAATGTAAAGCTGACTGTTTTTTAATCTGAGATTTATGTAGATTATATCACATTCCACGGCGGCGGTAATCTAAAGAAACTTCTCGTGAAAACGTTTAAAACTCTGGCTAATGGTTGACTTTGCATAGACAAAACTATTAATGAACTGGCTAATGAGAACGTGGGTATAACTACTACAAAGTTAAAATTATGTAACAGAAACTGCTGCACCATGGCGGTGAAAGTTTATAATAAACTACCGGAAAAATAACAAAAAAGTAATAACTTAGAATTTCATACAACTTTAAACAATTGGCTTTGTGACAGATGTTTTTATTAAATACTTAGATAATTATTTAAATTTTAAATAGACATGATGTATAACTACTTAAATATATTTAATATAAATAGTTACGAACGTTTATTTCAATTAAAATTATTGTCATTATTTATAAACCTAATCAATAAATTAATGAACTGTCTTGACTGTGAGATATAACCTAATAAACTAATTTATTAATTTTATAATGTAATGTGCCAAATTAATATTTTATTTTATTTTTATTTATTTTAGTACATGGAGGACTTACAGCTAATAAAAACAAACAAAAGAGGAAACCATAGTCACCTGAAAGCCAATTACAAATCCTCACGTATAGACTTATAATAATTATTTATGGTGTGAGCACAAAAATAAAAAACACACCGCCTAAATTAAAGGAAGAAGTAATATAAATAATAAAATAACAAAAACAAATAATATAACCTAACACTACTTGAAAAATTCTGGCCGAATTCACACTAATTGTGAATGGATCAAAATCATATATTCCTTGCATATATCATTGAAATTTCTGCTTGCGCGCACAATGTACTCGTACATGTTCTGCCTATAATTCGAAGATGTATGAGGTACACGTATGGGTGGATTAAAACGAAGTGCTTTACTTGGCACGTTAAAATAAAATTTTGATAATAATAACTCAGGGTTATCAATATTGTTATTGAGGATTTTCAACAAGAATAAACAGTCTGCAATTTTACGTCGATCTGTAGTGGCAGCAAATGATACTTCTTACAAAGTCCAAGATAATCGGCTGACTGATATGGAATCATTTGATGAAAGCAAAGATATTTTATGAACAGTCTTGGGATGTTTTCTTTGCGGTCAATGTATTTATGATAAGGTGGATTCCATATCTGAGACGCATACTCTAACTGACTTCTTAAAAAAGTGCAATACAATATTTTTAGTGTTTTATCATCAGTACAACACTTAGAGAGACGTATTATAAACCCAAACAGTTTAGAAGCTTATTAACAAAGCAAGACTGTAAATATTGTGATTATGATGTGTGTGTGTGTGTGTTATTGATGTAATTAACTTTTACAGCTAGGAAACCTCTTTGAAATTCCATTCACGCTAAGTAAAGGACGTAATCGAATCCAACTGTTTTTCATAATAATTATGGGTCTCATCATGTAATTATGCCGTTGTTATTACATCAGCTTCGAAGCTCGCATTTATTTTTATTCAATTAAAATGGGATCAGAGTACTTTCGCTTTTGGAGGGAAATGTTGAAGTTATGCAGATTGAAGCAACATTATTATGAGTTATTTGTAATTTATGAATATGATTTTAATACAAAATAATACAACACAGTTTTTTTTCTGCCTCGCTGGTCTGGTAGTTGCAAGCTCGACTGCTGAGTGCAGTTGCTGAGTTCAATCCAAAGATCGGGAATTTTTTTTTCTTAGTGGCAACCCGGAAACTGGGTTTCTGCCTGTTTAATGAGTCAATGACTTGCCCTCCTCTATCATATGGGACTTAACATAACTGGTGTAATGTGAGAATACGGGTTTGATGAAAAGATCTCAATTTTTTTTTTTATTAATGTTCAAAATATATCGCAGAGTTTAAATTATAATATACTAAAATCCACAGAAGTCTTTGATGGCTTATAACTGGCTAGTGAGATCGGAAAAATATATCTAACATAGGTACTACAAAGAAAAAACTTTAGACTGTTTGTAAGTTTTACCTTCAAAAAGTCTTTACTTATTATATGATATACTAGCTGTGCCCGCGACTTCGATCGCGTGGATGTCGGAACTTAACAATATATTTTGTGTGCGTCGGTATCCTGCGAGGATACCGATTCAAATCTTTATTTTTTATTTATGCTAGTGCTTCTCTATAAACAACATTAGCTGTGGAACCATCTGGAGCGTACACAAAAAGGTTATTGGGGTTGTTTACGCGTGAAAGAGCTACGTATAGTTGACCATGGGAAAAGCATCCAATACTTAGGTCCACCCCCGCAACTCACTTCATGTTCTTCTTCTGATTCCTGGGACCTACTTAATCTCGCCCTTTTCGCATCTCGGCTACGCTGCGAAAGGTTTGTTTTTTTTTTTTTCTAGAAGGCATTTTCAGAAAAAGAACTGAACCAAACAAATAAAATATTGAACAAAACACAAACTTTCAAAATGAGAATGAAGACAAATAAAATTTCAAACTACGAAGTAAATAAAACTACTTGACTCAAATTGCAAGTTATTATTTACTTCGCACTTTAGAATTTTGTCCAAAATTTACAGTTTTCTCTATCAATGTTACAGGCAACCCTCTAAATTACTTTATAAAGACCACCTTTTGAAATCAGCAGTTGGTTGTCAACAGGGTGACCCTCTTGGGCCAGTCATTTTTAGTTTGGCAATAAATCCAATTATTCGACAACTAAATTCTAAATTCAACGTATGGTATTTGGATGACGGAACCCTAGGAGGTGATGTAGACACAGTCTTAAAAGATTTACAGTTTTTAAAAGAAAAATTCAGTTCCATTGGCCTAGACCTTAACCATTCAAAATGCGAAATTTATCTTCCCCAAACGACTGACGGACAGACAACCATTGCAAAATTTAATACAATAGCTCCAAATATCAAAATTATGGAAAGAAACTCTTCACCTTCTAGGGTCCCCAATTTTTGACGAATCCTTTCCAACGTTCATTGAGGAGAAGATACAAAATTTTAATGACGTCTCCGAAAGACTTTTTAAAATTAATATTCATTCGGCCTTCACACTCATTCGGTACTGTTGCATCCTAAATGTGGTCCTGGACGACCGTGCGTGGCAGCAAGCCACACTACCCATTCGCTTGGGCGGTCTCGGCGTCCGCAAAATTTCAAGTATTAGTTTACCAGCTTTCCTCTCCTCGGTCCACAGTACCGATAAATTAACCAGGAACATTTTATCTTCCTCACTGGTCGATTTTGAAGTGCCGTTTTTGACCGATGCGTTGAACGCTTGGAAAATGGCTTGTCCCAATACGGTTTTGCCTGATAACCCGTCTTCCCAGAGACGGTGGGACGTGCCGCTCTGCAGTATTATACGGAATACCCTTGTAAACACGTCACGTAATACTGTTGAGCGTGCCCGTCTGCTGACTGTGGGAGA
Source organism: Amphipoea lucens (assembly GCA_947508005.1). NCBI lineage: Eukaryota > Metazoa > Arthropoda > Insecta > Lepidoptera > Noctuidae > Amphipoea > Amphipoea lucens. The sequence continues at coordinate 1,420,734 of OX382374.1, read as the reverse complement.
ATGGGAGTCAGGTTTGTGGCTTCAGGCGCTCCCGTCATCCACCATAGGCACAATGATGGATGACTCATCGTTTCGGCTCGCTACGTGTCTCCGCTTGGGCGCACCTTGTGTTGCTCCGCATCGATGTCACTGCGGTGAAGCTGTCGACAGTCTCGGACACCATGGCCTGTCCTGCTGCAGGAGCGCAGGTCGCATAGCACGGCACGCCAGCATCAACGATATTATTCGTCGAGCTCTTGTCACCGCCGGCGTACCAGCAGTGTTAGAACCAAACGGCTTGGTACGTGATGATGGGAAGAGACCAGACGGCATGACGTTGTTGCCTTGGAAGGTGGGTAGGCCTCTGGTGTGGGACGCAACATGTGTCGATACCCTAGCGCCATCTCATGTTCCTAGCACTGCGGGCTGTGCTGGCGCCGCTGCTGCAGCTGCTGAGACCCTCAAGCGGCGCAAATACTGTAACCTTGTGGGCAACTACAGCTTTGAGCCGTTTGGGGTCGAAACGCTCGGGTCATGGGGCCCGAGCGCGCGTCTCCTTTTTAAGGAAATTTCTCGCCGGCTGGTCGATACTTTACGTGACCAGAGGGCTGGGTCGTTCTTTGGCCAAAGAATTAGCATTGCCATTCAACGTGGCAATGCTGCCAGTCTTCTGGGCACGTTTCCGGATGACAGCGATGCGGATGAATACTTCGACGCCTAAGTGTCCTTTGTTTTTTTTTATTTTTATATATTTGTATTGTAAGTTAGTTAGTCATTTTGTCAATAGATGGCGCTGTTTTAATATTTATTTCTGAAACACTTATAATTTTCTAATTTACATTTTTTAGGTGTGAACTGATTACGATGAAACAAAAAAGTCAATGTTACTTCAATTTATATAATTATTAACGCAAATATATATAAACGTGAAGTTGTGAGACCAAGTGCACATTAACACACGTTAACTATTTTTTCTTCTGGAACACTTTAAATTCAAAAATCTTTTGATAGACTGAACCGATTGCGATGAAACAAAAACTAAATGTTACTTCAAGTTACGCTAAATCGTTGTGTATAAAAGTTATCTACATTGATTTCGTACATTTTACGTGATGCTCGGATAACTAAACATACAAACAGACAAACAGACAAAAATTCTAAAAATGCTGGAAATGGGTTCTATTGGTTGTCCTTTAACACCCTGGCTATATTTTTTTATTTTTTTTTTTAATGTACAAAAACTTCTTTTCTACAGTTTTATTATATGTATAGATTAATAACACAATTAAAGATGGTAGTAAGTGTATCAATTGATTGGTACAACAACGTGGCAATGCCGCCAGTCTCTTGGGTACATTACCAGTCGACAGCGATGCGGATGAATTTTTCGACGCTATATTTTAGTTTTAGTTAAGTTAGGTTTTAATTTTGTTATTTTTGTTAATCTATACTTATAATAAATCTGTAGAGAGGTCAATTCTGTACATGAAATATATTTTCAAAATAACTATCAGGGGGTGATTAGTGATCGATACTGATGCCAAAAATGCAATCAGTAAAATTTTTGTCTGTCTGTCGGTCTGTCTGTATGTTCCTTATAGAAACAAAAACTACTGGACGGATTTTAACGAAACTTGATACAATTATTCTTCATACTCCTGGGCAGGTTATAGTATACTTTTCATCACGCTACAATCAATAGGAGCAGAGTAGTGTAGGGAAATGTTGGGAAAACGGGAGAAGTTACTCCATTTTTTAAGCTTTCGTCGTGTGTGCAGCCTTAATGGTTAAAGTTACATAGAAATCATGTATGACGGAAATATTCTACATAAAAATGTCTAAAAAATATCCCGCAACAGCATACGTCTATCTTTTATGGTTGACTCACAATAACACGTGTAACTCCTGATAGCTTAGCAGTTCGGAGCATTCTGATTATATTTGTTTACTCTTACGTTTATAATACTCTCACTCATCCCTAATTTAAAAAAGTTAACATTATTACCTATTCAATAAAAAAAAAATCATAGAAATCGGTATAGAAACACCAAACTTATAGATGAAAAAAATAAGCCATCGCGCATCGCCATCGTGAATACTGAATCATGCTATAAGGATTATTTTTGTGTAACGGTTGCCGCGCTCGACACGGGTCGCGGCGGCGGTAGGGTATAAAAAGGCGGGAGGTCCGAGTCCGAGAGCCGAGAGCGAGCTTCATTCAATATTTGGCTGTTGATGCGTTCAGAGCGTTCGACCTTATTGACAGACAATAATTGATATTGAGAAACCGTGCTTATTTTAAGTGTAAGGTAGCTAAAGTTAGGACCACGTATTAGTTGTTTTGGTAGTGTTTAAATATTAGGTCCTTACATATGAAATTGGCGTTTTGTATGGAAGGAACAAAAAGTCGAATATTTTTTAATATAATATATTTAATTAATCAAAGTATGAACCATTGTTTTCAATGCACTTTTGCCATCTTATAGGTAGTTCATTGATCCCTTTACTAAAAAAACCAGTCGGACGGGAATCAATAAAATCTTTGAAGGCGATTTGGACTGCCCCATCGGAGTTGAATTTTTTCCCTTGCAAAAAGTTATCCAAATTGCGAAAAAAATGGTAATCTGTTGGAGCAAGGTCCGGGGAGTACGGAGGATGTCTAAGACATTCCAATTCAAGCTCTTCTAATTTGGTAGCCGTCTGTTGCGCAGTGTGTGGTCTGGCGTTGTCGTGAAGCAGCAGTGGCGTGGAGCGATTGACCAGCCTTGGTTGTTTAGCCGCTAGCTTTTCCATCATGGTTTGTAATTGCTGACAATAGACATCAGCTGTAATAGTCTGGCCAGATTTGAGAAAACTGTAATGAACAATACCGGCACTAGTCCACCAAACGCTTACAAGTAACTTTTTTGGGGTTAATTTTCGCTTGGGGCAGGATTTGGCTGGCTGGCCAGGATCCAACCATTGCGCTGAGCGCTTCCGATTATCGTAAAGAATCCATTTTTCATCACAGGTAATGATTCGGTTTAAAATACCTTCATTGTTGTGCCGGTTCAGTAATGTAACGCAGCAGTCGACGCGCGTTTGCCGGTTTGCTTCAGTCAATTCGTGAGGTACCCACCTTTCAAGCTTTTTAATCTTCCCAATTTGCTTCAAGTGAATTAAAACAGTTTTATCACTAACATCGAAGCCTGCAGCTAACTCGGACGTGGTTTGCGATGGGTCCGCTTCCACAATAGCCTTCAATTCTCCATTATCAACTTGGGTCTCAGGCCGTCCACGGGGCTTGTTCTGCAGGTCGAAATTTCCAGAACGAAAACGTTGGAACCAAAAACGAACTGTGTTTTCTTTTGCAACATGACCGCCATACACATCATTCACCCTTCGAGTCGTTTCCGCAGCACTAGTGCCACGGCGGAACTCGTACTCGTAAATAATGCGATATTTTAAATTTTCCATTTTGTAAAATGAGTGACGCAAACAGAAAAAACAGAAGAAAAAAAACAAATGAATGACGGTCATCGAAGCACAAATACATGAGTAAATAGCTGTACAAATTTGAATTTGGAATTCCTTACCAAAGAGGAGAAATTCGTGATTAAAGTGGCCAGTACGAAAAACGCCAATTTCATATGTAAGGACCTAATATACGTTCAAATTACAAATTATTAAGCGTAGGTACTTTTATTAATTAAAGTAGTTATAGGTATTTATTTTGAAATTTTACACAATGGTTCCCTTTATAATGTAGACAAGGAATTAGGAAGGATTTTTTTAAATTCAACCCCTAAGGGAGTTAAATAGGGGATGAAAGTTTGTATGAAAGTCCGTCAGTTTTAAAGTTAGGATCTTCAAATTTTGTGTTTAGGCTGACGACTAAAAATTAATTTATATGTGTCTCAGCGTTTTTGATAATTCCAACCCCAAAGGGGGATGAAGTTGTGTATGAAAGTCCGTCAGTTTAAAAGTTAGGGTCTTCAAATTTTGTATTTAGGCTAACGATTGAAAATTAATTTATACGTGTCTCAGCGTTTTTGATAATTTCTCCCCCAAAGGGGGATGAATGAACTGACTGAAATATCAACGCACAGTCTAAACCGCTGGTCCTAGGGACATGAGTTTTGGAGGTTGTGTTCTTTGTGCAGAGTAGGAATCGAGTAAGAAGGGGTTTTTGAAAATTCAACCTTTAAGGGGGTGAAAAGGGGGGATTTTGTTTGTATGACAAAATCTTATTTATTGAGTTAATAACCTTGAAACTTGGCACGAATACTTATCTAAGTAAATTATGAAGTTTGGAATTTTTCGTTTTTCTAAAATACCCCCTAAAGAGGTAATGGGGGGGAGTTAAAATTTGTATGGAAGAATTTTAACGCCCTGTCCGATTAACTTGAAACTCAGTATTTATACTAAGGACTAATAATAATTAATAACGTGTATCAGGGTTTTTCGAAAATCTACCCCTAACTGTATGAAAAGAGGTAGTTAATTTTAAAGGGGAGGATTTTACGGCGTGGCTTGATTAGCTCGAAAATTGGTATAAATAAACTTTGAGTCATGTTATGAACACATCTTACACGATTTTTCAAAATTCTACCCCTGTGGGGGTGAAAAGCGGGGATAGTTTCTTTGAAAAATCTGATTCCTTTGTTCTATAAACTTTAAAATTGGCCCGAATACTTATTTATTTAAGTTAATTATAAAGATCATACCAACATACATTTTCGAAACTTTTAGAGGAAAGTACGAATTTCACGCGGACGAAGTCGCGGGCAGAAGCTAGTTAAGAATAAATATAGATTTTAAATCAGAAATAAAAATGATTGGTTGATACAGAAAACAGAAAAACGTGAGGTATGCGAAGAACGATTGGTAATGATTAAGAAACTGAACTACACACACCACTTGACAAACAGCCGGTATATTCTATAAAATCCCAACGTGAATACTAAAGTGGAGTGAGCTCTTAATAGTGTCATTCCCTAGCATTAACTGGAATGACAGCTTACTTCAAGCTCTCTTCACCTAAGTCGATACCGTGATATTTATATAGAACTAGCTGTGGCCCGCGGCTTCACCCGCGTAAATGTCAATCCCGTGGTAATATTGGGATAAAAAGTAGCCTATATGTTAATCCAGGGTGTCAGCTACCTCCATGCAAAATTTTATCAAATTGGTCCAGCCGTTTGAGCGTGAAGAAGTAACAAACATATAAACACACACACGCACTCACAAACTTTCGCCTTTATAATATTAGTGTGATTAGTGTGACACACCGGTAGTAAATAAGTGCAAAGTGATGCTGACTAGTTTCCATTCCTACTTGTTGTGGTGCCCATAATTAATGACATTAGGTAAAGTTTCTGCACGCTCGGAGATAAATCATGTAGGTAATTAGAGAGGAACTCATTATTAATTGAGGTTCATTAAGGATAGAATATTAACAGTATTAGCAGAGATGTTCGTTTATGATTGAAAGCGTAGTTCAGTTCTATAAAATAATATTAATTTGCCTAGATAATTTACCACGACTTTAACAATATAGGGTGATTAGCATATAGTTTATGGAAGAGCAATGATTGATGATGATTCTATTTGTGCAAAAATATACATTCAAATTCAGCCTTTTGTATTATTGTAAATTTCTCTTGTATAATATGTGTATCCTTTGTTGGAGATCCTCAATAAATAAATAAATATTCTGCAAAAAGATGTTAATTTGTGCATTAATAAATCAACGAATTAACATCTTCATAGCTTGACAAATGCCTTGAAGTATGTTAAGACGTAATAATATCATACACAAGTTTCGCAATAAAAAATCTCGTCTTAGATCCTTCTTAAACTGTCGTTTGGCACAGGCTAATAATAGGTACAACAGACGCAAAACATAAGAATAATGTCTGAATAATTTTATCGTCACACAAACCTATTTCGCAGTAGGCCATAGGGTATAATGGCGATTTTTTTACACTGATTAGCATAATTTACGAGGCGACACGCTTGTTACTTCTAAACTTAACGAAAGCGGCTTTATTATAATTGCTTGTATTTATCATAATAATTATTATAATGGTCATTACAGGATTATACTTTTACGGTCTATTTCTGGTCATTCGACTAGAAAACAAATTGTGATAAAAGATGGGATGTTAAAAAAATACCCGCTCATTTAAATTCCCTTCACACGGGAATACATCATATTATGTTGGACATAAAAAAGAGAAATGAAGAGATTCGCAGGAGAGCCAAGGTAACAGACATAGCCCAAAGAATTGCCAAACTTATGTGGCAGTCACGTGGGCAGGACACTTTGCTCGCAGTACTGATGGCCGTTGGGGCCGAAAGGTTCTAGAGTGGCGACAGCGTACCGGAAGACGTAGCGTTGGAAGGCCTCCCACGAGGTGGACCAATGACCTTGTGAAGGACGCAGGATTCCACTGGATGCGGGAAGCACAGAATGGCGGTGCTTGGGGAAGGCCTATGTCCAGCAGTGGACTTCTATCGGCTGTAATGATGATGATGATGATGTTGGACATCTTTAGGCTCAAAGCACAACATAGATTTTAAGCACAGAGTCAAGGCAGCTCAAGGTCAACAAAATCTGCAAATATGCTAAGCAATGCTCAACTGATGCAAATAATGCAGTACCTACAAAATGTATACAGGGTGTTACGGAAAGGGTATATCAATACAAACGGGTTGAAGAGTGTATCTGGTCTAGAATCTCTGTACAAAATTCCAGCTCAAAAGCATTAACTTTGAAAATGCTTAATATTTTTTTATTTCGACATCACGGCGCTCACGGCGCTGCACTGGCACGCGGCGGCGTGATGTGCGTGTACTAGGCGCACAGACACACTTTAGATAATGGATAATGACCCTCGTAGTGCAGTGACACGTTTGTTATGATTTCAATTTAATAAACTATCGAAATAAAACAATATTAAGCATTTTCAAAGTTACTGCTTTTGAGCTGAAATTTTGTACAGAGATTCTAGACCAGATACACTCTTCAACCCGTTTGTATTGATATACCCTTTCCGTAACACCCTGTATTTTAAACTAAAAAAATCATGCTACATAACCATTAATAATCATTGTCACCTGTTTAAAACAACTGCAACATTGAACCAGTTGTAGTGAAAGTAGATTACTTAGAACAAGTCAACTGGTAAAGAAATGCATCTAGTTTTTGACAATGTTCCTCTGTAAGTACGTGTTACACATAAATTAATCCGTTACTTGACCGAGCCGTGCCAACACATTATAATAAATGGTAGTGGTACCAAAAAAACTACTTTGAAAATCGTTGACTGTGACACGTCCATTTACTAAGTTTTATTTATTTTAATTTTTTCCACACAAAAAGGTACAAAGGCGGACTTAATACCTTAGGCATTCTCTACCAGTCAACCAAGGGTGGTGAAGAGATTAGATGGCATGCCAGGTGCTAGAGGAACAATTATAAAAAAAAAACTATTAAAAATATATCCTAATGTAAAATAGCTATACAAATAAATAAATAGTTTATACACTTATATTACTGTAATATATACTTATAATACTGCCGTCATACGGCGGCGGCCGGCGCGGCGGCGTACGTAATTATTGGCTGTTTTTTCATCAAATACAACATTATATTTAACACCAGAAGCGGAACTCTCAGCTTAAAGACGTAATGAGAGTCTAATCCCGTTATTCCCTTCGTGCAGCAATAGATTAGAAATAAGCTCACAGTCATCGGCAATGTACCCGAAAGATTCGGAAATATGTTCACTGCTGGACAAATGTCTCCCTCAAGAATTACCACATCGACCGGTTCTGTGATTCTCGCATTCAGGAGATTCCCGCAACCAGGAGGCGCGCCAGGTTATCGGTTCCCCTTGTGGGAAATCTACCAACGCTGCCCCTTGCAGTACGCGCTCGCCACTCCAGAACCTCCCAGCCCCATCGGCTGTATGTTGAGAGAGCGAGCAGCTTGTGTTTTGCACAATTTTATGCAATAAAGTATAGAAAAAAGATCATAGCGCACAGAAGTGACAAGAGTAGGTATTATAAAACGTGTCCTTTTTTTTCTAACTTCATTGCATGAAATTCAAAATGTGTCATTTCGTGTGAATCGCCTAATAAAAAATATTAAAAGTGACGATTTGTACTTTTCGGGCGAGTAAATTCGTGTCGGTGACTAATAAATAACCCTTTTGTTTGACTGTGCGTTGCCAATTTCAAATGATTTATTTTTAGTACAAAATTCATCCAGATACATCTATACTTTTTTTTCTTATAAAAGAGCAAGTTAGAGCTTATTTTGTATGTAAATTTTAATACCGAATAAAATATCTATTTTTAATTACTACAACATTGTATCCTACAACAGTATTGAGAACAAACACATTAATCTGCATTCCCGATTTATTTGCCAAAAATGTAAACAAATATGAGTTTATATAAAAATAACTTTAAATCCCACACAATAAAGTTCAGTTTACGCTACAACTTAAAACATTTTTATAGGTAACTTATTCAATAGTGCTTGTCACTCTGAAATCAACTTAATTACCATTAAAATAAGTTGATATTTGTTAACTTGAAATAATATTAGTTTGAAACATAAGTTTGACTAGACTTTAGGGGTCATTGAACAAATAATTTATTTATTGATCAAAGAATGTCTTTTTATAAACTAGTTTTGTAATGTTTTATCAATATCTGCCTAATTTTGCGGAATGCCTGTGCTTTTACCAACATGTTTATATTCGATACGTTTATCAAAGAGATTCTTAAATGCAGTGCTTTATTCTAAGCCTGGACTAGACATGGTCCTTACCTATGCAGAATCTCATAGTAATAGAAAGGATATTCGGAAACCAACCTTACTTTTACTGTAGACATAAACAGGACAGTTCTAGACCAAAACGCATGGCCAGCACTTCAGATCTCGAAATAACTTTATACTCGATTGTATCTATTGTCACCATAAGGAGAGCTTCAGAAGGTTAGCCAATTACATAATTCTATAAAATATATAATATTACTTATTAAATGGGCTCGCCCCCCTGTTACATGGCACTTTAACATAGCTGGCGAAATGTGGATGTATCATCTCTGCCTTACCGTCCGGGGGATCTTATGTTATTATCTTTATAATTATACATAATCAGCCTATAATGTTCCCACTGCTGGGACACAGGCCTCCAATCGGTGACAGGGAGTGGGCCGTAATCCACCACGCGGGCCCAGTGCGGGTTGGCAGATGTCACTTGGCATCTTTATATTATAATATATAATTCTTCTGTACGTGTGTAACTCCTCCTAAACAGCTGGACCGATTTTGGTGATATTTTTGTGTGTGTTTGAGCGGGTTCCTGGATGGTTTTAGTAAAAGTGCGCAATGCTGCACACCCCCACCCTATTTCAAGTTAAACAAATATCAACATTATGTCAATGAAAATTACCTAAGTTGATTTCAGAGTGACTGTTTGAAGTTGTAGCGTAAACTGAACTTTATTGAGTAGGAATTAAAGTTATTTTTCCATTAATTCCTATTTGTTTATATTTTTGGCAAATAAATTGCGAACGAAAATTAGATTCACAATTGGACGCGGTAGGAGGAGCTACAGTCGAGTTCTAGGAAACAAGACAACGTTTGTCCGGTTAGCTAGTTTAGTGTAATATACCAAACAGTTGTTTGACCGATGACCTCGTGATGAAGATCGCGGGATTCCGCTGAGTGCGGGAAAGACGGTCATTTTGTCGATGCTTGGTGGGAAGGGGTATGTCAAGCAGTGGAAGTCTTTCGGCTGAACATTTTGAAAGAAGTATGAACACTGAGGTCTTTCCATAATCCAAAAAAAAAAATATTGAAACGAAAAAGTAGAACAGCTAAACTTTAAGATCATCATCATCTGTCTAGCCTTTTCCCAACTACTTATGTTGGGGTCGCCTTCTGGTCTAACCGGATGCAGCTGAATATCAGTATTTTACATGGAGCGACTGCCTATCTGACATTCACAACCTACTTGTTGGGTAATACGATATCCCTTGGTAAGAGTGGTTGTCAGACTTTCGGGCTTCTGACGACCCGTAACGACTGTCAAAGATCTACGAATGACAGCCGGGACCAACGGCTTAACGTGTTCCGAGGCGTTGAGGGGTCTTGGAAGATGGTCACCCATCCACGGACCAACCGCGGCAAGCGTAGCTTAACCTGATGGCTCGAATCGTGGGGCTATTATTTCTTAGCCACGAGCCACTCGCGCGGCAACTGTAATGTTGAGATTTTAACAACTGCAAATGTAGGTTGATTGGTTTCGTTAATAATTAATCTTCATCACACCGGAGATTTAAAACTGAACATGGACTTTCCGATTACCGCTATAATGAAAGATAAATAAAAGATGGTTATATTAAGCACGTTTTGCAAAGTAATTGGTGAAAGTAAACGCTGGAGGATTCAGCCGCCACCCATGCTATGCATGAATGATTAATTACTGTACCCACTAAGGCCCGCTAACACCAAATCACTTAATGCGCTCAGCGTTAAACATATTTAAAATATCACTCCGTCTCTGTAATCTTCAAATGGTTGGCAGGAGCAGAACGACATTTTGAATACGATTAGCGCTAAACGCATTTAGTCATTTTGGGTGCAAGTGGGCCTTAGTTACTGTTAAGTACTGCATCCTAATTGCGTAACACATGCTCAATCGGAATCTGAATCATATTGAAGCAACTTGCTAATCCATTGCTTCATAAGTTCGAAAAATTTGTCTGCTCAACACTTAAATAACGCAATGAATGTTGTTGAACTGTCAAAATGAAACCGATTCCGATTGATAATGTGTTACGCAACTGCCCTGCTGTTCATGGGGAATTATAGGAATTTAGCAGTTCAGTAGCAGCCCGTCATCTGGATTTGTGCCCGGTTGATGGTAAGGCTATTTACGTAAGACTCAAACATAACTGGCGAAATGTTGCTGCAGTATACATAAGCACCTCTACCATACAAGGTCTAGGCAGAGATGTACAGGCGAGTACGGGGAATGCAGGTGTCATCATTTATATTAAGATTATACTAAAATCATCGGTGCATTCTTCATTCTATGCTTGGAGTTTCCCTGCGTGATCGAGAAATGAGGAGATCCGCAAAAGAACCAAGGTATCCGACATAGCCCGAAGAATTGCCAAACTTAAGTGGCAGTGGGCAAGACACATTGCTGGCAGAACATATGGCCGATGGGGCCGAAAGGTTCTGGAATGACGACCGCGTACCGGAAGACGTAGCGTTTGAAGGCCTCCCACAAGGTGGACTGACGACCTTGTGAAGGCCGCAGGAACCCGTTGGATGCGAGAAGCACAGAACCGGTCGAAGTAGAGGTGCTTAGGGGAGGCCTATGTCCAGCAGTGGACATCTTTCGGCTGAAATGATGATGATTCTTCATTTAAGAAAGCTTTTAACAGAGTAGTCCTGCTTCACAGGGTTATTGGTAAAACACTAACAACCTTGCAAAACTGGATTACTAACATCATAAACAACAACTTTCGTTCTATGACTTTTTACAAAGCATAATACATTTACCAAAAACAAACCTTTAAAATTTCGTTCTTCTATCTAACCCCCGCACCCCTCCGCTGAATTTTGCGCTTGACACGGCGGTTTGTTTCCCTAACTAGCGCTTTATTTTGCTTCACGTAGAGTTCGTAACAGAAAATCGAATATTTCAATTCGTTGAATTGAAATATTTTTATTTGTGTATGAAAGTCTGATGAATTAAATTCTGATGAGTTAATAAAAGTTATAGAACAAAAGTTGTTGTTTGTGATGTTAGTAGGTATTATAAACTGAGGTATAGCATACAATTTTGGGGAAACAGCTACCATTACAACTGGCATAGGGCATTCGTTCTCCAAAAAAGAGCGATACGAACCATTGTCCGCATTTCTCAACGAGACTCTTGTAAACCATATTTTAAAGAACTTGGTATTCTTACAGTACCTAGCCTTTACGTAGCAGTACTCTTAAGCACCTTAAAAAAAAATGTGTATGATTACGAAACAGACGAAGACAGGCTGGTTAGGGAAAATACGCGTAGGAAAGACCTTGATAACAAAATCATCCCGCGTTTTGCTATCGTTAAACATAGTCGGCAGTATCAGGCAGTTAAGATATTTAATAAGCTACCGCTAGAGTTGAAAAGCATACTGTATACAGGCTCATTTAAAGCAAGACTCAAAGCATTCCTGTTAGAAAGATGTCTCTACTCATTAGATGATTTGTGATTGAATTGACTTGTTGCTATTAAAACGGACATGTAATTATTTGGGTGTTATATTGTGTTCCGTGTGCATACCTATGACTTTTATTTTTTGATTATTGTTTTCGTTTAATTTGCTATTAATTTATTGACATAAGGTTTTTATTTTTTGTTTGCATGGTATTATACAATTTTATTGTTTTATAAAATCATATATTCTAATTTAAATTAAATTGCATGGATTCTTATAATGTTTGTACTTACATCTAATTATGTTGTTAATGTTTCATGCTGGATTATATTCGAACGCAATGTGAATTGTTACTGAATAAATTGAATTGAATAAGAGGTTGTTAATTTTTTACCAATAACCCTTTAGAATAAAACTTCCGACTCCTTTCAGTTGATGCTATTACGGTCTCGAATAACTGGCATAAATTATGGCTGACATAAGCTATTACTGTCCGAAGTCTGACGTTAATTTCTCCAGCACTATTTTAGAGCGTTTGGCTTTAGAGTTATTACTGTGGAAAAGTGGAAATTAAATATAGAGATGTGTATATATTTTATTTTAATAACGTTGAATAGTACAATGTAGTTTTGAGCTCTGTAATAAAGATTTATATAGGTACTTGAGACATCCGCAAGATGAAATTAGACAAAAGATTTGGGGCTGATTCTAAATACAGTCTTCAGTCTGTCCTCTCCGTTCAAGCATTGTTTGGTAGATATGAAATATGATCAGTATAATGATATCCTAATATATATCTTAGATAACTTATAAAGAGATAATTTATAGAGGTATGAGGAACAGGATATAAAGTTCAATCATGTTCCATAGAAAAGGAAGGATCCTCCGACCAGACGGCTGTCGTGTCTGGTGGGCAACTGTGATGTCGGGACGTTATATAACTTGTATATTATGCTAGTTGCGCGGTAAATTGCTTGCGCGATGCAGGATTTTGCGTGACGTCAGTATGATGCGTAGTTCGCATGTGGCGGTATAGATGGCGCTACGAACTGATCTTAGTTCTGTGTTTCTGTGACACTATAACAATTTCACAGTGTTCTTGAAGGTCTTCTTTCTTTTATTGTATCTACATACTTATACATACGTACATGAATATATTTGCACCAAAAAGTATTTGCCATTGCCACTCCCAGTACAATCTCCTTGGAGTAAATAAATTAATTAATTTTATATTAATTTATTTATATTAATTAAATTTATATTAAATAGTTATATGTTATTAATAATTCTATTCCAATTTATGCTAATTTCTATCTAATTTTGTCTTATTTTATCTAATTTTTATCTAGTTTTTGACCAATTTTGTTTCACTTTATTTCATTTCATCTTTTTATTATGTGATTTAACCTAATTTTATGATTGTATGACATGTCTAATTACTAACATTGACCAATAACTTGTATGTGTGGTGCAAACTGTCAATATAAGTTGGTTATTAATAAATAAATAAAAAAATAAAATTAGAACTACACTCGCAGTCATTTGCATTATCACACTATCACATCACACTAATATTATAAAGGCGAAAGTTTGTGAGTGTGTGTGTGTGTTTATATGTTTGTTAGGTACTTCGTCACGCTGAAACGGCTGGACCAATTTTGATAAAATTTTGCATGGAGGTAGCTGACACCCTGGATTTACATATAGACTGCTTTTTATCCCGATATTCCCACGGTATCGACATTTACGCGGGTGAAACCGCAGGGCGCAGCTAGTATCTAATATACTCTTCGGTATACATTGAAACATTGTCTACGTATCTATTTACAGTACCTTTGGCATGTAACCTGGCCTTATTCCTTCATAGGCTAGCTAGAAAGCATATCCAAACAGGAAACAATGACATAGGCGTACCGCCATAGTATTTGTCTTGTTAGTGTCCACTGCATATGGTGCCAATGTCCTACTCGTTTGAACATAACATTCATATGTTTCAAAAAGAAATTAATATTCGCTCCTAGTGGTGTTTATGGTTTTTCTGCCAATCACTTGTATCAACCTAGTTAGTTTACTTTATATTCGATTTTAAAAACGAAACCGAATTAACTGCCAGAGAAACTTATCTGGGAGTGGAAACCTAGGTACTAAATATTTTCAACCATTCAGAAATACGGTTTTCAATACTGGCACGTACCGCTGTACAACCGTAAATCTAACCATACACCGAACAGCTATCACCCCAACCGACAATACCGGACAGCACTTAGTTCCAGCCACACATAACGACGGTACGGCGCATTCGGCACTAGACATCAATGTCCGGACACTCAGAACATTGCTGAAATCGTTTCAAACCACAACAGACGTAGGTACTGGCTGCGTCGATAACGGGAAGTACTAGGAAGATAGGGGAATATAGTACGACACAACTTAAAGGTTTCCCTGATGTGCTGAATTGAACGACCAAGTATGAAGCATTCACAATTTTTGCCTTGGTTCATTTTGTTTGAAGAATTTTACCCATGGAACTTATACATATCGCTCATTTGGAGAAGCATCGAAGTAAATTCTACTTTTTTATGTCTTTACTTTCCGAACGTAAATACGCTTTTCAGTGTTGTGTCATATTGGGAAAAAATACATTTACGTCGATGTTTCTCCAAATTAGCGATAGATGTGTCGTACCAGACACTATATAAATTCATATGTTTTTCCCATAAGGGTGGTAGAAACTGCAGAACACATCCTAAGTATTGCTTCGTCCATGTTCATATACTGTACCTTGACAATTGCGAATAATACGCATCTGACCTTTTTCAAAGACTACACCAATAAAGTCAGTGTGTCTTTCCAGGATGTTTTACTAACATCCGTCTCATAGATTCCTTTTGTTGATCTTCTTTCATTTATCCTCTAAGCACATCTAAGCATAGATGGAGGCTATCATGCAAATTACTTTTGTGTTTCTATAGGAAAGTTTTATGGGTCGTCGTTAAATATTAATGGTTATTGTGAAACGGTTACTGAGGTAAGTGGTGAAAGAAAATGATTAGGTATATCTATCAGATAGTTAGATATGCGATCGTTGTGAAAGTCTTCTGAATCGTAGTTTAAGACAGTTCGGGGAATTTGTAAAGGGAACTATATTTTCTATCACCAAAATTTATATTTGTCATCAAGTTGTATCACCTAATAAATAGATCTATCGCCACGAAATATTTGTATCACCTAATAAATAGATCTATCGCCACGAAATATTTTCGTTCTCAGATAGCGGGGCTCCGTCGACATAGGATGCAAGAACGAGCGAAGGGCACCCCGAGGTTCGGTTTGGTTAGGTTACTTTAAACCCTTTACACAGAAATAGGGGCCCCGCGAAGCGGGGCTCCGTCGACATAGGATGCAAGAGCGAGCGAAGGGCACCCCGAGGTTCGGTTTGGTTAGGTCACTTGCATTGTTTGGTGACTACATTTTGGTGACAGATCTACTATTTGGAGGACAAACCCTATTATTTAAGAAACACAAAACTAATTAAATTGGTGATAGCTTAAATGATACCCATTTGTAAAGAAAGATTACTTCTAAGAAAAGTTCTCATTCTGGGTTATTATTAGTGTGGTAAAAGGTGGTAAAGAGCCAATGAATTTGGAATCAATAGAATAGGGATTAGTGTTTTGTTTTGGGGCTGCCAAGCAAACCCATCAACAAGGCGTTTTATAAACATGATTATTATCCAACAATGGTTCATTGTTGTATCAGTTTCGGAAGGGATTTTTAAATACCTTTACGGTGGGAACTCTAGCGTAAACCAGCTTATAATGTTCCCACTGCTGGGGCACATCCCAGGACTTCCTCTCTTCGAGAGGGAGTGGGCTGTAATCTCACCACGCGGGCCCAGTGCAGGTTGATAGATGTCACATGTATTCGATTTTTTTGTTCTAAGACATTCTGGTTTCCACGATGTTATCCTTCACTGTTTTGAGAGCAGTGGTGATGAAATTATTTTACAAAAAGTAAAGCGCCTACCTGAGTTCGAACCCACGACTTACAACTCGTAAGCCGTTACCACTGGGCCACTACCGTTCTTAAGTGGGAACTCTAGCCCCTACTTAATTCATTTCTTAAACAATATTCGTCAACCGGTAAGCGAAGTTACTTCAGTTCAATAATCTTTATTGTAATCTATAATGTACACATATAGGTGATAAGTCTTAATAAATAGAAACAAGTATGGACCCTGTCGGACAAAGCAAAATCACACTAATATTATGAAGGGTAAAGTTTGTGAGTGTGTGTGTGTTTATATGTTAGTTACTTCTTCACGCTCAAACGGCTGGACCAATTTTGATAAAATTGTGTGTGGAGGTAGCTGATACCCTGGATTAACATATAGGTTACTTTTATCCCGATATTCCCACGGGATCGACATTTACGCGGGTAAAACTGTGGGGCGCAGCAGCTAGTTTTAAATAAGTAAGTAGGAGACAGGAAGAGCGTTTTTATGATTTTCCTTATTACTATTTTTTTTTCCATCTGTTTTTATCAACAACTAGCTGCGCCCCGCGGTTCCACCCGCGTAAATGTCGATCCCGTGGGAATATCGGGATAAAAACTATCCTATGTCCTTTTCCGGGACTCAAGCTATCTCTATACCAAATTTCATCAAAATTGGTCCAGCCGTTTGAGCGTGAAGAAGTAAAAAACATATAAACACACACACACACACACTCACAAACTTTCGCCTTTATAATATTAGTGTGATATAGTGTGATATTTATTATTATCACTCATTTATTTTTTCTCTGAATATACACTTACAACCACATTAATTCTGAATCTGGGTAAAGTGTCGGTTAAAGTAAGGTATAAGTTATAGTATAGGAATTCTAAGAAGCATTTGAAAACAATGTGTCGTAAAGTGCAGAACGTCAATAACGTTTAGAACGACGTTGTGAAAGCGGGACTCGGTTAAAAAGTTGACAACTTAAGCTGTAAGGTGTACCTACAAAATAAGCCATAACATTGATGTGTGTATGAGGTGAAAATAAAAAGAAATCCGTATCCTTAATGGAACCTACTTCTTAAGTTTCTATTTACTTAAAACATTTTCTGACTTTGTGGCCGCATCTACATAACCACATGTGAACTATGCTTCATCCAGACGTCACGCAAAATCCTGTATCGCGCAAGTAGAGTTTACCGCGCAACTAGCATAATTATATACAACGTCCCGACATCAATCGTCAGGCAGTAACCCACCAGACACAAAACCCGTCTGGTCGAAGGATCCTCCCTTTTCTATAAAGGATGAGTGAATTTTAGAAAGAAAGAAAGAAAGAAAAAGTATTTATTGTGACTCGTACAGGAAGATCACAAACTAAACTAAACACAGTAAAAAATAAAAACCAAGTTATATAAAACAAAAAAACAAAAAAGTAACAAAAAGAAAAATGAGACAGAAACTCCTATACGAGGCCAAAAGGCTCCTATCTCAGCATGATGCTGCGACATTTAAAAAATAAATGTCGCAACGCTGGTATTCTGATAGGGCCCGTCGCTGTGATGTCACGGGCAGTTACAGAAATAAAATAACTTTTTACACCCTGTTCCTCATACCTCTATAACTTCATTCGAACGAAATTATGCCAGTTGAGGAGTAAACTTAGGTAGTACACTTCCCGAAATTATAGCAGTTTCTGTTTTAGTTTGCACCCTTTCTACTCTGCAAAATTAAGAGGCTCATTTTGACTTCCACGATTACGTTGTATCTTACTTTTTACGAACGTCATCAATCTGGTAATGGCAACAATCCCCAATGGCCTTAGGTCAAAACTTTCTGGAAGTCTATCTACAGAATGATAAATGACAAATGATTTAATTTCTGTATGTAGGTAGATTGTACAAACACTTTTACACGTGATTACTCTGAGAAGAAATGCCAAAAAAACTCAGAGGTCAGTCTTTTTTTAAAGTCCAGACATAACAAGAACCGCTGCGGCAAAGCTCCTACGGATCCCGAAGTCAGCTTGCGTGCCGCAAAGCCGAACACACCGGTGTACATCTCCCGCCTACACTACACCACTAAGGCGGAGGACATCGTGGAGTACGTGCGCCAGAAGACGAGGTACACGCCGAGGGTGCAGTTACTGGAGTCGCACCGCAACGTCAACTTCAAGGCGTTCGTGGTGCGCGTACCAAATTGTTATCTGCCCGTCGTCATGGAAGAAGACTTCTGGCCACAGGACGTGGTGTTCCGTCGCTTCCGCGGACAAGTACCACAGAGCAGTACAAGAACTAGCTAGTGAAGTGATGTACTAGTTTTATAATAAAAATATGTATGTTTAGGTTAAGGTATTTATCTATGGGCCTGCGTCGCCTGAAATAAATGAATAAATAAATAATGTTGGTCAGATCATGTGAAGACCTTGAAGGTAGATGCCTGAAATAGTATTTTTAAGAAAGAACCACACAGATTCAGTGAGTCTGCCCAGTCAGTGCACGTGTTGTCATTTGTTTGTCAATGGTCTCTAAACTCACAAAGAACACACGCAGAGATACACTCCATGCTGCACACACACTATCTTCATAACCATTTCAGACTAAGTCGTATCTACAGTCGTCCCGTCGTTCAATAAAACCGTACCTACATAGTGGCAGGAAGCTCAATCGTTGTCTGCCATTCTACATCTTTTACGGTAAGTGGCAGTTAACTCGAAGACTTGGAGTAACTAGGACGATACCTAACCCTGTATCTTTAGTTCTAGGATAAAGGCTAAAGCACATTTGGGCGGGTCGAACCGCAACGTAAAATCCTCCAACATCACTTTCGTACAGTTTGTATGAACCGTAGCACACAAGCGACAAGCGGGCAGCACCGCACTTCTTTGTATTGAAATGCAATGTACTGCGAGTTGCGACCCAATGCGGCTGTAATGTGCACTTGCCTTTAAAATGAAATTGAGGAAGCATTTACTTTTTGTTTTATATTTTTCAGCTTTGCCCTACTCTAAGAATGTCTCAAGTATCGTAGGTTATAAATACAATATGACGTATCAACACTAATACTTTGACCACGAGTAACTTATCGTACTTCCTACCCGTAGTGTAGATTTGCGTTGAGCGATTGACGCTCAGTCACTACCATAGATATATTTATGAAAGTACATTTCTACGCTAGCCATATTTCTATCCAAACTATCCAAACTATATTAATATACTAGCTGTGCCCGCGACTTCGATCGCGTGGATGTCGGAACTTAACAATATATTTTGTGTGCGTCGGTATCCTGCGAGGATACCGATTCAAATCTTTATTTTTTATTTATGCTAGTGCTTCTCTATAAACAACATTAGCTGTGGAACCATCTGGAGCGTACACAAAAAGGTTATTGGGGTTGTTTACGCGTGAAAGAGCTACGTATAGTTGACCATGGGAAAAGCATCCAATACTTAGGTCCACCCCCGCAACTCACTTCATGTTCTTCTTCTGATTCCTGGGACCTACTTAATCTCGCCCTTTTCGCATCTCGGCTACGCTGCGAAAGGTTTGTTTTTTTTTTTCTAGAAGGCATTTTCAGAAAAAGAACTGAACCAAACAAATAAAATATTGAACAAAACACAAACTTTCAAAATGAGAATGAAGACAAATAAAATTACAAACTACGAAGTAAATAAAACTACTTGACTCAAATTGCAAGTTATTATTTACTTCGCACTTTAGAATTTTGTCCAAAATTTACAGTTTTCTCTATCAATGTTACAGGCAACCCTCTAAATTACTTTATAAAGACCACCTTTTGAAATCAGCAGTTGGTTGTCAACAGGGTGACCCTCTTGGGCCAGTCATTTTTAGTTTGGCAATAAATCCAATTATTCGACAACTAAATTCTAAATTCAACGTATGGTATTTGGATGACGGAACCCTAGGAGGTGATGTAGACACAGTCTTAAAAGATTTACAGTTTTAAAAGAAAAATTCAGTTTCATTGGCCTAGACCTTAACCATTCAAAATGCGAAATTTATCTTCCCCAAACGACTGACGGACAGACAACCATTGCAAAATTTAATACAATAGCTCCAAATATCAAAATTATGGAAAGAAACTCTTCACCTTCTGGGATCCCCAATTTTTGACGAATCCTTTCCAGCGTTCATTGAGGAGAAGATACAAAATTTTAATGACGTCTCCGAAAGACTTTTCAAAATTAATATTCATTCGGCCTTCACACTCATTCGGTACTGTTGCATCCTAAATGTGGTCCTGGACGACCGTGCGTGGCAGCAAGCCACACTACCCATTCGCTTGGGCGGTCTCGGCGTCCGCAAAATTTCAAGTATTAGTTTACCAGCTTTCCTCTCCTCGGTCCACAGTACCGATAAATTAACCAGGAACATTTTATCTTCCTCACTGGTCGATTTTGAAGTGCCGTTTTTGACCGATGCGTTGAACGCTTGGAAAATGGCTTGTCCCAATACGGTTTTGCCTGATAACCCGTCTTCCCAGAGACGGTGGGACGTGCCGCTCTGCAGTATTATACGGAATACCCTTGTAAACACGTCACGTAATACTGTTGAGCGTGCCCGTCTGCTGGCTGTGGGAGAATGGGAGTCAGGTTTGTGGCTTCAGGCGCTCCCGTCATCCACCATAGGCACAATGATGGATGACTCATCGTTTCGGCTCGCTACGTGTCTCCGCTTGGGCGCACCTTGTGTTGCTCCGCATCGATGTCACTGCGGTGAAGCTGTCGACAGTCTCGGACACCATGGCCTGTCCTGCTGCAGGAGCGCAGGTCGCATAGCACGGCACGCCAGCATCAACGATATTATTATGGGTAGACCTCTGGTGTGGGACGCAACATGTGTCGATACCCTAGCGCCATCTCATGTTCCTAGCACTGCGGGCTGTGCTGGCGCCGCTGCTGCAGCTGCTGAGACCCTCAAGCGGCGCAAATACTGTAACCTTGTGGGCAACTACAGCTTTGAGCCGTTTGGGGTCGAAACGTTTGGGTCATGGGGCCCGAGCGCGCGTCTCCTTTTTAAGGAAATTTCTCGCCGGCTGGTCGATACTTTACGTGACAAGAGGGCTGGGTCGTTCTTTGGCCAAAGAATTAGCATTGCCATTCAACGTGGCAATGCTGCCAGTCTTCTGGGCACGTTTCTGGATGACAGCGATGCGGATGAATACTTCGACGCCTAAGTGTCCTTTGTTTTTTTTTTATTTTTATATATTTGTATTGTAAGTTAGTTAGTCATTTTGTCAATAGATGGCGCTGTTTTAATATTTATTTCTGAAACACTTATAATTTTCTAATTTACATTTTTTAGGTGTGAACTGATTACGATGAAACAAAAAACTCAATGTTACTTCAATTTATATAATTATTAACGCAAATATATATAAACGTGAAGTTGTGAGACCAAGTGCACATTAACACACGTTAACTATTTTTTCTTCTGGAACACTTTAAATTCAAAAATCTTTTGATAGACTGAACCGATTGCGATGAAACAAAAACTAAATGTTACTTCAAGTTACGCTAAATCGTTGTGTATAAAAGTTATCTACATTGATTTCGTACATTTTACGTGATGCTCGGATAACTAAACATACAAACAGACAAACAGACAAAAATTCTAAAAATGCTGGAAATGGGTTCTATTGGTTGTCCTTTAACACCCTGGCTATATTTTTTTATTTTTTTTTTTTAATGTACAAAAACTTCTTTTCTACAGTTTTATTATATGTATATAGATATAGATAGGCACATAAAAGGCACTTTTGAACGTCAAAAATGTCAATACAACAGTTAAGTATCCCTGTTAATCTCAAGTTAGTGTGTATGATTTCATTTCAAGTATTTACAACTGTGTGAGTTTATGAGTCCTATTTCACCTTCTTTTTGCAAAACCCTACGTTAGAGTACCTGACGAGATTTTATCTGCTTTTCTATTTTTCATCAGCCTGTAATGTTTCCACTGCTGGGACACAGGCTTCCTATGTTTCAGAGGGAGTGGGCAGTAATCTTCCACGCGGGCCGAGTGCGGGTTTGTTAGATGTCACGTTTTCGAATTTTTGGTTCTAGGACATGCCTTCATCGTTTTGAGACATGAAATTATTTACACAAAGTAAAGCGCCTGCTTAGGTTCAAACCTACAACACGTTAGTTAGGGCCGTTACAACTGGACCACCATTGCTCTGTATTTAGATTAACTCAACTTATTAATACACATTGAAACTTTCAAAGTTCAAATTCCCGTTGTTCCCTAAACCACAATATCATCTTTCTCCATCTAACTTACTATATTGTTTAATCACTATCTCTGTTTAATAGTTTTACGTCGTTTCTTGATTACATTGCGAAACTTTTCCTATTGTGAACAAGTTTCCAACTTAATAAGTATTTGTAGTAACTTATTCTACTACTTTCAAGTAGGCCATCTTGGTCTTACATTATTGTTTCTTGGTATTATATAAATACACAGTATTTCTGTAGTATTACTTTTATTGGATAACTCAATTTTTATTAGATATTGGATAATTATTGATGCCCGTTGTTGTTATTAATTTGATTCCAGTAGGTATAAACTTTTTGTAACTTGAATTCTGATGTTAATCCACCCGGTCCATTGTTACTTAAGTTAACTGATCCATGATGGCAGAACTTCATCAAATTAACACGTAGCCACTGAAGGCACGGCAACTTTATTCTTTGACTAGCCATTACTATCCCTCTGCTCAGCAAAGGCCTTCCCCAAGTCCTTCCAGATCCGTCCCCCAGCGCATCTCGAACTAGTCCTCAGGGTATCTACGCATCCAAGTTAACTTGTCACATTTTCCTGGGCCGGCGTCGACGAGAGACTAGCAAAACGCAATTTTCAATGTCTAAATGTCCCTTAATTTTCTGCATTTGCTTTTTGAAATGATAATTGCATTGCAACAATACATCGTTTACTTCTAAATTCTAGAGCAAGCCAAAAAACGCCCATACTTACACACACAGCACACGCCAAGTCCGTCAGCACAGTCGCCCGAAGCCCTGCCGTCTCTCTGCCGGCAGTCGTACTGGTTGATGCAGATGCCAGCCTTCGCGATGCTGTGACCTTCGGGCTGGCACTCCCGCTCGCCTCCCACCGGGAAGAAGTTGAGGACTTTGCCGAGTGAGAGTAAGCCTCCTGGAAAGAAAGAAATTAGATTTATAAGATATGTAGGTAAATATTGACCCTACGCCACGAATGGCACCTAAAAAAACTTAGGAAGCCGTAAGTTGAAGGTGCCATTCGCTCAGAAACTCAAACTCAAAGCATTTATTTCAATTAAACCAATTACAGGCACTTTTGAATTGTCAAGGGGTCGGTCAGTCAGAAAGATGAAGCTAGTTGCCCATTCCAAAGCGTAGGTACCTATGGAGAAGAACGGGCAAGAAACTCCATGGACACTCTTTTAAATCAAAATAATATGGTTACAAAGTCTTGGTTACATCATTAATGTTAAAAATTATACATGTGAGAACGATGCAGAACGTTAAAAGCGTCCATAATGAAAAGATGAGAAAAAACAACAATTCAAATATTAAATTAAAATAAAATAAGCCATGGCAGCAAAGAGATGACCAGTCCCTACTGACGGCGCCCGTTCACGAACATGACGCATGTATTAGCACCATTCAGCTCAACCATTTTGAAGGGAGCTAAATGATCCAACAAATGCGCCACCATCAGCGAGACATTTGAGTGAGCATGACATACTCTCAGCCGCCAGGGCACATTCAGTCAATGAAAGACGTACCCAGTAAATGGTAGCTTTATAGTATGTCAGGTACGGTTCAAATCGATGCACTAAGTGGAATACCTCGATATATTTTTTCGATAAAAGTAATATACGATTTCTTAATTTTCTTGGCGGGGATGACCACCTACAGGATTTGAGAGGAAACAACAAAGAGTTCCTGCAATCGATACGTAAGAACAAAGATGACTGCAGTGTCTTCGAAGATATTAAACAAACTCAAAAGTTTGTTATAGATCTTATCTTTGATGCTGTCAACAATAAACTCCAAAGAACTCCAAAGCTTAAAGTGTTTGCAGGATTATTTACTGCTAACAACCTTTATATATAGAAACTCAAAATTCAGTATCTTTAACACTTCCAAAGTTTCAAAGGTAAACTTAAATAGATAAAAGGAGCATCTTGATAAAAGTATTTAATTCTCGCCTCTCAGGAATTTGCATAAGAAAAACATCTCGTTTGGAGGCGAAGTAAGACCATGTTTTAAATAAAAAAAAACAACTTTTAAGGCCCTTGGGAGATACTGGGGCGCGTGCTAAGCTGCGGAATATTTGCGAAAAATATGGGTGTTAACAGGGCCGGCTTAAGGGAAGCCGACGACGTTGGTACGCGTCAACGTAAAATAAACACGCCGTGTTCTCGTTAAATATTTTTATACCTGGCACCTGTAGCTTGGTTAGCAAAGAAATACAAAATCTTCAAGGTTTTCTGTTTCTTTTTATATCTGTTTGCAAATGTGAATATTTGGGCAAAAAATAAATTGAAACGAAATTCGTATACCTAACCGAAACGGTGGTTAAAAAGGTTTTTCTATTTCGTTGCGTAGGTTATAACTATGTACATATAATAAAACTAATATTTAGATGGGAATCTGAAATAATAGAACGTTGATTAGCTAGGTATAGGTGGGGAATATCACAAATATTTCACGAGCAATTAAATCAAAGTAATTAGGACAGATTTTTTGCGAGAAATTTTATTCTTTAAAAAGTCACAGACAATACAAAGAATACGTGATACGAATATAACCTTAATATCCAATAACCTTAGGATTACTTTTGCGCTGATGCTTAAAAACAAATTACAGTTGGCTCTACATCGCAATTTATATAAATGAGTTTCGTTTTTATCTGAATAGGCTAAAGCAACAATACAGTTAATTAAAAAAGGAGTTAGTGATTTAAGTCAGTCGTATTCAACATTTTTGTTATTATTCTGAAAAGAAGTGCTGAAATGAGCGTCGGTGTTTTTTACAGTATTCAACTGGCTCTTGATTTAGCCAATGAATGATATTGATTAATCACTTGATTTACTGGAAGATAAATGAGCCGGTGAAAACACCGAGTCAAATTGTTATTACAACGCAATAAATGTAGGTACAAATCGCACTCAACAAGGAATTTCGCGAGCTTATAATGTGAATGACAAATATATTTTCTCTAATATCACTCTTCCTTCCACACCTTTGATAAGAAAAACGATTCAACGACTACTACGTTTCTGTTTTATGCTTCCTTAAAACGACTGTTCATATCAATCCTAGTACATCCCTGTCCACATGCAAGTAATGCCTCGAGCGAGGTGCTCCTCGCCAATGCATGTCGAACCAGTCGCCGAGAAATGTTCACCCTGTATATATTTATATATAGATTTTACTTCTTAGCGTCTCACATTACCAGCGCAACGTAGGTAAAGTCAGGGAAATTAACTCTTAAGCAAATTGACTACACACTTAAATTGTCCGTAAATACAAATCACAACTGTCATTCTTTTGACAGTTGTATGAAATGGCTATGACACGGAAAATTGACGTAAGGTGTCAATTTGCTTAACATTTAATTTCCCTGGCTGTACCTCGGGTTGGCAGATAGAAAATGTAGTCTAAATGCCTGCCTTGTAGCTGGGAGCTCGCGTGGATTTTTGCTTAGACATAAGTATGTATAGATAATGTTAGAAGGTTTTGTGGAGTGCATGGATTTTGTGGTGAGGTAAATATTGTGTAACAAAGTTACTTCAGAGTCTTGGCTAATATACATACTTAGGTACGTGAAGATGAGTGCATTGGACTGAATCTTATTTGCTTTTCGTGGCGTTTGGGTTTCACATGGCAAAAATAGATATACTATAAACGTAGATATAGCGTAATGGCTATCGTTTCAAGCTAAATTAGAAGGCTGTACGCACCGGAGCACCGGGGTTATCTTAGTTGTAGTTCACCCTTAACCTTTTATACTCATCATTATAAAAAACTTTTCTATGGGATCAACCTTCAAATCGCGAAAAAGAACAGCTGTTCGGTACATTTGTTTTCGCATAAGTTGGCAAAATATATGGGACAGCTGATTTTTTTTTTTCGCGATTTTGTGGTTGATCTCATATTAAAAACTGTTTTTAATGATATAAGATGGGTATAGGATAAACAAAAACTAAGGTCCTATATTTATTTTCAAAGCCAGAGATTCAGAAGAATACTAAACCCCAAATTTCGTCTCACATATTGGCAATCTATGGCACTACTTGATTTCAACTTAATTTTTATATATCTATGTCATCGGTTATCAACATATTATATGTAAGTACTATGACCATCATCATATGTCTAGCCTTTGCTCAACTATGTTGGGGTCGGCTTCCAGTCTAACCGGATGCAGCTGAGTACCAGTATTTTACATGGAGCGACTGCCTAACTGACCTCCACAACCCAGTTAACGGCTTCTAACGAACCGCAACGACTATCAAAGATTCACAAATGACACCGGGGGTCAATGGCTAACGTACTTTCCGAGGCTCAGAAGAGTCTTGGTATGTTAAGATGGTCACCCGTCCACGGATCAACCGCGTCGATCAACCCGTGCGGCCGTTATAACTTAGCCACAAGCATGTTAAAATTTAATCATAGCACAAAAAAAAATCAATCACCACAAAGCGGTTTTGTTTTTAAGTAATCCTAACAAAGTTAATTAACGTTTATAAATGTGTTACATACATAATCATAAATGTACGCATGCCTGCTTCTCACATGCTTAGAATAATCTTGCCTATTTTACTTTCTTAATTCTTCGAAGTGACAGAAAGAATTTCATTAAATTTATACTTTACTAGCAGCGCTCCGGGGTTTCACCCGCATAAGTGTCGATCCCGTAGGAATATCGGGATAAAAAGTATCCTATGTCCTTTCCCGGTACTCAAACTAACTCTATACCAAATTTCATGTAAATCGGTTCAGCGGCTTAGGCGTGAAAAGGTAACATACAGACAGACAGACAGAGTTACATTCGAATTTATAATATTAGTATGGATTCAGAAGTGGAATATAATTATGTTTCGAATCTCTTAATGATGATGATGAGTCTATTCCGTCTATCTGTATATTTCCTATATCCACATTTGACATGGACTTAAAACACATAATGATTGATGACTAGGTTTTCTAATTCGGTTTTTGCATTAGGTACATTCATAGAGCCTTTTACGCTTTTTTACAGCAATTTTTTCGACGAACTTTCGATTTGATTTACCTATAAATCATCAATCTTTAAGAATAGACCAAGTCTTTGTCTATACTTCTATATGTTCTCGTATCGACAAGGCATATGAATAAACTTTTTAGTCTCGGTGACGTCGCTAACAGTATTATAAACCCAAAGTTTTAACACAAAGCCAACGGCTTGCGGTAAGGTTTAATGCACCATGAAATTACGTTAATTTAGGTTAAAATATAACTATAAAATAAACCATCAGTATCTATATAATGTTTGCGGTTTTCAGCATAAAAGTCGCTAAAATGTTATTAATTATGTGCTAAGTACTTTCTAAATTGTATCGGAAAGTGATTATTAATAATTTATTGACCAATAATGCTGGCATAATTTAATTTCGCTAAGATACCTTCTCTTTCAGGTAAGGTTTAAAAGCTTTTAGTAAATTTGT
This sequence comes from Amphipoea lucens, assembly GCA_947508005.1. Lineage (NCBI taxonomy): Eukaryota > Metazoa > Arthropoda > Insecta > Lepidoptera > Noctuidae > Amphipoea > Amphipoea lucens. The sequence goes on along the minus strand of OX382374.1, from coordinate 1,392,817 downwards.
CAACACGAAAACAGGACGAGAAAACAGATCCTTATCGGTTTTCTCGTCCTGTTTTCGTGTTGATAAATTAAAAGTAAAGACAATTCTCATATCTTTATATGAGAATAGTTTTTTTCATGGGTAGCGAGAAGCGTGGAATGCCTAATAGAGAAAGAAGTATGGGAGAAAAAGACATGTTTTGCCGACCCCAAATAAATTAGGATAAGGGCAGTAAAATGATAATGACGATGGGTAGCGAGAAGCAAAGTTTGCTATAAAAGGAATAAACTATTTGGTAATAACCACCTGTTGATAAGATCTTTCATTTTATATAATGCCGCCAGTCTCTTGGGTACATTACCAGTCGACAGCGATGCGGATGAAATTGTTGACGATATATTTTAGTTTGTGAATAGTTTTAGTTAAGACATAATTTTGTTAATTAGGTGTTAATTGATATTTACTTACATGTTATTTTAATTTCAAATAAACAATGTTTACTATTTTAAATAATGTAATATACACTTAAAGTAAGTAAGTAAGTAGTATAAAAAACATTTTTAAGCCATGACGTGGTATTCAAATTCTCCCTTTTTTAATTGTTTTGATTTGTTTTAGTGTTTGATTTTCTATTTGTTGTATGATGTACTAGTACGCTAATTGATAGTGCCGTGCTATCTTATAATTTAAATACATGCGAGATCAATATTATGTCAACGACTCTGGGTTAATGCTGTGTATATGATTTGTTGGTAAGCCTTGTTAAATAAATACATAAATAAATACACCTCCAATATTGAAAGTTTCTGACGTTTCCACCGATCAATGTCTGTCTTGGGCAGTTGCTTTATTTGACGTCATCGTCTACGTTGTATAGCGGTATCGGTTTTCTGGCTAATAGTTTTTGTTAACATTATGCTTTATTAGGTACCTATACATAACTGCTGGTCCAGGCAAAAATAAATAAAAGACGCTTGACGCCAATCAAACCAAATAAAAATAGAATAGAATACTCTTTATTAAAAATCCTATTCAAATTCAACCAAAGCTCTAAATAAACTGCCAAACTCAGTGAAACAATTTATTTATAAAAATGTTTGCTCTAAAGTGAAATTCCCGATCAAAATGGACAGTTAGATAGAACAGTTAACTGTTGTTTTTCTTTGTTTTGTTAACTTCTGGCCAATTGCGCGCCCGTCGACGACGATATCACACACTGTGGGATAGGGCTGCCACTTCACTTGTCATTTTATCAAAGTTACCGAAAACTGTTATTTTATTTATGAGTAGCTGCGTCTAAGTCTCGATCCCGTCGGAGTATCGGGATAAAAAGTATCCTATGTCCTTTCCCGGGACTCAAACTATCTCTATACCAAATTTCATCTAAATCGATTCAGCGGTTTAGGCGTGAAAAGGTAACATACAGACAGACAGACAGATCGAGTTACTTTCGAATTTACAATATTAAATTGGATTTGGGGCACAATTTTTTCGACTTTTTATTGTTTATTTTGCAGTCATTTAATATAGCCGTGTGTTGCAAGCTTTTTGTGCAAGTAAAGTAAGAACATAAGTAAATGGAAACTACTTAGTAAATATCGATAAATTTTATCTATCAGAACAAATCAAATAACTCAACTTTCGATACGAATTTAACAAACTACAGGAATTTCACTCAGGTACTTTTAAAGAGAGGCAATTTCTACAAAAATTTAAAGATTTTCTTAACACAATTTGCTAATTGCTTCAGTTAAACGAAAGAAAAGAACTCCAGCAAAATCTAATTGTTTCAGCCCACTCTTTTTATTTACATTGCAAGGGAACTAGTTAATCTTAGAACAGGGTAGTTGCAAAGAGTAAAATAATGTTTAATTCTATGAAGTACAGCCGGTAGACTAATAGTAAAGTAATAGAATTTAATATGCTTGTTTGTAACTCTCATTAACCGATAATATGTAGAGCGTGTTCCATATGCCTTGAAGGTATTTTCAAATATAATAGTTAATTATATACATCTAAGTGCAAATATAAGCAATTCTCTTTTGTAAGACACTGTTATGAGGAAATATTTCGTAGAAAACTTAACTTACTGATTATGAAATATAAAATAAAGATATTTTGAACCCGTAAAATACAAGGGGTGAGTAATTATTATATTGTAGCTGTTATTGAGCGTAGGTACCTATTTTCATAATTCAAAACAGGTACCTACGCTCAATAAATAACATGAAACATATTTTCTCAACAATAAAGGAAAGTGATATTACATCAGTCTGTTAATTTGAGCCTTGTAGTATTTCTGGCTAAATTTTATCACAATTTGCCCTACTTTTCATGCTTTGAAAAAGGAAGAACAATGTCAGATTTCGGCTCACACAACTTTTAAAACTAAATTCTCACGGACACGAAGTTTTTACCTACAACAATTTAAATATAAAATTCCAACTTCTAAAAAAATATTTATTTCTTTTCGAGAACTGTTCGAAAAGAAAATCATTTTAATAAGTAATCATTTTACTAATCATGTTCTTGAATTCCAGGTTTTACTTTTTTTTAAATAAAAGTGTCAGGTAGTTACCTATTCTGCCACTGTAATCGATTATTCTAAATAATTAAAGCGATTTACTCTTTAGTTTTTATTTACCACCTCACAATTGTCTTTTATTATTATTATTTTTTATCTAAATAATACGTTCGTCGTGTTTATTAAAATACATTTATAATTTTTTAAAGAATATTAGAACGAAATTCAAGAAATCGATTTTCCTGATCTGTATTCGATAACTTAATCGCCTTGTAATGGCAACCAGCAGTTCGCCATTCAAAAAAAAAAAACTTGCAGTTCTGTCAAAATCGCGCGCGCAAGTTCAAACATGTTGTTGTTGTCGGTGTTTTTCTATGTGATTGTGTACGTTTGGTTCCTTCTCGAATTCATCTGCGTTTGCTTTATAGACTTATTGTGTTATATTCATACCACACATTTTGTGACAATGTACCAACAACTACGTTGTATTAATTGTGGTATAAATGTGTTCCGGATGGAACGGCATTTACTTGAATCTGACGATGTCCATTCATTGTTACGGCAATGGACTTCACTTTCTGAGGTAAAGTACGATTTTTATTAATAGAATGTCAACTGTTTTAACTAAGCTAAATGTTAATTTGCAACACAACCGTATTTTGTTGGTTTTAGATTCCAAATGTCAGTGTTGTTTGTCATTACTGTTGGTTATTTATTAAACAAACAAGTAATCCAACAAGTAGCAATGCGCCAACTGAATCAATTGTGCATCGAAATCTTTGTATTGGTTGCGGTCATTCATTGCATCGTGTAAAGTCTCACGCCTTAAATAACAGTTCAGAAAGAGAAGATGCTATCAGACGCGTGATAGAGCAACAATAACCTCCAATTTAAAATGTCTGAATAACTTCTTCTTTAGAAGTTCAGTGTAAAAGTGGATATTACAGAAAAGCTTTTCACATTAAACTACACAAAAAAACGTAAGAATTTTCACTGTCCATGACAAATTAATATTGAGCCAAAGTTACTATGGACATCTGACATTGTTCTTTTCATACTTCGCCGTTTTATTACTCCAAGCTGCAATACCTTCATTAATGAGATTGTATTCATCTCCATTTCATAATAATAACAAAAAAAAACTCACTCGGCACACCCCTATCTTCGTCCAAAATTAGATCACACAAAAAACATGAAAAAAAGAAGCAATCGGCATTGACTTTCCGAACGGCTCGCTAGAGGCCTTTAGAGTTCCGTAGCTACATTATAATTAAAAAGTAGGTACTTATAAAATAATAAGATGCTTTAATAAAGAAAAAGATTTCTCCCTATTTTTAGAACATGGAACGAGCGAGCTTATTTGAACTTGGCCTTAATTAGCGCTGGAAAACCTCTCGGAATTAAGTTCTCAGATTTGATGCGTCACTCTTACAGTTGATGCGTCACTCTTACATTTGATGCGTGGCGATGACGCTCTGCTGAACGCAGGTTGATGAGTTAAGGTTGGAACTGATTATTAACCTTATTACTCTGATTAACCTTATCGTGTTGATAGTCTGTGTTTGTGTGTCACGCGCTGAAAGTAGCTGATTGTTACACGCATTTATTTTGATGCATGGTCTAATAATTATACAACCTGTTAGGTCACCAGTACCACAGAGCATTAAAACATTTCATTGATATCGCGACCAGTCGTACTCAGCGCTTTTCTTCCACATTTATTATGCGCACAGCCAAAATGTGGAACTCTCTGCCAGCGTCTGTGTTCCACATTAAACTCGCCTTCAAATCAAGAGTAAACAGGCATCTTCTGGGCACACTCGTTCCATAATAGACCTCATCCATCGCTTTCATCAGGTGTGATTGAGGTCAAGAGCAGGCCAATAGAGCAATATATAAAAAGAAGACACAACAAAAATATAATATTTTGTTATGACAATGATTAATTTTGTGTCTTTTTCAACTCCGCTCCACTTTTGATGTCGCAAAGTAACACTTTCGAGTCGTTTCCTCGAAAAAGATCTTACAAAATAGCCTAGACTCGAGGAGATAGCTGTCAGAATTATTCAGAATCTCCATAATCTTGATCATAGAAACCTGAACTTAGGTCATACTGTACTAGCTAGTAGATACTAGATAGTCATGCTTATCTTATAATGCTCCATTCCACGTTGATCTAACCACGTCTCATACAACAATGTGACACGATGTTAGCCAAGTGTAACAAAGCTAAGCAAACTGTGCAATGTACAGTCAGCATCAAAAGTCGATTAACACTGTCATTTTTACATGTTATCAAATTGACAACAATTTTTTTCAATAAACTGCTTTTTAGCTTGTCACATAATAGCAAAGAGTTTATATTCTAAAAGATTTCTTCTGCTGCAATTTTGAACAAATATTTTGCTCAATAACTAAGATTAAAAAAACTGAAGTGTTAATCGACTTTTGCTGCTGACCGTACATCAAGTGATTGTCATCTCAGCTAATCTATGAGCATGTTCTGCTCAAAGTCATGTCCAACACAGAGAACATTGTGCATTCACCGTGCCGTGTGCTTACACGTTGTTTGTGCTAAGTAAATAGTGAATATCCTTTGAATAGCGACGCAATAATCTTAATAATGCCGCAATTTGCCACTCAAAGGAGAGTAGTTGATGGATTTGGCAATATTTTTCAGTATTATCCAGTATTTCCCATTTATATATTCTTAAAACTTCATTATGTATGTCTCCATCAATGTGTAATATGAGACCGTGAAATGAGTAGATAGTCGTAGCTTCATTTACTAATCTATTTAAAGGTCGTGCAAGATTCTACAAAAATGTTTACCATAACCTACACAGGATGGAGAAGACAAATAAATACGACAATAAATTAAACTTCGTATCCCAGTCTACATACGAAAAATCAACCAAATATCCAATAGTTCAGTCACTATAGCTTGTCAAAGATTGGGAAACTCGGGCCATCACTACTTGTTTGAAAAAAAAGTAGTGATGGCAGGATGTGAAAATATTAGGATTTATTTGATACTTTTAAAAGAATGCAATGCATTAGTAGGTAGTGGTTTCATTTATTGTAGTATTGTCGTCTCCACATTGTATAAATAGTATTGCAGCTATATACCTAATATCTTACATTCTTGAACAAGGTCAATAAAACAGTCTATTGTCCTACTCTCAACACTAAATCCCTCCTGAAAAGATTGGAAAAGTTATAAATAGCGCAACGCAATTTAATTGGAACTCTGACCTCTAAGCATACAAGATTACATATTGCAAGCAGCCATTTTTCCAAAGCTTGATCCCTCAACTTTTTTAATTAACTGCTCTTACACTTTCATGTCAGAAATGTTATAATGTTATCATAGACCCTACGACGGGTAATTAAGAACGGCTTAGTTAGACGTCTTATCTCTGTCAAACTCACTTTGGATTATATAATTATACTGTCAATCTTGTTGCCAACTTGAAAGCTTATCTATAGGCAAATGCTTTGATTAGTTTGAGTGCGTTTGTGGGTGACGTGTTTCTTTTTATTTTCGTAGGCAGCTCTTACGATGCCCTTATGGATAATCGTGATGCCGTTACAAATTTTAAGAAAATGCAATTCTTGTTTTTTCAGCAGCAGTGATTTGTGAACAGTGGTAGCCCAGAGGTAACGGCCCCGACTTACGAGATGTGGGTCGTGGGTTCAAACCCAGCCAGGCGTTTTACGTGTAAATAATTTCATCACAACTGCTCTCAAAACGGTGAAGGAAAATATCGTGAGGAAACCGGCATGTCCTAGAACTGAAAATTCGAAGACAGGTAACATCTACCAATCCGCACTGGGCCCGCGCGGTAGATTACAGCCCACTTCCTATCGAACAGGGGAGGCCTGTGTCCCAGCAGTGGGAACATTATAGCCTGACTATGCTATGCATTATGCAATTATTTTCCTTAGCCTACGAAACTTAAAATGTACTTCCTTTGCACCTTTAACCATCAGGCCCACTAGGGCAGGTGACTACCATATTGCTAATTGACTAATATTTTTGCGACAGCATAAGTCTGTTCTTTTGTGGTTCCTGACAATATAAAACCAGAACAAGAACTTCAAGACCTTCCGCGGCAAGTAAATAACAAGTCGCTCATTCGAAAACTACGGAACCATGCACCATATTATCATTAGTCTTTTTCTTATCTCCCGTCCTCACTGGGGCATCATCTACTTTGAATCACTTTCACTGCAACACGTCACTTTTACATTCATTTAAACCTTCATCTATTACGATGTTTTGAAGTGGAATATATAATTTAAATTATCGTTTGAAGGCTGGAATGTTAAAAGCATTTAAATTAATGTTTGTTTTTCTTATTCTATTTAATCGGAAAGTAAAGTTTCTCGATCATTTTGCTGGTCACAGAGATCGTAGTCACTATTATGTACCTACATTTTACTTGGTACTATTTTTTGGTTATTTTTGGTGAACCAAATTCTTTTAGCGTGGCGTCATTTTTTCGTTGCTACAAAAAAATAAATAATATGAAGTAAGCAGTTTTGTTTTAAAAATAGACATTGCTGCTGGTTGAACTTGAATGAAATAAATAGGTACTGAAGAAAGAAGATTTAAGAAGATTAATTTTTTGCCAGACACCTAATAGTTAATGCCAAACTGTACCTACAATCGTAATACCCTAACTAAAACCTATCTCCATAATAAACACAGATCAGCATCAAAACTCACAGGCCGAAGACGATAGGTCACGGTCCGATAACCACGGCATAACATAAAAATAAATTTGAATTTAAACCGAGTCCCTTCTCTTCAAAGTGAGGGATTCCATCACGAGCTCATCGTAAATGTATTGCATATTGAATGCTGTTGATGTGATGGATCCTTTCTGTTCTGAGAAAAGAGCAAAGGTTATTGATATTTTTGAAGTTTGGGAAATGTATTTTAGGTTGTCGACACAGGGCAGGGTTACTTTTTGTTTTTAACTTTTGGAGAAAAGTATTTGAGGGTACAAAATTGTGTTAATTAGTGGTAAACTTGCAAAAGAATATATCGTTTGTACCAAAACGTTAGTGTCCAAAGACACTATGCCGAAGGTACGCGACCGTTAGTGCCGCGGCTGATTTTACTGTAAGATAAAACGCAACGTAATTTCGGCATAATGTGTCGTCAGTAATTCAAATAGCATTGCAGACGTAATCATGCCGAACTTCGGTCGCGTACCTTCGGCACAGTGTGTTTAGACACTTATCGCTTTGTACACGGCACGGTTTTATTACGGTACGCCGTAAGGAACGGTACGTTTTTTCTACGGCGCAGTTTATACGCCGTACCGTAAAGAAACCGTGCCGTTTACAAAGGGCCTAATGATCCTTGCAACGTGCTCATCGTTTTAGTGCATAAATTCGTAATTATTTCATGTTGAGCATGACTAGTAAGATTTTAAATACTGTAATATTATTCACATGTAGATCACATGGAGCAGTGGTGGCCCAGTGGTAACGACCGCGACTTACGAGATATAGGTCGCAGGTTCGAACCCTGACAGGCGCTTTACTTTGTGTAAATTATTTCATCACCACTGCTCTCAAAACGGTGAAGGAAAACATCGTGAGAAGAATGTCCTAGAACCAAAAATTCGAAGACATGTGACATCTACCAACCCGCACTGAGCCCGCGTGGTGAATTACGGTCCACTCCCTCTCACAGAGAGGAGGCCTGTGTCCCAGCAGTGGGAACATTATAGGCTGATTATGTATTCACATGTAGATAGGTCAGACTTCTGCCTTTAACAGTCAGTTAAAGGAAGTGATCCTACATAAGCAAAAACCTTTCAAAAGAAAGACTTGACCCAAAATTACAATATTTTTAAACGAAAAACAATCAAGCTAAAATCTCTCAGTGGTCGTATTCTGTTATTTTAACTTCAGGCACGAGACATTAAGCTTTATGTAATCGCGGTACCTAATGTGGCCCAACGATTTAGTGTTCCGTGGTCGGTGGAGTTTAACGGAACACTTATGGTTATTAGGGAAGTATCAGAAGTTGAGGATTGCCTCAACTTCTGATACTGATACATAAATATAATATATTAAAAAAAATACATAAAAATAATAATATATTTACCCCCTTACTAATAAACGTTGAATAGCGTCTGTATAGTTACACAACGTTTTGTCTTCTTCTTTTAAAAGTCAAATTACTGACGACTGAAACAGAGAAATCGGTGCGTAACTATTCATCTGATATAATACGTTTGTAAATAACACATCTCGTTTAATCTGTATTATTATTATATAATCACAGCTCGTTTCATCGGTATTTATTTTACGTTTTTTTTTTTTTTTTTTTTCTCGGGCGCTGGGGGCACGACAACTGATATAAAGTCGGGCGGTTAAAAGGTTAATTGTTAAGCAACATGATCTGAGCAAGATTATGTCTGGACTTTACAGCTACTGTGACCCCTGAGTTCGTTTCTTCCTTTCTTTCCAGAGTAGTCAGAATGAAAACTCCAACATTATGTAGTTTTTAAAATATGAATGACGTGTGTTTGTACAAACCTGCTTACAGAAATAAAATGAGGAGCGTCGGAACAAAAACCGATATGTCTTAATTAAGACATTTTATTTTTTTTATTTTTTTCTGTTACAAAATGTTTAATTATACACCCTTCAGGAAAGAAATCAATTAAAAAACGGTTACATCCATCTTAAAAAAAATACCAAAATACTGTGGTCAAATCAAAACCCGACAAATAAATTTTTAAATTCAACAGGTTCTTGTTGTTGGATTAAAAACCGATAATTCTTATTAAGTTTTACACAACTCAACAATGGTCGGTTCAAATTCCGATTAGGTACACGTTTACAAAAAAGCTTAATCGATTTTTCTATTCTTTTATTAAATCGATTGCCCAAAAATATCTGAACGCTCTTCGTAAATACTTCGCCTTACCCTCACGTGATTGGCTGGGTGTCGTTTATGTCAACTCGCTATCAAGTTTCTTCCCGTTTTGTGTTCTGGTTCTCCTTTCCGTTACTACTGCTTTTACTGTGTGCCTTAGATTTTTCGATAAATAATTGTTGGAAATTAATGATTGGTTCTCCGTCTATTTTAGAGGATTGTGTTACAGGACAAGACATTAATCAAGAAAGTACAGTAAATGACATTAAACCAATTTACTTACTGTACAAAATAAATCAATATAATTCGCACATGAAACCAAATACTGTCATAACTCAAAATTGTAAGTTGCGAGTTAACGTCATTTAAGAGCTTATAAAATTAGCATGTAAATACATAATTAATTTAAGAAATAAGATACAAAACTATAATTTGGTATTACCAAAATCCGATAAATCCGTTTTGATCATATCAGATACCGACATATCCATTTTGGTTTCGTCAAAAACCGATATATCCAAATGATCGCGTCAAAAACCGATATATCCAAACTTGTCCGCCAAGTATCTCGCTAAATTAAGTATCTACCCTCCGTCAAGTTTCACACATCAATCGATGTCACTTTAACTGCAAATTGGCATGCAATAATTTTCCACTTTTGTAACATTAAAAAACTTATACAAGCTTTTTTTTAATTTGTGAAAAATATGGTAAATTGGATATATCGGTTTTCGTTCCGACGCTCCTCAAATAATTTATCATTAAGTGCTGATTTTTCAATAGTCATGCAGATATTTCATCTGGAAGAATAAATTATGACAGTTTGGCATATTTTCTATACAAAAATTATCAAACCACAATATTTATTCCTGAGATAAAAGTGATCTGACTATTGAAAAATCAGCCCTTAGTTAAAAATTTAGTCCAGACAATCTGAGTGACAAAGCATGAGTGGGTCAGATTGTCTGGACTAACGTTTTACCATAATCTATACAATAATAAAGACCAAACTTATAATCAAAACCTTATTCGATTTTTTGATTGCTAAAACTTCATCCACCATACTACAGAGTATTTGGAGCTGCAAAAAGACAATTGAAGCTCGAAATAATAACCATGAAGGCATGAAACAGTAAACGAAGTATACTTCGGGAGTAAAAGCACACGTTCCCAATAAAAGGTGGCGTGTGTAATGACCTGAAAACGAAGATAGGTGGCGCCAATGTGTCATGTTTGGTAAAAGGTTATTGGAATTTTACGGGTGGAATTTGGATGGACGTTTGTTGTAACAACTTTTGAAAGAAGTCTTTTGGGATCATGTTGGATTAGGCATTATGTTTATTCTGGTGAAAATTGCGAATTTCTTGCTTCTTTTCTTGTTAATATGGGACACGTTATTGAGACCTGAAAATGTTTGGAATCAAATTAAATTAGCTGGCTAAACTTCAACGACCTGATGGGTATCGATACCTACACACGATAAAACAAAAAAAAGGATTTACTAAATTCATCCTTTAATCAACTACGGGGACAATGACCGCAGTCCGTTGTTACTTGAGTATAGTAATTATATGAGTTTAGATTTTTTATTTTTTTGTTTAATCGTGTTTTGATATCGACCCATACCCATCTGTCAAGTGTCTGAAGTGTCACCAGCTGATTTAATACAGCCCTGTATACTGACCATTCTTCTATGTTGTATTCACTCTACATTATGCAAGTAGGTATATGGATTTCACCAAAAATACATGTATGTTGTTTTAAAATACAATCCCTCGAAGGCTTCTGAATATAATTCGTAATTTCACGTGTACTCGGTTGCTGAGCTGCTGCATAATTTTACCTCCTCAAAGTGTATCGCAGAGGTTAGCCCCAGGCGACATTAATACAAAAGTAATACCAGACGTACGAGGTACGCGTCCACAGCAATGTATTATTAGTTGAGAACTGCAGGTTGTGCTGACGACAGACCGGGACATCGCCGTAGGTGTACATTAAACTTGATTCATTAATGCGAAAAAATGTTAGACGGTAGCTTATTATCCTGAAATTGATGTCAGACAAGCACTGTATAGTCTGCAAATAGAATCACACTTCACACTAATAATATAAAGGCGAAAGTTTGTGAGTGTGTGTGTGTGTGTGTGTGTGTGTGTGTGTGTGTGTTTATATGTTTGTTACTTCTTCACGCTCAAACGGCTGGACCAATTTTGATGAAATTTGATATAGAGATAGCTTGAGTCCCAGAAAAGGACATAGGATACTTTTTATCCCGATATTCCCACGGGATCGAGACTTATGCGGGCAAAACCGCGGGGCGCAGCTAGTAATTGAATAAAGATAAACCAATCTACATGGTCGTCGCATGATCTGACCAAGATTTTGTCTGGACTTTAAAAGAGACTGTGACCTCTGAGTTTGTTTCGGCCTTTCTTCTCAGAGTAGTCAGATAGGAAACGCCGACCTCATCTAGGTTTAAAAAAATATGATTGACGTGTAAAAGTGTTTGTACAAACCTACTTACAGAAATAAATCATTTATCATTAACGGGGTAATTGCGTATCACACTATCAGAAGCAATCGCTTTCATTTTGACAGTTTAGCAACATTCATTGCGTTATTTACGTTATTGAGCTGACTTTTTGACATGTTTTTGACGTTAATTGTCGTTGAGATGAGACTGCAACTTGAATTGAACGCTTTTAAGAATTGTAACTAGAATACTAATTGGCCTTCTGCTAACGGTTTTGTTTAGAAAATTTAAAAAAAAACATAATGTTTTCTCCGCGCACCCAAGGATGTCGGCCCTAATAAAAGAAACGTTCCTAAGGAAGGTGATTACAGGATTATCTCCCAAGATCATTAGTTATGGCGGATTTTAGACGGGCCTTTCTTTAGCCGCAGACATCTGTTTGCGTAGGTCTAAGTACATCCTTATCAACCCACACATCCTTACCCAAGACAAATAAGTATGTAGTTAGAAAATGCTGTAGCTCCTTTTAACATTAATCACTATCAACACCGAATCGCTCTTGGCACCTTTTTATAGGTACATTTACACAATCCCACAGGCAATTACTGAGTTAAGAGCTTGTGGTAATACCAAGTGGATACCACAAAGTTAGTCAAAGATACCAATAATTCGTTTATAAATACTCTGAGTAGAATTCACAAGAACGTAAGAACGGATCGCTGTAATTAAGTCTTCGATATTTCGATGCTCCAAATTATTTTGGATTAAATTAATGGTTGTTTTTAAATGTTGCGTGACGTTTGTTTTGTTGGGTTGTACTATTTTGTTTTTTTTATAATATTGCTACACTATGTAATGCTGATTCCAGAAAAGGTAGGTAGTACCCCTGGTATTTGTTTTTGGCTCGTTTTGGCGGGGGCACTACCGTGCCTCCTGATTTTATTTGCCGTGGGTTCTAAGGCTACGTTTCCTTTAGAGATGAGTGAGGATGCGTAGCGAGGGATGTGTGTGCTAACCAACTAACCAATACCAACGCTAACTTAGTTCAAGCTATAAAAATGAAGCGATGTTATTGGTTGGTTTCACACACATTCCTTGCTACGCATCCTTGTTTATCTCTGGTGGAAACGCAGCCTTAGAGTTGCCTATTTATCCTCCTACCTTTATCCTAATTAATTTGGATTCAGCGCATTAGTCTACGTCTATCATTCATCTCTATGAGCCCTCATCTCAGTATTTTTCCTCTTTCTTGCCATATCATATTTCACGTAATCCATCCAACTTTTACCTACTTGCTGATATTTTCTATCGTTACTCGATACTAGGTTTAGGTTCAGAAGGCCAATTCTCGTAATTCAAAACGTTCAAAATCTAGTCGCAGTCTCATCTCGGCTACAAACAAATGTCAAAAACTTGTTGAAATGTAGGGAAATTATAAGCACTTTTTGACAGATTGAGACTGAAATCAGACTGTGAACTTTTTAAAATTACGGCAATTGCCCCTCTGGTCCTTTTACACCATTTACAGAAGAAAAACTTATTACAAGTCACAAAAAAGTCGTATTAACATCATATTACAAAGTTATAGAATATCTTAGCAGAGCCACAAGAATGTCTCGCAGGAATCGAATCGATGGAACATCGTTAATAATTGATAGACTTTGTATCGTAAACCTTTGATCGAAGTACTGTCTATAGCCTTCTGAGAATTAAATCACTTCTTGTTTTTCGTCGTGTCGATGGCATGGCGACAGTAAAATTAAATTTCGCCACTTCCATGGTATTGTTCGGTGGCAGTGCAGAGTGGCTGTATTTTTGTGGCACAGAGGACAAGAGGTCGGACATAGTTTGCTTCACAGCTCCATATTCACACCCTACTGAATTTTTATTTAAAGCTATTGGATTACATGGAATTCGAAAATAACTTGAAATAATTGGATACAGTGTGACTTAACAACGTCTACTCCTGAGTACCTACTCCTGACACACTCTAAGATAAAACACACTATCAATAAAATTCACACACAAATTGACGTATTTACATGTACTAGGAGTGAACTCGCAAGGGTACTATTATTTATATTGTGCTACACATAAGTGTTATAGGTTAGGCAAAATATAATATGTTATAGTATTGTAATTACATGTACGTTAATAAGTTATATAATAGTTGTTCTGTGTTATTGTTATGTATGAGATTTTTTTTTATATAATTTAGGAGAGGTAGTATGTTACAGAAGTTCCTTATTAGGTTAATTTAATATTGTAAGTATATAAATACCACACCATCGCATTGAGTTAATCCTGTTATGATAGTTGTAAAGGTAATTATAAATAAATAAGATAAGATAATTTTTATTTGTTCAAACATGATTATACAAACGAAAAAAATCTGCATGCAAGTTGTTAAAAGTATTATAAACAGGTCGTCATGCTGGCCTTATACAATGACATACAAATATTTAAGTAGGTAAGTATTAAGTATTTAAGCAAAATTTTTAGGGCATTCAAATTATACAACCTAATAAAATTGTTCTATATCTAGGTAGTGATTGTCGTTACTAACGTTGCTGACTGGTTAATGTTTTCTCCACATCTTGAGTTCTACAGGGTGTATGAAGACCCATTGAATAGCCGTCATCTACACATTTATGTACATCAAACTAAGTAACATTGCACAAACGCGTATTATTTTTGGTGAGAGCTCAATGTAACGCACGCAAAACATTGTGCATATGGATGCATGCAACGGCAGAGGGGTTATGGGAGTATTTAAAGTTAAGTTATAACATTTAACACTGGTTTAAATTTCGTAAAAAATTTCAGAAAAAGTTGAAACTTTGACCTTCAATATCTCCATTATGCAGAAGGAGCCCAGGTATGGTCCAATACAAAAAAAAAATCACAATGACAGACGGTAAAAACAAGCGACTCTCGGCTTCGTTAAGGGTCTTTTTACACCCGTTAGATGAATATTCATATAGCTTGTGCAGCCACAAGAGAAAAAATTGGGTCCGTGGCTTACGCCCCCAGTGGTCGAGGCACCTGTGGCCGACGCCCCCGATTCGATTAATTTAATTTAAAGCAATTTTTGATCAAATGTACTGTCAGGCACAACATTTTTTTCACCAATTCTATTTTTAACTATATTGTAATTATTTCGCACGAGCCCTTGGGAAGGACATTCGCTCGTCATTGTGAGATGACACACTAAACTTTCTTATCTGTTGCGTATTGCAATATTCAATAACTTGAAGCAGCCACACCTCTTGGACAAAATTGACCAAATTATTCGCAGCACTTTAACATCAATTCTAAATGTGGCCTTGGACGACCGAGCGTGGCTGCAAGCCACACTACCCATCCGCTTTGGTGGCCTCGGCGTCCGCAAAATTACCAGTATTAGCTTACCGGCGTTCCTGTCCTCTGTCCACAGCACCGAAAAGTTGACCGGGAAGATTTTAGCCCCCTCCCTGGTTGACTCTGAAGTGCCGTGCTTGGCCGACGCGGAGAACACCTGGAAAATGGCTTGCCCGGATACAGATCGGCCCGCGAACCTATCTTCCCAGAGGCAGTGGGATGAGCCGCTCTGCAGGTTGGTACGGAATAATCTTATTAATACGTCCACCAATACTGCTGAGCGTGCCCGCCTACTGGCTGTGGGTGAGTGGGAGTCGGGTCTCTGGCTTCAGGCACTACCGTCACCCAACATAGGCACATTGCTGGGTGACACCACCTTCCGGCTCGCTACTTGTTTGCGTCTGGGCGCCCCCTGCGTGGCTCCGCATCGCTGCCAATGCGGTGAAGGTGTCGACTGTCTCGGACACCATGGCTTATCCTGCAGTAAAAGCGCAGGCCGGATAGCACGGCATGCCAGCATCAATGACATCATCCGTCGTGCTCTTGTCACCGCTGGGGTGCCAGCTGTTTTAGAACCCAATGGTTTGGCACGCGACGATGGTAAGAGACCAGACGGGATGACCATAATGCCTTGGAAGGTAGGTAGGCCTTTGGTGTGGGATGCAACGTGTGTCGACACCCTTGCGCCATCCCATCTTCCAAGCACGGTAAGCTGTGCTGGGGCGGCTGCTGCAGGTGCGGAAAACCTCAAACGGCGCAAATACTCCAATCTCTTTGGAACTTACATATTTGAGCCGTTTGGGGTTGAAACACTAGGGCCATGGGGCCCGAGTGCCCACTTAGTATTCCAAGACATCGCCAAGCGGTTGGTCGACTCATCACGTGACCAGAGGGCTGGCCTATTTTTTGGCCAAAGAATCAGCATTGCCATACAACGTGGCAATGCTGCCAGCCTTTTGGGCACGTTTCCCGTTGACAGTGATGCGGACGAATTTTTTGACGCCCTTTGATTATTTTCCCTCCCTTTTCATATACTTGTACATATTATTATTTTAAGATTGTTAGTTTTTTAAATTAAATGGTTGAAAAATAAAAACTAAAATTAAAGAAAAAAAAAAATAACTTGACTCTGGTATGAAAGAGATAGATATAATATTTATTCATACTTCCTTATTGTTTTCAATTTTGTGAACAAAAAGATGGACTTTTTATTGTTATCAATAATTGGTTTGGCTCAGTTAGTTGACGAGTTGGTTGAAGTTGAAAGATAAAATTTCTATAATGGTACCTAATTTATTATAAATGTTTATTAAACATTCACTAACATTTTATATGAAGTACTTATTTTTGATTTTTTGGATGTTTGTACATAATAAATATGCTTTTAATGGAGAAAAAGGTGTGTAGGGTTAAGTGGCGATCTATTCTCTCTGCTATTTGATAGATAGCTTTTGTTTAGCAAGGCAAAATACTTTATTATTATGATGAAACACTTTTCTCATTTACTGTACTAAGTGGAAAAGCACAAAAAAATAAAGATATTAATTTTATCGAATCGGGGGCGTCGGCCACAGGTGCCTCGACCACTGGGGGCGTAAGCCACGGACCCAAAAAATTATATCTTTTTTCTGTGGTAAAAGAGTTCGCCCTAGGGAATACTACCAAACGTAACCTATTTTCGTCGCCAAGAAGCATTGTTGTGTTCCAGTTTGAAGGATACAAATAGGTAGGACTATACCAACATACTTTTTCACTTTATGGTACAGCTCAGACGGTTTTTGAGCAAGCATATGCAGAGCGAAATGTTGATAGCTGAGTAGGTGCGGCATGGCGAGAAAACGCTGAAAATATATTTGAAAAGTTTCAGAAAGGAGCCCCGTGGTCAGGACTTCAGGAAGCCACTTTCAGATATCAAAACTGAGTCAAAATTAAAGTGATTTTCAGAGTGGTTGTGCAGTCTAACCCCATAATTACTTAAATAGGCAAATCTGATGAAGAAATTGTACCTACTCAGCTATCAACTTTTCGCCCTGCATATGCTTGCTCAAAAACCCTCTGGGCTCCCCTACCATTATTATTGGGTGAAGGGCTCAATGTAATGACACGTAGGACACGTCCTAGTTAGACGTGATATACACGGTGTCCTTCCAAATAGTTTTTTGCTCACAACATCATGGGAAATGGCCACACAATAATAGGTGACCGAACGTATTTATTTATTTATTTATTTAATACTTCAAGCACATAAATGTACAGAGGCGGACTTAATGCCATAGGCATTTTCTACCAGTCAACCTTTGGGTGAT
The DNA here is from genome assembly GCA_947508005.1 of Amphipoea lucens. NCBI lineage: Eukaryota > Metazoa > Arthropoda > Insecta > Lepidoptera > Noctuidae > Amphipoea > Amphipoea lucens. The sequence goes on along the minus strand of OX382374.1, from coordinate 1,375,271 downwards.
GCAGAGACAAACAGTGGTAGGTGCAATCATGAAATTAAGGAATAAATATTTTAAATACAATGATACGCATAAACCTATAAGAACTATGAATATAATCTATAACTAATTATATATAAATATAAGCACAAATATATATACATAAATACATGAATATACTTACTAACTAACTAAAAAGAAGTAAGACAAACAATGAGAAAATATTACCGTTGTGATGATACTGCCAGCTTCTTGCGAATGTGCTCGCGAACCTTAACTTTAAAAGATAATCGGTTGGTTGTATTATTACAGAATGTACATTTTCCCGAGGTTTTCCTTATGTAGTGTCGAAATAGCTATGGATTGTCATTTAGAAATCATGAGGTAGCATGGTAAAGTAATAGTGGTTTATTTGTCTATAAGAAAAAAGAAAATACATTTTCACAAATTAAATTCATAACAATCGAAGGTAAGGTAAAGAAAAATGGCTAATGTTATGTTGCCTATAGATACCGTTGCCGATTATACAGGGTGTTTTAATCACCTTGTACTCATCATTATGATGAACAACTTTTACTATGGGACCAAATATCAAATCGCGAAAAAAAATCAGCTGTTCCCTACACTTATGTCCGCGTAACTCATCAAAATGTAGGGAACAGCTGATTTTTTTTTCGCGTTTTCATGTTTGGTCTCATAGTAAAAGTTGTTCATAATGATGAGTACAGTGACCCCTTAAGAGGATAAGGGTGATTTTTCAACCTGTATATTTTATTGTAACATAGCCGTTGCCGATTTTATAGTAACATAGATAGTGCATAATAGTTGTGTCAGTTTACTTAAAATTCACACAGGTTTTCCAGCCTAATCTCAAACGCTCTAAACATTTTTTCTTTCTCTAAATAAATACGTAATTAGAAAATGTGATTCATCTATTGCATAAAAACCATAAGACCAGAAGTCTAATCACCCCTGGTTTCCCAAAAGTTTTGCAAATCAACGGCTTTTAACTAGAAAGTCCACCCTACCGGCTGGTCCCGTTACTTATCTCATTACTCCTCACTCGACATTTATAAGGAAAAAGTTGTACATAAGTGTGCTTAAACCTTCCTGCTTCTATCTTGTGGTTAGAAAGTTGAAATAGGGATGTCCCCGTCAATCATAGTTTGTGAACGGTTTAATTTGTTATAGATTATGTTTTCATTTTGGACGATGACTAATGAAGATAGATGATGAGGAAATTATCGCGATGAGACCGAAGTTTATGGTGAAAGTGGTCTGAAATAGCCATCATGCAGTGAGCTTAGCGTTTAATGAATATAATATAAATTAAGAGAAGGCTGTGGTAGAATAATTACAGACTGACACCTCCCGTGATTTATAAAAAGATTGAGGCAGAAGAATTCTTCAATAAATAACTATGTCAGTAGTCAGTTTTAAATTTTGTAAAAAAAAATGTAGTGGGTAAACAATTTCACTGAATGTAAGTAGAGCGGTTTTTTTTTTGTTTCTATTTCGTCAGAGTCATGATACTAATATTATAAATTCGAAAGTAACTCTGTCTGTATGTTACCTTTTCACGCCTAAACCGCTGAACCGATTTAGATGAAATTTGGTATAGAGATAGCTTAAATCCCGGGAAAGGACATAGGATAGTTTTATCCCGATATTCCCACGGGATCGAGACTTATGCGGGTGAAACCGCGGGGCGCAGCTAGTTTCTAATATTTTATGTAAGTAGTCAGTTTTCCATTTAGGAAAAAAATGTATTACGCAAACAATTTCATTGTATGAAAGTATAGTGTTTTTTTTCAAGCACTCTACCTAGTAACGATAGTTAAACATACTAGATTAATACCTAGAGAGCGACACACCCTATACTCAGTAATACCACTAATGTCATGCACTAGACATAGCCAGCTATTGATGTGTGAAATCAATGTCATGTTAGATTTAATGGCGTCTAATTGTTCAACTTACTGGAACATCGCCGGAGACACGGTTGCAATTATCGCACGTATTAAGCTTCAAACTCAATTATGTATAATTATTTATGTAGGTTAGCTTATACAATGTGGAGATGACAATACGGCAATAAATGTTCACTAATGCATAGGAGTATTAAGGAACTATCAAATAAATCCCAACATTGAAATTAAAAAAGTGATTTTCTTTAACAAATGAAATAGAAGTGATGTGCCGACTATGGATTTTGCTAATCTTAGACTAGCTATCATAATCAGTCTATAACGTTCCCACTCTTGGGACACAGGCCTCCTCTCGGTGAGAGGGAGTGGGCCGTAATCCACCACGCGGGCCCAATGCGGGTTGGTAGATGTCACATGTCTTCGAATTTTTAGTTCTAGGACATGCCAGTTTCCTCACGATGTTTTCCTTCACCGTTTTGAGAGCAGTGGTGATGAAATAATTTACACAAAGTAAAGCGCCTGTCTGGGTTCGAACCTACGACTCGTTAGTCGCGGCCGTTACCACTGGGCCACCACTGCTCTCTGATCTCATGAGACTAGCTATAGTGACTAAACTATTAGATATATTTGATTGAATTTTTAGATGCAGACTGGGAACGTCATTAGCAGTTCCAGTTATTGTTGTATTGTAGTCTCTACCTTGTATATTTGTAAACAGTATCAAGTTATAGACGCATCTGTTACCATGTAATTGTGCTAAAGTGTGAAAAGTCAACATCACACTTCTGTATGCTAATGCAAAGTTTATAATGTTGAGTAACACCAGAATTGCTACTCTTATGACGATTATTATCATCTAGCCTTTTCCCAACTATGTCGGGGATTTCCAGTCTAACCGGATGCAGCTGAATACCAGTATTTCACATGGAGCGACTGCCTATCTGACCTCCACAAGCCAGTTACTGGTACACACGATACCCCATGGTAAGACTGGTTGTCAGACTTTCGGGATTCTAATTAACCGTTACGACTGTCAAATATCCACAAAAGATATCCGAAGAGCGGAGGGGGCTCGGTATGTTAAGATCACCCATCCTCAAACTGTCCGTGGTAAACGCAGCTTAACCTGGTCGATCAACCTGTGTGGCTGTTATTACTTAGTTACGAGCTCCTCATTATGCATTAGTAACGAGTATCTAGTTATAGAGTCATCTAGTGTCTATAGTTAACTGTGATTACAAGTGATGTTCCGTGAAAAAAAAACCTAGTATCAAACCCGTTTCTGTATGCGGATACGAAGCAACTACGGACTAACAACTGAATTGTCGCCTCATCACAAAAACGGTCAAATTGAAAAAAAAAAAGCCAGTGTCATCATTACACTTGTTTATAGGTATTTTGGTCTAAAATAAATCACTAAGTAAAGTCTAGAACAACTACGAAATAATTGTATGCCTCTTCATTCTAAAGATTATGATAATACCTAGGTACGTCATAAAATATACATTTCTAATTATAATAAACATTATATGGCTATTAAAGTACTAAAAGTTATGGCATGTAATGAACCTAGTGACTCTTGCTCATATCGAAAGAAATAAATGTCTATCTTCTGCAATTTATCTAGATCTGTATCTTAATTTTATGCTAAATCTTAGTAGAAACTATTACGTCGCTCATTAAGGATGGAAATGATGAACCATGAGACATCAGCGCCCTTAGGTAGAGATCACACTGTGTTCAGGGAAAGCGATTCGTTTAGAATTTTTGTAAAATGATTTCGTTTATCTTTTGATAGAAGAAGACTCTTAAAAATTAACAATTACAAACAACTTCTTCTTATTTAAAAAAAATCCTAAGGCAATAAAGTTCGCATCCGTAGATTTGTGTGATAAAAGTATTAATAAATAAGAACATAAACTTGTATGGTATAACAATAAGAAACAATTATGACCTATGAATGTCTTTTATGTTACTCAACTACCTACTTACACGATATTTTTGCACGCAAGTTCAAAATACCTACCTACATGAATGAAAAAACTAAGTACCTACCTACGTCCACCGTGAGAAGTTCCACTACGAAACTTGCAGCTTGTCTAATCTTATCACCACAGCATGACATAGTCTAGTAGATCCTAATCTAATTTATGACCAGTACTGCAGCGTTCTTTCTTGCATATTTGTCACATTTCAATAATTACCCCTCACGCTGTCCGCCGCCTCCACTCACTGTACCCACCACGTGTGGTGAACCTTATCGGGACCCTATCCTGTTTGTGGCTAAGGCCGTGACAGCATTCCTACATTATTATACCACAGACAGGTTCCCCATCTCACCTGGTACACTTATGAGATGAGTCCGTGTGCCGATTGCCTTACCGGTTTGTCTGTTGATCATTTTTTATGGGCACTTGGAAGATTTTATTAACGTTTTCCCTTGAGTTGAGCGCTGTTAACACCTGTTTTTGTTGGTCTAAATAAAAACATGGTGTAATATTGAAGACATTATCCTTTGACAGCGGTTACAAGGAAAACTGAAATTGAACAAGTTGCACAGCACACAACTAAGTTGAAAGACTAGCGCGATAAAGGACAATGTCTACGCAAGGGTTTATGGAAATAAATAGTTCCTATAACACGTTGTGTTTTAAATCTTAGAACCACGTTAGTTAAACGCAAGTCAGGTCAACATTTTCAATGTCTAGAATGTTTGCTTGGCTTATTGCCAGGATCCTCTGTATCAGGCCGAAAGCTGACTTGACCAGTTCCTCTATAACTAGAACCCTGTACTGGGCACACGTGTCCAATTAGCATATTCACATTATTCACCGATAGTCGATTTCTATACCTAAATTGAAATCATGATTTTATGAATTACTAGCTGCTGCCCGCGACGTTGTCTGCCTGAAGGCTCTACAGCACCAAAAATACCTAAGATGCCAGTGTCGCTATAGCATTACTTATAAGTAAACAACTTTTAAAATAGCATTAAAATATAAGTTTTTTTTGCAAGCAAAGCAAGTGAAGAGAGTTATATGGGAGTCCTGCTGAGTTCAGTCATAAGATGTGACTGAAGGAAATAGAGAAAACAATGCAGGAATACATTCCAGGACACAAAAGAGTAAAAATACGTACAAAGGCATCATACCTTAAAACACTTCCCTATAAACAACGTTGGTAGTTATGCTGCCAGGAGCCAAAATGTAAAGAGAGTCAGGACTGGTGACGCGGGAGCAAGCGACGTACAGTTGTCCGTGTGAGAAGCAACTCGTCCTGAGGTCGACACCCGCTGCCCTCAGTGTCTGCCTCTATTGATGGTTATCGCGAAGCAAACACTCACGGGGAACTGTACGCGCTTGAACTGGAACGGGAAGATATGAGGTATGAGGGGAATGCGTGATATAAATACTGCCTCGCCAACGCCACAACCCGTAAGAATTTCCGCCTCAATGGTGTGTCTGTAGAGCGAAATGACTTTAGGGTGGGTCCCGTTACACAACTTCGGAGGAGATAGGTTCCGAAGAAGCATAATCGGGACACCGACCTTCAGCTTGATGGTATGCGCTGGAAGACCACTTGCTGACAGGAAGTTCAGAAATTCCACGGGATAATGTGTGGCGTCATCTTGCTCGACAACAGTGTTTATCGAGGTGTAGACCACTTCATTCCCCTCAATTTCCGAGAGAATGCATTCGTTAATTGCTGCAGCCTGATCATTTTTGGACGTCAAAATGGCCCGCTCACACACCCAAGAATTCTGCAGGTGCAGTATACGACTGATGTCCCCGTACACACAGCAAATGAGTTCTTCTAAGCTGGATACCACTCTACCGAGAGACTCTGGAAGCACCACCTGTCCACCTCTCTCTTCTGGTAGAGTGCCTTCGCCAAGATTTAGAAGGACATTGGAGAATTCTTGAGCACGTGCATTGCCGCCGAGCCGAGCTCTCATATTAATGGTCAAGCGCAGCGTACGAACTCGTGACCACAACGAAGATAGTTTCAACGAAGCATTCACCTCGTCAGCCCTCGATCCCCGTGTCACCACGGGAAGCATTTGCCGGAAATCGCCACTGAACAGAACAGCTGTGATACGACGCATCAAATGTTCGTTCCTGCGGATGTCCTGCAGGGTTCCGTCCACGGCCTCAACTGCCTTCCTATTGGCCATCGTACACTCATCCCATACGATCAAAGAGCAATCCTTGAGCACGTGTCCCTTATCGCTGTTACGTGACACACCACAAACAGGCGTTTCGGCGCTCTCTAAATCGATAGGAATTTTAAACATGGCATGTGCTGTCTTGCCACTCGGAAGCAGTGTGGCAGCGATTCCCGACGACGCTACAGCAATAGCAATTTTGCCTTGCCTGCTGACCTCTGCAAGTATGCAAGTGGTAACAAATGTTTTTCCTGTTCCACCAGACGCATTCCAAGAAAAACATTTGACCCTGGTTTTTTCCCAACGCTTTCAAGGACGGTGTCATAAATTTGTTTTTGCTCTGAAGAGAACAAAGCGACATGGTCATTTCGCCCGGATCGTAATTTGTCTCAGCGTTATACTCCCGATTTACACGGTCTTGATGCGGTGATGATTGGGGAGCTGGTAACCCATATTCGATCAGTGGATTGCCGCCGATAGAAATGACCACATCTTGAAGTGAACTGAGACAGGTGTTCAGCACGCGTTCATCAGTTACTCCGACTTCGTCTCCAGTAGAAACATAACTTTTTTGTAATACTTAACACCGCATTTTTTTTTTAATTGTCGTCCTCAACTCTGCTCAAGATTTTAAGGGTTTTGTTGGAACTTGAATTTGTCAAAACGAACTATACGATACAACTTTTATGAAGAAAATGCACATTGCCATCTATGAATTTTAAGAATAACTAACTACTAACCTCGCCAACATGATCAAATTAATTAAATTATTAATTTCCAAAAAGTGTCAACATGTAACTTGATTTGATTTTTATGAAATCTCATAGATGGCGCTGCTTCAAAATTTTCTTTATACTACTAAAATTCATTAAACTATGTTTTTTCTGCCCAAGTTACTTAAATGGCGTAGTTTTTATAGTGTAAAGCTAGGTAATAGCATGGCTTACTGAAAAACAACATTTAAATATGCGTCGTTAGATTACACGCTGTCACAGAATGCGTAAGAAAAATAAAGATTCACAGCTCCTCCCCTATAGGTGATAGCGTGATAATATGTAGCCTATATGTTGACCCGACCTCTTAGTAATATTCATGCAAAATTTGAAGTAAATCCATGCAGTACTTTTTGAGTTTATCCCGGACATACATACAGACAAACAGACAAAAATTCTAAAAACTATATTTTTGGCTTCGATATCGATTGTAGATCACGCCCCAAGTATTCTTTTAAAAAAATATTCAATGTACCGTTTTGACTTTCCTACGATTTTATTATATGTATAGAAGTGACACATGTGTACGATGATAAAAGGCCTATTATGTTATAAACAGACAGAACCTTCCTTCTTCCTTGCTAATTACAACACAGATATCGCTAATTCGCACCAAGGATGATGACAATTGCAATTTCTCCTTAAGCACTCCTTGTTGTGAGCAAGGACCTATGTACCGCTAATGCCTGAACAATGAGCAATAGCGTATTGGCAGTTAATAATAATGGTAATGTCGGCTGGCAACACCAACGTCAACAAGTCAATTTCATTCAAGCTTATAATTTTCAGATAAATTAAATTTTAGAAGCAGTTTTATTGTGTAACTCTACAACCAAAGTCCAAATACCTACTCGATTTTATTTATTTTCAATAGAAAAAGTACAATGAACCATAATAATCCAAACTTTTACCAAAAACTGCCGAACCGGAGGTGACATCTGTCATGTCACCTCCGGTAAAACCAAAACCAAAGAAATAATACAAGAATGTTGACAAGATCAGCCGCAAGACGCGCACGCATACCACCTCCGGACTCTTCGCTCAGCTCCGCCTCGCCGCCCGCACCGCCAGTACCCAGCCCCACTGTGAGCGCTGTGACGACACCGGCCGCGGCAGTTGCGTCGAGCTCGAGCGACGAGTATTTTTCCCCGCCCACGACGCCACCACCTGTTCGTCGACGGGGAGGACGCCGGCCGCCGGACGGCTTAGGACCTCGAGGCCCATCGGCCTCTGATAGGGTCCCAGCTCCCGGCGGAAGTGTGCAGCGCATGAGATGGGCACGATCCATCAATGAAAACGTCATGCGCTCATACTATGGGGCTACAGAGGGGGGAAACAATCTGACCGCGTATCGTGTTCGGATGCTCTCTCTTTTTCAGGTGCTTGAACCAGCTGTCAACGTTTCTGTACAACGACTATCGGATCAGGTGCGGGTCATCCAACGTAATCATATGTTGGATGACACTATACTTGATCGCCTGCGAAATGAAATACAGAGTAGCCATGTCATCGCCCCCCAGTCGCAGACTACTGCAATACTACCGCAGACTAATAGAAGTCATGCTGACGAGGGGAGTAGTGATAGGGCTACAAACGTAAGTACCCAGTGCAATGAGGAATTGAGGAGTGCTTTGGAGGATGCGATTCAGGAATACCGCTTCATGTCGCCCCATCTTAGGCCACGCTTACCTCGTTTGCCCATGCATAACAAAAATAGGGCGCTGGTGGCGGGCCTGGATTCGCAGTTGTCAAAATATTTTGATACCTGCGAAGACCTCACCGATACTCATTCGATTCTGTACTGTGCGGCTGTAGCGGCATGTCGTGTAGCTCACGTTAAATTTACCAATGACTCTAGAGCTACACGACCGAAACCAGCCGTACCAGCTTGGCAGTGCAGAATTGAACGCCGTATTGGTGGGGCCAGAACGCTCATCGGCAAACTAATCTGCTTCAGGGAGGGCAATACTCGCCCTAGAGTGATGCGCTATGTAAGGCGGGCATTCTCGGGGACTGATATCAGTCCTCAAGACTATATGTCCTGTGTCACAGAGCGCATCGACTTCCTGAAGCAGAAAGTATATGCATGGGCGAACCGTATCCGTCGGTATAAGCGGCGAGTAGAGCGATACACTCAGAATCACACCTTCCAGAGTGATGAAAGGTGGGTTTATAGGGGTTGGGAACGACCGGACCAAGGTGTGGCTGACACGCACCTGCCGGATGATGATGCCATGTGTTCCTTCTGGCGCAGTATCTGGTCGGTGCCTGTCAGTCACACCGAAGGTGATTGGGCTCGAGAGGTCGAGCGAGCCTGCGATCCAATACCAGAAATGGGGGCTATAACCATCTGCCCTCAAGATGTAGCTCGTGCAGTCCGTCCACTGCCCAACTGGAAGTCTCCAGGGCCGGACGGGCTGCAGAACTTTTGGATAAAATGGTTTACAAGGTCGCACGCCCGCTTGGCATCTCAGTTCCAGATTGCTTTGGAATCTGGTTCGGTACCCCAGTTCCTAACGACAGGAATTACCCACCTGCTCCATAAATCAGGTAGCACCGCGGAACCCAAAAATTATAGGCCGATCACGTGTTTACCGACGGTCTATAAAGTTCTTACATCCATTTTGAGAGCTAAAATTAACAAACATATAGACACCAACTCCATCATGTCTACCTCTCAGAATGGATGTAGGAATGGGTCCCGCGGTACTAAGGAGCTACTCCTCATTGATATGGCCATTAGCCAACAGGTTCGTCGCTCCCGTAAGGATCTGTCGACATGTTGGATAGATTATAAGAAGGCCTATGACTCGGTGCCACATACATGGCTCATGAGGGTGTTGGAGTTGTATAAAGTAGATACAACCCTGCGCACCTTCCTGATGTCGTGTATGGGGCAATGGAGGACGGTCCTTCGCTATCCAGTATGTCGAAATATTCAGAGGAATAGCGAACCGATAAGGATCGAGCGAGGCATATTTCAGGGTGATAGTTTGAGCCCGCTTTGGTTCTGCTTAGCCTTGAATCCTCTAAGCACACTGCTGGAGGATTCAGGTCTAGGCTATCGGCTGAGGAGAGGTGGTCAGGTTATATCCCACCTCCTTTACATGGATGACCTAAAACTCTTTGCCCACAACAATTCGCAACTGATGGAGCTACTGAAAGTAACTCAAACTTTCAGTAACGCCATTAGGATGGAATTTGGTGTGGACAAATGTGCGGTCATGCATGTAAAACGAGGGGAGATTGTGGAATCCGTGGGAACTCAACTCTCGGATTCCACAAACCTTAGAGCCCTCTCCGCATCCGAAACCTATAAGTATTTGGGTATGTCGGAAGCGTTAGGCATCAATGTTACTGACATGAAGCAATCGTTGAAGGAGCGCTTCTTTGGCCGCCTGAAAAAAGTACTTAATAGTCTTCTATCAGGCGGAAACAAGGTGCGCGCCTTCAACGGTTGGGTCATGCCGGTTTTGATGTACTCTTTTGGCATACTCAAATGGACTCAAACCGAACTCGACGCCCTGGATAGGAGGGTCCGTACACTGTTGACTGCAAATCGAATGCATCATCCACGGTCATCGGTAATGAGGTTGTATATCCCGCGAAAGTGTGGAGGTCGAGGGTTTTTAAACGCTAAGACCCTCCACAATCGCGAGATATGCAATCTCAGGGAATACTTCCAAGAAACCGACGTGGGGATGCATCGAGATGTAGTCATAGTGGACAAGGGCCTCACCCCGCTCTCCTTGGCTAAAGAGAACTGGCGCAAACCAGTAGTGCTTGACACTAATGATCGCATGGAGGTATGGCAGAGTAAGGAGCTTCACGGACGCTATTTCCGGGCCCTTCATGGACCCGATGTAGACCTACTAGCGTCCGTAGCCTGGCTACGTTGCGGTGATCTCTTTGGAGAAACCGAAGGTTTTGTCTGTGCAATTATGGACGAAGTTGTGATGACGAACAATTACCGGAGATTTATTGTGAAAGACGGCACGGTAGACATCTGTCGGGCATGCCACCGGCCGGGAGAATCAATCAGGCATATTATCTCCGGGTGTTCTCGTCTAGCTAACGGAGAGTACTTGCAGTAGCTAGGATAATCCATCAGCAACTTGCTCTGAAACACAGCCTTGTGGAATCGGAGGTGCCGTACTACAGGTATGTGCCCGACCCAGTTCTCGAAAATGGAAATATCACATTGTACTGGGATCGATCCATCATCACTGACAGGACTATTGTTGCCAATAAGCCTGATATAGTGGTGATGGATCGATTAGAGCGGCGCGCAATGATTGTTGACATAACCGTCCCGCATGATGAGAACCTCGTGAAAGCCGAGAAAGATAAACAAATAAAGTATCTTGACTTGGCTCGCGAGGTTGTCGACATGTGGGATGTTGACTCAGCAATCATTATGCCGATAGTCGTCACAGCCAATGGATTGATTGCCAAGAGCCTCGACCAACACCTGAGGAGGCTCACGTTGGGCAGCTGGATCAAGGGCTTGATTCAGAAAGCGGTACTTCTGGACACGGCTCGCATTGTCAGGAGGTTCCTCTCTCTGGAGCCCTGACCGCCGGTAGCTTGGACCCTGTTCCCGATACCGGTGGGCTACTATTTTTTATATTTTTAAATGTTTTTATATATTTTTTATACTAATATTTAAAAATATAATTTATATGTATATAGTTAAATAAAGGAAATGGTAATGTAACAAAACCGCGACATAATTTCGTTCAAGATCTAATAGCATATCCATCTAACTTATCTAGGGTATATCTATCTATTGTATCATGCAACAAATAGGTACATAGTAAATAGAGTAATTTCAGTGCACAAACTAGAGCGTCCCCCGTGACCTCTCGCTCCTTCCACTTTCACTACATAATATTGTGCTGCGGAAACTGGGACAGGAACAAAAGCATAGAATAACGTGACAATGCAAAAAATATGCAACATTTTTACTTAGAAATATTCAAATACGTGAATGAGGAAAAAGTTTGCGAAAAGATTTTTTTAGAAATGATAACTACTCTATTACTTTCTCGCTCTCCGAGCACAAAAGAGACAGGTCAATTGCACTTTTAATCAGTAATCTTTCATTAAATTGTAATGAATGGCATAAAGCCATTTATTACTCACACGACACAGCCTCAAGGCATGATACGAGTATTGCGGTTTCGATGAAACTATAGAGAGTAGAAGGACCTGAGTCATCTCTCAATGTAGGTCTAGAGCCAATGCACGTAGCAGATTTTTATCGGCCAATAGTTCAGTTGTACCTAGGTCCCAGCATGTTCTTGGTCGATTTGAAACCGGTACTCCGGCTTAGGTATTGGAGTTAGCAATCCAACTTAAAGAAATGGCAGTTTTCTATTAGCTTCCCGAGAAATAAAAAAATCTGAGAGACGTAACTGTGCTATTAAAATTGCAACTATGCGTAAGTTACTGACTGTCAGCCCTCAGCGTTTTGACTAGCAAACTATTTCTCTGTATGGACTTTGTCCACAAAGTTAATTACTCTTGCTTGTTATGTTTCTTAAATTGCCATTTTTTTAATGGCATCTCGCTTTTCGACCTATGAGGTTGTCATCTATATCAGGCACCAGTCTTTCACAAGAGGGGAATACAGCGGAGACATTTTTTGTACACATTAACTTTAAATCAGCTTTGTGAAAAATGATAAATTATTATTATATTATTATTTGCTTAGCCGGACTTGCCTGTGGATGCCTCAATAAATTAAGGCCTACACGCTTAGGGCACCCCCTGTGGGACACGGACTTCGGCTTAGGGCGTCGCTGAGAGATGGCAGCAAGGGACAAGCTGGATCGGAATTTAAATTGCCATAATAGTGTGTGCCTTTTTTATAGAATCTGCCAGTATCCTTGATTACAATTGTGAAATGGTGTTACAAAATGGCTGCATGACTTGCGAAAAACTATAGTTCCAAATTCCATTGTCTTTTGCGGCCGATTAGTATTAAAATAATAAAGATAATTCGTCTTATCTTTATCCTAACAGTATTATAGTCTAATTTGTGAAGTTTTCTAACAAAAGTTTTCACTCTCTGCTCGGTTTTCGGGTTGTCCTTTCTCTAAGCGTGTGGGTCAGGGCCGGCACAGATATTGTATTTCTGCGTGACTTCGCTTATGTAACGTAAGTAGGTAACATTCGATTATGTTAATAAGTTACCGAGTAGTTTACGTCAATGATCTCAATATTACAATATCATAATAATATTATGTTGAATAACATGTGGTATCTGGAAATATGTCCTAGGTGTAGGTAATATTTGCAAAAAAAAAAAAAAAGAATATTAAGGAAGATTGATGTGGCGCAGCGGCCCACCAGACACGGCACCCGTCTGGTCGGAGGATCCTCCTTTTTCTATGGAGGATGATTGAACTTTACACTCTGTTTCCCATTCTTCTTAAAAGCCGTTGATCCCGCCTATCATTTGTAGATCTTTGACAATCGTTACGGGTAGTCAGAAGCCCGAAAGTCTGACAACCAGTCATAACCAAGGGTATCGCGTTACCCAGTAGCTGTTTTATGAAGGTCAGATAGACAATCGCGCCATGTAAAATACTGGTATTCAATTGCATCCAGTTAGACTAGAAGCCGACCCCAACAAAGTTGGGAAAATGTTAGATAAATGATGTTGAAGGAAGATTGATTTGTGATCAGGAAGAAAAGTCATGTTGCATCAACCCCAAATAAAATAGACGAAGGGTAAGAGAATTTTAATGGTGATGATGTTGTATTCAGGAATACATAATCTTTATAAAAACTGGTCGTAGAAATCACGACAGCTCCGTAACATTTTATAAGATTTTTGCATAACGTGACTCATTCTTTCAACAGGCAAAAATAGCCGTAGTAATTAATGGACGAGTTGGCATCCAAAAAGTTGAAAAATAAACCTAAAAAAAAACAAAGTTAAACAGCCTAGTGCCTTGGCAAGAATCTTAAGATCCGAATGATATACCTAATCTAGATTCTACTCTATCACTGTTACACTATTCTCAAACACGCCAGACAACGCGTCAAACTAATACTTCTAACATAATTGGAGCAACTTTCGTCTTCGAACAAAGTACACAATTATAATGTAACACATTTTTACGACAGTGAAATCGTAGCCGCGATGCATAGCCAGAATAACAACCTCAAGATATAAGATTAGCTTATTGTATAATTATTGTTTTACTCATGTTCTTGCACCCATATTGAGAAAAACGTAGAAAAAATACCGTGGCACGGAAATGATAGAACAGATAGTGATGTGTTTGCTTGCTACACTTATTTCAGAGGTATTTTAAATGGGGGAATTGTGATACTTAATGGCTTCAATGAATTACGCTTTATGCATAGTAATTGCTTGTGTTACTGTTACTTTATTCGTAGAAGATAAAGACGGTTAGCTACAAAGAATTTAAAATGCTGCAGCTCTGTGTCATTGTCCTACATAGTTAAGGCTCCCGCATAGGGCATAGACAACAGGCGGGCAATGCGACGCGATTCTGGTAAAACGATCATGAAGTTTTCATAGAAATGGTTCTACTAGAATCGCGTCGCTCCTAACTGTGGGATCCGTTATGGTTTAGTAATAAAACGTGTTAAGTACGAAATCGTATCAGACAGAGGCCTACTCTTATGCGTCTAACATAACTTACTGTTGCCTTTTACCGATCTAGCAGTAAGCACAACTGCTAAAGACTTGAATAAAAAACTTATTACACAGACCCAGACAGTAACTTGGGATCAGAGAGGGAAGAAGAAAAAGAACCGCTTGCAGCAGCTGCCAGAGTCCCGTGGTGTTTAAATATTACCGTCTAATACTAAGCTTTCCAGGTTCTGGTCTCTCTCTGGTCTGTCCCAAAATTTATAAAAACCGGCCAAGTGCGAGTCGTACTCGCACACGAAGGGTTCCGTACCACAAGGCAAAAAACGTTGAAAAATCACGTTTCTTGTATACTTTATTTTATTTTTATTATTTTTTGTTATAGTAGCAATAGAAATACACACTTTGAGAAAATTTCAACTCTCTACCTATTACGGTTCATGAGATACAGCCCGCTGACAGTCAGACGGACGGACGTCCGTTCGCACCCTTTGGGGACAGAACCCTAAAAACTTTATTAAGATGTATTTTTATTAAGATGTATGAATATAGATGATGTTCCAAAAGTCAGTAATGAGATTAAACATGAAAAGGTATTGTGTTCTAGTTAGCTTTTTAATCATATTAAAAACAAACTTCGCACCAGTTTCCTTAACAAATATAAAAGAAATAAAGTTGTAATTAGCAACGAGACTGCCAGTAGATCGTCGGCAATGCGATTAAGTCTGCGACAGACAAGCAAGTTCAGCTACAAAGGTAAATCTAATTCCGAGTTGATTGCAAAAATGAAGCCAGCACAGTTTACAGCTCTACGGAGATTTTTAATGAACTATTGATCACTTTGGAATGAGTTTACTTACGTCTTTTAATTTTGAAGCAGTAAATGATGTTTCTCGAGTGCATTATACAGATACCTACAGATTCTTTATACAGGATTATTGGAAAAACACCAACAACCTCTTAAGAGGTCATTGTACTCATCATTATGTACCTACAACTTTTACTATGGGACCAAACCTGAAAACGCGAAAAAAAAATCAGTTGTTCCCTACATTTGTGTTCGTATAACTCGTCAAAATGTAGGGAACAGCTGATTTTTTTTTTCGCGTTTTAAGGTTTGATCCCAGAGTAAAAGTTGTTCATAATGATGTGTACAATGACATCTTAAGAGGTTGTTGGTGTTTTTCCAATAACCCTGTATATGCGTAGTTTACGTCAATAGTGCAACACGCGGGGTTTTAACTCGGTCTTCCAAGACCAGCCAGACAATATAATTGGCTATTTGACAGTTTTCGAAAAGATATTTTTAAATATACGTAGGTTTATTTTATACCTCTTACAATTATTTTTTTCTTAAAAAAGCGTTGTTTATTCGAAAAAAAATGTTTTTTTTCATTCCGTATTTTGAAATTCGCGCGGAAACAGCCGATCACGTGACATTTATGGCTGTGACGTCACATTTCAATAAACTAAGTAAAGCTAACTACGACGCTTCAACTCTTAAACATATTTTGTGTGGAAAGTTTGCATAAAAAGTTTCTATAGGCTTCTAATATATTTATAATATAAATATATTTTATGACAATGACAAGTTACAAAACGTGTAACTTAACACACAACGTTTTATTTATTGTGATGTGACGTCATACGATGCTCGATCATGGCCGTTCGCGTTTCAGTTTTTGTAATCCACAGATAAAAAATCTCTAATTTATTTTTCAAAAATAAAATATTTACAATTTATTTTAATGCATAAAACCTATTGTATGATTATTGTGAACCTATATGCTACTATATCTAACATATTATATATTTTATCGTTACAACTGTCAAATAGCCAATTTATACTCTGATAGAACTTATAAGGCTAGTCTAGAATAGTTTAGGCCCAATTAGCACAGTAGCTACGTGATTGGTGTCTGCTATACTGAATGAGTGAGCATTAGTCTCTTATACAGAGGGTTTTATTGGCTCAGCCTTGAATATTTCTAGCAAATTAAATCGGCAACAGCTCAACGGAAAATCCTCTGGCCTGGTGTTCAAGAGGTCCGCAGTTAGAACACGACCCTATTGCCATGCAAGCATGTACAACATATCAAACGTATAATTATACCTATTACTGTTGATCAAAGCACCACACAATTTTTTGTATAATATGTTATTTCTCATAAACCTACATGGACACATATGTATTATATACTAGCTGCTGCCCGCGACGTCGTCTGCGTGAAGGCTCTACAGCACCAAAAATACCTAAGATGCCAGTGTCGCTATAGCAATATAAGTAAACAACTTTTAAAATAGCATTAAAATATAAGTTTTTTTTTGCAAGCGAAGCAAGTGAAGAGAGTTATATGGGAATCCTGCCGAGTTCAGTCATAAGATGTGACTGAAAGAAATAGAGAAAATAATTCAGGAATACATTCCAGTACACAAAAGAGTAAAAATACGTACAAAGGTATCATACCTTACTACACTTCCCTATAAACTACGTTGGTAGTTAGGCTGCCAGGTGCCAAAATGTAAAGAGAGTCAGGACTGGTGACGCGGGAGCAAGCGACGTACAGTTGCCCGTGTGAGAAGCAACTCGTCCTGAGGTCGACACCCGCTGCCCTCAGTGTCTGCCCCTGCGACTTATGATGGTTATCGCGAAGCAAACACTCACGGGGAACTGTACGCGCTTGAACTGGAACGGGAAATTATGAGGTATGAGGGGAATGCGTGGTATAAATACTGCCTCGCCGACGCCACAACCCGTAAGAATCGCCTTAATGGTGTGTCTGTGGAGCGAGATGACTTCAAGGCGGGTCCCGTTACACAACTTCGGAGGAGATAGGTTCTGAAGAAGCATAATCGGGACACCGACCTTCAGCTTGATGGTATGCGCTGGAAGTCCACTTGCTGACAGGGAGTTCAGAAATTCCACGGGATAATGTGTGGCGTCATCTTGCTCGACAACAGTGTTTATCGAGGTGTAGACCACTTCATTCCCCTCCATTTCCGAGAGGATACATTCGTTACTTGCTGCAGCCTGATCATTTTTGGGCGTCAAAATGGCCCGCTCACACACTCAAGAATTCTGCAGGTGCGGTATACGACTAATGTCCCCGTACACACAGCGAATGAGTTCTTCTAAGCTGGATACCACTCTACCGAGAGAGTCTGGAAGCACCACCTCTTTTGGTAGAGTTCCTTCGCCAAGACTTAGAAAACATCGGAGAATTCTTGAGCACGTGCATTGCCGCCGAGCCGAGCTCTCATATTAATGGTCAAGCGCGGCGTACAAACTCGTGACCACAACAAAGCGTTCACCTCGTCAGCCCTCGATCCCCGTGTCACCACGGGAAGCGTTTGCCACAAATCGCCACTGAACAGAACTGTGACACCACCCATCAAATGTTCGTTCCTGCGGATGTTCTGCAGGGTTCTGTCCACGGCCTCAACTGCGTTCCTATTGGCCATCGTACACTCATCCCATACGGTCAGAAAGCAATCCTTGAGCACGTGTCCCTTATCGCTGTTACGTGACACACCACAAACAGGCGTTTCGGCGCTCTATAAATCGATGGGAATTTTAAACATGGCATGTGCTGTCTTGCCACCCGAAAGCAGTGTGGCAGCGATTCCCGACGACGCTACAGCAATAGCAATTTTGCCTCGCCTACTGACCTCTGCAAGTATGTCAATGGTAACAAATGTTTTTTCCTGTTCCACCAGGAGCATCCAAGAAAAACATTTTACCCTGGTTATGTCCAACGCTTTCAAGGACGGTGTCATAAATTTGTTTTTACTCTGAAGAGAACAAAGCGACATGGTCATTTCGTGTGGTGGTCATTTCGCCCGGATCGTAATTTGTCTCAGCGTTATACTCCCGATTTCCACGGTCTTGATGCGGTGATGATTGGGGAGCTGGTAACCCATATTTGATCAGTGGATTGCCGCCGATAGAAATGACCACATCTTGAAGTGAACTGAGACAGGTGTTCAGCACGCGTTCATCTCTTCGTCTCCAGTAGGAACATAACTTTTTTGTAATACTTAACACCGCGTTTTTTTTAATTGTCTTCCTCAACTCTGCTCAAGATTTTGAGGGTTTTGTTGGAACTCGAATTCATCAAAACGAACTATCAACTTTGATGAAGAAAATGAACATTGCCATCTATGAATTTTAAGAATAACTAACTACTAACCTCGCCAACATGATCAAATTTAAATTATTAATTTCCAAAAAGTGTCAACATGTAACTTGATTTGATTTTAATGAAATCTCATAGATGGCGGGCGCTGCTTCAAAATTTTCTTTATACTACTAACATTCATTAAACTATGTTTTTCGGCCCAAATTACTTAAATGGGGTAATTTTCATAGTGTAAAGCTAGATAATAGCATGGCTTACTGAAAAACAACATTTAAATATGCGTCGTTAGATTACACGCTGTCACAGAATGCGTAAGAAAAATAAAGATTCACAGCTCCTCCCCCGTAGGTGATAGCGTGATAATATGTAGCCTATATGTTGACCCGACCTCTTAGTAATATTCATGCAAAATTTGAAGTAAATCCATGCAGTAGTTTTTGAGTTTATCCCGGACATACAGACAAACAGACAAACAGACAAAAATTCTAAAAACTATATTTTTGGCTTCGATATCGATTGTAGATCACGCCCCAAGTATTCTTTTAAAAAAATATTCAATGTACAGTTTTGACTTTCCTACGATTTTATTATATGTATAGATATACCTACCTAATATGAAACGTCAGAAGCTGGTGCACGGCTCCAATTGGTCGTTTTCTGTGAAGAAAAACCAGCAAGAAACTCCACGACGATTAAATCACCAATGACAAATTACTTTAGTATTTTCTTTCCTCCTATAAAAGCACCTTTAAAAGGGAAAGAGGCCTTTGCCCAGTAGGTACTGGGACATCACGGGCTGAATAGATGGATAGATAAATATAAAAACATCAAAATATCAATTCCCATGATACAAGTCTATCTTTCAGAGCTACCAACACAGTTTACAAACTTGGACTACCATATCAGTTCAATCAGTTGATCTGTACTCTGAAGAGTCCCCGGTAGCGATGTTACAAAGTTGCCGCAAGTTGTGCCGCTCCCCATGTAAGTAAATAGGTAGTGGTCGGTTAACCAGGATCATAGAAGGAAGGGATTTATGATAGGAATACAAATTGAAACTCTTTTATTGATACATTTAGACTAGAGTAGTACAATGGAAATTTTATATTTTCACCATTCTGTCTTCTTTGGTCAGACTGAATTTCTTAACATTCTAGTTCAAAACGTACTGAACCTGATCGTGCAAATTGCTTTTGAGATATAATATATATTTAGTTGTAGCATTTAAGGCATGGTCTTATTCAAATTCATTTATTGGTGTGATTTTTGGTACATTTTACATGAGATCTTAATAATAAATAATTAGTTCCTCAAAAATCTACCTTAAAGGTGTACACTTTTTCACATAATTAGTCATTATTATAAAAAAAAACAACCAACATATTAAAATAATTACAACAAACGAACATAACTTAAGACAGAATAGACACAGTAAGAAATCATATCTCGTGTCGAATTCTGTATCCTGAAGTGACGATCATCCTACAACAAAACAAACACAACAACAAACACAACAATACAACAAAACAATAAACAAAAAACAAACACACACATAACACAACAACACACACAGTACAGTACAGTTACAGTAAATAATTGTTGGTTGGCCAATAAAGGAAAATAAATAAATAAACTCACTCGAACAAGTTTTGCCTATAGGTATGTGTGTTCTAAGTTTTTATGGCATATCTATCATATTTCTGTGATCTTAGCCTATAACTATATTCGCCTCTAAATATATAGCTGAAGTAAGTTTAGAAGAGCAGCTGCTTCAGTAGCTTTGATTCGAGTTCCGTCTTGAGTCAAAGTGATAATTAATTTAATTAATGCGTTCTTGGACAAATGATCGGAATGGTTATACTGAGTTTTAGAGATCTTGGGCGGTGGACATACACGCAAATCAATCCTTAAAATATCTTACACAGAAAAGAAAATAAGTTTTCTTTTCATTTCTCAAGCGTCCTTTTATCTAAACTAATATCACACTAATATTATAAAGGCGAAAGTTTGTGAGTGTATGTTTGTTACTTCTTCACGCACAAACGGCTAGACCAATTTTGATAAAATTTGGTATGGAAGTAGCCGACACCCTGAATTAACACACATGCTGCTTTTTATCCCGATATCCCTGCGGGATCGACACTTATGCGGGTGAAACCGCGGGGCGCAGCTAGTTATAGATAAGGTTTTAGAAGAGAAAAGATTTCATTTTTTGTATGTTTGTTTGTTACGCTTTCACGCTAAAACGGCTGAACCATGACCTGAATCAGGGCATAGAATATTTTATTTTTCCGATATTCCCACGGGATCGAGACTTATGCAGGTGAAACCGCGGGGTGCAGCTAAATGATACATTGATTGGAGATTAATAAATGAAGCCACAAAAGAAAGTGATGGGCTATAAGTTCTTTTTATGGCCTCAAGGAAAACTTCACCACGATATATTAAAACCGATATAACACTCCTTTTTTGGGCAGTCGGGTTACAATATCGTAAAATTGCATCTCCATACATTCCAAAGCGATTCACGAATATTATTAATGTATGAAAGTCCTTTAATATGTTAAGGTGCAGCCACATTATTTCCAGGACGCATTATTATAAAAATGAACGCAACATTTTATAATCTGCGCAGTTTATTGCTCCATCATGCGAAGATTCATAAAATATATTGAGCATTTACATTTTTGGCCGCTTATTAGTAATTTTTGTGGGACATATTTTATACTGACAGTAATAAATAACAGAATTTCACTTTCGTTGTTGTTTACCGAGGTAATGTAGCTGAAGTAAAGTCAGGTAGCTACACTATAAGAACCTCTATGAAAAATGACAAAAGTCGGCCTCTGATTTCACATGCTAGTGATCTTTGTAAAGAAAATCTTGTACCTAGTCGATGAAATGGAAGGATTATGGGAGCACGGTTTTAAATAACCAACCTTTCCAATGATTATACAGAAATTTTAAAAGTAATAATCCTGTTCAAATTGAAGAAAACATTAAGAGATTTATAAGATTATCACCTCGAGCTTCGCGATTCAATGATGCGATTCCACCTTAACATTAACAACATTATTTATTTGTCGTTTTCAATATTTTTTCGGTAAAATGCGTATTTATGGGCTGGTATGTCCTTGTTGGACAAATGGACAACCCCGAAACCTCGATACGTGCCAGTTTCGGTTTTTTATTTCTGTTTGTGTCACTTTGAAGACGAGTTGGGAATACTAATTTTGGATGGGAACGGGTCGGGTCCGTATCAGTTGCGCCAGTGAATTATGACAATAGGATTTGTTGTTAACTTAGTGATTTATTGGCGACACCGCTCTGCCCTTCTGATGGTTATTAGAGGGTTAATAATATTAGGTACGGTTTTTGAAAAGAAACTAGGTTTTTTTAGAAAAAAAACTATTAGATAAGAACCTTGGCCAAATTTAAATTAAAAAATAGAGACAGTTCCGTCCGTTGATTAGAGTAAGTTTTACCTACCAACAAATCTTTTTGTTTAATTTTAATAAATTGCGTTAAGTTAATGTATGTATTTAGCAACCTTTAACATAATAACACAGTTGTGGGTCTTTAGCCAATTACCGTTTGATTGCACGTAGCTTTGCGCGGTGCAGTAGCACTTAACTTTATTAACCAGTCACGGTTAGGTCGGGAAAACTTGCATGAAAATAAACCAACAAACACTTTTAATAATCAGAAAATGGTAAATTAATATTATTTTATCTTAGCTAGGAAAATAAATGCGTATAGATCGCAGCATGCCCTCTATGTGCCGCCCTCTTACATTCCTGCTGATCCCCAAGGGCAAAAGGCGTGAGTTTATAAGTATGTAGGTATGTTATTTATTTGCATAGGTTCGCCGACCTAGATAACATTTCATGAAAGATACCAGCTGCGGCTACCTAGACATAAAACTGTCGAGATAAAATTACAATGTGAATAGAATAAAAATAAACGTGGAATAGAAAATAAGAGCGATAGAGAGATTTTACTATATGAACTCAAAGCATTTACTTCAATTAAACCATTTACAGGCACTTTTGAATTGTCAAATATTCGTTAGTCAGAAAGTTGAAGTTAGTTGCCCATTCCAAAACGTAGATCTCTATGAAGAAGAACGGGCAAAAAACTTCAAGGACACTCTTTTAAATCAAGACATTACAAAATTCTGAGCACATTATTATTGTTGCTTCTATATAGAATTAATAAGATAATTAGAACCTAAGGGCGAATTATACATAGATTAGATATTGTAGGTAACTTGAATCAATGAGTTGATGCGTAGATAGACACAACTAGTTAATGTTTGCGATTCTAAAAGCGAGTATGAACCCTCTCTGATTAGTACGGAGTAAAGGCGTACACTCAAGCAGTTGTTAATCAATTACCATATAAGATCAGGCACTAAATCCACTCTCTCGACTATAAATAATATATGATTACTCGACGTCTGGAGTAAGTAGGTACCGACTACAAACGCAACTCATTGAAATTGATTTGAAAACTTTTGAAAGCGCCTTACATTGAAATTATCTAACGAAACTAACTCGATCCGATTCTATTTTTCTTGGAATTTTACTTCCATGTCCATGTTGATCTAGGAAAAAAGAAAACGTGTTAGAATGTAATGAATCAGCTGCTTTACAAGTAGTAGGTACTCGACTTCATCTGATATTTGAAAACTTTATCTCATATCGTTGTTACGAGAACAAAAATGTAATGAAGTGTCTAAGCTAAGCTCTAACCATTTTAAGATTTATATTTATAAATGAATCGAGTACCTATTACCACGGAACAGCAAAACTGTTCCGTCAGTATTCCAATTTGATAATTCTGAACGTTTTATAAAAGGGAATTTTACTGCATTATTATGGTTAGACAGGAAGCCGACCCCAACAAAGTTGGGAAAAGGATGATGGATGTTATATAATAGGAAAAAAGCAGCACGGAGCTCAAACAACTGTCTTCAGCTTCATAAATCTATGACACTGCTCACTACCTCATTTCCTGAAGTAATAACCAACTTCTTTTTGACCACGTTACATTCTAAACAAGATTCCTAAGTGCTTAATTTTACACCTGTCCCAAGCAATGCTCATTCTATAGGTTCTGCATTAGCAATAGGCAGGTTTGACCGAAATTAGCATTCTCAGCACATCGCATACATATTCAAGGCATAGTTTAGTACATTGTTAACCTGCAAATTCCGTAAAGGGAGTTTGTAAACAAGTTTACGAGTTGTGAAGCGTCAGAACAAATTATTGACCGACTGGCTACTGTTTTCGTCGCGTCTTCAAAGCTTTTAGGAGATATTGAATTTCTGGATTTATCCTCACTATGATTTTTTTCGCTTTGGAGAATTTTAAAAGACTTCCTAGTTCTATAGTTAGATAATAAAGTAATACAATGTTTGATTGGATAGAGCTGATTAGTAGACGATATTATTACTAATTACCTATCTAGATACTTTCTTTTGAGTCAAGCAATAGGTAGATTGAAGACTAGGCTCAGTCTATTTTGACAATAAAAGTTTGGATTTTTTCGCTTGTTATGGTTAGGTGCCTACAACTCAAATTCTAACTAGGTCCTAAGTAATATGAAAATCACCACAGAAATTCTCTCAAGTACCGACAGGAAAAAAATCATGCACATAAAAACCACCCAAAACTCACGCAATTATCAATCCGCTTTCTCCACCAAAAGGAAGATGAGTACTTTTTTCCATTAACCTTGTCCTACCGAGTGGGCGGCCATCACACTGACCCTTTGGCACAGTAACAATGACATGGACACTTTGCCGGTAAATTATAGCCTTTTAAAGTTCCTCGCGAATTCGGGACAAAAGAAAAAACGTCTGGTGTCGTCTTTAGTTGGAAAGTTATACTTATACCTACCTATATGGGATGGGTCGTTATGGTGCTCGTAGGTAATGAGGTAACTAATGTGTGTTTCTTTGCACTAGGGCTTTTAAGTGTAGTTTTATGTCTCAAGAAATTTTTAAGGTAAGTTGGGGTTTGTCTAGCCTGAATAAGGTAAAGCTAAAGTACAATAAAATATTCCATAAATAAATAAAAATAAGTAAGTATACCTACTCTCAACCTCTACAAAATCACAGAGCATGTAACACTTTATACAAATCAAAAGTAATTTATTCAAACTAGGCTGAGAACCAACACTTTTTGAACGTCAAAATTACACAAGCAAGACAGCCCCGCAAAACGCCCGCCCTTCACCACGTCCCAGTTCTCTAGCTGGGAAGAAATGGCGCAACAAACTCCCCAACCGCACAGTACCGCAAAACGGGGCTACTTTGACTTCCAGGGTTACTTTGACAGATTTTGTAGCTACTTTGACAGAGCGCCATAATCGGTTTTCACTTGTGCTCAGCAAGTGTGCGTGACCTCGAGTAATATTGCGCGAGGCGTGGGGTGTGGGGAACGCGTCATAGCGTTGTGATCGGCCTGGTCAAAGTAGCCCCGCCTGTTCAAAGTAGCCCTGTTTTACGGTACCTAATTAACACGTACACTGCCTTTCAATACCTAGTTGAATGATCTTCTCTTCATCATAACAACCTAAACCTCTACCGGTCTACCAGTCAATCCGGTCAGTGGGTCGTCTTAGGGTCCAGAAACCTGCAGTTCTTTAATGGAAAATTACTACATATACATCATAAATCGTAGATAACCGTTAATTAATACATAGAGTCTACAGACTACGTTAACGCGCTTTGATTAATTAAGTCCTATGGCAGTTTCGTGTGCATTGTTATTTTAATTAGGTACTGACTTAGTTATCTAACTGTTAGTTAAGGGCTGATTATTCAACAGTCAGATAACTCTTAGCTGAAGAGTAAATATTTCCGTTTGACAGGTTTTGTATAGAAAATATGTCATACTGTCATATTTAATCTTCATTTATAAGTTATTATATTGAAAAATCAGCCCTAAGTAACATAACTAGGTTTACCTAGCTAGTATATTTCGGTAAGATTCTAAAACTTATAGTAATCTGTGCCAGATACTGAATAAATGAAATTATTTTAAGCCGTTCTACTCTAATTATTAGATAATAGGTAATTTAAGCTTACCGAAAAATCCTCTGCCCTGTTCCTTGATGGTTGAATTTTTTTCCGCACTTTGTAAATGGCTCCACGCATTTTGCACTCCACTGGTCCTTCTAAACTTATTAGTCGTACTCCTACAATCAGCATTCCGTACCAAAACTAATATCACTACAAATATCACTTTGTAACAATCCGATTGCGAGCACATTTTAATCGTTTCATAATTGTAAACGAACAAATCTTTGGTAGAAATAATAATAATTGTAAATAAATACTTATTTCCTAAAATAATTTTCACTTTTACTTTTAATAAATATTTTTTTCGTTTCGCGGGTAAAATTCGCGCCGGCCATTTTCGCGGTACGCGCGGCGCATGCGCTGTGTCGACGGTCGCACTGCGATTGGATACGGGCACGTTCAAAATGACAGAAAAGCGTCTCGAAGAGATAGTTATCATTTTTGTTTTATTTTTACGGCCTTGGACTTAGGAAAGGTTATGGTCGTGGGTCGAAACATGATTAGAAATGTGCTCGAATCATTACGGAAGTTTTCATTTCTTATCTTATGGGCTGATGTTTCCGTTCGTTTTTCTTACCTATCTACTTCCACTAACGAAAGTTTCGTTAATAATGCTTTAAATAACAAGTTATTGAATGAGGCCCTCAATTGTGTACGCATTTTAAACTCGCTCGTCGTCTCATACCAGCAACGATTAATAAGTACCTATAAATTGAGGATGTCCCGCAACTTTGCCAGCGCAAAACCTGCTTGTCCCGTTTTGTAAGTTCCCGTTGGCGAATAAATCTTATCAATTAGGTACCTACCCAGACGTCTACGCCTTAAAAGGTGTGATCACTGAAAATGCTTCAAATTACAAGTTTTTAATTTGGATCTACAATAGGGCCGTGTGTACTTAAATACCTAATTGAGGCAGACCAGACCAAACCGCCCCTTAGATGACCCACTGACCCAAACCTGGCCTCATCAACCTGTACGTACCTGGCCTAAAACAAAACTGATTACCTAAATTATTTATTTATTTTATTGGTAGGTACTTACCGTGTGATAACAACGAGTCTGCATATGTATCTACATATTATGCAGACTCGTTGTTATCACTCAGTTGGCGATTCTATTTTCAACAACCTATTACCTACCTAAGCTACCTGCAATACAGGATACAAACGTGATACCAGCTCCCCCAACGTGCTAAACCGATGGCACGAGGGGCACGAGTCGACAGCTTTACTTCCTGCGTGTCGGCTATTGAGCCAGGTTAATTGGCCTAATTAGCTGTCAAGTATCCTAACAGCTGACTATAATGAGGTGCAAACAGGGTACAAATTACCTACCAGTGGCGTGCATTGGTTTACAGAATAGGTAGGCACTAGGCCGGGTCTAGTCTAGGCAAACGCGGTCACTAATCAGAAAAAAAAGTGAGGTCAAAAGAGTGGTTATTTGAGTACCTAGGCATGCCTACTTAAGGGTGATAAATTGCGAAGGTCGAACGTCATGGTATTACGCGGGAGACGTACGTATTTTTAATTTTTTCGTATTAACTTGAACGAGTAAAGACCAATGACAATGTGCGAATAGTACCTACGGGAGCCGAGTAGGCCGTCCGGCGACTGCCTACTGCCGCGCGTCTTTGTATGAAGGTTTTGTTTTTTGTTAGGTATGATAATTTAGTGAGTTTCTTAATCTGGCACACACACTAAAGTGTAATTGACAGGCTTATGTTGATATATCGAGGTAGGCACTGCTTATATGCCTATATGCAATGCACGCCACTGTTACCTACAGGCAATAAATTTTAAGTAATTTACGGTAGGATCGTGCCTTGATTAGTTCACTTCCCTACCTAATAATAGACTAGACAATAGATGTAAAATTACCTACCTACTTATAGGTAGTCTTGTTGAACCTAAGCCATCTCATCTGGTAAGTGAGACACAACACAATCTAACGGTTACGTACTCTAGGCTACCCCCTAGTGCACATCACTTTTGCAGCGATAAAGGCCCGTGATGAAGCTATGTAGGTAAAGCAAAACAGCTCACTTCCATTCACAGAAACATGATTCAACTTTGCCTGATCCACAAAAACAAAATAAAAGTAAAAAGTCTGCCATTTTGTATCGACGCGGAGGTCCGGAGCGCATATCAGTTTTATTTTTCCTATTGCGTGCAGTGTGGCCGCACGCTTTCTCTAATTACTTTGGCAACTCGCGTCCACAGGATGCGGACGTTTACATTTTGTGGAGCGAAACTATCAGACAGATAGGTACCTACGTCATTATATACTAGCGAACCTATCACCAATACCCGCGACTTCATCCCGTCCCGTGAAATTTCTTGTTCCCGAAATCCCGACCCACCCCGTCGGCGTCGCATCGCGCCCGCGCTATTTCGTTTTCGCTTAGCGTCCTTTCTTACTTTTTTTGTTCTTGCTCGGCTCCTAAGGGTCCTAGCGTGATGTTAAATAACCTATAGCCTTCCTCAAGAATTGGGCTATCAATTAATGCAAGAAGAACTTTTCAAATCTGACTGGTAGTTTCAGAGATTGGCGCGTTCAAACGATTGTTAAAAAACTCTTCAGCTTTATATAACCACACCCCGGACACTCCATACAACGCTCGCAAAATAATTACCTACTACTACTAAATTAAAAAATGACGTTTGTATACGTATGAATATGTGCGTGAGGTACTTGTGTTTGCGAGCGCTCTTGTTAAAGAACTGCGACGAATACGCCGAAGTGCGGGGTGAGGTGCGGTAACTGATGTTCACATTAGGTACCATTACCAGTTTTATCCCCCATACGGGTAAGACACATCTGAATGAACGCCAAAACTGATGTTAGTGCGGGGAAGGGAGTGGCCTTTCTGTACGTAGTACTTTAAGTATTCTGTGATATAACTTGAGCTTGAGCATAAGTAAGTCAGTAAGTAATGTAGACGACAAGAATTGGCCTTGACCTTGCGTTGATATTCGAGATAATTTAATCTACATCTTAGTTCCGTAATTACGTTGTAAGTTGTTGGTAAGTAAGGTATTTTCGGAGGGGAGCGTTGGAGTACTTGTTGCTTGTAAAATCATGTTTATTTGCTTGGGAGATACAAACGTAGAGGTAAGTTATCCATCTAGAAAAGATATTAATAAGAAATAGATTCAGACACCGGTCTACTGACTCTTTCTTTTCCTGACTCCAGCGAAAACCCTTTCCCTACTCATCACGTTACGCTTTTCTCCAGGTTTTTCATACCCAAGTTCCTCTATTTCCCTCCAAGAAAAACACAGATATTTTTATAATACGGATCACAGATTTTTTTATTCACCGGAGTCCGGCGTCAAGCAGCCTGCTGTGTTTCGTCGATGCGTGGGAGTTCCAGTGCCTTAGGCATCTTCTGGACACACACGTTCCATCATAGACCTCATCCATCGCTTTCCATCAGGCGTGATCGAGGTCAAGAGCGGGCCCATTCAGCAATAAAAAAAAAATTATAACGCGAACCAATTTATTTTAATTTCGGCCCACTCCCTCTCACTGAGAGGAGGCCTGTGTCCCAGCAGTGGGAACATTATAGGCTAATTATGTATGCATGTATGAACCAATTTAAGGTGAATGGGTAGTTGTAGCCCGCGAAATTAAATTTTTCTTAAGTTTTTTGCAATTTGCAGATCAGTGTCAGGTTGTATCTTGATCCAAATATGATTCGCGACTATAATAGACATGTATTTACAGAATCATAGTCATTAGAATCATTAATATCTATATCTCTTTAAGTTAGATTTCTACCACAAACACTTTTCCATACGAGATTTGTTCTTAACGGTAGAAATGTAACTTAGAAAGATGTATTAATGATTCTAATTATTATAATTCTGTAAATACATACCGGTTATAGTCGCGAATCATATTTTGATCAAGATACAACCTGACACTGACCTGAAAATTGCAAAAAACGTAAGAAAAATTGAATTTCGCGGGCTACAACTACCCATTCACCTTAACTTCCTATGTTCCAATATTCTATGTTAGATTTCTACCTACCCTCAATATAAGCCCAAGTCTCCCAAGACTGACACCACTGTGAGCTCTTGCTTGTTCGCTTCGTAAGCCGGATTACAGCTACATGCCCCTCTCGATAATTTATTCATTCCAACTTGTAGAGGTTCGACACGACAGGCACTATCTTAGTGCTCTTGCACACAACCCTACTCACTGGGGGGTCTAAAATTAGTTTTGGCTAAATTATTATTTTTTATTCTCAAAAAATGTTTTTAGGCCATTCAGTCTAAATAACTCTGGTAAAGACAATTGTGTGATACGATTTAAATTTTTACTGGTGCATGATTGAACTAATATTATTGGTAAAGTATTTTCTGCCTTCCGGCGCGGCGGTATCTATTTGGAACTGAATACTTGAATATTTTACCTGTGGAAGTGTGGACATATGGTGGACATGGTTTTCTTTATAAGGCTAGCAAATTTTATTGTAGTCGAAAATTTGGTGTATTCCCGTTCGTCCCACCGACTTCGTCCCCCTCGTGGGACGAACGGGAATTCTTTATTTTTTTTCCCGATCGTCCCACTAATGTAATACAGAGGTGTTACTTAATTCTAAACTCGCCAAACATTTACGTTTGATGGCGAGAGGTCCCCGTCGTGAGACGAACGGGAATTTACAAAAATAATATTAAAGGAGAATGGGCATTTTGGTACTCGCTCCAATAGCAATCATTGTGGTGTCATTGGATAGGTCTTTTCATCAGGAAAAATATTTACTATGGCGACTTGTCCCAAATCCTTGTCCGGAAACTACGGGAAGCCCCCAAAATTCCAGTTTTAGTTGATATCATAATTGCAAATACGATAATATTACATATCTATCATGATTGAAGATACAAAAAATAAAAATGTTAAACAACATTATTTAAAACGAGAAATGTATTGTCTTACTACCGTTTTCATCACTGACCCGCGCCTCTTTTGGACATTGTTACCCGCTACAAACGTTTATCTTGGCTAGTGTTGAGGACTATTGTTGTGCTTATAGATTTGGATCCTCGTTATGGAAGAACATCGCAACTGTGTGATGTGTCGGCGAGGCCTACATCGTGCTAGATACCAACAGCATGTTTTAACATATACAGAGTTGATATGACAGAGGGGATTTTAAATTACAGTACGTAACTATAGGTGTTTAGTATTAATTCAATACGGTCTAAAAATAAAAAGCGCCAAAAACAAGAATTTGTTTTTTTCAAACAAACTAAATAGCTTACAAATTAGAGTAAAACGCAACAGCCTTTGTAAATAAAGTTGACTGAACTTAGATACCTGGGTAACAAAAGTGGCAACGTCGCGCGGCGTGTGTTATCTCGTGTCGAGGCGGGCGTCCGACCCGACGCCGGCAGTGGCGCGGGCGGCGGCTTTTATGTTAGGTAAGGTTTTGAAGTACGCGCACAAAACAATCACAACAAAAAAAACACAAAATTTTTAAATTCTCGATGTGTCCTCCATTCACATTAATGCACAAATCATACCGACACGGAGAAGATTGTTATTTATTTTTCTAATTAAATCACTGTCCGTCGCTAAGAATGCTAAAATAATCCTATTTTTTAGTTCAAATACTGTCTTAAACTTATAATTTAGTGTCCTATCACAATAACTAAACAAAATCACAATAATAATTGTCAGCGCGCGAGTTCGACAAAAGTGGCGCGGAAGCTCCCGTGTTACATAACGCACCGCACGCTCCGAAAGGGTGCCGTCGGCGCACTGAAAAAACATGTTTTTTAGAGGTCGGGAAGCCCCACTTATCGATCGCAAGGATCTAGGATGCAATAGCAACACACTGACCTATTTCTATTTCTTTTACGCGCGGGATGTTTTGCTATGATTGTCACTCTCGTAATGAAAGAGCAAGTATGTGTATTTATTGCTTCCTTGTTTGCATTGCCAACTTTTTTGTGAAATATTTGGTTGTACTTGTGACTTGCGTCAGAGCGGCAACAACGTAACTCAGATTTATCGTTTTAAGGTGCATGACCTATGCGTTAGACATACTCAGCTGTTACGAAAGATACATCGTGTTCAAACGGGGTAAAAACTTAAAAAATCATTTGCGACTAAACTACTGCTGCTATTTAATTGATTTTTGGTACAGAGCTTGGAAATGGTACCTAGTATAAGCAGTTTAAAGGAAAGCCCCTCTGTCGTATCAACTCTGTATACCGAACATCAAGAATGGTACTCAGTACTTAAAAGTTGACCTTATGTGTATACTATTAGGGTTAAAGGTTACCAAAAATGTTAATTAATTTTAAAATCGCCGCAGCTATGTTTAATAACTTCCACATACCCATCGATGACAGAATTCACTCAGAGGCCTTCCTAAACATAAAAAAAAAATAGAAAATAAAGAGAAAATAGGTTCCCCGAATCTACTTTATGATTATGTAGAAAGAAAACGTTTGAATAGCCGAAGAGCGGATTTTCAAAGAATAGAAAGTCACAGAATACAGGACTTCCCACTACTGACGGAATAACAGATTATTTTACTTTCTTTGGGCACCTATCAACTGAAGCTAGCCTGATCCTACTGCAACGAGCATTTATCAAATGGACTATACATTTTAGAAATGTATAGAGAAAGCGCACTCCAGGATTTAAATGAATATGACACAAAAGAAGATGCTTGGCATTTACGCGGACGCATACAGTCGCGTCACGTACGGTAAGGACTTATTATTGTTATTTATTGATAAAAAAACAATGTTAATGAAAACGAAACCAATATCCATAACATTTCATGCAATTATTACTGCACGTGTTTGACCGTACGACGAACAGTCGGCACTTGTGCTCATATACTTAGTTTCAATCGTGTGGTATCTAGGATATGCCAGACATGAAAGCTTCACTGTTCCTGCAGCGTTCCTCAGCAATGTCATTATTGGTAATAATTAAAAAAAAAAAAAACGTTTCTTTCTTTCTTTCTTATTTACTTGTACATATTATTATTTTAAGATTGTTAGCATAATATTAACTGAATATTTTAATAAAATATGTCAATATTTACGTTTCTTACTTTTGTTATTTTTTTCTTTTTTATTCCTGAGTGTTTATTCATTTTAGTACCTATTAAGCAAAACACACATGATTCTTTACAAGACAACTATATAATATCACCATTATCTTAACATAATCAAAAAAAAAACAAAAAAAAAAAAAATACTTAACACAAAATATCTCCGTTCCGACAGCAAATGGAGACAAGCGACTCGGTTATCATTAATCCTTGTAAAAAGACCTTTCCAATGATACATAGTATATTATAGCTATTGGGCCGAGTACCAGGCTTCATACATATTTATACATATTTGCCCGTTCACCTTTGAAAGTAAACTACGAAACAACGATTAAACATTTTACGCACAAAATTATTTAGTGGGACGAATGGCACTAATCTAAGAACATATTCCCATTCGTCCCTCTAAAATCCTGAAGGGGACGATCGGGAACAAATTTAATATTATTTTTGTAAATTCCCATTCGTCCCACGACGGGGACGAAGTCGGTGGGACGAACGGGAATACACCGAAAATTTCCCGTTCCATATATCCCTATTTGAGAACCCAGGTAAGTTTGACATTGCGAGCGTACCGTCCCATAGGTACCACATTTCATGGCTCTGAGTTTGGGATATGGGCATTCTGGCAATTAGTTATTCCGGAAAAGCGTCGTTCTGGAAATTGACCGTTCTGTTAATTGGACGATTCGGAAATAGACATTTTGAACCTAAAAACAGTCGCCGTACAGTTTTAGGTTGTCAAGAAAAATTATGTTTGCTATAGAAAGTGAAACCCCTTTACTAGCTCATGCATCTGCACTTTAGATAATAATGTCTGCGTGCGATTCAAGATCATCGTATGGTCGTTGTCATTATACGTTCATTAGCAGCGTTGCGTGCGGTCATTAAGAGGCTTTACTTTCCGAGCCAAGTGCGTTTGACCTGAATTTAAAGTATTATTACAGTACGATATACATTTACTCGTATAACACGCAAACCCATCTACTGTCTACCTAATAGAAAACTTTGTATTATTACTCAAGGGTTCAGGACTGATACCCCAACAGAAGGCAATCATGCAATCAATTCTTATTAAGTTATGGTGCAATTGGTACAAGTTTTTTTTTTTTTTTTAATTATTTATTAAATCATCATTCATCATTTCAGCCGAAAGACATCCACTGCTGGACATAGGCCTCTCCCAAGAATCGGCACTCTTAACACTGAAAACAATGCTTTCGTAAAATAGTTAGTAGGCACTTAGAAAACTTAATAAAACTCGAGTGTCTAGTTTCATTATTTATTGCTTCGTTTTATATTGTAAACAATTCGTTGAATTATCTCTTAATCACCTACTTGGCCGTACAAATATACATGGGCTTAAAAATTAAACAAAAAAAAAATAATACCAATGCAAATACAGAATAGTCAAACATCAACAGATAATATAAATATATCTCCAAAACAAGAAAATTGAATTACAGAAGTGAGATGTTCGCAAAACTTCTATATTACACGAAATTACACTTTGAGTGATCATAAAATGTTTGCGAAAAACTCATATCACTAAAATTTACATTCAAGTTCAATAATTTAAATACTGCTTTTATTTTATTGTCAAATTTTTAAAATACATCAATTAACATCACTACTAAGTATATAATTTATTTAAATTTACAAATAGTGTATATAATAATATGTATAGTTTTAAAAATAATAATGTTAGCAACATAGCAACCAACTAATGTTTAACTTAATCAGATCAAAATTATAGTAAACTATAAAACTTAATAAATTGAACTGTTACTTTTGTGCAATGGGTTTTTGTAAACAAATTATAATATGGTAACTATTTCTCCAAATCCAACTCAAATCCGTTCAAAAGTTAACAAAGTCAAAAAAACAGGAGTTTACTTACAATTAATTATGATAAATTAAATATGAATGAATAATGCTTAAAGAGAAAATAATTTAATCTGTCAAGCGCCGCTAATGAGACACAATTGATTTTCTATTGTTTCGTCGCCGATCGGCGAACCGCGCCGCTTGACCGGTTAAGAACGTTAAATAATGTAGGTAGTAAAAAAATTCAATAGTCAGACACAAAAACCATCAAGAGATATAGCTGGCAATACAAACAATATCATCTGTAATGATTTTAAATTAAATACTAAACTGCTTGTCATCCGGAATACTTTCAATACCATTTACTGATGCATTTACAAACTGTTAACACACTTCTACTTTTTGTCGAGATGTTTGTATCAAATAGAAACTAAACTTTCTTTACCGAAAAGTTAATTAACTGTAAGCAAACTCCTGACGCCTGCAACTGAGTTAACTTTAACTACAGTCAAAATTAACCCACCAGTCCAAGGACCAGTAACTGCGACCTTATTTCGATCAGTGTTAATAAAACATATTTTCTAAAAAATGCCGTTAGGCTTAACTAAAAGCTGGAAGCTGGAATAAAAAAAAAACTGCGAAAAATCTTATCACGAATGTACTAAGAATGACGGTAAAGACTTATCTAACGAAACATCTTCAATGGATATGAACTCGACAAAGACAAGCACCCTTGATTGTGCGAATATTTATTTTGGTTTCGGCAAAAAGAATCCACTTTCATCGGTGGATTCATCTTCCATGATGATACGTAAATGAACATTTTTGCGTCTCCTGTCACCCATAGTACATTCGTAACTTACAGCACTGAAACAACGTAATATCAAAAATGTCTGTACAAAAAACTTAAACTACAAAATATGTGCTGAAATTATTAAAAAATTCTGTGTCAATAAGCCTCATCACACGTTAATATCAATGAGATCGCTTTACATCGCGTTAAAACACTGGAGTACTCAGCTCAGTTTTAATAAAAAAAAATCGCAATATGTTTAAAACAATAGTCTTCATGGAAACTTTCGCTCGAAAGCTACGTTTCTACCATTGCGGTATTTCTATAGCACAATAAACCTTATTGGAAAGATTGTCTTTGAAAAACCGCAATAGACTTGATTCTTGTTTTAGATACTTGCGGTCACAGAACAGATAAAATCTGCTCTGTGCTTGCGGTAGACACCCGGACACAGGAACCGATCGACGTTCAGTCGAGTACAAAGTAAAGTAGACGGCCGATATAACTTAAGTCAACTGACTAAAATTTAAAAAAATCATTTGGCACCTGAAATAGGTCTTTGATTTTAGAAAGTTTATTTAAATAATACTATAGTATGCTAACGCCAGACTTCACCTCGCTTTTTAAACAATAATAACTATAAAACCATTACGCGGCTATTTTCGTGCAGTTGATATCTCCTCAACGCCACATTAAATCCTTGTATGATCAGGATCACAAAATCATACTATATGTTGTAGGAAAAAATGTGCTGAAAATTGCAACTTGAAAACTTCATTGAATAAACTCGCCAAGTAATAATAATTCATACTTGAAGAAAATGCAATATACAGGGTCCCATTAAAATAGATGGGCAAATTTTAACATAGAGCTCAGTACCAAAGATATCCAAGCAAAAAAAAACACTGATTGATTTTACTGAGTGATTTTATTTTGACCTAAAATAATAAATTTCCGGCACATTAGTGTATTTTCGGTAACTGATTATTTTTCTTGTAAGTATCTAATGCGTTTTTCTTATATATGTTTTTACCATCGTCCTTATTTTGGTGGTCTAAATGATTTCTAAAAGTTTGTCCATCTATTTTAATGGGACCTTATAATATAAATTGAGAAAAAAGTAGTACAAACCTTATAGAAA
Organism: Amphipoea lucens; assembly: GCA_947508005.1. Taxonomy (NCBI): domain Eukaryota; kingdom Metazoa; phylum Arthropoda; class Insecta; order Lepidoptera; family Noctuidae; genus Amphipoea; species Amphipoea lucens. The sequence goes on along the minus strand of OX382374.1, from coordinate 1,338,728 downwards.
AGAAAATACTGAAATCGGGTTTTAGCATATACAGTACAAAAAGAATTTTTCATACAACTCGTTTATGAAAGTTTCTATAGGAGAGGAAATATGTACATAAGTGAAACTATAAAGAATTAACATGTGTTTAGAAGACGGCGTCGTTACAATACAAACTACTTTACACGTAGCACTACAGTCTTAGGAAGTCGTATAATTATGATTTTTTACTTTAAATTAAATCAACTTTATGGATTAATATCCTAATATTTCTTCATACATTGTTGTTGTATAATTTACCCACGAATCTGAAAGCCAATTCATTTACATTAATTTTACAACTTTAAAATTCTTGTTTTTTCTTTCTAATACTGGGCTTTTTGCTTTAATGTGCGTTTTATTTGTGCAGAATAAACTATTTTTTTTTTTAATACATTTTCAAACCTCATGACAATTTTTATGGTTGGTTGTTGGTATTTTGGTCGACCAATCACAACAGAAACAGTGGATTTGATAACAGATTTATTGATAAGAGACTTAATAAAGCAAGACATGTCTTTAATTGTTAACAAATGATTTTCTAACTCAATGTTTAAAAGTATGATAATCCCTAAAGTTGATTTCACTTCACCATACTGTTCACGTAAATATAAGAAAATATTAGAACTAGAATTGGGGCAGAAATGATATAAGTGTATCAACAACACAATTAATTGGCAAAGTTATAGTGTAAATATTATTATCGTGTCGTTAAAACACGTCATTAGGCGTTGCTTACATCTCAACATTAAATAATAGTCGAGACAATCGATTGAAACTAATATTATTTTGTAAAAAATCATTTTTTCTTATGACCACATTCTACCATTTGAAGATGGCAACCCCAGAAAATAAGAATATTCCTATACAAATAATTAGGACTTTGAAATCACTCCACCGTTAAGGTACTAATTCATGCATATAGTGACTATATAAAAGTCTATATATTTAGCTAAAACACTAGTATGTATAAACATTTATAAACAACAAAATGTAACTATTCCGTCACTAGGTGATCCCTACGGTACTACTTCACATCAGTGATAATCAAGTCAATTCGCGTCATGCTGTAAAAGCCCACTGTAACTACGTTTTTCTAAGATTTATATGAGTCGATTTCTCATACTACCTATTTTTTTTCCTGCATAAAGATACAGGAAAGATATCTGCAAAGTATCTATTCTGTGAAATGTTAAATACAGGCCAAGTCCATTGATCGGGTAAAACCATAGAGATTTTGCAGAATATCCAGTCAGGTTTAAAAAAAAAAAATTAGCAATAATAAAATAATAATAAACTCATTATTTTGCAGTTTACCTGATCATGTCGTCAATCTCACCACTAAGAATAACCTACCCAATCTAACCTACCTTTAGGTAGGTAGTTTTAATAGTCCCTTTTAAATGTTAATGGAAAATTACAATATGACGTTCGCAACTGACTTGTAATAATGATATAATAAGGACGCATGCACTTACTAGTGGCCCGCTAAGTAATATTCATCTATCAAGATCGGCTACGATATACCAAACAGTAACTAATTATGGAACAATCCAGTTTTTACTAATTTTCACCATACAATTAAAAGACTTACTAGATTTTTTTTCTCAATTTTTTTTAGTTAACTTTTTTACCACCCTCCTCCCATCTTGATAGGCAAAGGCCCATTTCTCAAAATATCTAATTATTGTGACATTGGTGCGATAGATTATAGGCCAAGATTATTCATATTATGTGCATTAATTCCATAGTAGTTGTAAAAAGTGATGATATTTCAATATCTTATATATTTATTTATAAGTATAAGAAAAACTGTGTTATAAAAGAATCGATTTGTATTGCATCGGAATGAAAAACAAAGGAAAAGATGACAAAAATAAAGAAAAATGTACTAAAACTGTTTACTGTACTTTTTTCTTTATTTTTCGGTTAGTCAATGCTACTTTATTTCATCATTATTTCGATATAGGAAGCGTCGACTACTCGGTATCTCATTTACCAGAATTTATAAATTAAAAACAGTTTACTCTAAATGTACTCTCATTCCTACTAATTCTTCAAATCTCGATGCAATACGAACCGACCCGCCATATAATAATTATTGCACACATACGTATATTTGTCTATGTATATATTATCGGAATATAATCTGAAGTATAATACATTTGTAAAGTTGTATATCGCTTTCTCCACTAGCACCGAAACCTTGGATTTCAGTTTCCTTTAGACCAATTATGAACACTTACGTTTTATAAGAAATATATGAACATAGAGCCTATTTTCGAATCAGTGATTTCTCAACAAATTCCTATTATTAAATCTCGAATAATCGATATCGATTAACAGCAAGTATGTGCGTAGGATTCAAGACACGTCACTAATTTGAAAACTGGCTCTATAAATTCATAAAAGCACCAAAAAGAAAATAAATAAACTTAGTAGAAACATCGACAGTTTGACTCAATACATACTATAGTATTGATGAAGCTCTAGTATCGATAAATTGTCACACTGATTTATCTTAAAACTTTTAGTTTAGATAATCGATAAAGCGACTACTAATCGATATCAGGGCGACATCAATATTAGAACCCCGCGAAACACAATATCATATTTTATATCATCGGAACAATGTAAGAAAAAGTTGGCACGTGTATAAAAATGTAAATAACGTCGCATCGATAAAGCTTTGGATTCCTAAGAAAGCGGTGAACGGTCACACAATAACGGCTGTCCAAATACTTAGCGTTTTTATTGATACTTTAATGTCAAATACTGGTGAAAATGACAGCACCCGCTCTTCTAGGAAACCGTAGCTTTACTGTCAATGCTCAAAAACCGTATTTCAGTAAGACTTCCAGAGACCTTTTATAGCTTTAAGTTTGGGTGACTTTTTCGTAGCCTCGAATTCCTGTTTGAAACTCGTGATGAATTTATCCCGTAAACTTTGTCGCGGCGCCGACGGCTTCAACAAAAACTTCTTCAGATCATTCGTGAAGCTCTTAGCCGTGTAATTTGGTTCCTCCCTAATCGATTCGTCGCCATCGTTACTTGATCCAAAGAACGATACTGATTTGTTCGATTGTATCGAGTTTTTGCGCTCGCGAGTGTTTCTGGGTGTTGATTTCGAGCGCGATGTGGCCTTGGGTTGGCTGTAGCTTTTCGATACCATCGAGTATTGGTCATCGTCGATGGAATCGAGGGTGTCTGTCGATCGGTTGCAGACTCTACAGCAAATTTGACAGTGTTCCTTATCACTGTGGTACCTACCGTTGCAGTATACGTAGTTCTCTTTGAGCCGAGAGCTTTTCGGCGTTTTAGACTTTTCTTTCGAGGACTTTTCTTTATAGTCCCCGCGGTCGTTCCGTCTGGATCGTTTCCTGCGGCACTTGGGGCAGTTGTTGCGCGCGATACGCCGGAGCTCTTTGAGGAACTCGTAATCAATTTCGAAGTACTTAGCGTCAGGTTCGGAGTAATACCTGATGTCCGAGTCCGTGGAGTCGCTGCGGGGCTGCTCCCGCCTGCCCGGGGGCGGCGGCTCCCGGCCGGGGTCGGAGTAGTACTCGGGCGCTCGGCGCGGGCGCGGCGCGGGCGCGGCACGCGGGCGGTGCGCGCAGAACGTCACGGTGCGCATGCGCGTGCGCGGGCGCGGCGCGGGCGGCAGGGGTCAGGCCTGCACGGAGGGCACCCACAGCGTCTTGTTCTGCTCCTCCTCCACGGCCGCCTTGATCTGCGTGCACGTGTACGCGATGTTCACGCCTGCTGGGATCTCCGCTGTAAAACAGATTTCATATTAGTGCGAAGTGAAAAACATTTCTGTTGCAGCTGAGCACAAGACTGAATTCATACCTGAAATATAACTCCTATACTCATTCTCGACCTTCAGTCCATGCTCGTACATCTCCTTTGCGGCTTTAGCGGACACTTTGTCCGCGTGTCTCGTGTCTTTGACTTCTTTGATCTGCTTGAATGACTTGAACTTGATGAATAGGACTATTGGGTAGATTTGCTGTTTGTGTAGCTTTTCTATTGTCGCTACGCTTATGTCTAGGAGACAGTGGATGCCCTGAGGATAAGAAAAAAAGTTATACATAGAATACAAATGACTGGCATTGATTAATTTGTATGTGCTGCGTTTCGTTTAGTGTAATCGCGTTAATTATGTGATGTACCTAGGTGATTCAATGAATTATCATGTTCTTTACTGTTTTGAGGGTGTTTTTCGGTAAATTGTTGAATTTAATTTTTTTTTAAACTTTTAAGAAGCTTTCTGTTGGCATTTTGTTCTCATAATGACAATGTGACTATTTTTGTGTCACGCGAGCTAAAATTGTACAATATGCTGTAAATCGAATTTAAGAAAAATGTTTTTCTCTGTAGAGCGTCGACAATTTTTCTAAATCTCGATGTGCCATATGAACGACTGGCCACGTATTTAAAGTGGCGACTCGGGCGGTTACCTTCTCGGCCAGGTCCCGGATGGCGTGCAGCGGGATGCAGTCGATGTGCGTGCAGTCGGCACGCAGACGCGGCTCCAGATGCGTGCCGCGCTGCAGCGCGGGCGCGGCGCCGGCCACAGGCAGCGCGGCGGCGCGCGCGAGGCCGAAGGCGTGCGGCCAGTCCGACGCCAGCCGCGCCGCCACCGCGCGCGACAGCGGGCCCAGCACCACCACGGGCCGCTGCGACCCGTCTGGGGAGGAGGGGGGTTATTCAGTGCTCTTTTCAGCCTATTATAGAACGCGCACTAACGAAACTGTAGAGCTTATAAAGTAACAAAGAGTTAACCTAGTACTACGATCACATTTTGTTTTTTTTAATGACACGATGTCGATATCGATGTTTGTCCCTGCCAAACATGGGGGTCTGCTCCGAAGTGATAAATCTATCGTATCGGCCGAATGTTCGGTCGTTTCCTACTACGAAGTTCATTTTAATTGGATTCGGTAGGTTCGTATCCGACTGAACTTCATTTTAACACTTGTTGTATCGTAAACCCTACTCTGAACGAGAAAAGACTGACCGATAATTTGAGTTTGACAAGAGTTACATCGTGAAACTAATGTCAAAATGCACGACAGATATATTTTAAGTACAAGTCAATGTGTGTGTGGTCAGTGTGACCACACACACGCTGACTGACTGTCTGTCCATGTGTGTCTGTCTTCCAGAAGGTCGAGACCAGAGACGTCTTAACATACTTCCTTACCTTTAGAGGTATAAATGTCTTGTTTAGGGTAAAAATAGTACATATGTAGTACAAACACTTTAATGTGATATATTTTAAATTGGGAACTTGATCCCGTCATCTTGATGCTCATCACAGTTCAATTATATCGAAATGAATATTAATGACTAATAAACACATATCGATAAAACGTTCACCTCTGGCACTACATTTCGTATCGTTCGGTCCTACACTCTTTCGAATATTGACTATGATCCCGACCAAACAGCCAATTCGAACATTTTTCGTAGTAGAACAACAATATTCGGTTCGGCCGTGTGCCGATTTGTTGTGTCACTTCGGAGTAGACACCATGTTATAGACTTCGCAATTTCCACGTCAATATAAGGGTGCAACTAGACTGTGCTCGATCGACGTTGATCAGTCTATTTGAATCGTCAATATGTCATAAAATCATCAAAAAATCATAATCCCAAACACCAATTGCTAACTTAAAAAATAACGAGTTAGTAAACAAAGCGTAAAGCCAATCGGTTGCCTTCGTTGATGCCTTTGTCTATTAATCAAGCCATCATCAACTCAATTTTCATAGTGTTATAATCATTAGACAATCCAGTCTGCACAATTAGTTTTACACATCACACAAAAAGCAATAAATAAAAGGAAAAAACGACATACTTAAATACAACTCACAGTGCAGTCTTTCGACTCTCTGATAAGACAAGACAGGCACATCATCAGCCAAGGTTCCACTGTCGCTCCAGCATCCTAGCTCTGTGTTGGAGAAGGAAGCCAGTTCCTTGCTGTCGCGGTGTTTCTTGCGACGGAAGAAGGAACGTCGGGCCGTAGTGGAGGCGCGTCGCTGGGCGTCGCCCTCCAGCGTGCCCATAGAGCGGCGGAGGATTTCTTCTACCCTGGGTGGTGGATTAAATGCTGAATTAATTACTGTCGAAGTTAAAAACTAGAAGTGTCTTATCTGCTATTGTTTGCAACAAAAAAAAAGTTCTATTGTAACGTGCATTAGTTCGAATAAAAATGGTATAATAGGACTTGCCCTATGATATCATTGCTAAAAAGTGCTATTGTAATGCACATTACAATACTACTTTTTTCCAATCCAATAATACAAGTTATTAGACCACTTTACATTGGTTGAATAAAACTTGCGTCCTTATGTACCTAAATAAGAATAGATTCGCCGACAAATTGGTTCCTTTAATTTTTATGATTTGATTTTTAGAATATGAAAGGAGTTTCATCTAAAACCAACGTAATTTCATACAAATCAAATAAGCTTGTGGCTACAAATATACTAAAGTGAACTATCACTGCTTAAAATAAAGAAAAATCATGTGAATTGATTAAGGATCACGACTATCTGTAAAAAATCTGCCGAAAACTCACTTGAATTTACTAGGAATCGTCCCCCAATGTCGTTTCGAACCCTTACAATCGAGTTGCCAGGCCCTCCAAAGGCCGGGCGAGCCGTTGAACAGCGTGTTATCCACAAACAAGACCTCGTCCTTTCTAAACCATAGAGAATACTCGTCTATGGTGTCCATGCCGATGGATGTGATCTTCGCGCAGCGGTCGAAGCCCGCGCGGATGTAGAACGCGTCGCCGGGCTTGTCCTTTATGTCGTGGTATTGTTGCAGGTCGTGGCGGACTAGGACGCTTACCTGTGGAAGTAGAATAGGTTTCAACTTCTGCAAAATATGTGGTTAAAAAAAAAGCCGACTTCCAAAAAAACACTACAAAGTGAAAAATAAGTTTATTTCGGAAGTCGGTGTCTTTGGATCTGTATTTTAGTTTTTTGCCACCGACTTCCGAAATAAAGTTATTTTTCACTTTGTAGTGTTTTTTTGGAAGTCGGTTTTTTTTTTCTTAAAAAGTTTTTATTTCACGCTTTTTAGTGGGTCTGTTTATAATTTATCTAAGTTACAATAGCCTAGTGATTATCGCCTTTTACAAACAAAATATTGCTTTTCCCGATGCAGGGAAGTTAATTGTTGAGGAGTTCTCCAGGTCCACCATCAGCTCCATATCACCACTCACATTGTGACGAGCATAAATTGCTTAGCAACCATATTAATGTAATCGAATCGCAACCCGTGAAATACTTAGATATTATTGAGTACTTCCGATGGCCATCTGTGGTCTTCATCATCAGTTCCACTTCACCAAATAGTGCTTTCCGAGAGCAAATGCACGAGTTACTATAAAAAATACCCAAATCGCTATAGGTGTGCCTATAATATTTGAAGAGTTCCTTCGATTTCTCCAGGATCCCATCATCAAATCTTGACCTGATGCTGACTTGATGATCATGAGACCAAATGTGGCAAATGCCCTATCAAACATCAAAACAATTTACTAAAACAGTCCTTTCCTGTTCGAGTAACTTCTTACTGTTAAGGAGTTGTACCTTCCATCATCAGCCCAGCTACCTGAGATGGTGACAACCATACGCAAATACACAAGATACTTCATAAAATATGCGAAAAACAATAAGTGAGCCTATAAAATTTGAGGGTTGCCCTCGATTTCTCTAAGATCCCATCATCAGATATTGAAATGGTGACAATGGGACCACACGGGAAGCACCAGCTTTCAAATAAAAAAATAATCATGAAAATCGGTTCACCCAGTCGCAAGTTATCAGGTAACAAACATAAAAAAAATAAAAATACAGTCGAATTGATAACCTCCTCCTTTTTTTGAAGTCGGTTAATAACGTAGAACAGAGACTGCCCAATGGCAGGTTGCGAAAGAAAAACAGGCTGGCAGCGAAGTAAGAATAAGTCGGAATCATAGAAAAGAATAGTTATGAATTTAGCAAAGTGAAAATATACGTTTTTCTAGCGTAGGTGCAAAAAGGAAAGGGGTTAAATATAATGATCACCAAAAAAATATATTGAACACCAAAAAATTAAGCCTAAAATTACAATAGTTCTAGCTGGGTACCCTGAGGTTAGGTTTGGTTAGGTTACTTTAAACCCTTTACACAGAAATAGGAGCCCCGCAAAGCGGGGCTCCGTCGACATAGGATGCAAGAGCGAGCAAATGAGAATACAAATACCTTTACCTAGGTATTTTACAATAAAATGGAGTTTTAATTTTGGTGATCATTTACTATCTTTGGCAGTAAAAAGTGTTTTTTGATGTTATATTTTACTTTATCTGGTGATAAATAAAACATAAGCCAAAAGGAAAGGCAAAATAATTACATGCAATCTATTTCGCTTGCAAGTTATGTACTGTTGCAACAAAAGATTGAATTTTCAAAATTAAGATGCAAAGCGAGAAAAAGCGCAAGTAAAAGTATCAATATCCTACCTTGTCTGCCGGCTTAGCCAACTCCAAGGCAGCTTGCTCAGCAGTAGCTCTCCTTAGATCAACATTATTGTACTCCAGAATCTGATCCCCGGTCCTCAACCCCGCATTATAAGCCGGTGACTCGATCTGCACGCTATGGACATATATACCCACGGCATTACCACCGACCAAACTTATACCGAGGTCGGAACAGTTCCTCATCTCTATGAGAAGAAATCTAGGCAAGTCCTTATTGGTTTGTGACTGCCGTAAGGTTGCTACTTCAGTCGACGGCTGTTCTAACCGAATAGATTGCTGCGGTCCAGGGGAATTTCTAGGCGTCGGCGAGCCTGACAAAGAAACTTCTTCATCATGCGAACTTTCTCCAGACGACGAACTTCCTGGTACTTCAACCTCGTCCTTATATTTCTCAGGACTGTATTGCACGAGCATAGTTATCGAGTTTCCAATTTGTCGGAGTACCTGAGCGGCGAGCGTGTAGGTCGCTGAACGCATGTTGATCCCACACACTTCTAAAAGTTGGTCGCCAACTTGCAGACCAACTTGACTGGCAAGAGAATTGTCGTTAACAGTAGATACGAACACACCTCCACTGCTTGGCGGACAGTAGATCTGTATCCCGAGAGGTTGTTGACTCTTATCAATATGGACTCTTCTTAACTCCCCCGGTAAAGGCTTACTCCACCCTAAGCCACAGTATTCAGGCATAGAGTTCCTAGTTTTGTGCGTCAGTTGCTTCGCCCCTCGCCCTGGTGACAATACTTCAACGTGAAACGTCGGCATCGGAGAGTTTCGTTCAGAACTTCTCTCTATAGAGCCTGTGCTTAGTTTTCCCGCTGAGTTTTTTGACGTGACGCTCGGGTTCGAGGGGATACGAAATCGCTGGTTTTCTTTCTTACGAGGAAATGTTCCACCTTCGTATGTGTGGTGGTAGTCGCCTGCTCTGATGGTTCGTGGAACTGGTTGGAGATCAGACATGTTGTGTGTGTGGGATGTGAACGAGTGCATGTCGTAACTTGTCCCGATACTCTCGCCTGATTGACTCTGAGGGATGTTTGTCGGACTCGCTAAGTGCGGGTACCTATTTGAAGTATGAGGGTTTGAATTCACAAAAGGGCCTCTGTAATACTGAGAAGCTTGAAGCCGCGATTGTGACGGCAGTGTTCCCCCCGTCATAGGAAAATTTGCGTTGCTGTTCAAACTGTCAGGTCCAAAACTATCACTGTCTGAAGGGTACTTGTTCACAGTTTTCGGCGACGACGATTTCTTATTCGAATAATATTGCTCTAGTAAGTCTTTTCCTGGGTGATTCTTGATCGAGTGGTCGAGCGAACTGGGTGATTTCCTTGTGACGAAATCCAGAGAGCTTGGGCCCTTGTTGTTGACCATGTAGTCTAAGGAGTGCGGGCTTTTGGTCCGGCTGCGAGTCACTGGCTGGTAGTCCAACGAGTCGTCGGAAGGGTGTAGAACTAAGCTCAGTCTGTTCGGAGTGACGTCATGCTCGGAGTAGTCGCTGATGGACATCTTGTCCTTCTCTAAAGTGCGAATCTTCTCGAAGTTCATGCTGTTTGGGGAGGCGAAAGGGTTGTGTATGGCTAAAGGGGCGGGTTTTGGAAAGTGTTCGATGGCTGGGGAGGATTCTATAGACTTGTACACTGAGTGACGAGCTGGGGTGGTGACTTGTGTGAGAGGAGCGTGCCCCAGAGGTATGGGGTTCGAGTTTCGGTTGGTGTTCGATCTCTGAGGTTCTGGGGGCAGTTTTGTAGGCGGACTGAGTAGGATGGAAAGAGGTGGCCTCTCTTTCCTCGAGCGTGGTTGTACGATGGTGCCAGTGGAGTTCTCGTCTAGGATGAAGTTGGCCCTCGCTTTGGGCCACGTGCCGCCATTTTTAGAGTCACTCTGAGACTCTTTGTTCTTTCTTCGCGAACGTTTTAGTACACTGCTTGTTTCTTTTACTGGAAAAAATTATTTAATTTATAATTGACGTTAATTTTAGTAATTAAAACTGATATAGCAATATTTTGTAAAGGAAGAATGCCATTTTTAATGTTTATTATTTTACTCAAAAAAGCGTTTCTTCTACACTAAATACTACTATTCTGTAACTCTCTTCACAAACACACATTGATAGGTAATAAATACACTATTACTCACTTGTTTTTCCATGATAACTGTCGATAACGGAGTCCAGCTCCGCGATCGCATCAGATTCCGGCACCTGTGCAAATAATACACATTCATTTAGATGACACCATTTTCTAGAGTGACATTATGTTAATAAGTATTATGACGTCACATATACATATTATTCTATTTAACGGTGACATGCGCAGAAAGAAAGCTAATCCTTTTGTTTTTGTATTTGTTTGTATAGTTAGTCAGTTAATCATTTAATTCTGTACCTAGTGTAAATAGATTGTGTTCAATATTGTAAAAGGTATGTAAGTAAACCAATAAATATTTATGATTCACATATTTAAACCAGAAGTGCTACTACACAAAAAAATATCTGTGTTATATTATCGAACAACTGATGGTTACCGGCAAGGTGGATGGTAAACGTCCAAGAGGTCGCAGCCCTTTGCGATGGTCTGACCAGATAAACTCTTCTCTTGACACGAAATTTCATGATGCGCTTCACTTGGCCAAAGATAGACAGAGATGGCGAAACATCGTCAGGGAAAAAATGTTTTCAAGGGAGGATCACGACCCTCAGTAATGAGGAGTGCGACTTGAGGAGGCGGAGGAATTCGCGCACAAAAAAAAGATAATAAATACAATCTTACCTTATTCTGTTTATCTTTCGACTTGCTGCGTCCGGTGACCGCTTCGATTTTCCCGCGGATCATGTCCCACGTCCCTGCGGACATCAATGGATTGATATCTTATCGATATCTTATCGTATCGATACACACGTCAAGTGGAGCTAGTTTGTTTTCATGTTACACTACTATATCTACAGATTATAGCATTATGTGTATGTTTTGTTGGTGATGTTAATATTTGTTTTCTTTGCAGGAATAGTGGAGTTGGAAGTACTTTAAGTGATAAAACCACTGTGTGTTTAAAACAGTATGGATGTTAACTTAAATAATGTTAACCCATTCGCTACGGCGGACGCCTTTCGGCGTTTTTTGATTTAATATTTAGGTGCAAAATACGCCCATCGGCGTTTTTTTTTTTTTTAATTGCTTTTATCTTGGAAAAACAAGTCACAAAAAATTATACTTGCAATATATGCATATTGTTTTTTAAATACAAATATATAATAAATCGGCGTTCCATATTATCCAGATGAGGTGCGGAGGACGCCCATCGACGTTCGCGACGAAAAGTCCAGCACTTGGCTAATAATCGCAATTTTTATCGCCGTAGCGAATGGGTTAATAACTATTAATATCGTCCACTTGCGACGACAGTGTGACATCTCGAATTATACAATTTTATGTTTTACTGATAATTGTGGTTTTTTTTTTCTTTTTGATATTTCATTTCAGTATTAGTTATACTCTAATCACCTCATACATAATAAAGTCATCTTGACAACAATTTAAGAGTTATGCTCATTTTAAAGTTCAAAAGTCGTTTTCTGTAAAATTACGGTTTTGAGATGTCACAGTGTCGTCGTAGGTGGACGATATCTAAAGAAAAAATTATTTAATTAATTAAAAAAACTTTGCGGTGCCTTAGAGGGTCCATAATTTGTACCTTAACTTTAAGCCATTGTAAGAACTCTTTAACATTATGGAACACAAATAAAGAAATGTTACGAATATATTATATACCTCTCTCTTGTGGTATTTTCCCTTGACTCCCCGCAGCAACATGGTACACGTATCTTCTGTCGAAGTCCGGCATACCGTGATCTATGTGGACCTAGAAGTACATGCATGCATAATCAGCTTATAATATTCCCACTGCTGGGACACAGGCCTTTTTTTTGGTGAGAGAGAGTGGGCCGTAGTCACACGCGGGCCCAGTGCGGGTTGGTACATGGCACATGTATTTAAATTTTTAGTTCTAGGACATGCCGTATTCCGCACGATGTTTTCTTTCACCGTTTTGAGAGCAGTGGTGATGAAATAATTTACACAAAGTAATGCGCCTGTCTGGGTTAGAACCTACGACCTACAACTCGTAAGTCACGGCCGTTACCACTGCACTCGCACTGAGAATACATAAAGTATAATTTTCGCTACACGTTTGATTTCCGGAAAATGTGGACTAACTCCACATTTGCCCGAAATCATACTTACGAGGGTTCAGTGAGAGAAAGTTAGAGAGTACAGTGTGCTTATCAAATAAATTGGGCTAGATAGATAGGCGTGGTGATAGCCGATATTTTTCTCGGCAACGGCAATTGATTGGCCAGCCAAATTTTATTCTTAATAAAAGTGTCTTAGAGTTAAAATTGTCAACGTCGCAAATAATCAAAACACGAAGTATTTGACAGTAAGGGGCCGTCTCCACGATCGAGAGAATCGCGGCGATGTTATCGTCGTGCCACGTATTTCTATACACTCTTATAACGTGTCTCCAGACGGCGATATCATCGCGGCGAAAATTTGATGGCACGACGAGACTATCGCCACGATTCTCTCTCTCGTGGAGACGGCCCCTAATTTGTATCGTTGCCAACTTTTAGAATGCACAACCTTAAGTTATGGACCTTTAACGTTCCTACAGTCTTATAACTTAGACACAGAACCAGTTAAATTGTAATAGTGCTTACCTTAGTATCGGAAGGAGGCTGCACAAACTGGCACCAGGACTCGTCAGTCTGAGAGCAGATGTTCACCATCTTGCTGTCAGAGTACGAACGCGAGTGATCGTACATTGACACCCTGTTAATAAAAAAAAAACTTTATAATAATAATAATTACATAGGACTTAAACATAACTGGCGAAATGTAGGTGTACTATAATTACACCTCTGCCTAACACTTCAGGGTGATGTTATGTTATATGTTATAATAATAATGTATGCAACACAACATATCTGTTGTTCTGACATAGTTTATATTTGGGTTGGACAGAACACAGGTTAGACATTTGAAGTTAAAACACTAGGGCCGTGGGGTCCGAGTGCTCATCGAGTTTTTCGGGACGTCGCCACCCAACTAGCACACTAGTGGAAATAGCAGCCTATTTTGCAACTTTTAGCTGTACAGTAGCGCTTTAGGAGTTCAGAAAGTGGTTTTAAGTTCTACTATTGCTTCCGTAACTGTTCATAGCTGTAAATCAAGTAAGGGGGGTAAGGGGTAGCAGAAATTGAACCAAATGCAACTCTAGGTTTTATAAGAGTTAATTTTACAACCCATTTGCCGTCTATAGCTTTAAAAGAGAGTTAAAACATGTATGTTAAAGCTTAAAGCTGCTAAAAAGCTTCTATTGCCGCTGCTGTACGCTTCAGAACTGCATAAAGACTTTAATTGCAGAATTTTAAACGGAACTATATAAAAGATATATTTATCACTGTTCTGCCACTGAAAGTTTCTTTGAAGAAGTGATTTGTTCTTTTGCGCAGATTTAAGTAGGAATTTGATCGACTGTTTTACTAATAGCGACATTAAGGCTTCACAATAGAAGCAGGAGAGTAATGGACATTCCCTACTCATTTGGATAATTCTGCTATTTTTATTGGAGAAATCAGAATATAATAAAATATTTAAGCCAGTTTAAAAGAAATATGGATCTGAATGCATGGAAGGGTCAGACGGAGAGTTTATCAGAATATGCAGAAATTAAAAAGGCAACTGTGTGTGAGAATTCTGTAATTGAAATATTAAATAACACGGAAGTTTTTTTTAACTCAATTACGTGAGAGTAATTTAGCTTTTATTTATAAAACTCTATTTATTTAATTTATTCTTTAAGGGATTCATTGGAAACAAACAAAAATAATGCGCCAAGTTCGAGTTCAACAAACACAAGCGAGGGTCCCGTAGATTTTGTTTTCTCAATTACTGATAACGGGCCAGTTACAAAGGAAAAGTAAGTTATAGCTTGGTGTGGCATATTATAAAAATAAACTAAAATTCTTTGCGTAATTTATTGTTTCTTTTTTCTAGACTGGACTCGAACAGCGATACTGAATATAAACTAGAGTATGTCGAATGTGAAAGAAAATGGATCTATCGCGAGCAAATACGAATTAGGGCGCAGAAACACAAATGTAGTCAAGTAGCTTTGAAAGACTTATTTCAAATTTTAAACCAAATTACTCCTAACGCTATGCCTAAAGATCCACGCTCACTACTTGGTACACCAAGAGAAATTACAATAAAATCGTCGATCCAGGTGAATACTGGCAGCAGGAGTCGAATCTTCTATTTTACATAATTTTTTACTTTTTTTGTTCGGCCAGTGAAACACTCCATGTTTTTCCCACTTAGATGGACAGATGCAAAGTTCTTGTTTATTTTGTTGTTCATTATAAGTTTGAATTATTTTGAAAGGCATTCTGAAAACATGGTAAGACATAGTAAGTGTTAAACAATTGAAAGAGCGAAAAATATAGAAGCAGCTACAAATTATCATCGTATTTTAGGGTTTTCAACGAGTTCTACGGATCTCTACACAAATAACTATTAGTGTGGTTCGATATCTGCAGTAAGTACGAAATAAAAGTGATTGTAAAGACTTGAACTGCATTAGTGGTACAGGTATTACTTGGACCTTCAGAAGAGTGAAACTTAGCGCTTTGACGCGCAGAGAGGAATTATTAAGGTTGAAGTTGCAAGTTAAAGCTGCTTCTCATAGACGACATGTTTACAAGACAATTATTTATCATTACTTGAGAAATTTATAGGTTTTTATCGTAATTTGTAGTAAAATATAACTAAATATAGAACCAGCAACTTACTAAATACAAATGTAGTCAAGTATGTAATTTCAATATCGTGTAGGTATGTGATATTATAACGTTTATATAATAATATTTTACATATTTTACGATATTCTGAGGTAATTATTGAGGCGCGTTAAAAATACTCCAATAATATCAACTATATGCACGATAAACTGATCTGCGTTTGTAGCCAATTGCATATAATACAAAATTTAGCTCAAAAACACTTCACTTATTATTTATTTGTATTCAGTAATGTCTGACTCAGGAACAACAGATGTATTTAATAAATGAGAGACAAGGTGAATGATCAGTGATCCTTTATTCGTTCAGGTAAACCTGTCATTCATTCAATCAATAAGCGCCACAAGAGCTTTAGTGTGGTGTTAATTATTAGCTGTAGCTCATGTAGCGCTTTTATGCCACTATTATGAAGTTCTAATGGAACTATAGATTGCAAAAAGTTGTGCCCCTTTGGCTCCAAAGCGGCTGCATAAGGTCTGTAGTGCACGCTCTGGCGCTTGAGCTTGGCGCCTTTGGGAATAATCGGATTAGCTCCAAAGCTCTTAAGCAGCAGTTTGTGCTAGTTGGGCAATCGGTTGGTCGACTCTTCACGTGATCAGAGGACTGGTCGATTTTCAGCTCAAAGACACAATATTGCCATCCAACGTGGCGATGTTGCCAGCCTTTTGGGCAGTTTTCCCACTGCCCAAAAGAGAGACACAGACGACGGCAGACGAGTTTTTTGGTGCCCAATGAGTTCTTCCCTTTTTTCCCTTATATACTTGTACATAATATATATATATATATATTAGTGTTAGATTGTATATTGTATTTAAGAATGAAGCAAACAATTAAAAGATTAAGGCGGGTGAACTTACCAGACCGATATGAATGTAAAAGAAACATTTTGATATTTAATTAGCTAGCTTTAAATCGAACTAGAATATAAGATAGTACGATAATCTAATAATAGAATATGCAGGTTGCAAAACACGTGAACGCGAAATGCGTCTTCAATCACTATAAACACAGATAAGCCCTATCAAGGAAGTCAATGTCACAAAAATAAGGACAAAACCCGGAAAAAAGAAAATTTATTCTAGAAAATGTGCGGCAGTACTTCCCCGACTCACGATTGCTGCTCAAATGATACTACAGATCTATCCGTGAGTATTATCTTGATTCTCGACCTTTATCTCAAATATTTGTGTAACGGATATCGTTCGCTATTGTGCGCGTGCAAAAATGATCACAAAGTTCAGGTATTGGTAAACAAGGGTAAAATGAAACGGATATTGAGCAAAAAAAATAACAATGACCAGAAGGCCAATTCTCGTAATTTAAAACGTTCAAAATCTAGTCGCAGTCTCATCTCGGCGACAAAAAAATTTCAAAAACTTGTCAAAAATGTAGGGAAATTCGAGGTATTTTTGACAGATTGAGACTGAGACTAGACTGTGAACGTTCTTAAGAGCCTATACTACCTCAGCTAAAATTCACTCTTTATCTCGCTCATACGATACTGCTCGCGGACTGAGTGAGAGCGAGACAAAGACAAAAGCTGGGCGGCAGGCAGCGCCAATAGTTTAGGTATTTGCTTTTTGCAATGAAAATATTGGTAATTATAATAAAATAAATAACATAAGACCTGGTTTAAAGTATGTTCAGTTAGTATGCAGTTTCATGATCTAATTTGAAGTTTTTTTTTTTTTAATACCAGCGGATTATTGTTCGGGTTAGAGGAAACTTTGGATTTTTTTTCTATCGAGAAAATTTTATGGAATCGTGTTTTCGTCTAACATAGGACTTAGCATTAATTCTCAACTTTACCATATATTTATTTCAAAATTAATGGTGCAGTATTTTCGACATAACCGAGGATCACGCTAAGCCATTTGAGGTAGTATAGGCTCTTAAAATTTACGAGAATTGCCCCTCAGATATATGAACGTAAATGTAGCGAAAGGAGTATGTAAGGATAGTAGTAGGTGGCGTTCTGTAGTTTCTGCCTATCCCCACGAGAAAATGGCGTGAGTTTGCCGGATTGCTAAACAATGTTTTAATGAGAAACACCCCTACGCAGATAGCACAAGTGATAAAAGTTATGTCGCCTTTGATTTTTGACAAAATGGGTGTAAAAGTAGGCGGTCTCATCATCTGCCTAACCTTTCGCCATGTTGGGGTCGGCTTCCAGTCTAACCGGATGCAGCTGAATACCAGTACTTTTTTTTTTATTTGAAATGGGCTTGCTCTTGACTCTAGTCTAGGTGACAAAGACAAAGTCGACGATGGAGCGAGTTTACCCAGAAGAAGCCTGTTCACTCTCACTTTGAAGAGATTCGGGTTGTATACGCTCGGAAAAACAGACGCAGGTAGAGAGTTCCATTCGTTTGCTGTGCGCATTATAAAGGATTAATTATTTTACATGGAGCCACTGCCTATCTAAACTCCACAACCTAGGTGCTGGACAATACGATACTGTGGCCTGTGGTGCCAATTAGGAGATATTTAGCCAGCATTGGACTTTGATATCTGCAATGGATTTGCAGAAAGTTAGCGTTAGGTTATTGAGATGGTTTTCTTTTCAGTAATTACATCAGTCAGACTAGTATCCATACTAATATTATAAATTCGAAAGTAACTCTGTCTGTCTGTATGTTACTTTTTCACGCCTAAACCACTGAACCGATTTAGATGAGATTTGGTATAGAGATAGTTTGAGACCCGGGGAAGGACATAGGATAGTTTTTATCCCGGTATTTCCACGGGATCGACACTCATGCGGGTAAAACTGCGGGGCGCAGCTAGTGTGCAATATACCTGTGTCAGTGTACTATTACATGGCTTAGTAGACGGCTAAATAAAGAATTGGCGTTGAAAGCAGCGTCACTTTGTATGGACTGCCAAGATCTAAAAAAAAACATCATATTTACCTGTCTCTAGTGTTATTGCAGCAGGTATACAACGGTCTCAGCAGCGTCAGAGCCACAGACTCGTACTGGCACTCGTTGAGTAACGCCATCGCTTCCGATACGCTCTTTACGCCTTCCAATGATACGTTGTTTATCTGTAAGATTTAGCAAGTGTTAGGTTGATTTACTTTTAAAACATGTGCAGACCCCAAATAAAGTCGGATAAGGGCAAGAGAATGTTTATTTTATTTATTTATTTTTTATTTTATTTGAAGGGTACACTAACGACTTATTCACTAGAAACATTGACATAATCAAAATAACATATGCATTGAGTTATGGTGAATTTGTCACTTATAGTACATAGCACTTACATAAAAAATAGCTTCTAAAATATACGTTTTAACAGGATTTTTTACTCATAGTGAGAATAGAAAAATTAATTAGAAACAAGAACAAAACATTAATAAATAAAATAGCAACAATGCATTAAGTAAAAACACAAAATTATATCGATTTTAGAATCAAAAATTAAAGTAAAAGATTATCATTAGAATCAATATTAAAATTAAAAAAATAAACAGTAAAATTGATATTCAAAACTCAAAACGGTAGAACGCGATAACGAGTGCAACAAGAGAACATTCCAAAATTG
Organism: Amphipoea lucens; assembly: GCA_947508005.1. Classification (NCBI taxonomy): domain Eukaryota; kingdom Metazoa; phylum Arthropoda; class Insecta; order Lepidoptera; family Noctuidae; genus Amphipoea; species Amphipoea lucens. The sequence goes on along the minus strand of OX382374.1, from coordinate 1,319,769 downwards.
ACAGGCACATGTGGCAAAAAACCAAAAAATTGAATAATAAACAATAGAAAGTAAAATGTAGTTTATGAAATTATGATTCGTCGCTAATAGTTATGTTTTCTGCGGAATTGGGGAAATGTTGATGATAATGAGAAAGGTTGGCTTTTGCGCGGTATCTGTTAGATAATAATATTATACACCTAAGTTCGTAGAAGCCGCGGTCCTAAAACGTGGAAGCGAAATGAAAAAATATTAAACCCTCAGAAAAACGTTTTGAGAAATTACAAACTCATTATCTTAGGCCACATTCCGAATTAGCTATAATCACTCACAGCACTCACATCGGCTGTCACCAATTCGGAACGCTCGTGCTCGTGAACGCGCTCACGGTGCTTACTCAATGTCAAAACGATATTACAGTATTTCTTTGTATAAACACCACATTTCTTCTTCTTCTTTGGTTAGGTGGCGACTGTCAGCCAGAAGCACAATTTCGAAAATGCAAAGTTCGTTTAAAGGTATGTATGATGCAGCTCAAAACAAAACTCACACACTGTCATTTTTGCCAGCGCTCGCGGTGATATTATTAAAAGGTTTGGTCGGCGTTATCGCAAGATGGTGCATGTCATTACGTCATCTATGACGATTCACGGGTCATCGTTATCGCGCTCACGCTAATTCGGTAGAGATTTAAGCACGCTCAAATCGATTACATCCCAACTCGGAACGCACCCTTACTCGCACGTTTTATGACAATGATTGTCGCGTAATAAACGGACTGACACTTTTATCTTAATGGCAATAGTTTTTCGTTGAAATACAATTCGTTTTACATAATCTACTTACACTGACAACGCGGTCGCCGACGTAGAGGTTGCCTTCTTTGGCAGCAGCACTGCCGTTCGCTATTTTGCTTATGAAAATACCTAGGAACAAATATTGATTTGTTAATATTTTGAGGTTTCAATAAAAAATAAGTAGTAACTTTTTGTCATGCCTATACTACATGTGATGTAAGTTAGGGTCCTGTTCTTGAGTGCAGCTTATCCAAGTGGAAAAACTAGTGGCTAGTAGGCTGGCCCCGCTGGCCCACACTGTACAGTACTCACCGTGCTGCAGCGCCACGGCCCTTGCGTCGGCCAGGTGCAGGCGCAGGCGGCGCGCGCGCGGCCGCTGCAGGCGCAGCGCCGCCGGGGCCCGCTGGCCCCGCTGGCCCACACTGTACAGTACTCACCGTGCTGCAGCGCCACGGCCCTTGCGTCGGCCAGGTGCAGGCGCAGGCGGCGCGCGCGCGGCCGCTGCAGGCGCAGCGCCGCCGGGGCCCGCTGGCCCCGCTGGCCCACACTGTACAGTACTCACCGTGCTGCAGCGCCACGGCCCTTGCGTCGGCCAGGTGCAGGCGCAGGCGGCGCGCGCGCGGCCGCTGCAGGCGCAGCGCCGCCGGGGCCCGCTGGCCCCGCTGGCCCACACTGTACAGTACTCACCGTGCTGCAGCGCCACGGCCCTTGCGTCGGCCAGGTGCAGGCGCAGGCGGCGCGCGCGCGGCCGCTGCAGGCGCAGCGCCGCCGGGGCCCGCTGGCCCCGCTGGCCCACACTGTACAGTACTCACCGTGCTGCAGCGCCACGGCCCTTGCGTCGGCCAGGTGCAGGCGCAGGCGGCGCGCGCGCGGCCGCTGCAGGCGCAGCGCCGCCGGGGCCCGCTGGCCCCGCTGGCCCACACTGTACAGTACTCACCGTGCTGCAGCGCCACGGCCCTTGCGTCGGCCAGGTGCAGGCGCAGGCGGCGCGCGCGCGGCCGCTGCAGGCGCAGCGCCGCCGGGGCCCGCTGGCCCCGCTGGCCCACACTGTACAGTACTCACCGTGCTGCAGCGCCACGGCCCTTGCGTCGGCCAGGTGCAGGCGCAGGCGGCGCGCGCGCGGCCGCTGCAGGCGCAGCGCCGCCGGGGCCCGCGCCAGCGCGCCGCGCAGCGCGGCGGCGGCGGCGTGCCCGCTGGCCCACACGCACACGCCGCACGCCTCCGTCACGCGGTCGCACACCCTGCGGGAGGGACGGGTATCAACATCGGACACTCACGACACGACGCGTCGTCGAAGTTATTATTCAATCAAGGTGTGTAAGACAAAAATGCAGCCACAAATCGAATGCAATAGGTATATCAATTTTAAACAAGAAAGAAAGCCCTTGACCACACCCCGGACACTCCATACAACACTCGCAAAATAATTACCTACTACTACTACATTAAAAAATGACGTTTGTATACGTATGAATGTGTGCGTGAAATCTAGTAGGGCTGGCAGTAGTGCGTAGGCGGCGGCGCTGCCCGAACGTGTGCAACAATGGGGCGCCGCGCGCCGCGACAAAGCTACTAGTACGCACGACTCACAGAAATCTAATTAATTACATTTCTATTGTACTACTTTTCAAGTCGAAGAATGAATAGAACGTGAAAGAAAGAAACATAACTAAGACAATAACAAGAGAGAGCAATAATTTAATAGTTGGTATGTTAATATTACGGAAGTTTTAATTGTTCTAAAACGAAGAAAACTTGGAAAATAAATGAATAATAGAGAAAATTATGAAAATAAATAAACACGGTAAAACTGTTCATAAAATATCTTTGCTTTCATCTAAAGATTCCATATCGGTCAGCCGATTATCTTGCACTTTGTAAGAAGTGTCACCTGCTTCCACTGGTAGATCGACGTAAAATTGCAGACTGTTTATTCTTGTTGAAAATCCTCAATAACAATATTGATAACCCTGAGTTATTGTCAAAATTTTATTTTAATGTGCCAAGTAAAGCACTTCATTTTAATCCACCCATACGTGTACCTCATACATCTTCGAATTATAGGCAGAACATGTACATTGTGCGCGCAAGCAGTTTCAATGATATATGCAAGATTTTGATCCAATCACAATTAGTGTGAATTCGGCCAGAAGGTGCCTAAGCCTCAAATTTTTCAAGTAGTGGTAGGTTATATTATTTTTATTTTTTTATTTTATTTTTTATATTACTTCTTACTTTAATTTAGGCGGTGTGTCTTTTGTTTTTGTGCTCACACCATAAATAATTATTATAAGTCTATACGTGAGGATTTGTAATTGGCTTTCGGGTGACTACGCTTTCCTTTTATGTTTGTTTTTATTAGCTGTAAGTCCTCCATGTACTAAAATAAATAAATAAATTATCACAACACTTGCTTGTTCGTCTGTAATATACTAGCTTTTATTTTTTAGGGGTTTAAAGGATATTTGAGTTGTTGTTCCTTCCTTCTTTCATGTTTCGGGAACCGAAAGAAACTCCTGTCTTTATCGTTCCTCGATGAAGATAAGCATCCAAATAATAATAATATATAAAAATAATATACAACCATCGTGATTAACACAAAATATAAAACTTTAAAAAAATAATGTGTTCGTGTCAGCAGTAGGTAGGTACCTACAGCGCTGCGGTTCTAGTGTTTGCGAGCGCTCTTGTTAAAGAACCGGAGACGAATATGCCGAAGTGCGGGGTGAGGTGCGGTAACTGATGTTAGTGCGGGAAAGGGAGTGTCCTTTCTGTACGTAGTACTTTAAGTATTCTGTGCCTTGACCAAACAGTCAAACACAAAATATGGTAAAAAAAAAACCGAGTGTGCTTATGACCACACGACTGAAGTGAAACTTCAAACGTATTTGGCTATGAGAGGAAGAGAGAAAGAAAATGTGCGCGCGCACTGCTTTCTCTTGCTTATACCCCCCACTCAACTCCCGTTTGCCTCGCCCGATCACACTTTTCGTAACGCTTACGTCACGCGTTCGCCAGCATACTCCCCAAGTCAAGCGTGCGTAAAGAAGTTTCACTTCAAAAACATTAACCTCCTTTTAGGTTTCACCACAGTCAAGTATTTAATATCATTGCTTTAAAAGAAAAGGCGGAAGTCGTATAAACTCAAGATATATTACCCTGAGTGGTAGACAGTTGAAATAATTCGCAAGATAAAATTAAAACCTGTTCTAAGGTCCGGCCGCGCTAAATTTGCCAAAGATGTAAACAACAATGGCCGCTCAAAATTGAATAAAATTGATATACAAGAAAATTTATTTCAAGTAATGTTTGTTTTCATCTAACTCTCTAGCTAGCGCGGCCGGACCTTACGTAATAGTACAAAACAAGTGGGTTGAGAACCGATTACAAAGCGTTTGCTCAGGATAGAACCATAGTTAAACACTTGATTTAAGGCACTCGGGAACAGGGGGGGCTTACCTTTAAAAAAAAACGTTCGATTTCCAGTCAATTCAAAAACAGGCCTACTTCTGCTCTGCTAATAATCGTACTATGATAGTAATAAAAGTGAACGACTATTGAACGAAGTTCGCCGATGTTGACTGGTAACGCTTGTCTGTGGCTTGCTGTAATGCCATTGTCTTTTTAATAGGCAACATTCAAAAACTTAAATCTAATTCTATTTTAACTTTACTGGGTTTTTTGAAAATAATAGAAACATGATTTTCTTGGGTATACACATATTTTAACTATGATTATGTATTAACAAGTTATCTTGATACATTACACTGGGCAAAAAAAAGTACTTCAATTTTTTCCCAAGAAATTAAATGAAGATTTCCGAAGCGATACCTTTTCTGGTTTAACTGTTACTTACTTGATCTTCCCGTCCGCGATGGAGCCCTTCTTCACAGCCGTCACATAAATACTGCAGTCGTTGGGATAGTAGGGCTCTTCCCTCCCGCCCGCCAGCTCGAAACCTAACTCGCCGTCTTTGTTCAGGCCTGAGAGCTCCACGTCGATTATCTCCCATTCGAAATCCTGTAGAAAGTAATATGTGGAGTTATAAACAATGTTCTACACATTTAAAAGAACCTTTGATAAACAAATTGAGATTAGGGCAAGAAAATTATGATGATGAACCTTTGATAAACAAAACCATCAAATAGGTTGAAACCAGATTGCGGTCTGGTTTCAACTTTCAGCTAAGCCTGTTTACCTGCACATCAGCATCAACAGCAGAATCTCTGGAATGCGCGTGTCTCCTGCAGTCCTTCCGTTCGTCATCGTCGGCCATAGTGTTGCGCTTCTCTTTGCCTTCCTTCTTGTTGCCATGGCGACGCGCGTCCGCTAGCTCGCCGACCATTTGGTCGCGCTCCTACGTGAAGGTAAACGATCAATCAAAATTCTCGAATACAATAGAATCTCGCTATCGATGCCGTCTAGACTAAATAATCTAAAGTCAAGAAGAGTATATTAGCTTTTTGTCCGATTGCCCTTAAATGAGGGTTAAGTTTTTTTTAATAAAAGTAACTAACTATAATTAATGACGTTTATTTAAGGTACGCGGTACGCGTACCGCGAGGGCTGGTTTGAGGTGGCGCGGGAGAGGAGTTCCTGGAAGGACTTGGGGGAGGCCTTTGCCCAGCAGTGGGACAGTACAGGCTATAATTGGCTTCGTGTTTCTTATTCCAGTGTATTTATTGTATTTATGTAAAGCTGTTGGTTTTCCATGAGATAAATAAATAAATAAATAAATAAAAAAAAATAAAAAAAATTTAAGGTACAGCCAGCCTCAAAAAGGTCCACAAGAATCTAGCTACAATTAAGTACCTACCCAAAATGTAATATTGTATATAGTAATATGTTTTGCGGATACCCATTGATACAATAATATGGAACAAAGATTCAAATTCAAATAGACTTTATTAGCAATCTTACAAACTAGTTTAACAATATATTTAAATTAAGGACCGATACTAGTTCAGATTGCGAAAATTGCCTTAGCATTAACGGCTATAGTTCCAACAGTTCTGCAGTTTTCACTTTGAAATTAATATACGATAAAGATGAGGACTACTGCGAGGTGTCATCGGTTGCGAAAACACGATTGCATACAATTTTCTCGATACAAAGAAGTCTCAAAGTTACCTCTAAACCGCAAAATAAAAGGAGAATATTCAATGAAAATTTTCAAATTAGGCCATGAAAATTTGCAAGCTAATCAAACTATGCATAAAGCAGGTGTCATAGGTTCGTTTTTATTTTTTTAATCGTTAAATTTAACGTAAAAAGATGAGATCCGAAATATCCAGCTTTATAACCACTCATACCTTGAACCGCTCTGCCGCCCGGCCCCCGACAAGACCCCGATTCAGTACTTGTCAGTACCGCTTCGGCTATCAGACGGGGAACCCGTGTCACTTTGCTTGCGCTCAAAAGACCCGATTGACAACGTTTTATGTTCTGAAGAAATTATGTAATAAAGTAAAATGAAATATAGATGTAAAATATAAGGCCTCGTATTTTTATTTTTTCCAAATTTTGTAGTTTTCATTCATAAAATAATTTTTAAAATGGTTTAAAATCGTAATCTCATGTCAATGTCAAAACATTGTCAAAAATTTAGGGAGGTAAACGTACCTATTTTAGACAGTTCCCAATGTGTAATGGTGTTCTATCTATTTATTGATACAGGGTGTAAAAAGACTTTAGCCGTCGTACATCAAACTAAGTAACATTGCACAAAAGATCTGTGACAAAAGTAATTGCTGGAAATCGACTTTAATTTTTGGTGTAAACATTTGCTGTATGCGCACTACCACAAACAGTAAATTTTGCACCGGCATGTAACTATACAGGGGTCCTGGAGGTATTTAAAGTTGTGTTATAATATCAAAACTTGTTTTCGTAAAAAATATCAGTGAAAGTTGTAATTTTGACCTTAATAATAATATCTCCGTAACCAGAAAGTTTCTAGTACAAAGAAATGATTACAATAATGGGGAGTACAAGTGACTCTCGGCTCGTTGTGTCTTTTTAAACCCGTTATGTTGTAATAGGAGACCAGAAACTATGATCTGCATTAACTAATTTTGAAAAAAAATACAGTTGGCATAAAATTAGCCAATTTACACAAAACCTTTATATTCTCTACGGTTTTCATTAATCGCAAGTAATCACAAATTACCACTGACAGATTTTGAGAATTAATTATGTACAGACGCCAGCACATCAAGCTACTACAACCTGTCATATTTCTTTAATAGATTTTCAGCTTTATCGCTAAAACATATTGTTCAAAATTGATTGGGAAAATTTAAAAGTTTCGGCTAGCTTGATGTGTTGGCTGTGCTTGATACATGTAATTTTTTTTGGTTTAAGTTAATACATTTTTGATCAATATTCAGCCCGGAGGCTGAGTTGTGCCTCTTTTCGTCTTCAGCCTCCGAGTTGACGCAGATGCTATACGATCTTGGCACGGCAAGCCTAGAGGTTGGACTTCAGATGAATATGTCAAAGACCAAGTTGATGACGAACAGTGCGCATCGCAGGATCACTGTGACGGGTGTGGAGGTCGAATACGTTGATGAGTATCTCTATCTCGGGCAAGTAGTCTCTTTCCAGGCAAGACAAAACAAAGAATTTGCAAGACGCACCGAAAATGCCTGGATGAGCTAATGGGCCATGAAAGATATAATGAAGGGTGATCTTCCTTTGTCCCTTAAGAGAAGAATCATTGACGTGTGCATACTTCCCATCCTCACATACGGTGGTCAAACATGGTCTTTGACAAATCAGCAGAGGTCCACGCTCGACGTTTGCCAGAGGGCTATGGAACGGAGTATTCTGGGTATCAAACTAACGGATCGGATAAGGAATACGACCATCCGTTCCATCATAAAGATAACTAATGTCACTTGCAACTCCAAAACAGACCAGGTCTCGATAAAGTCAGAAGCTTGCTCATAGACCACAAACGTAAGACAAAGGGGCCGGTTATACTCTTCGGATTTCTGTATAATTTTTGGCACTGTATGGATGTGGTCTATTGTGCTGTATCTTCCTCGAAAGCCGTCTGATCCGGTGGCTAAAACTCGGTAGAGTACAGTTCTTCGCGCTAGAAGATTCGTGACGATGCTTGAAAACAATTTATAGACACGTTACTAAAAAGTTTTTTGCCACCGCCTTCCGAAATTAAAGTTATTTTACACTGTGGATTTTTTGGAAGTCGTTTTTTTTTTTGTTTAAACGTTTTTATTTCTCGCTTTTTAGTGGGTCTGCTTATAACTTATCTAAGCATAAATTGCTTCGCAACCAAAATTCCAAAATTCCTATGGGATTTTTCGCTTACAAACTGTTTTGAATTTAGCGACCGCATAAATAATAATAAACCTACTCAGGCTACAAAAATAAAGTAAGTACGTTTTTTAAACCGGCCAAGTGCGAGTCGGACTCGCCCATGAAGGGTTCCGTAGCAGCAAGTAACATAATATAAAAGTTCTTGTAGTTCGTTGTAACTTTGTGAAAGGTAAATTGCGGTTTTCGATTTATGACGTATTAAAAAAAAAACTACTTACTAGATCTTGTTCAAACCAATTTTCGGTGGAAGTTTACATGGTAATGTACAGTCGCCAGCAAAATTGCATGGATACCTTAGTGTCTATTTTCCCGTGAACGTTTGAATTCAAGTTTTCGAAAATAAACTAGATGGCGTTGGTTTCTTCACAACTATGACTAATTTACGAAACGTAAGTAAGAAGTTAGGAAGAAACGTATTAAGTAGGATTGATCAAGGAGTTACAAAGCTAAAACATTTATCTAATTATTACATTACATTTACCAGCATACGTAGCTTAAATGATAAAAATAATAAAAGAAACCGATAGGAATATATTTATTAAGCTAACGAGTGGGTATTTTAATAATTAATTTAATATTCGAATTGGTAGTTACTTAGTAACAGGAAAAAGAGCAGATTCATCGCAGGTAAACAGGCTCGCCTTGTGGGCTCGCAAAAAAAGGCACTATAAAAATTATAAAGGTTTATTTCTTACAATTATTATTCAAATTTAATAGTCAGTTTATTAATTATTATAGGTATAACATTATAATATTATGAAGTTATTGAGGCGATAGCTTAAGTATTCGTTTCCAAAATCGGAAAGAGGATTGAAGCTTATGTAACCTCAATAAAAACAAACAGGAGACCAGGTTATTTTATTTCAAAGGTCTCAAACGGATTAAATGGATACTAAATAAGTAGGCTAAAAACTACAAAATTGCACAAAAACATATCAAATGGTTAGTAGGCATCATAAAAAAGTAAAAACTATGTTGTTTGAACTTGAAGTGTTCATAACATTTTAAATTATTAAAAATACGTAAGTTATAGGTTATACACACACACATAACCAGGTCTCCAGTCAATATAAATAATATAATCTAAGTATAATTATTTAGCTCGTAGCTACGTAACCACTTGTGTATCGCGTATTATTTCGACGCCACAAACATAAGCGTCCGTCTTCACTGGACTTAAAAGTTTTTTCATCTGTAAAGATGACATTACTCCAATCGAAGTTTATGTGATCCAAAGCGAACCGTAATCTTGCCCTTTTATGGTTTTCCGTAAGCAAGAGTTTCACAGCATGCCTCCGTGGCCCACTATGAAGAGCACAACGGACAGTGTCAAAACTTGTGTCAAATAAACCAGCATAGTGGTTCGTCGGCAGAAATCCATTTTCTTCATACTCCCTTATCATGGTTTGATGCTGCAATGTGTTTTATAAGTCGTGGTCTACCAGTTCTTTGATGGTGTTTCAAAGAACCCTCCTCTTAAAATCGTCGTACTCAAATAACAACTGTTTTTCTCTGCAACAATAAAAAAAATATATAATACCCAATAATGATGATTATGTAGTAGGTATAGTAACAAAAAAATAATGCAGTTTTTAATATAAAAGTGTAAAAATAAAACTACTTACGTTTACACCGGTTTCTGGCTATTTCTGACAAGTTTTTGGCTTGATTATTCAAAGCAATTATTTGAGCTCTTGTAACGAAATCAATATTATAACTCGTGCTCATTTTGGTAAAATAAGTAATTCGCCTGATCATAAATAAAAACTGAACAAAAGGCACGGAGAACGAGGTAATCGAAACGAACTTAGCGAACGATCAATTGAGCTGTCATAAATCTTCGATCTAAGTTCATACCACCTAACAATTATTTATAAATCCATATTCAACCTACCCTCTCAAGTTTGAAAACTAAAACTTAGAAAATCAGATACCTACCTACTTATAAAATTGATATTCAATTTTAACATAGTAGGTTAATAATTAAGAACAATTTTCTTTAAAATAAACTATTAATTATAAATTGTTTGAAGAGACAAAAAGAAACTACAAAAATATTTTATCATATAAGCAAAGCAACGCCATCTAATAACAGCATAATTAAATTTTGTTAGTCGTTAACTGGTTGTACGCTAGATGGCGTCATTTCTCGCTTCATACGATTTTGTTTCTGTACTACCCATGCACTTTTGCAGCCTATCGTACATTATATATATTTTTTTAATTTTATCATTCTCTTATTTTAGAAGTTAGAGGGGGGGGGACACACATTTTACCACTTTGGAAGTGTCTCTCGCGCAAACTATTCCGTTCATAAAAAAATGATATTAGAAACCTCAATATCATTTTTGAAGACCTATCCATAGATACCCCACACGTACAGGTTTGATGAAAAAAAATTTTTGGAGTTTCAGTTGTAAGTATGGGGAACCCCAAAATTTATTGTTTTTTTTTCTATTTTTGTGTGAAAATCTTACTGCGGTTCACAGAATACATCTACTTACCAAGTTTCAACAGTATAGTTCTTATAGTTTCGGAAAAAAGTGGCTGTGACATACGGACGGACGGACAGACAGACAGACAGATATTCCATAAATTTGAAACATCCTTGGTACATTCAGGTGCAGGGACAACTACACATAACTGGGAGAAAAACATGTATTTTTGGCGTATGGTCGGGATGCAAAAATCATATCAAAACTGAAATTATACAGAAAGACGATCATTATTGGGCACAATTCATGGAACCTAAATTAACAAATTTTTACTTATCATACATGTTACCAGAGTTATGTGATCCCAGACATACACGGAATATGGAAATTAGGGATTTAAGGGAATTCACATAAATGTTCTTGCTTTCGTCATTCTCCTCCTCTTGATTCCTTTTTTTTTTAATTTAAATGTTTTCATTAATAACAACTTATTTTAAAATTCGTTCTATTCTCCTCCTCCTCAAGTCGTACTCCTCATTACTGAGGGTCGTGATCCTCCCTTGAAAACAACTTTTCCCTGACGATGTTTCGCCATCTCTGTCTATCCTTGGCCAAGTGAAGCGCATCATGAAATTTCGTGTCAAGAGAAGAGCTTATCTGGTCAGACCATCGCAATGGGCTGCGACCTCTTGGTCGTTTACCATCCACCTTGCCGGTAACCATCAGTTGTTCGAGGTTATTGCGTTCTATTCTAAACCATCGTTAAAGCCAAAATGTATGAAACTTTATAATTGACATCAGTCATTCCGATGACGTATTATTATGCGTTATAACCATTGCGTGCTCTTGTCAGTGCTGGGTTGCCAGCTGTTTTAGAACCCAATGGCTTGGCTCGCGACGATTGGAAAAGACCAGACAGATTGACCATAATGCCTTGGAAGTTAGGTCGGCCTTTGGTGTGTGATGCAACATGTATCGACTACCTTGCGCCACCCCATCTTCCTATTACGGTGGGCTGTGCTAGTGCGATTACTGCGGGTGCAGAAAACCTCAAACAGCGCAAATAGATACTCTAATCTTAATAAGCCGACTTATATGTACCAGCCGTTTGGGGCTGAAACACTACGGCCACAGGGTCCGAGTGCCCACTTAATTTTTAGAGAAATCGCCAAGCGATTGGTCGACTCTTCACGTGACCAGAGGACTAGCCTATTTTTTGGTCAAAGAATCAGCAAAAAGAAAGTAATTTTAAGGCCGGCGCTCACTGACGGCATGGCACGGCGTGTCATGGCAGAGGATTTTATTACTAATCAAGTTATTTTAAATCTTATTTCAATGAGTTTAGAATTCATGTTACTTTATTTCGATACCACGATGCCGGGAAATGACGCTACGTGCCGCGGGACGCTGCGGCATGACGCGACGCGCCGAGGGATGCTGCGGCATGACGTGTTATGCCGTTTCATTCCACGTTATGCCGCGGCGCGCCATTGCATCCCGCGGGAAGTGTGGGTCACTTTGTGTCGAGGAATTATGATTGCTAAGCTGGTTGAAATAAGGTTGAAACTTGTGCAGCGGTCATTTCGGTTAATGGGGCGCAGTCCAGTCAGGGCGGGCTTTCAGCAGGATTCCACGGAACGCCGCGGGATGCCGCAGCACAACCTGCCGTGCCACGCCGTCAGTGAGTGAGCAATGGTCTTTGGTCGGTCATAGAACACTAATGCAGTAGGTATATTGCGGATTTCGCGGTAAACTTTGCTTGCGTGATGTAGGTTGTGATGTCAAACAAAAGATTGGTGTAGTTCGTTTGTAGACGTCGCTACTCAAATATTATGTATAAATAACTTTGTCTTTGCTTTGTATTTGCTATGCGAATGATGAGCGTCCCATGTTTTTTTTTGTTATTATATTATTATTTACCTGTCCATTTAAAAGAATTTTATATATACTGCACATACAATGTGAAAGCTAATTTTTATGTGAATGTAATAAATGAATGTTAAGTTTAATCATTTTATTTCTTGACATCCTTCCAACAATAGTACAGTTCACCCTAACTGAATCAGTATGTCAGTGCGAGTGGGATAGAATGATACATAGCGCGGGGAAGTGGGGGCAAAATCTGAATTTGAGCTGAACTATTACAAGCCCTTAAGAGTTTAGACTTCCGAATTCTCCAGATAGCTTTACTCTTTAGCATAGGCCTCCCCCAGCCTTTTCCATAGCTCACGATCATGAGTTTTTCTCCTCCAAGTCCCTCTCGCAGTAGTTTTCAGGTCGTCTTCCCATCTTTGAAATGGTCTTCCTCTTTTTCACTTTCTTTCTCTGGGATACCATTCTATCACTTGAAGTGACAGGAACAAAGATTAATAATAAATACATTCTTGTCGATCATCTTATTGAGGCTGACTGTACATACATATTAGGGAATGCAGAACCGGGATTTTTGGGACCTTCTGGCTAAAGAAGCGGGATTCCCGGTACTTTCGATACTTTCGGGAAATGATACTTCGCGTTTAGAATATTTCTAATTTGGCGTGGAATACACTTGCTACGTAGTAGTAGAGTTGAAAGTGTTGAAACGGACAAAGTAAGAGAAAGAGGAAATGACAGGGCAAGATAAAAACATTTCGCGATCCCCGTTCCCGGATTTCCCGGGACTATTCACTAATACATATCTGCCCAATCTTTAGGAGCATACAAATGTGTGTGATGTTTTTAAGATTGACTTACCTTTCTCAGTCGATTGCAGAGTGCCTTGACACTCTCTCGCTCTTGTAACAGCTTATCTCTTTCTGAGAAAGCCCAGTCTCTTCGCCGTTTCGATACCTGAAAGAAAAAAACACAAAATTTTATATGATTATTTCACGTTACCAACCTAATATTAATGTTTTAGACAGCGAGAGTGCCAACAGAGATAATACTGTCCCGTTCACATATTTCGCTAAGTAATAGTCGACCTCGTAATTGCTTTACCACTTTTGACGAAAACTGCCAATAAGTTGAAACTTCACGACAGTCCGGCCATCGAAAGAATGCATTCCGGACAACTGTCAGTGCAATAGATCTAGTAGTTAATAAAGATGAATTTCGCAAAACGCGTATTCGTTTGTATCAAACCGACAGGTGTCAAGAACGCATTCTCTCGTCTTCGTTCGTTGGCCGCACTGTAGGTGAATGTAAGAGTCACACAGGTCTTGATGTAAAAATAACTCTTGTTACATACCTCGGCCTCTCTCTGCGCGTCGTTGAGCTCGTTCTGCAGCCTGTCGATCTGCTTGCGCAGTCGTTCGAGCTCCTGGTTGGCTTGCTCCAGGTTGTCCACGCGCTCCTTGTCCACGGCATCTACCACCATGCCCACTAGACCTGGACGAGGAAAGCATCATGACATACAGCAAGATTTTTTTATCACCATCCAAATTTTTAGAGGGTGTTCTACCCATGAATATGAACAACTTTCACTATGGAACCAACTTTGAAATCACGAAAAAATAATCAGCTGTTTCATGCATTTTGGTCAAGTAGGCATTGAACTTTTGTATTAAACAGCTGATATTTTTTTCGTGATTTCAGAGTTGGTCCCATCGTGAAAGTTGTTCATATTAATGGGTAGAACTAGAACATCCTGTAAAAATTTGGATGGTGATAAAAAAATCATCCTGTATAAATATTAAATATGCCATTATTTCAGGGCAAAAAAACAGTGAAAAGCAGACTTCCTCTTCAGAAAAAAAAGTCAGCAGTAAAGTCTGCTTCCAAAGATTCAGAACACAATGCCAGTATGACTGTGGTATAAATAGGATAGGAAAAGCAGTTTTAAACCTAGTATGAAATATTAAGTCCATTTTCTAAAGATATTTTTGCCGTCAATATTTTGACGAGCTGTTCCACTAGCTTCTTAGACTAAAACTTGTTAGTTTTCAATCTCAATGCGTTGGCGGTGGTAATTAAAGAGATCGTACAACGTCATTACTTTAATGATGGTATTGTATTTACCTTGCAACTTATCCAATGATGGGTCATTGGAGTGTTGTCCGGTGAGAAATCCGTCATTGCCCACACCACTTGCTAGCCCCAAGTGGTGGTATGCCGAGGTGTCTTGTCTGTTGAACATAATTAATCATTCAGAAAAACAAAAATACAAAAACACGGAGTTATTTGTGGTTTATCTGAAATTTTCGATAATTTACAAAATCAATCAACTATTATTATTATCAAATCAAAAGATCAAAAATCAACTGTAGATTATATCGAAATCAATCATTAATCGATTTAAATCTAATAAAAAATTACCAAAAATCACATTATCAACAACTACATCTGATGTTATTTACGAACTCGTATATAATACTCCTACAAACGTTATATTTAAACATACCTAATAATAAATGACATAACAGTACATACCTGGACTTCCCTAGTGTGGAGGTGTTCTGCGGCGTCTTGAGATCGGTGCACTCTTTGATCGCGCGGTCGCGGTCCACTAGCGCGGACTCGATCTCGCGACGTAGACTCTCCGCCTACGAGCATAAGTTCTATGAAATAAAGCGAGGGGAAGTAGCATTTTCGTACAGTATTAGGCCTTCGATGTGATGGGTGGTCGCAATCATGCTAACACACTGAAAATCATTTTCTTTCAAGTCATTGAACGTTGATGGAAAGAGTTCAACCTTGAAAGTGTTACGTTCGTTAATCGTAC
The DNA here is from genome assembly GCA_947508005.1 of Amphipoea lucens. Taxonomy (NCBI): domain Eukaryota; kingdom Metazoa; phylum Arthropoda; class Insecta; order Lepidoptera; family Noctuidae; genus Amphipoea; species Amphipoea lucens. The sequence continues at coordinate 1,304,518 of OX382374.1, read as the reverse complement.
AAGACTCAAACAACGAATATACACCAATTAGACGACAATTTGACATAAGGAACCATGGGCTATTTTGTGCCCTATGTCGTGGAGTTAAAGTACAATATTAGTTACCTGTAGTGCGGTGGCCCTCTGCTCCTCCCGAGAAGCTTGCAGCGCGGACTCCAGCGCGGCGACACGTTTCAGCGCTGCTTGGAGGTCGTCCGATAGCTTCTCCATTTCTTTATGAACTGTGTCCCTGGTGATACACAATGCATATTACTGTAGTTTATAGTGTAATACTATTCAGTACTCGCGCATTAATAGTACACGTCAAGCTTTAGAAAGAGGGACAGATGATGTTTTACAAAGCCTTTTCTTCTTTTTTTTAATTGAAATTCTCGGTTATGGGCTAGGCTTTTTTAGTTTACGGCATGTGTGTATAATCTCTAGAGCGAGTGTTTGTGTGGACGGTTAGGCTGGTTATTTAGTCTAGACTAGTCGCTCCCACTGGCGCAGCACGTGTGCTACCTGCTGTTATCTAGTGAGTGGGTACCTCTCGCTCATGATGAGCGTGTACTCGGCCATGGCGGCGTTGCGCTCGTCCGTGAGCCGCTTGACGTCGGCCCGCTCGCGCAGTACGTGTGCTACCTGCTGTTATCTAGTGAGTGGGTACCTCTCGCTCATGATGAGCGTGTACTCGGCCATGGCGGCGTTGCGCTCGTCCGTGAGCCGCTTGACGTCGGCCCGCTCGCGCAGTACGTGTGCTACCTGCTGTTATCTAGTGAGTGGGTACCTCTCGCTCATGATGAGCGTGTACTCGGCCATGGCGGCGTTGCGCTCGTCCGTGAGCCGCTTGACGTCGGCCCGCTCGCGCAGTACGTGTGCTACCTGCTGTTATCTAGTGAGTGGGTACCTCTCGCTCATGATGAGCGTGTACTCGGCCATGGCGGCGTTGCGCTCGTCCGTGAGCCGCTTGACGTCGGCCCGCTCGCGCAGTACGTGTGCTACCTGCTGTTATCTAGTGAGTGGGTACCTCTCGCTCATGATGAGCGTGTACTCGGCCATGGCGGCGTTGCGCTCGTCCGTGAGCCGCTTGACGTCGGCCCGCTCGCGCAGTACGTGTGCTACCTGCTGTTATCTAGTGAGTGGGTACCTCTCGCTCATGATGAGCGTGTACTCGGCCATGGCGGCGTTGCGCTCGTCCGTGAGCCGCTTGACGTCGGCCCGCTCGCGCAGTACGTGTGCTACCTGCTGTTATCTAGTGAGTGGGTACCTCTCGCTCATGATGAGCGTGTACTCGGCCATGGCGGCGTTGCGCTCGTCCGTGAGCCGCTTGACGTCGGCCCGCTCGCGCAGTACGTGTGCTACCTGCTGTTATCTAGTGAGTGGGTACCTCTCGCTCATGATGAGCGTGTACTCGGCCATGGCGGCGTTGCGCTCGTCCGTGAGCCGCTTGACGTCGGCCCGCTCGCGCAGTACGTGTGCTACCTGCTGTTATCTAGTGAGTGGGTACCTCTCGCTCATGATGAGCGTGTACTCAGCCATGGCGGCGTTGCGCTCGTCCGTGAGCCGCTTGACGTCGGCCCGCTCGCGCAGTACGTGTGCTACCTGCTGTTATCTAGTGAGTGGGTACCTCTCGCTCATGATGAGCGTGTACTCGGCCATGGCGGCGTTGCGCTCGTCCGTGAGCCGCTTGACGTCGGCCCGCTCGCGCAGTACGTGTGCTACCTGCTGTTATCTAGTGAGTGGGTACCTCTCGCTCATGATGAGCGTGTACTCAGCCATGGCGGCGTTGCGCTCGTCCGTGAGCCGCTTGACGTCGGCCCGCTCGCGCAGTACGTGTGCTACCTGCTGTTATCTAGTGAGTGGGTACCTCTCGCTCATGATGAGCGTGTACTCGGCCATGGCGGCGTTGCGCTCGTCCGTGAGCCGCTTGACGTCGGCCCGCTCGCGCAGTACGTGTGCTACCTGCTGTTATCTAGTGAGTGGGTACCTCTCGCTCATGATGAGCGTGTACTCAGCCATGGCGGCGTTGCGCTCGTCCGTGAGCCGCTTGACGTCGGCCCGCTCGCGCAGTACGTGTGCTACCTGCTGTTATCTAGTGAGTGGGTACCTCTCGCTCATGATGAGCGTGTACTCAGCCATGGCGGCGTTGCGCTCGTCCGTGAGCCGCTTGACGTCGGCCCGCTCGCGCGCGCCTCCCTCCCACTGACGCAGTACGTGTGCTACCTGCTGCTTCAGGGCGTTGCGCTCTCGGATCTACACGTGAACAAAGACCGATTAGCTTCCGATGTATTATTCACACTTGTTGCATGCATGCGTGAAACACACGAAACAAAACGCGAAACGCGGGTCTGTGTCGCACTTCGCGTCACATGCCATCCCACAAACTTAGTGGCATACATCTATCGAATCCGGCTCGAAGGACCTAAAAACTTAGGGACATACATCAGAAGGCCAATTCCCGTAATTTAAAACGTTCAAAATCTAGTCGCAATCTCATCTCGGCGACAAACAGATGTCAAAAACTTGTCAAAATGTAGGGAAATTAGAAGTATTTTTTGACAGATTGAGACTGAGATCAGACTGTGAACGTTCTTAAAATTACGAGATTGCCCCTCTGATGTATGTCTGAGCCGGATTCAACAGATTCTGTTGAATCTGGCTCGAAAGACCTACAAACTTAATGACATACATCTATTAAATCTGGCTCGAAGGACCTACAAACTTAGTGACATAAGTACATCTGTCAAATCCGGCTCGAAGGACCTACAAACTTAATGACATAAGTACATCTGTCGAATCCGACTCGAAGGAACTACAAACTTAGGGACATACATCAGATGTATATCTGAGGCGGCAAACTGGATTCAACAGAATCTGTGGAATCCAGCTCGAGGGACCAAAAATACTTATTGACATACATCTGTTGAATCCGGTTCAGAGGACCAACAAACTTATAGTTAATTGCTGGATTAGCAAAATGTTTGATGGAGTTGCTTTGCAACAACCTCATTGGGGAACGAGTTATAATCTATATTACGTTACATAGGATGGAATAGATTCCAAAAAAAGAGGCTATACTTACAACAGCATTCCTCTCTTGCGTCAAGTCGTGGCATTGTGTTTTCAGTCTGCTGTTCTCTTCTTGAACGTTTCGTAGCTTTTCTAATGTTGTGTTATGTGTTTCTATTAGGTCGTCGTATCTGCAACAACACATAAACGTGAAGATCGATTTTTTGTTAAAATTTTGTTTTCATTATTATTATTATCTGTTTCCTAAGTTGTCATAAAACAGAACAACTTGTATAGTCCGTTCATAGTTATTTTACCTTGGATTTTGCATCACTGTCCAAATCACAGTGATCTTTATTCTTATTCTAATAAGGTTGCTGTTGGGTTCCTGTTGCTGCCACTGGCAAGTCTGTCAAAATCATTGTCATCTTTATTCTAGTCAAAATAAGGTTTCAGTTAAGTTGCTGCTGTCAGAGGTAAAATAACTGTGAACGGACGGATAAGGTTCTTATAGCACGTGGCTAAATTCAGAACTAATGCTGTCATCTTTTTCCAGACAGTTTCACAAATGATAACCAACTTTAAAATTGACAGGGGGGCTGCTTCCTGTCAATGACATTCAATCTCAAAAAGACCCTTACAGCACTTTACCCGCGAATCTGCCCATACTACTAAAAGGTCATATAAACTTATCAAATATCAAGGGTACACCCACCTCTTCTGAAAACATTCGAGTTCTTCCTTGAGCGCTTCGTACTTCCTCAGCGTGTGCACGAGCGCGTCCGAGCTGCCCTCGGGGTTGCTGGTCTGCTGCAGGTGCTGCACCTCGCGCTCCAAGCTGGGAAAAACCAAAATGTGTTTTAAGACATTAACATTATTTTAACAGTATTCCTGATGCCCGGTTTCTGGAACCATAATAAACTGCCTAAATTGCTAAGCGCGCTACAAGCTTCAACTGCTGTGATTGATTGACTAAATTATCAACAGCCAATCAGATGATTGTCATTGAAACGTCTAGGTGTTAGCAAGACAATTCAAACTTGTAGAAGGCGTGTATTTCGAACTTGTTATTCTGTAGAATTCGTACTGCGCTGAGCTTGGTCTGGTGTCCACAGGCCCTTACTTATCATATTTAACCCTTCATTGCATGATTTTATATCTTCATGTAGAAAAAATTTTTAACCTTTGAACCGCCCACTTATTTGTGTGCTTTTTTAACCTTTGAACCGTTTGATGGAAATTTCCATAAAGATGCAATGAAGGGTTAACCATAATAAGTTCAAAAATCACGCCCAAAAATAAAAATAAATTACGCACGTCGAAACCAAACTACGTGCCGCTGTCTGCTGTCATTCTCTAGTTAGCGGACTCTGGTAAAGTATTTGGCCTTTATTTTAAATTGGCCAGAGTTGATATTTCTTTGATAGTGAACTCTGCACTAATCGCATTTAAAACATCTTTCTGTTTCTGCCCATCGTTTGAAGATGACAGAGAGAATGATTAAATACGTATGTTTAGCGTTAAACGCATTTAGTGATTTAAGGCGGTCTAAAAGGAGAAAGGTATAGAGCTCTTACCGCTGGTTGTCGTTGAGCAGGTCACCGTATTTGCCGCGCAAACTGCTGGCCTCCTGTGCTGACACCTCCAACTGGTTCATAGCTGCTCTGTGCTGTCCGCGGAAGTACTCCAACTCCTGATAAAATAAATAAATAAATCAGCTTGTGTTGTCCTACTGCAGGGTCAAAGCCTCCCCTCTCCTTTTTCCACTCAACTCGATACTGCGCCAACATGGGCCAATCCCGCCTCTAGGCGTCAAGCTCGCTCCGCCATCTACGCCTGTATCTGCCGCGACTCCGTTAGACGTTTCAGGGGCCCACGGTATGGTGGTCTTAGCCCACAATGGACATTGTTTTTATAAATAGTTGTTAAAGCATTACAGTTAGAAATCAGGCATTAAACAAAGGCAAATTCAAACAATACTGTTGTCATTCCAAGTCAGGCAACCTTTATAAGTTACAACACCCGGCAGAAAACAAGGAATGAAAAGAAAATACATTTATCAACATCATCACAGTCAGTACTCAATACTCAATATATTTATTGCTTCCACATGTGAACTTAGGTGGTAGGTGGTGGTAGTGGTGGTGGTGGTGGTGGTGGTATAATTTATAAACATTTTTTTTTCATTTATATTTTTTTGTTTTATCAAGACACGTTGAATTAATATTCGGAAAAAGTTCGGTTTTTTAGAGCGTCGTCTCTATCATTCATAAATGTGAGACACTGTGATAGTCTGTTTTTAAAGCTCTATGTATCACAATTTACGCACGGGTACTTTACTGACCCGATATTCTTGGTGAGAAAATTATTTTAAAACTAGGAAATGCTATCAGAAAACTTGAACACAGCATGGAGGAAGAGGAGCTAAATAAAAAAAATTAAAAAGCCTCTTATTTACTATTATTCAAAAGCTTTAAAATAGTTTAAGATAAGTTAGTTTAGAAAAAATGGTATAACAGTTTCAAAAACTCACTTTCATAACATGCTCACACCTCCGCGACGTCTCCGTATGCTGTCGCCGCAACTGATTGAGATCATGGAGTGCCTTCTCGCACTGCTGCTTCAAGCTCTCGTTGTTCTGTTTACTGATGGACAAATAACATACAATATTATTAAACCCAAACAAGCTATTCCGTATACAGGCTAAAATATTCATTGTTCTACTACACTGACTACATTTTTATTGAGTGCGTAAAAGGGTTACTTATGCAATACTTATGAGTGATGTAAAAGAATTGACGACTCAGCACACTCTCAACACTTTTAAAAAGACAAATAATAGATAATAGATAGAGAAGATTTAAAAAGAGAAATAATAGTTTGTTGTCAATAAGGGCACATAAACGTTAATTAAATTACAGTAAACACATTAGGGTCTTTTTTGGCCACAAACTATATTATTTTAATGTTAAAATCTTTTTAAAGTTTTGTCCCGATTCACCCCTGCATCTCTATTCACCCTGTTTGACGGTACCATGCAATAAAATACCTATATAACTTTTATGTGTGGTGCAAACTGTCAATATAAGTTATTAATAAATAAATAAATATAAATAAAAATAAAAAAAAAATAGTTGAGTACACCAAAATTGTAACAGCTCATATACAATATTGTTCTTTTCAAAGGTTTAATAGCAGTAAGCGATATCGACCAGACCACCTTCGGGTGGCAGCTAAACAATAATTAAACAGTTGGGTAGTCCTTAGTGAACACATAACTTCACGCCAGTATTCGCCAAAGGGGGCAGCAGAGGTTTGAAGTACACAAACATTTCATCCATGTAAGTGGCGGGGGCCAACTCGGCCAAGCCTATTGCCGTGGTGAACTGCTAGTAGCACCTACCTGATGACGTCATACTGCAGCGGCTCGTACGGTCCGCTCATGACGTGCGCGCCGTGCGACTTCACCGTGTAGTTCTGTTTCTCGTAGCATTGGTTCGAGGTGAGCACGTCGTACTCGATCGGGATCGGGATCGTCGGCAGTTGAGCGGTGGTGTGGCGCTCTGTGCTCACGTAATTGTGGGATATTGATTCTGGAACAACAGTTCTATTTTTATTATTTATCTCTTAAGCACACAATTTAGGAGAGATGGACTTATTTTATACCAGAGAATCTTTGGATGACTATTGGGCTTACAGGCTGAATCCAAGCATGATAAAAATAAGACTGGGCTGATTGCTCAGTGACTTTACAAGCGGGTCATCCTTAGAGCTAGGTCCACCTTTGAAAGCCAAACATTAGTCAGAATTGTGGTTTCGATGATAGCCAAATAGCTGAAAGATGTGTTTTGCTTTATAAAATGTTAGAAGGGGCGATAGCGAGAGATGAAAGATGTGAAGGGAGGACCTTTCCCAGGAGTGGGACAGTACAGGCTAGCAAAAAAAAGTGTTAGTTTGGGAGACCCAAAACACTTGGATCTTGAAGTGGAATTTTGTTGATATTTTTGATGCAGTTATAAAAAAAAGTAGTAAAGTATTAAAAATGCAGCAAAAGTATTACCCTAGATTTGTACTTTGTACTACCTACTTGATATGAACTCTAGTGGACATTCTGAACCCATGATTCAATAAACCTTAAGGAAAGAACTATTAAAAAATAACAAATTCTTCATTATTATGAGGTATAACACCCAAGTGTGGAAAAACACATGTTATTGTGTATTTCTTTTTAATCAAATATCAAAACTATAGTATATATAGTCATAGATTAGACAATTTAATGTAACACAAGATTTAAGTGACTCATCTAATTTCATAGGTTTTGAGGGTCTGCTCCAACCAAAAACCTTAAGATTGATAACTAACTCTTGAATCATGAAAGAGATCATAATAAATCTACTCAAAATCCCATGAAACACACACTGACAAATAAATTAACACACTATGTAAGTTTACTCTCATTATTTTTTTTAATAAGGTCCAAAGGACCAGATTATACATCAGTCAACAGTACATTTATCGGATTATTACCAAGAGGGTAAACTTAAACTTAGTTTGCTTGATAGGCTTATCTAGTACATCTTTTACCTAAACTTCTAAGTTTGAATTCGTACTTTAAAATGTGAAACTATTCTATGGGTTTTATTGTATTTTGTTTTTCCTAGGAAAGGAGCAGCAATTAATGAGATTAGTTAAATTATTAACCTTTGAATTAATTATTAGGACCAAGAAATATAGAGAATAAATTATTTGAAACAATACCCACCATTACTGCCATTACTCTCTAAAGATGATGTCCCAGATGCCATAATATATCTGAAAATTAAGATAGATAGCTTTAAATAATTTCGGAAGGTGTTATATTACTGTAACCATTGAAAGTATTTTATTTTTGACTATTTAATTTGTGCCAGCGACGTCATTCTCATGCATATTGAATTTCATGGATTTTATAATTTTTTGCATGGTACCCTAATACTCTTTCTAAAATAAAAGTAACTTAAGTTACTCCTTATAACATCATCCATCTGCCAGTGAAAGTCCCGTGAAAATCGGTCCAGCTGTTTCGGAGATTAGCCAGAACAGACAAAAAATTTAAAATTGTTTTTCTGAAAGTACTTTGATATGGATATGGCATTCAGTAAAAAGCTGTTATTTTGATATTACAAAAAGACACTTTGATTTTATTTATTTGTATGTATATATGATGAGAAGCTAATCATTACAATTTAAGCCTTATAACAACAACATAAGAGTATAAAGGCCAATACATCATCATAATCATGAATCTGCTACTATAGATATAACCCCCTCTGTGTTAACCTTTCTAGTAACACCAACATAAAATATTATGCAAATTAGGAAAACAATAAAAATCTCTAGATTTCATGATAAGGGTGAGCCATGTGAAGCCACTATAGAACAAAATGATTACTATAATACAAGAAACAACCTATTGTATATCTTACACACCATTAAAACACCTATAATTTTGACAGCTCTTTGATGTGGGGGAGCACCATGTCCAAAAGAGGACATCTAACTAAAAATGAATGAATGATATTGTAAATTGCACCAAATGCTTCTTGATCTATGCAACTGCTATTATTGGACAGTCAAAATAATAGGTAAGAATGGTAATTGTGATTGTCAGTCTGTTACACAATACAGTTGGAACTGAACTCTCTTCCCGTAAGAGCTAAAGGTCACTAGACTGGTCCAAGGCTGATTCATGCAGATGAACAATGCAGTTACCAAATCTTGCAGTTTTGTAGCATGATCGTTGGGAAAGAAGGAAATTGTCCTTTATTTATTTGGCCATGGATGATGTCCTAATGGATATGTCTCATTGGTTGACACCATTTCACTCTAAAGAAAAATAAGAATTAAGTTGCAACAAGCAATTACTTTGCATGATTGAACTGTTGGTCCGTTATGACAGTAAAAAGCTTCCATTTTAAGTTGTGACAGATGTAAGATAGTATTCTTCAGAACTAAACATAAATAAATAACTTTCACCAGTTATACAACAAATATGAGAAATATTGACGTCTGTAATCAAGCCAACTCAAATCAGTACTTTCCTGTAGTTCCAATGTATTATTTATTGATAGTGACTATTTAGTGATAATGCATTTTAATGAATGAAAATAAACATAAAGGAAATCAATTTTTAATATGTATTTACAATAGCATAATGGTTCATTTTATAACTTTAATTCATCATTATTCTTTCATTTACTTCCTGTTATTTGTGTACATACTGAGCATAACAACTCTAGTTTTTCTCATTAACTTTGTGACAGACAATCACTTTTTAAACTTATGCATAGTTATTGTTAGTGTCCCTGGGCACTCAGTACAATAAGAAGCCAGTAAAAACAAATCATTATTACCTTATTGATTAGAATTTTACATCCATTGTTCCACTTCACAGCTATACTTTGGGCCCTGTGTAAAATATAACAAGTTATAAGGTATACCACATTAGCAATACTTTAAACAGATAAACAGAATTGCCTAGTAAACGAGATTACTGTAAAATTAGAATATTTACTAGGGTCAATTCACTTGACATATTTTCTACGCTCTAATGACTATTACAAAACTGCACCGCAAAGCGGGGACTGTTGCGATTGCACACGACGAACAACATGGAACACCTTCACATCACACAATTATCGACTAACAGTACACAGACACGGTCTATCAACGTTGCCGCACACCCAAATCACTTATCAAACACAGCAAGCGCAACAAAAAACTCTCCTTTCGCTATGAATATGGTTTTCACGGCGACAGAACTGTCTACGAACTTATTTCACAATGTAAACATATTGAATATTACCAAAGCGGCTCATAATCAACAATGAGCGTCCCGATTCACGAATATTTGTGTAAAACAAAAGCAATAATAACTTGAACAAGAAAGATAACACGTATTATCGTCACTAATTTGCCAACATTTCTCGTTTCTATACCTTTTTTAGCAAGGCAAATGAATGAATGAATGACGGACGTCGTCGGACATATTGAACCAGTGTCACCAACAATAATCGGATAATTAACCTAAGGTTTACATGAATCCGAATCAATAAATAAAAATACGATAAATACGAGTAATATTAAAAAACATTTACCACAATAAAAAAATTGCTCTACACTAAAGCAATAAATTTTAGTTCTACTATTTTAATGTTTAAAGTAAAAAAAATATAAGTACAAAATAGACACAACAACATCCTAAGAAAATCCAATTTGTCTGTGACTGTGTATCCAAACATTTTAAGAACTGTCATGAGGAACTGTCAATTAGATAAAACGTTTCAGGTCGAAGTAATTCAAGTTTAATGGGAACAATAGCATAACATTTTTTTTCCTTACCAGAACATCAAGGACCAAAAGGACCATTGAAAAACCTAGTGTAGGAGGACCAAAATTCGTCGTAATTTTTTGAATTACATTTTAGGAAAATTGTTTTTTTACTTTGTTTTTTCGTAAACAATTTTTTTTTGGTCTGGAATCATTTCTCGTACCTATTTTATTAGCTGTAAGTTATAGCTTGCGTGTTTTTCAAAAAACGCGGGAGACCGTTTGCAGAAAAGTGTTCAATGTATACTACAATACTCTATACTTTTGGCAGGTATACGGTCTCATCACAATCGATGCCACAGCTCGGGAATCGTAGACGATGATTGGCTAATAATAAAATGGCACAGACTATCTATTAGACGATATAGAACATGTTTTATGCCGTAGCGGAATACTACGCTATGATTGGTTAGTGGTTACGCGACAAACATATAAAGATAACACGCCGTATACATAGTTCGATGGAGTACTATTTCGTCGTACAAATAAATGACACGCAATAGTGAAGAACCAATAAAAAACGAGGCGCAAATACCTGTTTTTTT